>ML994668.1:199331-869416 GCA_010093925.1 Zopfia rhizophila CBS 207.26 | reverse complement strand
TATTTAATTTTTATTTTTTTATTTTTTTATTTTTATTTTTTTTTATTTTTTTTTATTTTTTTAATTTTTTTAATTTTTTTAATTCTACATTTATTTTACTACTAATTTTTGTGGACAATTTTTTAATATTTACTTATATTTAATTATTTATTATACTTTTTATTCTACTTAAACCTAAAATTCTTATATCTTAGACTTTAATACTATTTTAAAATAACTTAAATAGTTATAACTATTATGTTACTAAAAAAACGCTTTTTAAATTTACTAAATATGTTGTATTTTAAGCTAAGTTACGTACTCTCTAAAATCTCCTAAAAGCTTAAAGCTAAGAGGAAAACCACTTTATATACTAAATACTATATACTAAATTCTATCTTTTGCTATATATAAAAAAAGATATGTTTTACTTACTTTTTGCTGGCCTAGCTTCGTCTTCTTTCCAAACCACTTTCCAAACCACTCTTCTTTACTCTCATGGACCTGCCCGTCCTTTAGCTGCTGCCCTTCTAGCCATTCCCAGCAATAATTCTCTTAGAAGGCTAGCAGTGCTGCAACAGCATGCTTTAACACGCCAATATATATGCATGATCTGGTTTTCCTTCTCTAGAACGCCCCGTGTATATGCATTTTCTCCTCCTATGAATTGCATATGGCCTGTGGCGCCCAGCAGAAGTTGCACCGTGAGTATGACTAGAACGGCACCGTTTCTAACCACCAAACTTTGCTCCACATACGCTGTAGCTGTAATGCGCTGGCAGCCGAACAATCCTTCTAGTCGTGCTTCTCCGCCTTCCCATCACGGGCCATGCAGATGGCACATGCCCGGCTCTAGTGCTCAAATAAGGCCTGTAGAGTTTCTAGCTCATATCCTACTTGCTCCATTTTACGTCGCTGCCCGATTTCGACTCGCCACCGTTCTACGGCAATGGCTGCCATTCGCTTATTTACTTCTTTCTTTCGCCTTCTGCATTTCTGCATTTGCCTATCGTGCCGGCTTTTCTTCTTGCGTTTCCTGGCCTTCCTCCACAGCAGTACGCTTGAGCCCACCGGGATTTCGTCGACATAAGTCGCATTTCTCTTCGCCCGGTTCACACTGTTGTCTATCCTTCCTACCATCCAGATGTTTATAATTTACAAAATTGCCTTACCTAAATTTAGAAAGCACAACTACTACACGTGACTTTTAACCACTATATCTTCCACTATATAGCTAATAATATAATACGATTAAGAAATATGCCTCTATTTCTAGGTTATGTTAAAATCGTCTTAGCCTATAAAATCCGTAGTTTTAACCCTGCCTCTAAGGTTGGATCCGACCTTTTTGTAGTACAAAAGAGCCACGCCAAGAGTTGACTGAAGGATTGCTTAACCGCGCTAACTTGTGTTGTGTACTTTACGAAGAAGCAGTTGACTCACTTTATTAAGAGATATGGAAAGTTAGAATTGTTACAGCAAGTTAGGTAAATATAGAGATCAAGTTCCATAATATTAAATATACGGGGCTATAAGAGTCTGGACAACAAATATCTATAGTTGGAAAGTTGGAAGTTCTAGGCCAATATTTATTTCTTAAGGGCTAAAAGCAAGTTCTGTCCTTCCAATACCATCATCATTCTTTCACTTATAGCTTGTGAAGTAGCTCTAAGTAGAACATTAGTTGTTTTCTCCTTCTCTAGCTGGTTTCAAATTTAAGTTACCTTTAAGAGCAGATAGCACAAGTCTTTCTACACTCTCGCTCCATTTGTTCCTGGTATTCAGGGTTTTGGCAAAGTTGTTGTCGTTCAGCGCAGTCGGTAGCTACATCCCTACAAGAGGTTTGCGGGTTGGGAACTGCAGCTGCAAGACCAAAGAAAATAGGTAGAAGAGTAGAAAGAAGGATAGTAAACTTCATGATGTGATCTGGTTGGCTGGTGTTGTTTAGGGCTAATTGCGAGGTTATTGGTAAGGTGGTAGTTTATAAAGTAGTAGTAAAAGTTTTTTCTTCTTGCTCAAGTAAATAGTGAGGTGCAGCAGAGATTAAATACTTCACCTGCAAATAAGCCAAGTCTTTCTCGGACTTCCCGGAAGTCATCTCGGAGCGTTCGGAAGTCGTAGAAGTGCCGTGAAACAAATCAATAATTATCTCATAATAAGAAGGAAGAGCCCTGATTCGTGATAATAACGAGATAATACTGTAAGCCTATGGCAAATAAGAGTACATTATTCGATAGTATCGGAAGGAGGCGGAGTAACAGCTATTGTATTTATAAACTTTAAAGTCGTAGCCATGGGATGCTAGTACACTTACAACAGTTGTAAGCCTTTGAACTCTAATAGGAACAGCGGCACTTAGGAGTTTGACGACATCCCAGTTAGATAACCTAATACATTATAATAACCTACTCCTGATTTCATAAGCTCTGCCAGCGACTGTTTAGTAGACTTGCTAACAAGTCAAGTACGTCGATAAATTCTTTAGTACAGCTTGTTTATTTCAGCACGCTCAGCTAGGTTCTCAAATTAGTCCGTGAAAGACGTCACAGCTCTAAAACCCTTGAACCAAGCCTTTATTAAATCACTGCTGCAAAGGGCGATAGACCAAACGTTAAAGATTGAAAAACGGCCCGAGTCGGCATCGCCGAACCAATCCAAACCCTTACGGTCGGTCTAGTAATGCCGACTTAGGCTGTTTTCTAATCTTTAACGTTTGGTCTATCGCCCTTTGCAGCGGTGATTTGATAAAGCTTGGTTTAGAGTTTAGAGCCGTGTTTGGAACCATACGTTCCAGGGGACTAGGTTGTAAGCTAAGGTGCGACGGACCGAACCCCTTCAGACTCGCCGTTAGTAGACTCTTGGGTGGAGTAATCTTGCATATTTAGAGCGTGTAGGGCCCAAATCTAACAATAGTACCATTACGTTTTCCTTTACTAGATTTGATAGTATGACCCATTGGCTTGTATGGATTTTGCTTCCTTCTTAACTCAATTCATGGCTTTTAGTTGAGGAATCGCACCGTTCAACAGCAGCTCGACAACCACCTTTACCTATATGCGTGCCAAGGCATTTCTAGAGCTCAAGAGAGCGCTTGTATTGACCCCGTTTTGATGATCCAGACGGAACATACGGTGCCCCACTCTTAACTATTACTTTAGAGGTTTGAATGCTGGGAATGGAGATATGGCGACGACGAAAAAATAATTTAACCCATTACGCGGGGAAGAGCAGTTAAAGCCGGAGTATATATAGGCAATCAAGCTAGATCACAGTCATATTCGGCGTTAGTGATTACCGGATCATGCATGCCATTCCAATCCTTCTCTATAATCGATGTTGCTAGATGATTTCGCTATGCTTTCTGCAGCACCGTAATTACTGCTACGTTCTTGAATCCAATAAAGAACCCTATTGGAGTCGCCGGCTCATCCTTCACTACTAGTTTTTGAAGTGCCAAAACGTACTCATGCTTGGGCACTGCATCAGCAGGGCCATGCTGTGACCGCCAACCCCCCCGCCAAAGACCAGCAGATTGGTTTTCGTACGAACCGCAGATACCATCGTTCCCCGCATTGGCATCTTCCATCGAAACCACCTCGAGTCCGCACTTCTGTGCCAGCCGCTGCACCTTGCTCCCGGCACTTGGCCCACATGTCTGGAATCGCCACCGTGACCTGCTGAATGGCCTTCCGCCCTGCAGCCTCTCTTCCGCTAGGCAGGCGATAGTCGGCGCCGGGAGCTTCGACCGTCATGCTTGCCGGGCATTCCGTACTCTCGTAGTAGTCCACCCGCCGGCACTGGTAGCTCATGTGAAGGACAAGGCGACCTCCGGGCGCGAGCATGTCTCGCCAAAGCCGTAGCGATGGGGCTCGGCAGTTCCAGGGGAGGAGATCGAAGATTCAGAGGCCCGTGATGACATCGAAGCCGGTGGCGGAGGGAGGGAGGCAGGCAGGCTCGCGATGCTCCAAGCTGACTGGCCGACGTAACGTCCGCTTCGAAGATCCTGATCGACTGGGCCGCAGGCGCACTACTACCGGTAGCGAAGCCGGCCTGGATGATGTCTGGCTTGGTGCTCTGGACCAGCAAGCTCCTCACGCAATCCACGCCCGCGCACGCTCCGTTGCCAACCCTCCTCTTTGCCTCAATGATGACCCAGCCCGAACCGGTACCTAGATCCAGCACATTCTCGCCCGGCTAGAAGTTGGCAACGGCGACGAAAGGGGCGACGTCTGCCCGATGAGCATGGTATACGCCATCGTAGATTTCAGCGAGCGGGTTAAAGGCCGTGCCGACCTCAGTGGTGTTGGAGTATCATGGCATTATAAGGGGTGACGTGGAAAGCTACTAGAACATATAGTTAGTCAGGCGGGATCCTCACGACGACGGGATTAACGTACCTAGCGCGCTAGGAAGTAGAACGCTTGATGCAGGTTGGCTTGGGAGGCTTGTTTGGGAGCTTAATTAATAGCGGTGATTAGTTGAGCGGAGGATTAAGATACCCTATCGAGCAGAGAAGAGCGAGAATCGAGGGTCGATTGATGGCTTGAAGAGGTAGGAAGCTGGAATTAAATGTATGAAGGTAGGGCGGGTAGATACACGGCGACGTAAAAGGCGGTGTCAACAGCGTCCATCTTCACCGTTGCCTTGCCACCTTCACCACTGTTTTCTTGCCCTTCACCACCGCTCTCCAAGCGGCCTTCACCCGCACTCAATCCTTCGAAGGCTAAGGTGAAGCGCGCCGCCATGAAACAAAATCAGAAGCAAATTAGAAGCACGACCCATTAACGCGGCCCGTCCAAAGGCCTTTCGTCAGCCCAAAACGAACGGATTCCTCCATCGAGCCAAGACGCCTTTGCAGCTCTTAGGTAAATCCATGCCTAATACGGACATGCCTTGACATCCGTACCTTTACTCCCTTCTTTAACTTTACCTCGTCCAAAACGTCCTAGCTCTCTATCGAGACCCGAGAGCCCGCCATCGGGGGAGAACTCTCGGAGCCTTGGCACAAACAGAACGATGAAGAGAATGGGTCCTGGAGTGCCCACGAGAGATCCTTGGGAGCAGCCGGACATGAATCTACGCCAAAGCTTTCCATGTAGACGCCGGTATTTGACAATGAACCTAATCAACATTCCACCGCGGAGTCGAATGGCATCGAAGTTGTACTGTACGTCTCACCAAGGAGAACGAGCGCCCGGCACCGCCTTCCGCCTAGCATAAGCCCGAGACGCAGAGGACTACACGAAAGCCGGCGAGGCCAACATCTACGCCATTAAAGGTCGAGTGTTGACAACCAAACCGCAATTACTGTCTACACCGAATTCAGACAATTCCATCCTTCCCACACATGACGGTGGTGAGGATCGGCTCGCTGAAACACCTAACTCTCAGGCTTCCACTTTCACTTCGGACAAGTAAAAGAGTGTTAGACTGGCACCAGCAGACCAGATGGTTTCCGCGCCTGCGGTGAGTGGTGAGCCGGCGCTGTTGAGACCGAACGCTAAGACCGAGCGCTGAGACCGAGCGCTGAGACCCGGAAGCCAACCGAGAATCGACACGCGCAGGCGGAATCTATTAGGACAAGATCAGTTGCCAAAGAAGAAGAAAGCAGTCCTTGTCGACCACTTGTCCAACTTCGGACTCTCCTTATCCGCTAATAGATGGCCATATATATACCCAGACGCCAGACGGGAACAAAAGGGTGCGCTCTCTCGAGCGAAGAGCCGGCAGCGGAGTACGTCGAAGACCCGAACGCCCCGGTTCTATTGGCATGCCCTCGACCGGCAAAGAACCGGGCCTGGTCTACAGCTTCCTCGGCTCAGAAGTTTGAGACGCGAAATCTCCAAACAGCCTTATCCAAGAAGCTTTCCACGCAGACTCTCTTTACCTCTCTACTACAAATCAAGTCGCAAAAACAGACAAGCATATCAAGAGCGTCGAATTCGAACTGAGCAAGATCCTCAAACCCCCAACCCAGCACGTTACCGGGATTTTGCGGGAGACACCCTACGAACCTTTCGTTCACGCTAAATTGCGGTAAACACCATATAGATACTAAATCCTATTTCTCGTTGCATGAAAAAAACGACACATCTCACTTACTTCTCGTCGGCCTAGCTTTGTCTTCTTTCCAAACCACCGTACTAACCACTCTTCTTTATCCCCATGGACCTGTCCTTCCTTTAGCTGCTGTCCCTCTAGCCATTCCCAGCAATAATCTTCTTGGAAGGCTAGCAGGGCTGCAACAGCATGCTTTAACACGCCAATGTATTGGCATGACCCCGTTTTCCTTCTCTGGAACGCCCCGTGCACATGCATTTTCTCCTCCCATGAATTGCATATGGCCTGTGGCGCCCAGCAGAAGTTGCACCGCGAGTACGACTGGAAGGGCACCGTTTCCAACCACCGAACTTTGTTCCACATACGCTGTAGCTGTAACGCGCCAGCAGCCAAACAATCCTTCCGGTCATGCTTCTCCGCCTTCCCCCCACGGGCCATGCAAATGGCACATGCCTGGCTCCAGCGCTCAAACAAGGCCTGTAGATTTTCTAGCTCATACCCTACCTGCTCCGTTTTACGCCGCTGTCCGATCTCGACGCGCCGCCGTTCTACGGCAATTGCTGCCATTCGGTCATTTACCTCTTTCGTCTTCTGCGTTTCTACATTTGCCTGCCGTGCCGGCTCTTCTTCTTGCTTTTCCTGACCTTCCCCCGTAGCAGCACGCTTAAGCCCGCCAGGATTTCGCTGACATAGGTCGCATTTCTCTTCGCTCGGTTCACACCGCTGTCTATCCTCTCTACCGTCCATCTCCTTGTCTACGGAGATTCGTCGACACCGACTACCCTCAAGAAACTGCCTTGCGGGAGGCTCCAACTCGTGACCAGTCTCTCTCCACAGAGCTCCATCTTTCCTCTCCCAGCAGGCCCGCAACACGATGGCTTCGCTCCTAAGTCCCGATCGCCCTGCTCGGCCGCTCTCTTGAACGTACTGGCGCATAAGTTTACACATGCCCGTGTGAATTACCACGCGTACCCCGGCAGCGTCTAGGCCGAGTCCCAATGCATTAGTCGCCGTGACGAGCTTCTCTTGTCCAGAGGTGAACCGTCGTACTATCTGCGACTTCTCTTTGTCCGTGCCCGCTTCCTTATAATAGGCCGTGCATCCAAGCAGTGTTCCGAGCCGTTTCGTCTCCTTGATAGATCGACAGTACACGATAATCTGTGCGGTAGATGGATACTGCCTTCTCTTCGCCTTCACTAGTCGCATAATGGTCTTATCAAGCGTGTCGCGTGCGTACTCCCGCACCTGGTACTCAATATTAACGCGAGTGGTGCGGTCCCGAAACACCTTTATGTCTTGCACGTCTAGGCCGGTGGCTTCAAAGAATGCTGGCTGCCGCGTAGGTGGTAACGTCGCTGTAAGGTACACAACCTGGGTGCCCTTTTCCGTCATCTCCGTGAGCTTTAAGAACTGCGGTCGCTAGTCCGGTGTCGATTCGGTCAGGACATGGCACTCGTTAAGGACGATACGGTCTAGCTGGCGCATCGTACGCTTCTCATTGATGAATCGATTAAACGCCTTTGTGACAGCTGACTCGGGCGTGATGAGCATGATGCTCGCCTAATATGGCGGCCTTCTTCCGTCCCATTCTGCGCAGCGGATCCTGAGACGATCGCAGCGATCCTTAAGGTCTACTCGTAAGGATGTTAACGGTACAATAACCACGGTTATACTTCCATCGGGCGAGACAGAAGCGGGCAGCATGAAGAGTATACTCTTTCCACTACCTGTGGCCATGACAATGAGTACGCGCAACCGGCGCTGCATGATGGCCTACAGCCTAGCTTCTTGTGCGCCTTGAAACACAGTGTCCGGACGTCCGACGAGCCGCTTTAGCTGTGCGATGAGATCGACGTCCGCTAGCACGGCCCACTGATGTAGCTCTTCTTCTTCCTACTACGTGAGCATTTGTGATCGAGTGGCCGGATGCACACGCCCTTCCGCCCATGCTGACTAAAAACCTAGCATATGATGCTAATCCATGCTAACGCGCCGAAACTCCTCACGCTCGGCCATGGTCTGGAACGGAGACTCCATTAGGGCCCTACCATAGACCTTTTCTTCTGTCTGGTAGCTGTGTCCGGATTGCTTTGCGCAGGCATCACTTCACCTGACGGGTTCCTGATTGTAATACACTATGTCCAGCGTCTTGGCCACCCGGCCGTCTCTTGTTAGCTCCTAGTGGATAGCTGGGTAGGCATGTCGCCATGTGCTTATTGAGAGTGCCGTGTTTAAATATATAGAGGTCTGCTCTTGCATCACACGCCGAGTGTAATCTGTCCCCCAGAATCCATCCGGATTCGCTGCTTCTATATCTTTACTATCTTCCTCTTCGTTCTCATCACTCTCATCCTTACACCTATCTTTGTCTTTATTCTCCTCCTCACTAGCCTACTCGTCCTTGGGCTCGGGCTCCTACAAGAATGCCGTGCGACATGTGACGCCTTTGTGAAGCATCTGCAGGTCATTTACGAATGACTGGCCGAGCCCGAGATAGTAAACTACAATCTCTCCTACCTTCTTGGGAACGTATCAATGGATGGTTTTGACGCGTTTACTAAAGCTGTAACTCTTGTGGTATGTCGTGGTAAATGAGATCATGCCTCCCTTAGTGAAAATGCCCCGATACCCAATTCCCTCCTCACCATTCTCATGCTGGATTGTGATGATTTCAGAGCCGCGGGCTGGAGCGCCTCCTGATATATACACCAACACAAATTTCCTCTCCTTAAACTTGCGCACTTTCCTTATATACTCGGCCACGGCTTAATCACGCCATTGGATGCGCGGTGGCTGTTGGCCATGGTCGATACCACGTATGAACCTCTCCTATAGTCGGGTTTCGGTCAAAACCTGATTAAACAGCCAGTCCGCCCAGCCATTCAGCTTGTTGTCCGGGTGCTTCAGAAAGCTCCAGCCCTTGGCCATCTCCGCTAGTTAATCTATGAGCTTATCCAGCGAAAGCTCCGGCAGTGGCGTAGTTCCCGGTCGCACGTCTCCTGTCTTGTCGACGTCTAAGAGCAGGATATCCTTCAGCAGCTGCAGTCGTACCGTCTCATAAAGGCCCTTGGCCATAGACTGGAGGTCAGCCAACGTAAAGCTCTGCTTATTAATGAGAAGGCGGTCTCTATCCCACGACACGCGCCCGGCCTTTATGACATCCTTTGCTCTAGCGTAAGCATACGTGCGCATATGTAGCATCCGGTTAAGGGACTAGACATCCCATCAAATTCAGTTAATATCATGAACCGGCGGACCATGTCCTTAACCAGCTCAAACATGGTTGGCACGTTCTCTTCCTCACGCAGGAGCGTATCTTCACGTTCGAGGTAGGCGTGGTGCACCACCAGTGCTCTAGAGGTGGTGATCACGGCTGATAGAGTCGGCGAATACTCATGCGCCGGGACCCATCTGGCGCCCTGCTCATCTGGTTTAATCCCTAGCACGACCAGCCCACTTAAAAGCCCGCTCTTATAGTTGTCTCCCGGCAGCATATGGTCCAACAGCGCAATCCAGAGACGCAGGCAATATTCTTCTACTCTGCCTCTCTCTTTAGGGTCATCCGAACGAGCAGTGTGTTGTAGCATCTCTATGTATACCTGCTGCTTGCTCGAAAGCTTGTAAGGCGGCCGCTCCGCCCTGGCATGCGTACGCCATAGGTACCGGAGGATGATGACCAGCCGCTGGCTGTACTTTCGCACGGTCGGGACTCTCTGCTTTGAGTAGAACGGAACTTTGTTGGTCTTTGCGCTGGTCTCATGCCGGTTGATGAACTCAAGCGCGGACCGCCCGACCACCTCCGGTCGACTGGTCCGAAAGGCCTTTCGTATGAGCCGTCTCATTGCATTGCATGCCCTTCCTAGCCCCCGCTCTTCCTCCGTCTTAGGCTTCTCCTCCTGCTTCTCCCTTTCTCTATTGGCTGCCCGCGCGAACCACAATAGGTTCTGTTGCCGTAAAGCGACCTCCTGTTAGTCGGATATACAATCAGCCGGCTTGGCACTTCTCAGCTGTATATAGCCTCTGCTCGCCCTCTAAATTCAGAGGTCCTTAATACAATCTTATTCAGTCTCTCAATCTCCACAAGCTCTAATCATGGTAACAGGTCCGGTCTAGGGAAGTCCCGTAGATGTGTCAGCCACCCGGTGAACTCGATCCATGCGTTGGCTAGGTAGCGGTTCCCTTCCTGGATACCTTCTCTCTGCGCCGTCTCGTCGACCTCTTTCCGCCGCCGCTGAAGCTCCGCCACACCGATCCGAAAGGTGACGCTCGCTTCTTCCTCGTTCACCTCTTCCGCCTGTATCGGAAAGTATGCGGGCCACGCGCCGGCCGCCTTGAAAAGGCGCTGACAGGCCCACCCGTCCTGCCACATCCTGTTATCAGACTGCTTGCTATTTCTCCTGGCGTCTCCGCCCCGCTTCTGACCGTTCACCCATCCGTGCTTTCTCTCGCAATGGCCCTGGATGCCTCGAATCGTCCTGCATGTGTACCAACACCCCTCGGACAGGCATGTTATGCCATCCCCATACACTGGGAGGCTGTCAATTGGCCTCTCCGTTCGCCCCGGGACAAGTACGTCCCCCGGCCTCCACGCGAGATCTGTCAACGACTTCACCACCGCCACGATTTCTCCCCGCACCGTGGCCGACACGCTTGGATGGTGCTCTCTTAGATGCGTGAAGAACTGTGCTGGTGGTATCGCGATAGCACACTGCCTGCAGACAGCCACCCGATACTCGGGAATGTGTCGAAACAGCTTGTTGAACGGCTCCATCGACCTTGGTCGAACGTGAACGCGTCCATGATCCTCCCATCCTTATATTGTACAGACTTCTCAACAGTCAAACAGTCAGTCTGGGAGGCCCATAGCCTGTTTGACTGCATCTTTCGACCCGATTGGACTGATTGGACTGACTGCCAAGCCTTCTGGCGTGAATTGAGACTGTTTGACTGTTTGATAACGTAAGCATTCTTTGGACTGATTGACTGACTGATTGATTGACTAATTAGCTCTATATGTACTCAAACTGCTCTAATTGGGCGGCAATTTTGTTTAACTCGTTTTCAGAGAGCTCCGCAGTAGGACGTGTAGTAGTGGTAGGCACTCGTTTGATGCCAATCCTCTTCCAACTCTTAAGGGACTGTAGGGCGGCAATCAACTCAGGCTTCATACGCAGCCTCCGGGTGCCAATCAAGTCTCCAAGCTCACTAAAGGTCCTCTCACAGTCGGCGGAGGAAGCTGGAATGGAGTAGATGTCGAGCGCAAGCTTAGCTAGAGTAGGAAACTGTTTCTCATGAAGAAGCCAGTACCGCATAGGGTTGAGAGAGAGCGGGTCGTCTTCTGCCAAGGGCGGTTGGCGCTTCCAGACTTCGTACTCGTCGTCAAGTGCCTCCTCCACTTGGCGGAGGGCTACCTTCATGGAGTTCTCCAGGAAAGTTGATCGACTAGATGATGACGATACACGTGGCTTTTTGGCCGGACGTTGATCGCTAGGTGAGCTTCTGCCAGCCTCAACAGCTAGCTTCTCCTTGTACGACCGGTAGAGCTTTATGAAGCCCTTATTGTTATTTGGCAGCCAGTCCTTCTTATGGTGAGGGCCATCCTTCTCCTCATCATAATTGTCTGGCACTCCCCATAGAGCTTCCAGGTGGAGCTTGTAGTGAGGATGAAGAATCGTCGCAGTATAGTAGATTGGCGAGTCGTCAAACTTACGGTAGTACTCCGAGAGTTTCGCGTGCGCTAGGTTGACGTTGATCTTCAAATGATCCTCTGGGGCATCAGGGTTGTTGTAATCCACCTGTAAGAGCCGATCTTTCTGCTCTTCAAGCTCATTAAGAAGCCACTCAAAAGTAATAACTACTTCCCAGATAGCTCCATGGCGGCTGACGTTACCTCTACCTTCAAGAAGCTTCGTAGCTTCTAAAAAGGGCTCTAGAAGCCTAATATACTCATTTATTATCGCCCAATCCTTAGCCGTCAATCCGCCTTCTTGAATATATATCCTAGGCTCAGCCCTCCGCGATTGAGTATTCCGGCATTAAGAGGCTGACTCAACTCTACTTTCTTCCATCTTAATATGTGTATAGTCGTCAATTGGGCCGTGTAGTAGGGCAGCTCTCTGCATGACTAGGAAGTAAGAGTTCCAGCGAGTTCTTACTGGGTGAATAAGCTCATAAATCTCCGTCGACTTATTAAGACGCTTGGCCTCTTCATCTTGTAGTCTCTTAAATAACTCTCGTGTTTATACGGTGCAGATGGACGCGATGATATTAAAGAGAACGCCAATAAAACCATATTTACACTACTCATCAAGAAACGCTTCTTCTTCCTAGCAACTAGTTAGCGGGCGGCAGGAAGAGGAGGAGGCTAGAGACTTAGTTTTACCTATATATTTAAGTTTTCGTTCTCAAAAGCTTCCCTATCCTTGCTCTAGATAACTAGCTGGGCGCTTAAGTTAAGAATATGGCATGTACAACACAGTTATCAGTAGAGAGCCTAAAAGTCGTACATATCAGCCAAAGACTCAACAGCAGTATCGTTATTCGTGGCGTTATTAAGTACAAAGTAGCCAAGCCTTATTTCGTCAATCTTAAAGATCTGGAGAGTCTCACTTACCACATGGGCAATATTCTCGCCACTGTGGTAGCCATAGAGTTGAGGTAATCTAAGTACGTAGTCTTCGACTTCGCCCTCCTTATTTAGATAGTATACACAGATCCCTATAAGAGCACGTTTGCCATTGTAGGTAGTCCAGTTATTAAAAGATATGTGGATAAGCGATCAGGCGTTCTTTAGGTGTTATATAACTGCAGAAATCATAGCGTGGTATTCGGTGAGGATGTAGGCACAGAGAGAGTTAACACTCCGCCAAACTGACTGCTCTGCAAGCGGATTTGCAGCAGCAATCATCTAGCGGAAAGACGGAGTCTTAATTACTCAAAGGGCTTAATGATCAGCTACTACCTAATTGAGAAGAACTTACCGGAACTTCTTCTACAAGAAACTAGATGCCAGCTCATTCGCCACCTCTTGCGACACCTCAACGCCCCAGAATTATAACTAATAGACGATCGAGCTTGTATTTGGCGGCAAGCCGAAGTTTATCTTGCCATCTCTATTGTAACCATGGCCTGGGATGTTGGCTGAGAGGTGCGTACTGGCAGAGAAAGTTAACGTGTGTACATCATATTCACCCCCCTTCATTTTATGAGTATGGCAGTATTTACAGAGCCACTACCTTTTCTGCCTATGGCGATGCCATAGAGGCCAGCCGTAATTATATATCCAGCTCAGATTGCCCTTTATATGCTCCTTGTCCCTTATTTGTAGGTGTAACACGCGTTTCCAGTCAATGCCGTCATACTGAGCCTTCCGATCGTCACTATCTACAAGCGTAGCATTGTTATCTGGCGCGTCATTAGGCTCGAGAGCAATAGAGAGCGTGATTAGGGGTGGATTTCGGCAGTTTTCGCGTGCGACACGTTCGAAGACGTTCTCGGCGTTCCGGTTTATGCTATAGGGCAGCGTAACGGTAGGAGAGCGCGTGGAGTAGAGTATATAGGTATTAATAGCCAACACGATATCGTCAGAGTTTAGATGGCTCGTGTAATTGACCTAATTAAGTAAAGTGTAACTAGTTTGTTTACTTTAGAAACCTTAACACCAAGAAACTATCACTAGATTGGCTGGAAGTGTTAACACTCACCCCATCAACTTCGGCACCTACCACCCCTAGGGACTAGTCTTAGTCAATTAAACAGTCAGTCTAGAGGTTCTGGGACTGACTAACTGGCTAAATGGAGCCTCTCGGACTAATTGACTAATTGCTTACTTAATCAATCAGTCAATCAGTCCGACTGACACGGACTGATTGTTGAGAACTCTGATATTATATTCCACGCGCTAGCCTCTTTCTCTTTTTCTTTTTCTTTTTCTTTTTTTTTTTTACTACTTCTACTCTTCTTATTACCTTTACTACTACTTTTTTTTTTCCTACTTTTTTTCTACTTTAACTCTCTCTACTATCTTTGAACATGTCACCGTCGCAGTTGCCGGAATCACGCTGGGCGGACCTACCTAGTTGGGCTGCCCAACAGCCGGATGGTGGCGCCCGAAGCTTTGCTGAATCTGAAGAGCGAGACTTTCTACCCAGGTATACTTATATTGCGCCCAACGAGGATTATCAAAGGCTCTTTTGGAAGGCAGCGAAGCCGAATCCAAAGGAATACGCTTCGTCCAACGGCCACAGCGCTGGATGGCTGGTTCCTGACGACCCAACCAACTGTAAATGTAAACCCGTCCTCGTGGCCAACTCGATGTTGTCCGCCACCTGGCTGCTGCGCGAAATGCTTCCTGAAACCACGCTTTCTGATATGAGCTGGCAGGCACTCGCTCGCGCCGCATATTTGCTTACCGAAGACACCAGGGAACCTCCTTCTGCGCAAAGGCAGCGTAGCTCTTCCCCACTCTCTACAGAGCGTTCCACTACCCGCCAGACACCTACTCCCAAGCCTGCCAAGCGTCCCAGGACGGAGCCGGAGAAGTCAGACGACCAAGATACCCAGGACAGGCCTGATGTACCAGACCCTAGGAGCCGACAGCTACCGGAATCCGGCCCGCCCAACGAATCTACCGAGGAAACGGACGTGTCATCCGAAGCATCAGACGTTGAAGAAGAGCCAGCCCTAATTACCACTGTTACAAACAACAACCGTAGAGCCGAGCAGAGTCGCAAGAAGGCGCAGGAGGCGCGGGCTCTGAGAAGGAAGCAGTCTCAGGGTTTAATAAAGCCCCATGATAAGGCTCCCCGCGCCGAGCATACCGCGTATGCCGACATCATACCCAAGGACGAGGAGACGATTTCCTGGATCTTCAAGCAACCCATTAGTGACGAGACCGACTTCTACAATGCCGCCAACACCCCGTACGCAACCGCCGCCGCCATGCTTAAAAAAGCGTATGCTCTAGGCAATCAGTCTGCCCAGCGCGACGCTGCTTCCTTTCTGCAGAGTTGGCGGTCGTATGGAACTCCTTTTCCAACAGGTGCTGCGCCTACATCTTCCCTTCAACTTACCGGAACTTCGTCCGGGCCCGCCAAAGCCTTGTCACGGCCAGGTAACGATGGTCTTCCCCGGCGTAATGCTATCGATCGCGCCTTCTGCCATGCCTGGGACGCGGTTAACTATCACGAGGCGCAGGCCGCCGCCATCCACATCCAGTATCGCTGGGCAATGGCCTTTTTGGGTCGCGCATACGCCGAAAAGATTAAAGCGCTGGAGCAGGAGGACCAGTCAGCAGGGAGAGGCCGGAACCGTAATCGCAACGGACAAGGCAAGCTCCGAACACAAGCAAAGAAAGCTCTCCTACCGCTGGTTTTCCCGAATGCTACCTGCAGAGACTATGACCGTTTCAACCGGCGGTTGAAGCGAGCTAAGTGTTGGTATGAGGCTGCCAACCAGCTTGGCTGGGGTAGTCTTTGCCTGATGCCTTACGATGAGGTTACCAATAACTGGGTGGAGCAGACGCTTCATGTTGGAGAGTGGCGGGTTTGGCTTAAGCTCGTAAAAAGGGTTAATTCTGATGCTTATGCTGCAAGCAAGGCTTTCGACGCTTGGCTGGGTTCGGAAAGTATTGCAGGATCAATCGAGGGGAAAGAGTATTTGTACATTGAAGCTGAGCCGCCATCAACCATACACGAGGTGGAGGAGGTTCAAGACAGCGAGGATGAGGGGGATGAGGACGACTTTGCACCCACGCAGTCTCAAGCAATGGTACTAAGTGCTGAGCCAGCTCGACCGTTACGTCAACTTACTTTGCCCGAGCTATTCAAGCCACAGCAAGACGTCTCGTCAAGCCACTCTGTATCTAGTGTTTGAAATTAATTTGTTTATATAAAATTCTCACGAGTATGTAAAATGTTTTTTTTGTTCACCCTACAATTGCAGTGCGAGGTTTTCCTGTGTGCAGACGAGAGTAATTTGTAGACTGGTGTAATTTCTAGACTAGTAGTCAAGGTGTCTTTGGCTCGTGCATACCCCATCAAAATAAACTCCAACCTCATTTTCGTACTTGTGCATCCAACGCATTTCAAGATTTTTTTTGGCCATTTTAGAATCTTTTATTGCCACTACCATCCGCTATCGCTTGCTCAATTTTCAGCAAAAACTGCCTGCGGGAAGGGCAAACGAATCTACTTTGAAATTTCAAACGAATCCACTCGACTGTCCGTGCGTCTCGGCATTTCTTATGTAGGGAATTCAAACGAATCCACTCCATTCCTTCGTATAATACTCGCAGGTTACTTACTTATAGATATAAATAATACTAGTAACTAGCTATTTAACTAATTATATAGTACTATAGTTAGTTCTCTTACTTCCAGATCAAATAGCTTATTAGACTTAGTAAAAGTTAGTTAACTTAGTAAGGGTAGAAAGAATTAAATATAGTAAACTAAGATTTAACAGAATAGTATTACACTATTTTACTTAAGATATAAATTTTAATTTTAGAGTAACTATAGAGAATTAAAAGTAACTATAAGTTGTCTTATATTTTCTACTTATAGTAAATCCTCCATGCGTATATTATATACTAGTTAAGAGTATATTAAATACTATTAGAGATTATTAAAAATATTAGAGTTTTTAGCTCTTTTTAATATCTCTAGCTGCTAAGCCTTTCTTATTATATAATAAAATACTCTAAATTATTTTATATAGTTCTATATTTTTATTTTTATTTTTTTATTTATATCTTAGCCTATGCTAAGATATCCCATGCTTATTTATAATTCTTTCTTTTAAGCTTAAATATATATTTTTATTTTAAAGGTTTATTAGCCGTTACTGTTAGTTCTTTTAGCTCTTTAAATATAGTTATTTTTTTAATAGAATTATTAGTTATCCTGTTATTATTTATAATAATTAAGTACTTATAAAAGCATAATCTAGTAGTTACTATTTAAGAATATAATAAGTTTTTTACTTAAAAGTGTTATTTATAAAAGTAGCTAAAATATACCTAAAATTTTAAGCTTAAAACTTATTTTTATTAAAAGAGTTTTTATAAATAGCTAGTTTAAGTTAATTTTTATAAACATAAGCTATTTACCTATAAGCTTACTTTAATTAAGAAGATAAGAAATTTAAAGAAAAAAAATAAATAAAAAATAAAAAACTATTATAACTTATAATGTTTTTATTTCATACTTTTACTAAATTTTTTAATAGTTTTTTTGTAACTAAGAAGCTATATAGGTTTTTTTTTAAAGTCTAGTATTATTAAATTCTTTAAGTAAAATTTATTAATTATTTTAAAACATTACTTTAAGATTTTAATAAATTTTTAAGTATTTTTTTATAATTTATAGTTTTTTTATTTAACTAAATATTTTTACTAATGTTTAAACTATTATAGTTCTTAAATTTTTTTAATTTTTTACTTTAGTTAGTATAGCTTAATATTTATATTTATTACTAATAGTACGTTTAGTAGTACTAGTTTAAATAATAATATATAAAAATTTAAATAGATTTTTATATTTTATAGTAGCTATAATTTATAGTTAACTAGTTTCTTAACTTTAATAATTTTAAAACGTTTAATTTAAATGTAATTTAGTTTTTTACTTAACTTCTTAGTTTTTAAAAATTTACATAATAGGAAAACTTTGTTCCTTTTTTTAAAAATTAGTTTCTTAACTTTAGACTTATTTTTACTTACTATAAATTATAAGTTTCTTAAAGAAATTTATTTATTAAGTTTATTATATAAATTTCGTAGCTATTAAGTTTTATTATAAGCTTTTTATAATTTACTTTTTAATTTCTATAGTTTTTAATAAACTATTAACTTATAACTATAATTAGTGTAAAATAGCAACTTATTAGTTATAAATAATTTTACGCTATTATATATAAATGTAGCTAAAAATAATAACTTAACTTAATTCTTTTAAAAGTAATTAATATATATTTTTAAATATTATTTTAAAGTCTAATTAGTATACTTTATTTACTTATTTATTTAAGAGTAAAAGCTAGTTAAAAGCTTTCTTTTTAATTTTAATTTAGTAAACAAAGTTTTCTAAAAGTGTAATATAAACAATTTATTTTAATTAAAATTTTTTTTTTGATTTTATGTTCTATAACTAGAATTTTTAAGATTTTATAAGCTAATTTTTTTAATAATAAATTTATAACTATAGAAATAAAGTATTAATATTTAGTTAATTTATTTATAATTACTAGTATTATGTTATACTTTTTATTGTTTCTTAGTTTTTTAAATAAAAGTAATTTTATAATAAAGTTTATTAAGACTAACTACAATAATTATTTTACTACTTTTATTAGTTATAAAAGTTTTTAAAGTTTATATTATATAAGCTTATATTTTTTATATTTTTAATAATTTTTAATTATATTCATAACTTTTTATTTTTATTTTTAAATATGATAGTTTCTAGAAACTTGTTTTATATTTATTTTTAATTTTTAGTATTCATATAAAATAACTGTATAATTTTCTTAAATTAGTTTTATGTATAAAAATACTACCATATATATAAGTTTATTTATATATTTAGGTTATTTTTATAGTAGTTTATTATTTATTCTTTACTTTTATTTAAAATACTATACACTTTATTTTATTTAATAGTTTTTAATTTTTGTAATTTTTACAATTCTTAGATAATTATATATTAGGAATTTGTTAAGTTTTAATAATAATACTATATTTCATATTAGTTTTTATCTATTTATATAATTTAGGTGTTAGTTAAAAGTATTAACTACTTTATTTTCTAATTTTTTTAGTAAAAGATATTAAAGTTATAAATAGCTAAAGTTTTTATTTAATATATTTATTTTTAGTTTAACTTTTTTATTATTATAAAGTTTGTTATATTTTTATAGTTTATATAAACTACTATATAATATTTAGCTTTTTTAAAATATATATTCTATTTTTTAAATACTATTATAACTACTAATAATTATTTATTAAATATACTATAGTTTAACTTAGCTTTTATAATTTTCTTTAATAAATAATTTATAAAGTAAAAACGTTTAATTTTTTTATTATTAACTATAAATTACTTTACTAGCATAATTAAATGTATTTATTTTAAGAATAATTAGTATTTTTAAGTTAAATATTTTTAATATTAGTGTTTAAGTAAACTTTTTTTTATGTTTCTTAAATACTTACTATTATTTAGACTTTTATAAGTAGTACTATAGTTTTCAAATATTCTTAAATAAATTTCTTATAAAAATTTATAAAACTAAAAAATAATTATATATTTTTAATTATTATTAGTATTAACTACTTATTAATTTCTATTAACTTATTTAAATTCACTAAAATCTTGTTTTAAAATAATATAATTTAGAAATCTTATTGTTATAACATAAAACTTGTATTTTTCTAGTTAAATTAAAAGGTTATAATTCTAAAGTTTCTTTAAAACATTTTTAATATGTTTTTTGTATTTTTTAAGTTTTTTTATATATATTAATATATTATTAAGATATATAATTACAAATACGTTTAAATATTTGCGTAATATATAGTTAATAATTATTTAAAATATTATAAATTCATTTGTTAACTTTATTAATATAATATAAAATTTATAGAAATTATATTTTATTTTAAATACTATTATTTATTTATATTTCTTTTTAATTTAAATTTTATTGTATTTTTTAAAGATATTAAATAAACTAAACTAGTTTACTTTTTAGAGCCTATTTATAAGTTTTTAAATTAATAATAATAAGTATTAACTCTTTTTTATAATATTATTTAATTATTTAAAGTTTATATATAATTATAGTTTTCTATTTTTTTTAGTATAAATAATATTCGAAAAGCTATTAGACTTTTACTTAGTTATATAACGTTTTTCACAAGCGAGTGAACTATACAAGCGAGTGAACCACTTTTGCCAAGAATTACCTTTTCTTTAATAACTTTACGAAAACTTAGTATTATTTAATAAAAATTTAAATTTAGCTTTTTAGATAGTAAATACACCTTGGATTAAATTTGCATTATAATTGTCTTACGTAATTATAAGTTATTAAGCTTAGAATCTACACTACTTTAAAATAATGTTTAGCTATTTATATTTATAATATTACTTAATAATAAATTATAAAAACTTAAATACAAAGTACTAGCGCCTAAATCTATAATATATTAGAATTTCAAAGTTATAGTATTAGTAGTTTTTAAGATATTAAAAAGTGGGGGCTAAAATTTCTCCCTACTTAAAGATCTTAAAAACCTACTTATTTTATTACTTTAAAAGCATAATATAGTCTAAATTATATATAAAATAGCTTAAGTTTAATATCTATAGTTTCTTATTTAATAGTTATTAAAATATTAAAGCTAAAAACTAAATTTTAAAGAAGTAAATTCTAAGCTTAATAACTTATAATTACGTAAGACTATTAGAATGCAAATTTAATACAAGGTGTATTTACTATCTAAAAAGCTAAATTTTTATTTTTATTAAATAATACTAAGTTTTCGTAAAGTTATTAAAGAAAAGGTAATTCTTGGCAAAAGTGGTTCACTCGCTTATATAGTTCACTCACTTATAAAAAACGTTATAACTTTAAGTTAGAGTTAGTAGATTTTTATTACTTAACTACTTATTTACATGCCTTTTTTTTATTTTTTTATTTAAATTAAGTATATCTTTTATAAGTATGTTTTTTTAATATAATTTCTTAATTTACAAATCTAATATTTATAATATTTTAGTTTATTAAATACTTTTTAATTTTTAATTTAAATAGTAAATAAAAGTGTTTTTACTTTACTATATTTATAGTCACTATTTTCTAACGTATTTTCTTGTATTAACATGTATTATCTTCTACTTTTTAGTTAATATAATTCTTTCTTTTAAATTTTTATGAAAAACTTAATTTTTTTTTGTAAAGCTATTATGCTATATTATTACTACTTTTTTTAACAACTTTTTACTTTTCTTAAATTTTTTAAGAGTATTATTTTCTAATACTCAAACTTATAGCTTTATTTTATATAACTATTTATTTTATAAATTTAGTATATATTTTTATTTACCTATTACTAAATAGTAATTACTATAATTTTAAAAGCTTTATATATTAAAAGTTTAATGTTAGGTTTTATTTTACTAAACAACTTTTTTTTTATTTTATTTTTCTAATAAATAGATTTTTATCTTTAATACTTACTACTTTATACTATATTCTTACTACTATTTATAGTACTATTTTAATTTCTTTTTCTTTTAGTAAATATACTTTTTACTTTTTAATAATAAATTATATAGTTTTATTTATAGTAACCATTATTTCTATAAATTTAATATTTATTTTTATTAAGTTTAGTACTAATAGTTTTATAAATTAACTTTTTAGTTTACTTTTATAAGTTTTAACTAATAGTTTTAGTTTTTACTACAGCTACTTTTTTTTATTTAAATAATTTTTTATAAAATATTTAATATTTTTATATGTAAAACATACTTTTTTTTAAGTTACTTTTTATGTTTTTAAGTTATAAGCTATTTTTTTTCCCTTATTTAACTTAAGTTTAACTTTAACTTAAATTTTATTAATATCTACTTTATTATATACTTAGTTTTATTATGTTAATACCTTTTCCCCCTTCTATATTTATAATTAGAATTTTTTTTAAGTTCTTTTTTATACTAGTAGTTATTAGTTTTTACTACTACTTTAATAAGTTTTTAAAAGTTATTTAACTTATTATATTTTACTAACTTATTTTTAACCTCGAGAAAAGAGCTTTCAGAGCCTTAAGTTAATTACATCTAGTAATTTCATCTATATCATATATCTGCTGGCAAAATCAGTATACATCTTAGCATTTTAAAATCCACGGTTACATCTGTTATTTAACGCTTGAGAAAACAGCCCCTACTAGTCTACTAAAAAGCTCTTTGTATAGGAAGGCCCCTTATACTAGATGAGTGAGCTAAGTGAGCGCTAATTCAATATATAGGCCAGCACTCCTTTAAATCCATTCAACCCTTATCGACGCCTTCCAAATCCGGTTATAAAATGAGTGTTAAGATAACAAGCAAATACCTTGCAAAACATGAGATTTATGCATTTAAGCCTTAGAAGAAACCTTAGCTGAAACCAACCCACAAGACCAATCGCCTCCGGTTTGCCAAAATCCATCAATATTGGGAGGATAAGGACGTAGCCTGTATATCCTTTTACGACGAAGCAACATTTGAGATTGGATTAGATACCACACCTTCCTATATACAAAGAAAGCCAGGCCATGCATACGAGAGCCGATATCTGAAGCCAACATTCAAATCTGGGAGGGAGAGTATTGGTGTTTTCAGAATGATATGTCTAGATTTTAAAGGACCCCTTATTATCCTTCCAAAGGGCCAAAAGATGAACTCTAAAGAGTATATCAAGATTATTAATAAACACGTATATCCTTTCTATGAGAGATTGACAGAGGCAAAAGGAATTGTAATGTTTCAACAGGATGGCGCGAGGTATCACACATCAAAAGCGACTTCGAAAATGATGTAAGAGCTAGGGATTTTGCTGATAGATTGGCCCGCACAAAGCCCAGATTTAAATCCGATTAAGAATCTTTGGCGTATTATAAAAATCCGCATCAGTAAGCGCCGCCACTGGATTCATACTAGAGAGGAGATGGTCTAGATTCTACAAGAAGAATGGGATAAAATAACCCCTGCAGACTATAGAGCTCGCATCACGAGCTGGCGGCGCCGGATGAAGGAGGTGATCAAAAACAAAGGGGGTTTGACGCATTACTGAGGGCAAAGCTACGCCAGAAAATCGACCTATATAGCTTCTATCATATACTTGAATTGCTTCAAGAAATCTTCAAATTGATGGACTAATGCATCTTCCAAAACAGGCAATGTGCACGGCCTAGAGCTCGGATCACTAAGTGGCTATTGACTTCCTGCCCCTCTCTGTACATCTCCGAAATACTCAAGGAAGTTTAAAATACCTCTTTCATGGTATTACCGATCTCAATGTTGCAACGTGAAGACACGTTTTGGTGTAATCACTGGAGCAAGCTAGCAGTTAAGGTAGGGATTTCATGGCCGATAAGCATTAGGAGAAATTCTAGTTGGACGAGGTTGCGCAAGCTCATAATGTCATGATTTGTCCTAACTAGAATGCCATGTTATCGCGGTTGGTACTCGGGTGTTTTCGGTTTGAGAGGAACAACAAATGAGCGAGTCTGTGACAGATAAGCGCAACGGAGCCTCATCGGCCTTAATTTGCTGCCGCATTGTCTCCTCCTCAGGCAAGAATGGGTTGTTGCTCCGCAAGGCCAAATTTCAACACGGTGACAGGGGTTAGTTAGTAATGTGGGGAAAGCTGCATTGATATACCCTCTTCACCCGCGCTACCGTCTCAGTTCAACATCCTCCCTTCCCATTCCCTAGCGGCACGTTGGTCCTATTGTTCTAGCCTGTGTACGACTATCTCAACTGGATGTATAATGAGCGGGATGTGAGCGTGAGGAATGTTTTGGAGTCGGCGATGAATCTCGCACAAGGCTAAGCACGGGCGCAAACACGGAAGCTGAAGGAAGCAGAGTAAATGGTCAGACGAATAATATCCGAGCCACTGGAGCCGCCAAGTCGTATGCTGTCTTCCCTGTGGCATCCTTGATACCAGTGTCCACTCTCCGACCCAACAAGTATCCTACCGCTTCTACATGTCCTTCGTAGGCTGCCCAGAAGAGTGGCGTCCACCTACTGTTGTCCAGAACATTCTTGTTTGCGTCATGCGCGATGAGTAACTCTAACACCTTTACTTGGCCTTTCTCCGCAGCCAAACTAATCGGTGTCCGCCCACTCTCGTCCTTCACTTCCAAATCAATAAATCTATCTGCCTCTAGCATTTTCTTCAGTATTTTAACGCTCCCTCTCTCTGCAGCCCAGTGCAGGGGCATCTTCTGCTTGTTATCCTTCGCATCCAGCTTTGCGCCATTGCCACGCAGCACATCATATGTGCGATCAAAGTCCCGGAAACACGCCCAAAACACTGGTGTTCATGAATAGTTATCCAATGCGTTAACTGTATTAGCCTCCACGAGTAGCTGTGGAATTATCGGCTCGACATCGTAACAGGCGCATATGCTCAGCGGGGTTTGATTGTTATTGTCTCGGGCGTCTTTCTTAGCACCAGCGCTGAGGAGTTGGCGGATTGCTCTTTCTTGGCCAAACTTAGCGGCGATGTGGAGGGGAGTGTGGCCTAAGGAGGTTTTCGCTTCCAGGTACAGAGGAGTGATGTTCGCGGCTACCTCAGAGGGGTTCCTGTCACCCCTTGTGGCAGCGTAGTGGAGGAGGGTGAAACCCGTCTGTGGTTCTGTTACTAAAAGCTACCCATCGCGGTTAAAGGAGAGGATTTTACCTCAGTCTCCGGCATAGCTAAGTCACGGTAATGTTGGGGTTCAAAAATCCTTGATGTTAGATTTACTAGTTGTGGTTGAAATATCGAATGAGTGGCAGGAATGGGCCTTGTGAATCCATGAAGAAATGAAAGGCAGCTCACGCACTCAGGCGCTCTTTTCTACATCACCACCGTCATTCCAAGCCCCGCACGTCCGTGCACCAAAACCCCCCCCACTATGTTTTCTGCTGGCTAAGACGAGCTACCAAACTTACAACATAGGCAAGCACACAGACTTGCAGAACAACCCGCTCGTGCATGCATGTAAACACAATAGGTTTAGTACCCTTGTAAGTCAATATATTCCCCCGCAGCCAAGGGCCGCAAGCGTCAGAAAAGGTGCATCTCAGCAAGGAGCATCAGGAGCAGGATTGCGGCTGATCGCCTTGATCAGCCTATCAGATAATCGCCCGATCAGCTGATAGTTATCAAGCCACTATCAAGATACTCTTGATAATTTCAGCCACATTTCTTGGCGTATGATTAGGTTAAGATATTAAATATAAATCCATAATTCTAATAAGAAAAAGATCTATAGGAAGTAATTATAAGAGAATTCTGAGAATATTATGATTAGTCCAATTCTTTAAGCACTCTGTTTCCTCAAGCGTCTTTGGTGAAGTTCTCGTACAATCCCATGGAATATAACGTTAAGAACCTGAAAAGACTCTCTCTAGCTTATCACTCATTACAGGTATCGAAAGAACTTCTATTATAAGTTGTAAGAGCCGTGGAAATCTCATACACTAAAGAGAAAGACTCTACTATTAAAGTGATGTCATATGATTATTAAGTGAATTTAGACTCTTGCTAATATAATTATTCAACTCGTTCTAGCTTTATAGACAAGTTTGTTGTTTAATATATTAATAATAAGTTTTATAAAAGGCAGAAAGCTATTTTATAAACTATATAATAGATTTATTACTCTTTATAGTCTAATATGAAGCTAGAAGTAAAGTTTTATTATAAAATCTCTTTTAAAGCTTTCGTACAACGTAAAGCTTCTTCTCTCTTTTAAGAGTTATCTTTATATTATTCTTATTCTTTAAGAAAGCTGTATAATATTCTATATCAAGAATACATGCTACTAAATAATAAGAAGAATTATCTAGCTTTATTATATACTTTATAAGCTTATTCTTAGTATAAAGAAATTAAAAAGACATGAATTTATTCTTTATTTTATAAGCTGCATTCTAAATAGAATTAGCTAAAGTAATATAAAATACTATATAATATACTAAAGTACTCGTAATTATATTCTTAAGAATATTAATTATAAAAAAAACTCTTTTTAGAGTTGTATAGTCTTCTTAAAGAAACTAAGTAACTTTATAGAAATATTAAAGAAAATCATAAATTATACGAAGTTATATCTATTTGCTTGTTATAAGAAGATTATTTTTTAAGAAATTATCCTTATAATACTTTATGTAAAGTTAAAGTGTAGTTTTAATTTAATTTTCTAAAATTATATTTAACATAATATACTAGCTATTTTATTTTATATAATTATTAAACAGAACTTTTTTGCTAGTATGTTTAATAAACTATATTATATAATTAGCTAAGCTATAGATATGAATAATATAGTTATAAAGCTTCTCTATTAGTTCTATAATAATTTAGATAGCTTTATTTCTTTTTTTCTTTTTTTTTATCTAATAATAGCTTTAGTTTTTCTTCTTTTTTTTTCTTTTTTATTACTAGTTGTGCTAGTTGTTGTATGATTTCTTCTTTATTCTTTTACTTATTCTTATTAGTATTTTCTTCTATTTTCTTATTCTTTTTTAAACTAAATAGAAAGGCCTGAATAATAAGATTAATAACATGCCCCTAATAATAAATAGAAAGCTAGGAGCTAATTATATAATAGAAAATATTATTTAATTTAACATTATTACCTATAAGAGCTCTAATCTTTGTTTTAATTCTATACTTCTTAAGTATAAAATAAAGTGTCTTCTATTAATTATTACTACTCTAACTATATACTACATAAAGAGTAATTAAGGAATTCTGGTATTCATCCTGAATATTAATAAAACTAGTATAAATTCCAAGTAGAAGAGTATGACTTAAAGAGGTCTAAATATTAATAATAAAAAAAATTTCTATTTTTACTAATTAAAGAACTCTTTATATAATATTCTAAGCTTTAGAAAAATTATTATAAATCTAATTAGTAATTATTAAATAGTGTATAGAAAGAAAAGAAGATGTTTTTTAATTTATTACTTTAATAAAAGCATAAAACTCCAGCTATTCCATGCATAAAAAAAAAGTTATTATATAATAATTAGATCTAGAAGTACTTATTTAACGGTATTTTATTATACTATATACTTTAGAATTTTACTCTTAAGCCTCTAAACTTCCCTCTTTATAAGAAGTTTTTTATATAAATTTTGAATAGATTTTTCTCCCTAATCTCTTACTATTATATAATAATTATTCTTTTTTATACTTTATTTAATATTATGTTTTCTAAAGTAGTGTTATAGTTTTATAGTTAAGACATAATATCCTTTAAAGTTCAAAAAAAATAAATTTTATAAAAGTATATTTTCTTATAAAGGTTATACTTAACAGTATAAAGTTCTTATAAATATTATTTTTAAAAAAATAATTACATTAATTCCTACATTACTAAAGGTAATAACTAATTAAATATATAATAATTAAATAGGTAGTAATAATATTATGAATCCCTAATAATTTATAATACTATAGTAGTAAAGTAATAGTAAAGTAATAAAATAGTAAAATTATTTATTTTAGTTTTATTAATACTCCCTCTTAAGCTTATATATAATGCTTTTAGAAATATTTTAATTATATCTTTTCTTTACTTTATTAGGGTCTAGTCTATAGTAATTAATAAATTAAAAATATAATTTTAAACTAATAGCTTTAGTTAAGCTATTTGCTACTATCTAATTAGTTAATAAATAAAGTATAATAATTTATCTACTTTATATCTACTCTTATATATAATAGTATTATATATTAATGTGCTTATTATACTTATAGAATTTAAAGTTCTTACTTAAAGTAATAGTGCTTTTATTATCTGCGTGAATTTTAATAAATTCTTAATAAAGTCCTAATTTAATAAGTAATTATCTAAGCTAGATAGCTTCTTTTATAGCTTAATATATAACTATATATTCTATTTTTATAGTTAATAAAGTAACTGTTAGCTAATGCTTTAAAGTCTAGCTAATAAATCCTCTATTTAGGATAAAAATATAGACTTCTATTAAGTATCTAGTTACAGAATCTTTAGTAAAGCTAGTATTTATATATCTAGTAATTTTATTATTACTTTCTCTACTAAACGTGATATAGTAATTAATTGTACTACGTAGATAAAAGAAGATCCTTTTAAGTACTTACTAATACTTAAGTTCTAGATTATTTATATGCTATATAAGAAATAAGACTGTAAATATTATATCTAGCTAAGTTATAATTATAGCGTATATAATTAATCCTAGCTAGGCAGTAAATTCTTATCTTAAAGCCTTAGTAGTAATATCGTTAAATAAGTTAAGACATTAACTTATTACTATTAGTATTTTTACTTTATATCTATACTTACTATATCTATATTTGTTGAGCATTTTTTTAATATATGCTTACTAACAGAGCGTAATTATCCTTATAATATAGTCGTATTTAATTTCCATTCCAAGGTAGTACTTAATACCTTCTAGGTTAGTTATCTTAAATTTCTTACTTAGCTAATTAATAACCTGCTTTATGGCTAGCTTATTACTGCTAATTAGCTTAATATCATCCACGTAGACCGTAATTATAAGTCCTGTGTAGATAGTGCCTTTAATAAAGACGTTATTATCTACCGTAAGTGGCTTGAATCTGATTTTAATAAGAAAGCTTGTAAGCTGTTTTGCCCATTTGCGTGCTAATTACTTCAGTCCGTACAGGCCTTTCTTGACTCTGTAGATAAGATATTCCCTACTCTTTTAAACATAACCAGGTGCTTACTTGACGTAGATTTCTTTGTTAAGGTCTGAATTAAGGTATGCCGTCACGAAGTCGAGCTGTACAATATCATAGTTAAATAGTGCTGTAAGTGCGAATATCGTTTATACTAAATATACTCATACGACTCTAGTATATGTCTAGTCGTAATTAATGCCAAATTACTGTATAAATCCTTTCCCTACGAATCTAGCCTTGTACTTGGTAATTTGATTGTCGGCTCCTTTTTTGACTTTGAATACTTACTTTCCATCTAGCGCTGTACGCCCTGTGGGTAATTTAATAAGTTTAAACATTCCATTCTCTTAATGCTGCTGCATCTTGATGTCTGTTGCTTCTTTCCATTTTATGCTGTCTAGTTGTTCTATTGCCTCTGTAAATGATTTCGGCTCTAGGTTATTCAGACCTGGCTTCTTAATACCTGCATTAGCTACGATCAAAGCGTGCTCTAGGGCGTCATTAAGGTAAGAGTAGAAGCTTTAATGGGCGTCGTTAATTTCATTAAGTATTGCTGTGTACAGCGTGTAGAAATGCTCGTTAGAGGTTCTGGTAAGTGCAATTGCCTTCCGTACGCTTACTGAGGCTTCTGCTATCACTATTTTTATTAAGATTATATACCTATACTTGTCATGGAATTTACGAGGTGGCTGCTCTCTATTATTACGTGTTGATTACTGTGGTGGTTCCGTTAAAGAGGGTGGCTCCTGAATCAGTGATTCTGTCTCAGGACTTATTATAGCATCTTATTATGCTTCTCTTTCAGCGTTTTTGATTATTCACGGTGGCCTAACATGAATTACACTTTGCGTGTGCTCTCTGCTGTGTTGAGTATCTCCCTTTAATAGTGTAGGGCTCGGCTCATGTGGCCTGTCTAGCTCCCTCTTATGAGATAGGTTCTGCTTAATGATTTCGACTATAAGTTCATACGCCCCTTATCAATTGACTATTTGACTATTAATTACTAGTTCAGGATGTAGGCTAGGTAGAGGATTTGATAATTGGCTATAAGTTCCTATTAAAGATTGCTATGCTTCTTCTCTAAAGTTATGTTCTTCTTTATCTTCTGTGGATTGTCTATCGTACGGTTTGCAGTTGTTGTTAGTTTCGAAATTTCGTTCCTCTGTAATCTGCCGTGTCTCTTCTTTCCAGACTTTAATAATAGATCTATTTAATCTATCTGTAAATCCGACAAATCTCTTTCTAATTCTGTGTGGTGTAATCTTTTCAGATTGAGCTCTTTAGCTATTCTAGTAGTCCACAACAGTTCCGAATATTAGAATTTTGGAAAGATCTGGTTTGAATCTGTTGATGACTTTGTACGGCGTTTTGCTATTAAGTCTTCGTGCTGGGCTTCTGTTTTTCAGCTCTATAGCATATTTAATTACTAGTGGCCAGAGAAATCTTGGAAGATTTTAATCTACTAGCATTGACGTTGCTTTTTCATGGAGATGAAATTAGGTTATTTCAGCAAGTCTATTCTCTTATGAAGTGTCTCATATAGTTAGTTGGTGAGTAATCTCTTCTTTCTTCATCCATTCTTTAAAGTCTTAGCTTATAAATACAGAATCTCGGTCTGAGAAAATGTACGCAATAGGGGGTTTTCCCTGTGCTTTTTAGTGAGCTTGTAGCTTTTTCACGTGATTTGAAGCTTCATCCTTAAAGCGAATAAGCCCTACTTCCGTGCTGGTAGTAAAATCGTCAGTCATGGAGATGTATCCATGCTTTTGATTATATCCTTCTGGTTTGATCAGCGGTATGAGGTCTAGGTAGAGAATCTCTCCTTCTCGCTTTGCGCGCTGTCGTTCGCCAAACGGTCGTTTTCAAAGCTTAGATTTCAAACAGCATGTGCAGGCGCCATAGTGGTGGCTGTCTAGCTTCAATCCAGTAGTGTTCTTCATAAACTTCTTGAGATTGCTGTATCCCATATGTCCTATTATTTAATAGAGCTTCTCTGCTAACACCTTCTTAGTTAGCGGTAGCTTTATGGCTAGTGCCATATACAGGTCTGTTGCTGTCTTTACTGTACGTACAAGAATGATTCCATCTTCTTTGTACGCTACAGCTACTTCATTATCTTTTCGATCTTTAATTCCTCCGTCTTTCCAATCAAGAGTATAGGCCCCGCGTCTCATTCTCATGGCTAATAAGATGTTAATAGAGCTGTCTGGGTGATACCAAACATCTTTAATAGTATGGAAGAAAGTTTTGCCGTTCCGAAGCTGACATGGAAGCCGTATCGTTCCTTTGCTTAAAATTTGTACGGTTCCTCCAGTTCCGCTTAGAGCTCCGCTGGCGGCATGTATCTCAGTAAACCAGGCGTAATTATTGCAGACATTGACTTTTAATAAAGTATCATACGTTGTCTTGCATTTGTCGCTGTAGGTAAAGAAGCTTGGAAAGGTATTAGTCAGGGTAAGCCATGTTACTTCGCTGTCTTCATCCTTTCAAAGATCCTTTTACTTCTTACGCCAGCTATCTGTAGCCTTTTCCGGGTGCTTAAACCAGCAGTCTTCTTCTTTCTTGCCTTCCCTTTTACACCATGGGCAAGTCTTTGGACTTGTGTTCTTTACCTATACCAGGCAATTTGCTTTAACTTTGCTTCTTGCCTTTTGTTACAAGAGATATAGCTTTAGATTAAGATTTGTTTACGAGCTCTTCGTCATGGAGTTGACTTATAAGAGTGTCGTACGAAAGCGATTCAATGCCCGTGTCACGTTTTCATTCTTGGAAAGAGATAAAGTACGTTCCAAGATTGTGGATCATTGCATGCTTGAGCATAAAGTCAATTGTGATCTTTTACCGTGCAATGTCTTAGATAAGGATTCCGAATTTATTGGTGTAGTCTTCCATGTCTTTGCATGAAGCATACGTCATAGTCCAGATCCGCTCAGCAACTAAATACTTCTGTAGTTCAGTATTAATCTTATAGTGCTTGATAAGGGTGTCGATGACCCATCAAGCTGCCAGGATTCTATCAACCTTTCGTGCTGGCACATCCTCGCAATAGATTACGATATCGTTGATCACTTTGTCGTTGTCAGGATGTAGTACCCAGTCATCTTAGTCCTTTGTAAATTCCAGGGCAAAGTCGAAGTTTTGGTAGTCGCTTGTGTTGCCGAATTTTGGCTTCTTTTCCAGATCAGTTTCTGTCTGACTGGGGGAGGGTGTCTTTGTCTTAATTGTCTCTCTAACTAATTCTTACGATGTGCCATCAGGAGCAATAGACATTCCATCGTCGCTTTGACGTGGGATTGCTGGAGGAGTCGTTTGCCGAGTACTTTATTTGTACGGAACAAATCTGACTGCGTCCCATGTGCCTTTTGCTGTCATGTGCTTTTCAAGCCTAAACAGCCATATGGCAAGATTTGCAGCCCCTTTGAGCTTTGGTACTCCGGTATCTTTTGTCATTTTAACAACCGTGAGGATTTAATTGATAGACAATTTAGATCAGGTCGTACGAAAACGAGTGATATATGAGATTCGCAAAGCCGGGCTCATAACCTCATGGAGGTTATGCTTGGCAGCATGAAGTTCTCATAAATATTGTCTTCAAAGGAATGATTGCATTGATTCCTACATTACTGAAGGTAATGACTGATTAAATACATAATAATCAAATAGGCAGTAACGACATTACGAATCCCTAGTGATTTATAATGCCGTGGTGGCAAAGTGGTGGCAAAGTGGCAAAGTGGCAAGGTTGCCTATTCTAGTTTTACCAACATCTTCTTCATACGATTCTTTTCCCCTTTAGTTGCTGTACGGTAATGTTTGTGAATTGAGGAGATAAGTCTTGAGGCCTGTGTTGTACGACTAGTTGAGACTGAGTCTACATCTGCACCAGTTTCAACAGCGCTTAAAAAGGCAGAACGAGTGTTAACTTCAGAAGAAACGTTACTATCAAAAGAATCAGAGAGAATTTCAGTACTATTAGGCATATTGGAGCTATCATACGGGAGAAATAAAAAGGTTTATTCTCTGGATAAAAATTTGAGTAATGCCAAGCATTATCATGATAGGTTCTGATAATCAGGCGATCAGCTGATCGTCCGATTATCTAATCGGCTTGATAGGATAACCTATCAACCGCAAGCCTGATCAGGAGTTTCTCTGGGTGCACGACCCACCCTGGGATCGGCTCTTGAACCTGTCTCAAGGCAAGATTAGCTAGCACCCTCCCGAAACGTGAGAGACTCGGTCTGCGACAGACCAGTTCAGATCATCAGATATCACAAACCTAGGAAATACACTTGTCGAGGCTGAAAGGGTAATCAAGTTTCTCATGGTAGATGATCCAATAATAGCGCGAAAAACGACAAGACTATTATCTTCACAGATCGAACTAATCTTAGTCACCTTTTTCCCGCGTCTGGTCGCATCACTTATTTGCTATTCTGGAATCGGCCCTAGGACCTCCAAAATGGGATTAGAGATACTAGTCGTCCGCGTTATGATTGCAGACGACCTACTCTATTTATCGCGAAATGGACCTAGATATCTATGGACCGGGAAACGTGTCCAGAGTACAACTTACGGCGCTAAGAATTTGATCGGATCCCGAACGATGCTTTTCTTGATATCTGGAATGTCATCCCTCACAGAAAATGGCCTTACTTCTATTATTTCACCTGGAGGCAATGTAGAAGTTTTGAGCCTAGCTCTAGGGTCTGCTATTGGTGATACGAGCTTTGGCGGTCTTCATTGTCTGGCCTGGGACTTGTATTGCTCTATCCATGCGATCAATTCCGCTCACAGTTCTTTAGGCGAGATATAATGACGTAGAGTTTGATTAGACAACAATCACTCCATGGGAAAGATGTTTCGTCGTTTGTATACTTATCACTTTCTTCTCGATGCCATATTCGCTCTCACGCATGTATGTCAAGGCCGAAATCTTCAGGAGCTTTTTTTTTCTCCCACCAGAGGCCTTCATAGAGACATGGTCTCGGGCATTACCATAAGAAGACTAGCACGGACCGTTAACGCCGTCAGTACTTGGAAAATTGTAGAGGCCAAAGGCACATGCAGTTTGCGGCTCAAGAACAGTCTATCCAATCCAAAGATGATACTAGCGACGGAGCACTCGAAAGTGGCCATGAACTCTTTGCCACTTTTCTACCTTCTGAGTCCCCCAATAATGCCAGAAGCCATTTTGCTTCGAGATACCACAGTTTACGATCACTAGAGAAGTGGGGGAAGTCATGGAAATACTAGCGGAAGTGGAAAGAGTGGAGCCCAACATTATAAAACTTATTCAAAAGGAGATGGACTTCGACGCCGCAGTCGAGACTCTACATTATGTTTTCTTTCGTATCTTGCAGTAAGAACACCAGCAGATTAGGAAACTTCCTCAGACCACTCCTTTATCGCTGTTAGGGGAGGTTGCAACATGTGGAGGTGGCAGGACATTCTATTAATATACCATGTTTTCCGGACAAATCGATACATTAACCCCCCGTAAGTTTCCCCGTAAAACCGTATAAGCATTGGCTCATGGTTGTGATAGAATGAGCCCAGATTATAAAGAGATCACGCCCTCTCGAGTGATCTTGCTGTTACTCCCCGCAGCCCCAGGACTCTCCGATTTCCCATGGAAAATCGAAGCTGCTGGTCACGCAAAGCAGATCCTAGAGGGTGACCCTGATCACTACATGGATTCATGGCCTACATATCGCCAAAGCGCCGTGTCAAGAATTTCTAGAAAGAGGATTGAGTGAGCAGTCATGAGTTAATCCTGATACTCCGCCGGCACTTGAACGTATTACCTTACGAGAGCGGCGCATAATTCTTGGATAAGCATTGATATATCAAGGTCATTTCAAAGAAGCTTTCATACTTTTGAGAAAGCGCTCGATGAGTGTTAGGCAGACGTTAAGTGTACACACTGGAGTTTTCAGATTTTTCCCATGATGCAGTTCTCTCTCGATTTACTATTTCACACGGTATATTTGGAAAGGATGGTAGGTAAAATTGAAGAGACGCAGTGAGCTTTGGCTTCATTTTAAATATCTACCTACGGGCGCCAACGTCTGTAACGTTACATTGGTCCTACGGAGGGACATGCGAAGATCGTCCCAGTAGTGATAGCCTGCATATTTCTCAAGGAGGGTTGGGTCAGGGTATATAAAATAATTAACTAACCCACCGTAATACGCTACTCTCACCGCTGACAGGGGTCACAACCAGCCACCACATGCATTGGTGACGCGGCCCCATAGGAAGCCAGCTGCGTTGTGCCAGATGCGGGGTCATGCAGATCTTTCCCGCTGGTGTTGGAGTTGCTTACTAGCTTCTAAGGTAGGAGGCTAGCTGGTTGTAGATTTGTCAATGTCAATGGTAAAATTACTATATATCATCATCGAGAGATGTAAGACGAAAGACTAAAGCTCAGTTCAGCCCTCTACTGAGAAACCAGCGGATCGAAATCTGACTCTGCTTAGCCTAGCAGACAGAAAAACGAACTTCATTACTCCATTTATCTTCCCAAGGCAAACGTTCGGGTATACACAAGCCATGTCTTATGATTACTATCTTCCGGACACTGCCATTACCTCGATGGCTGTGGACGGCAAAGCAGTCTACGCGTACGTTCAGATCATGAGCGGTGCCTTAGTTGAGTGCGAGGGTAGCTTGGATGGAAACCCAGAGCTCTACATATTTGAGCAACATAATCATGTAATGGCTCGCTTTAGAGATAAGAAGCCTCTTGATGATGCGCCGAAGCTATTTACTCCTTTGGCGGCAGCATATCTCGGGGATGCCAGAGTTGGTCACCTACAATTCTTTTGTCCTCCCGAATGACACTGAACTGGAAGTAGTACTTATTCTACGTTGACGACAATAACTACCTTCGCGATAGGTACATATCTCCTCAGGCCAGAAACAAGTGGGTGGCTGGTCGGCTTTTCTCCGATAGGGGCATCAAGGTTGCTCAGTACTCAAAACTCGCCGCAATCACAGTGCCAAACAGATGGGGTACAAGTATTTGTGTCTACTATCAGATCCTTGGTGAAGATGCGGCTATCGAATCAGTCAACTTTAAAGAGGGTCAATCCAGGCGGGAAGTGGATACGAGACGAGTGACCGATCCTCCTCCTTATGGTACATCACTTACGGCGGTCCTGGCGCGGGATGGCATTCAGCTCAACAAAGCGGTTCCATTCGACCCAAACAGCAGCCTCCCTGTAGTGTATCTCCAATGGCATAGTCTTGAACTAGCGCATGCGCAAGGAAAAGGTACAGTCTCTTCATAGATTTTTGTGTTTCGTGTCTGACATTTCACAGAGGTGCGGAGAATGGAGGATCTGAAGCTTAGATTTGCACCTCATACCAGCCTCAGCGTTGTTGATGACATAAGCGGCCTGCAGTACTTCTACACATCATCCGATGACAACTATGTTAGGAGGGTCATAATCAAGAACAATGGTCAAATGGAATTCGATACATTGGCTACCCCGACACCGAGGAGTGCCCTCGCTGCTGTCCGCGTTAAACCTGGCAAGGTTGTGCTCTTTTATCAAGCTTTAGAAAAGGAAACTAGCGAGAAAGTCTTGCTCTTTGGTCTGACGCTCTCCCACTCTGGAGGAGCCTGGGATGGGAAGCCTGGCCGCCCCGCACCTCCTGCGAAAGAGTTGCGGTAAATAGTATGCATATGCTCCATCTCACGGCGGTTATCGACAAGATGGTTGTGGAAAGGATATAAAGGATCGCGAATAGTTTCCTTACAGCTTATGTCGGCATTTTGGGAAGTAGAAGTTGAATATTATGAAACTGGTGCCAATGCGAAGCTAGTCGGCATATCTGGTGGGTGAGATTGGTGATGCGACGAGAGGAGCGGAAGTCGAAATGGCGAGGCAGAATTGTGGGACCTGATGTTTTCCGTACGGCTTCTTCTCCCATAGGCCAAAAAGCAGCACCTGTCCAAATACTGTTCGGTGATATCCGTGTATTGGTATTTTGGTATTCAAGCGATTTGGCGAAGTGCTCAATATGGGAGCACGAATACGGGTCGGACCACCAGGTACGGGGGACGGTTAGCAGGTGAAGGGACAAAACTCTAACCGAGTACCAACCAACCATAGCAGGTATGAAAAATATGTAATCTTACCAGCCAAAACAGGCCAAAATGCATTTGTACGATGACCTGGAGGTAATGTAGAGTGAATTCTCCATCACATGATGTCGTGCACCTGGGGCGTGCCTGCCGCGTACGGTAATGACGCACATAAAATTTAAAAAGAGCTCTCACTTACTCAACCTCAACCTCAACAATAACAACAACAATAATGTAAGGACCTTCTATTGCCTTCTAATCTTTGTATGAACTTATTTATAGGGCTCTTGTTTTCTATAACGCTGTTATTACCACTACTACAGCTGCCTAACCTAACTAGAATTCTGTTCTATATATAGAACAGTAGCAGTTAGTACTACTAGCTTATAGTCTATAAATAAAAGCTATATTAGCTCTTTCTAAGCAGAATATAAAGTACGTATATAGTAATATAACTTCTATTTAAATATTAACACGCTAACCTTCGTACATTAATACTATTCTTATATAATCTTATAGAAGAGTAATAGAGTAATTATATAATACCTACTATAGTACTTACTTAAGCCTCTATTTCTTTCTAAAGTATTACTATATTAAGAGATACTTTAGTAGAGTATATACTAATTATAAATAACATAACTATACTAGTTACTACTTTATATAAAAAGAAGGTAAAGATAAGCTAAATAGTAACTCTTTATACTTATTTTTACTAATAGAGTCTAGTAATAGAAATAGTATAGTAATAATATCTATTCTTATTAAAAATAACGCTCTAAAGGTAATGCTCTAGAATGTTATTATTCTAGCCTAAATATATATAAACTTCTCTTTTTTTTTATGTATATTTAGTTATAGAAGTTATTTATGGCACTTAGATAAAGCTTATACTTTTATATAGTATCTAAAATTAGTAATATTATACAATAAAACTAAATTAAGCTATTATATATATAAAATAATAAATTAAATTAAATTAAACTTTGTATGAAATATACTAGTTATATTACTTTTTATTTATACTTTAAAGCTTGTATAAAGCTTTAAACTCTAGTAACTTTAACTCTTAAATATCTAATAATATAAACAGTATTTGCTTACGTTTGTATGATATAATTTCTTATTTTATAAATTTTTTTTTTATTTCTTTCTTAATTTTCAAAAAAAAAAATTTTAATCTCCTACAAAGTTTTTTTTAACTTTTTTAAAAATAAGATATATATTTATATAGTTATTACTATTTTTCTTAAAGTATTTACTATTAATTAATTCTTTTATTAAATGAGAGTTTTTAGCACTTTTTAGAAGATATATCAAGCTATTTTATTAATATTAGTAGTAAGATATTTTAAAAGGCATAAAGTAACTATAGAAAAGTTAATTTATATAACTTTACTAAAAAAAAGTTTAGATAAAATTATTAAGGTTATTAATATTAGAAGTTATTACCTAAAATTACATTCTATTTATAAAATAATTAGAAAAAAGGTATAGAATAACGTTATATATACGTAAAACTTTATAGTTAATAAATTTATTTTATTTTAAGATATTATTATAGACTTCTTTATATTATATAAAGTAAATATAAAATAGAATTAGTAGCTTTATAGCTAAAGGTATATAACTTAAAAATTATAATATTTTTTTAATTAACTACTATTAGGCTACTTTAGGTATTATATAATTTTAAATCTTTATATAAAATAATATTAGTAGTACGTTCATTTTATATAACTAAGTTTAAATACTAAAAATAAATATACTTTTATTTAAAATTACTAAATCTAGTGTATTATTAATTATAGTTAGCTGAATTTTTTTAAATTATATAGAAATTACAGGCTAAAGCTAAGCAGTATAGTTTAAATAAAAAATATAAAAAAAAAAAAATTTTAAAATATAGATTTTTTGTTTTAAAGTAGTACATTGTAACATTCTAATCTTCTATTATAAATTAGTAATATTATATAAAGTAATAAAATAAAGTAATAAAATAAGAAATAGAATAAAAAATAAAATAAAAAATAAAACTAAAGTTTAATAGATTTATAAGAAGAGTGTAGCTTAAGTAAAGAACTAAACTATATTTAAATTAATTAATATATTAATACTATTATTATTATTAACTATATTTATTTTAAGATTAATAAATTATATAATTACTAGATTACCCTAAATATATTACTTTTATATATTTAATTATATATAAAATACTCACCTGCTAGTTTTGTGCTTCAATTAATGCTATAAAAAAAAAGTAAAAAATTAAATTTATTTTAAATATATTCTTAAGCTTTCTGCTAGAGTTAAAGATATATACTAAAAAATAAATTTATATAATCTTTAGAAGAAGATAAAATAGTTAAGTTTATATTAAATTTTAAAGAGTAAAGTACACTTTTACCTTATTTAAATATCTTAAATAAAAGGTATATATTAATTACTTAATTCTTAACACTGCTTTTTATTATATAAAGCTGTTTATAATTAAATAATAATCTCTAGTTCTATATATAGCTTTCTAGATAGTTATATAGTATATACAGGTTATTAATAATAGTATTTTGTTAATTCTTCTACTTTCAAATTAAATATAAGTTCTATAATTATATAAAGTTATAGATTTCTTTTTAAATAATTAGAATATAAAGAATATAAAAATAGACTTAATTAGTAAAATTATCTTTTAAAAAAAAACCTTAAAACCAAAAACTTTAGAAGTAGTTCTATTCTTTATTAGATATTTATTAGATTAAAAAATTATATAAAAATACTTACCTACTAATAGTAAAAAAGTCCTTTTAATAACTGCTATTATTAGGCTTTAATTTTTTTAATTTACTATACTAGTACTATATAAGTAGTAGTCTTTAAATTAAAGACTTAACTTAGCTAAAGTTTAAAGCTTATAATAAGTATTTACTAGTATACTAGTTTTTACTTTATAATTTAATTATATAAAGCGTGGCTGTTACTTTATACTCTTTAAATAATTAAGATATTACTAGAAATAGGAAATAGCTATACAGGCAGAGATTTCTATATATACCTAAATAATATATTATAAATATATATTAATACATGTATAAATCTCTATTCTATATAATTTTAGCTTAAGATAGCTATTAATAGACTAGATAAAATTTAGCCTAGGAATAATATACTTCTTTTAGTAGTGTTAGAAATTCTTTTTTTACTATTTTATAGCTTTAGTATTAATTATATAATAGGCCTAGAATAATTAATCCCATGTAATAATATATTCTCTTTACTAGAAATAGATATATAGATATCTTCGCCTATATCTATTAATTACACTCTTTTTAAGCTCTTGGGTAATAAGTCTTTTTACGAGCTTATTATCCTGCTGGTGTTATTTAATCTTATAAACCTACTATTAAAGACCTAGCTTAAATCAAAGTCATATAAGTGTATACTTCCTAATTTGAAAGCCTTCATTCTTTAGTGCACATGGCATATCCTTATTCTTAAAGCTAATCTTAAAGAATAGCACTTGTATTTACTTCTTAACCTGCTCTTTAACCTTTGTGGGGAGACACCGCACTATCCTCCAATTCCGGAAACACCTTTTTATCGTACGAAGATTGACATTAAGATTGTATTGTTCGTGGAGGTGTTTAGTAATTTGTTTAAACGTAAGGCCCTCATGAAATAGTGCAGCCATCTCGAGTTGGTAGTTGTCCAGGTTGATTGGGGGTCGGCCACCTATAGTATATTAGCCATTGTATGAAAATTATAGCCAAAAAGGAGCCTTACCAGGCATAATGAACGTATATTGCTTGTACGTACGTAAAATAGCGATTATTATAGCGCTTTGGTGGGTATAGATGAGTGGTGGTGGGGTGCGGATGCGCGGGGCCCAGATGAAAATTTAGTTTTGTCCCTTCACCTGCTAACCGTCCCCGTACCAGGCGATCCGCACAGCTTCTGGGCCGACATGGATTCGCAGGAGTCAAGGGAGACTGCTGTTCAAGAATGCACCGTAGGATAGATTCGAGAGGCTGTTGAGCGACAGAAGCAGGCAGGAGTCCCTACGGAAGATGTCGACGAGATGGCCGGATGTCTCGCCACGTGGGTGAACAGCGCTGTCAAGGCACACTGCCCGCGGGCGGCGGGCCAAGCCTTCACCGTACATGAAGAGATGGTGGAACGAGGACCCCACATCGCTGAGGAAGTCATATTGTAACCGAGCAATCGGCTGTTTCCATCTTGCTGTCGTCAATAGGTTACGAATCCAGGTTCCGAATCCTTTCTTGTTGTCGTCAGCAGCTTACAAATCCTCCTTCCGGCCCATCCCGCTCGTTGTTTATTAGGATAGTTCTCCATAGTTTTTCAATTCATCGAGTCCTCTCTTCAATTATGTGTGTACAGCTCACAGCTACTCGCTCATACATATATATACTGGAGGAACAAAGCCAGTGCGATGCGGCGGCAGGGAAGAGAGGATGCGGAGCTGCGTAACACAGCAATGCGGGCGAAGAGGCTCTTCCACCGGATGATCTGATGACACGGGAAGCTCCACTGGGACGAGTTCCTGGGCGACAGCGAAAATGTGCGTGTATGGAAGGAGCTGTGGCCCGTCTTGGGTGACGAGATCACATCGCTCTTTGCCAGGTCGCTCGAGACGGGAAAGGTGCCGCGAGAATGGAAAATTGCCAAGATTGTGTCCTTGCAGAAGCCGAAGCGGATGGTGGCAACGAACAACTGTCTTGGGCGTGGCGTTGTGGCGGTTAAGCGTGCCACATACAACCAACGCCACTAGCCACAATCCCTTCCCATTAGCCTTGTGTGCTAGCTCGGCTAAAATAATAAGCAGCCACTCATTTCTATTAAAGTTTTAGCTATATTAAGCTATAGTAGTATAGTAAGGCTATAACTATATAGCAAAATATTATTATAGTAAACTTAAAATAGTATTAAATTTTTCTTACTATTATATATTACTAAGTAATTATAATATATATAATTTTATTAGTTTTTAGTTTTTAGTTTTTTTACTATTTTATAAGCTTATATATAACCTTTTTTTATAAGTGAGTGAGCTATATAAGTATGTAAGGCACTTTTACCAAAAATTACCTTTTCTTTAATAACTTTATAAAAACTTAATATTATTTAGCCAAAATTTAAAATTAGCTTTTTAGATATTAAATGCAGCTAGTATTAAATTTGCATTTTAATAGTCTTATATAATTATAAGTTATTAAGCTTAGAATTTACCTTTTAAAAATTTAGTTTTTAGCTATTAATATTTTAATAACTATTAAATAAGAAACTATAGATATTAAACTTAAGTTATTTTATATATTAATTAGACTATATTATGCTTTTATAGTAATAGAATAAGTAGGTTTTTAAGATCTTTAGATAGAGAAAAATTTTAGCCCCTATATTTTAATATCTTAAAAACTACTAACACTATAGCTTTAAAATTCTAATATATTATAAATTTAGATATTAGTAGCTTGTATTTAAGTGTTTATAATTTATTATTAAGTAATATTATAAATATAAACAGCTAAATATTATTTTAAAGTAGTGTAGATTCTAAGCTTAATAACTTATAATTACGTAATATAATTATAATGCAAATTTGATACCAGTTGCACCTAATATCCTAAAAGCTAATTTTAAATTTTTGTTAAGAAATATAAAGTTTTCCTAAAGTTATTAAAGAAAAGGTAATTTTTGGTAAAAGTAGTTTACTTACTTATATAGCTCACTTGCTTATAAAAAACGTTAATATATTTTTTAGTATAGTAATTTTTACTTACAGGTACTAATTTTACAAAAATAGTATAATCTTTTTAATTTCTTTTTTTAATACTTTTTTTATTTTTTTCTTAATTTTATTATATATTTCTATTAATGGTAAATTAGTAATATAAAATTATAATAGTAAATTATATACTAAGTGTAAATACTTTAAAAGTTACTTAAATATTAAATTTTTAACTTATAAATTACTATATAGTTAGTACTACTACTAAATTTTTTTTTTTTTTTTTTTGCTAAAATTATAACTTATAAAGCTAAAAAAAATAAAATTTAAAACTATATATTAATTTTACTAATAGCTTATTACATACTATAATATTATAATTACTAATTTTATACTTTATTATTAGAAGTATAGCTTGTTTTTAAGATTTCTTTTTTAAAAAACTATTTCTACTATTAATATAACTATAATACTTACATAAATAATTTAGTAGTTTTTTATAAATAAGTATATAAGTATTTAGTTACTAATTAAAGCTATTAAACTACTTAACTAAGTAGTAATAATAGGTAAATCTAAAATTTAATTTACTTTACTAGAAAATATTATTATTATTATTTTATTATAAAGGGTATTTTCTTTACTATTTTCTAACTAGCCTATTTAGGCGCCTAATAGGCCTTTATTAAATAGCTAGTACTAAGGTACTAGCCTATATAATTAGTATATAATTAAGTATATAAATACTCTCTAAACTTTATAAGTACTTTTTAAGAATTTGTCTTTTTTTAATTTATTCTATACTTTTTTTTCTTAGTCTTTTATACTTTCTGCTTGTAAAGTCTCTTTTATATTTAAATTTTTCTTACTTTATTTTAAAAGAGTAGCTGGCTTAAAAAGCTAGAAATTTTATTTTATTTTTACTTTTTTAATTTTAAAATATTATTAAATTCCACCTTATGGCTCTGCGTATAAAAGAATAAAAAAAAAATAGCTATTTATAAGCCACCTAAAGGCTCTTAGATAGCTATCTTAAGAATTAGAAATTATAAAAGCTTTAGTATTAAATAAGTTTGTGCTAAAAGCTACTAAGAATTCTAACTCTAAAAATAAAAAGCTTTTAATAATAATTAGAATTATTTTATTAAAAATATATAGTAGCTTACTTTTAGGAAACTATTAGATAATAAGTACTTTAATAATAGAGAGCTATTAAATAGAATTATAAATATACCTATATAAAAAGCTTTTAATATTATATTATTTAAAGTTTAGAATACTATTTAAGTTTTGTTTTTTAATTTAAATACTTATAAATGTCTATTACACCACTAGTGGACTAGCTAAAATTAATTTTTAACTAGTTAAATAAATAGTACTACTAAAAATAGAAGTGTATTAATACTAAATTAGTGTTCTATAAGTTATAGAAATATATACTTAGAAACTAGCTTAAATACTATTTTGTTATAAATAAAGAATATAAAATCAACTCTAGTTCTAAACTTTTTTAAAAACACTAATTAGCTTTATAAGTCTATTAGTTATTTTCTTACTGTTAGGAAGTTATAAGCCTTTAAGAAAGAAATTATATAGGCTAAAGAAAAAGTCTACTATTTTTATAACTTATTTAGCTATAGTTTTATAGTTTTCTAGCTACTAGTAGAATGAGTACTAGCTTATAAGTAATTCTTAACTTAGTTAGCATAAAAGTAAATATATTATAGCTAACTAAAGTTAGTTAAATAATTTTAAAGGAGTATAAATGCTTTTATGCTAAAAGAAAAAATCCTTTAGCATAAATACTAGAGAAATAAATCTAAAACATAAATAACTACTTCTAATTCTTATTTGTGATAAAGGAATTTGAATAATATATCTATTAAATTATTTTAAGAATTAATAATAGTATACTAAAGAATCTAATTTTTTAGAAAATAAACTCTAGTACTATTTATCCTTAGCCTTAGCTTTATACTTATATTTAAGATTTTACTTAAGATTTAGTACTTATAAAGTTTGAGAATACGCTAAAATACTAGAGTACTAAAATAAAGCTTAATAACTAATATATAAACTTAATTAATTACCTTATATTAAAGGCTTAGTATATAGACTCCTAATTATTTATTAATTATAATAATAGTATATAACAGTAGGTAAAAATTAGTTTTATTTAAAGTAAACTTATTAAGCTTATTTACTTTTAAATAAAAAATATTAATATTTTATAAAATATTAAAAGCTAAGTTAAGTTTAAATAAGTAGTTTTAAAAACTAAGAAGACTTTTTATTTTTATTATAATAATAACTTAAAGACTACTTATAAGCTATTTAATAGCTTTATAATAAAAACTTAAAAATATAATTACTTTAGTAGCACGTCTAAAACCTGTAAGAGTAAAAAGTAATTCTAAAAAAAATTAGGAAATGTTTTTAGTACTAGAATTAAAAAAAAAAGTGTTAGTAAATTAATAGTTTTTTGTAAACTTTTTAAAAAAAACTATAAGCTATTTAAAATTAGTTAAAATAATTCTTTTAACAGATATTAAAAAGACTATAATTAGAAAAAAATAACTTAGAAAAAAAAAGCTTTAGTTACTAACTTTTTCTAGTTATAATTAAAACTAAAATTTAATAAAAAATTGTTATAAATTACTATTACTATTAATTTAATTCTACATAATAAAAAGACTATAAAACTTTATACTTTTTATAATAACCATACTAAGATTAATTTTATATAATTTAATATTATAATAAAATAGAATTTTAATAGAATTCTTTATTGTGAAAAGCTTTTAGTAAGTTTTTTTAATTAATATTAACTATAGTTATATTTAGCTTATAAGTTAAACTTAAAGTGTGTTAATATATATAATTAAATTAAAATAATAAAACTCTAGACTATTTAAACTACTAATTTTATAAGCTATAACTTAGTTTTTAGCTATTTATAGCTTATAAAAGTAGATTCTAAAATTTATTTGTAAAATAAAAGCTTTAAATAGTAGCATGATAATAAATTATTAAATTATATTATTATTTTAATAGTTAACTACTTACTAAAAAATATGTAAGAAAGTAAGATTATATATACTTTTTATTTATAATAGTTCTAGATATACTCTTTAGGCTATAGTACTAAAAAAATAATTTAACTAAAATAGCTTTTTTAAAAGTATACTAAAACTAAGCTGTTACTAACTTAAAACGTAAATAGTAATAATAATTTTAATTTTACTATAATAATATTTAACTAAACTCTTTTATTTTTTAAGAATTATATTCTTAAACTTTTTAATTACTTAAAATAGTACATTTAGAACTTTTATTTTAATTAATTACTTTATATAATTATTATTATATAATTATAAATATCTATAAATAGCTCCTTTAGTATGTAATGCTATTTAAAGGTATACTATAAAAACTTTAAAATTTATTTAAAAATAATATATTAGACTTTAAAAATTTAGACTTATTAAATATTCTACAGTTTTTAAAAAACCTATTATAAGTATTTAGTAATAAGAAAATAGAAGTACTTTCTTAAAACTCTAAGTATAATTATATAATAAATTTAAAGAAAAATAAGATATTTCTTAACCTCTCTATCTATAATTTATTAAGAAAGGAACTGGAAATTTTTGAAAGTATATTAATACTTTACTAGAAAAGAAATAAATCTAGCTTAGTAAATTCCTAGTAGGTATACTAATTCTTTTTATTTCTAAAGTAAATAGTATAATAAAGCTTTATATTAATTACTATAGTCTTAATTATATTATAGTTAAAAACTATTATTTACTTTTATTTATAAGTAAGATGCTAGACTTTTTTTTTAAAATAAAATTTTTATAAAACTTAACTTTTACAATACCTATTACACGCATTATATTAAAAAGAAAAATAAATAAAAAACTATATTTAAAACTTACTATAAACATTTTAAATACTTTATTATACTTTTTAGATTAGTTAATACTTTTATAATCTTTTAATTTTATATTTATTAAGTGTTTAGAGGATTTCTATATTATACTTATATAATCTACTTTAATAATATCTTAATTTCCTTTAACAATATTTTAATTTACTTTAAAAAGGATAATGATTATAAAAGGCATGTTTATAAAGTGCTAAAAATTCTAAATAACTAGAGTTTATATATAAAAGTATATAAATATATTTTTAATATTAGCTAAATTAAATTTCTAAGCTTTATTATAACACCTAAAGGCGTTATAATAAAGCTAGTTTATATAAAAACTATTTAAGAGTAACTAGAACTAAAGAGTTATTAAAATATTTAAGTTTTTTTTTAAATTTACAAACTTTTATTATTACTTTATTTATAACTATTTTAATATTATATATCTACTAGTAGAATATATAATAGCTATGTTATAAACACCTTTTAAGTAAAATTCTTATAAATATAAAAAAGTAAAAAAGGGGTTTATTAAATAGTATTTTAAATAATCTTAGCTTAAGATTATATAATAAACTTTTTAAATACTATATAGTTATTTTACGTAAGTTTTTTTATTATAATACTTTAAGCTAAACTTACTTTTAATAGTTTTATAAATAAGTTTAATTTTACTTTAGCTAGAATTTTTTTTTAGCTTTTATAAAAAAAGAAATAAAGCTAGCTATATTAGAAGCTAGTTATATACTATAATTAAAAATTTAGTAGTCTAGATATTTAGTACTATACACATAATAAAGAGTTTCTAGCTATTATTAATAGTTTTAAGTACTAGAAATATTACTTTAAATATATTATATACTTAATTAGAGTACTTTTAGATTATAATAATTTATAGTATTTTATAATAATAAAGAAGCTAATACCTTGTTAAATATAGTAAATAAAAAAAATTATCTAAATTAACTTTAAAATTAAATTTAAGCTAAGGAAAGATAATTCTATAAATAGTTTTTTTTAATAATCTAACTATATAAAGAGTTTTAAATATAAAAAAAATTAATTACTAAAATATATAACGTATTTGATACGTGAGTGACTTAGATAAGTGAGTAACTTACCTTAAAACTTACTAAAAAATCAAGAATTCACACATGAATATCTCAACAACCACTTAATAATAAATTCTATAAATTGAAATTTAGGCTTTTTTATATGCATTACAGCTTCTATGAAGGTTACATATACATTAGTTTAGTAGTTTTTGAGATATAGTAATATAGTATGGTTTTAGCTTCTAAATTACTATATCTTAGAAACTACTCATCTAATTTTCATGCGACATTCAGAAACGCTGTAATGCATATAGAAAAGCCTAAATTTCAATTTATAGAATTTATTATTAAGTGGTTGTTAAGATATTCATGTGTGAATTCTTAATTTTTTAGTAAGTTTTAAGGTAAGTCACTCGCCTATCTAAGTCACCCACTTATTAAATACATTAATACTTTTAACTTTTTAAAATAAGTTTTAAGTGTAGAAGTTGTGTATTTTTATTACTTTAATATTTACTAAAAATTAGACCGTATTAAATAGCTAGGTACCTATAAATAATATAATAAATTCTTATAAACTATTTAGTAATAGCTAAAATAAAATTAATTAAAAGCTTTTTAGTAAAGTGCTAGTTAATAATATATTATTTTTAATAACTTAAACCTTAACTTTTACTAATAAGAATAAAAATATTATTTCTAAAAAAAAATTTGTAAACATTAATTTTATTAGTACTTTCCTTTATTAGCTATAAGTTACTTACTTTATAGTTTTTTTAGTTTATATACTTAAAGTAATATAAAATGAAAATGCTTTTACTCTAGAAATTTTAGAATACTTATCTAACTATATTTAGGAGATTTAGGAGTAGAATACTAACTATCTAAGTATTATCTAATTAATAGAAAAATAATAAGTAGATAAAGTATTTAAGTAAGCTTTAAACTAAGCTATTAACTTTATAAGCTTACTTTATAAATATAGTAAGGTTCAGATTCTATATATATAAAACCTATAGTAAAATATTTTAATAAAAAACTATAATAATCTAATAAATAGCTATTATAGCCTAGTAAAGATAGAAAATCTTTTTAAGAAAAAATACTTTTAACTAAAGCTTAAATAAAATATAAAAGTGTATATTTACTACTATAAAAAGTATTATATCTATAAAATCTATAGATATAAACTATAGAAATTACTTAAGTTTATTTCTTTACTATTAAATTTATAAAGATATTACTTATTAGGTTTTAGTACTAATTTCTTATTATCTATAAATTAATATAGAAATATCTTTAATATAGTACTTATACTTATTAATAGATTCTTAAAGTACGTTTAGTATTTACCTATAACTAAAATAATAACTTTTTATTAGTTAGCTAATTTATTATTAGAAAAGTACTTTCTTAATATTAGTACTTTTAATATAATTATTATAGATTAAAAAATAGTATTTATAAGTTAGTACTAGTTTAATCTTTATTATTATTTTAAAATTAATTATAAACTTAGACTTACTTTTTATTTTCAAACTAATAGCTAAACAAAATATTAGAATTAGAAACTTAAGTTTTATTTATATATAACGTATTTGATAAGTGAGTGACTTAGATAAGCGAGTGACTTACCTTAAAACTTACTAAAAAATCAAGAATTCACACATGAATATCTCAATAACCACTTAATAATAAATTCTATAAATTGATATTTAGGCTTTTCTACATGCATTACAGCTTCTATGAAGGTTACATATATATTAGTTTAGTAGTTTTTGAGATATAGCAATATGGCATCGTTTTAGCCCCTAAATTGCTATATCTCAGAAACTACTCAACTAATTTTCATGCGACCTTCAGAAACGCTGTAATGCATATAGAAAAGCGTAAGTTTCAATTTATAGAATTTATTATTAAGTGGTTGTTAAGATATTCATGTGCGAATTCTTAATTTTTTAGTAAGTTTTAAGGTAAGTCACTCGCTTATCCAAGTCACTCACTTATCAAATACATTATACTTAAACTATTAGTAGGATAATTAGTGTAAGTTACTTTTATATATAGAATATATATATAACTTAAAATCCTATTTATTTTTTAGAGTAAGTTTTATTAAATATGCTAAAAAAAAACTACTTTAAAGCTTTAATAATATTTTAAATAATTACTAACTAAAAGTACTAAAAGATTTATAAGATTTTTATAGAAAATTAATAAATCTTTACTAGTAAGTAAAGAAATATCTTAAATACTAGTATAGCTAATAAAAAGTTATAAAATTTTTACTAAAGTAAGCTTAAAAGTATTAGATAATATAGTATAATAAGAAGCATATAAATTACTATTTTAATATTAAATAATATATTATTCTATACTAAAAAAAAATTAAAATTTACTATTTTTATAAGAGGCTAGACGTGTTTTATCTAAGTCCTTTTTATATTATAAAAAAATTAGTTATATAGCTTATTAATTAGACCTATTTATTTTTATAGTTTATATTTACTTAGTTTTTTATATCTTTTTATTAGAGAGTTAAAATAATTTACTTTAAAAAAAACTTTAAGCTTAGTTTAATTAAATATTTTAAAATAAAAAGTAATTAATATAAAGTTAAAAGTATACTTTATTATAAAACTACTTAAAAGTAGCTTTAATATAAAATTAAATAACTAAAATAGCTAGTAAAAAATTTTATATAAAAGCTTAAATATTATCTTAATAATTATAATAAACTTCTTAAAAATTACTAGACTAGTAATTTTTTTTATATAATAGAAAAAAAAAGCTAATACTAATACTATTTTTTTATTTAAAAAAATAAAGATAGTAACTAAGCACCTTTCTATAGTATAAAAGTATATAAAATAAACTTAAAAATAATAATAATAAGCTATAGCTCTTTATACTAAGTATACTTTAAATAATATATAATTAAATTCTAAATAATTACAACTTATAAAAGTTTATGGAATTTAATATAAATAATAAGTTAAGATTATTTCTAGTTTATAGTACTATAAAATCTATATATATTATATTCTTAAAGAATAGCTAGCTATTTACTAAATATCTAATACTTTTCTATTATTATAATAGTTATATATATATTTAAAATCTAAAATTTTTTAACGCTACTAACTTTCTTTTAATTAAAAAAAAGAAAATAGTTAGTATAATAAATTATTTTTACTATTACTTAAGCTAGTTATTTAAATAAATACTATATAGCTATAAAAGTAAGAAAAGTTATAATTAAAGCCTAAAAATAAAAAGTAGTTAAAAAATAGTAAATAGAAATTACTTAATACTAATATTAAGCTTATATTAATACTACTATAATTTTATACTTTTTAGCTTAGTATACTAAAATAAAGCTTTAGTATTTTTATAAACTATAATATTTATAAAACTATATTAATTAAAATTATTAAGTTTTTTTTATGTAGATATTATTATATAAATATATTTAAAAGAGTACAGAAACTTATTTTATAATAAGTAAAATTATACTCATAAAATATTTAACAGATATAAGTATATTAATATAGATTCTTATAATCTTTAGATTTTATCTAATATTTTAACTAATTTCTTTTAGACTACTTAGCCTTATATATAGTAGTAGTATATTTATTAATTTATTATTTATTATTATTATAAGCAGCAGCTTTTATAATATTTAATAAATTACTTTTAAAATCTTTATATATAGTATACTAAAGGTAATAGTTAAAAATATTACAGGTATAATATTACTAAAGTTTTAGTTATATAATATTAGTTAATACTCTTAAAGTTAATTTTTAAGCTATATACTTAAATATAACTTAAGAATTTATTACTAGTATACTAAAAATAAAACATAAAGTTATTTATTTTTTTATAATACTTAGTAGCTATAGCTTTTAAATCTATAATATTTTCTTTATAATTTTACTAAATATTTATAAAATTATTAAAATAGTTTTAACACTACTTACACGTAAGCAGTAGCTAAGGCTTTAAATAAGTAAAAAAATTCAAAATTTACCAAAAAATTAAAGTAATAAAGTAATTAAAAATAAATATAATTAATATAACTAAGAACAAAGTATTATTAAGCTTAAAATATTAATATTAAAATAAATATTAGAAAAAAAAAAGTAAAGACAAAGCATAGAATTATATATTTATTTAAATAAAAGCTTATTTTTACTTATTAGCTAGCTATTTACTACCTTTTTAGTTATAAAATAAAGAGTTAATATAAAAGAATAAACGTATATAGAGTTAATTTTATTACCTTTTAAAAAAACTACCTTTATTTATAGAAATTATATAGAGTTATGTAATAATATTTTAATATTAGTATATATATTACAACTTTATAACACATAATATAAATAGTGTAGAATTATAAAATCTACTTAAAATAATTATATTTTATATAGTACACAAAATTTGATAGTTTTATAATATATTTTATATAATTATAAAATTATTATTAATAACTAACTACTTTATTACTAGATACTACCTTTATATATAGTAGTAAAAAGTAGGTTAAAATATTTATAGTAATAAATTATAGCATTTTTAATTATAGAATTTTTATAATTAATATACTTCAGTTTTTACTGTTAAAGCAAATCTCTAATTATAAGATAAGAAAAATAAGTTACTAAGTAGTATTTCTTATAATTTTAGAATATACATACACTATAAATTATTTAATAGTTATATATAATATTATTAGTGTATATTTCTGTTTATTCTTTTTTATTAAGTTTTTTTCTTTTAAGAGTTTTCAGAAGTTTAGTATAGTAAAATATAGGAATTATATTTACTTATAATAATAGCAAACTAATAGACTTTTGCTACTTATATAGTAGAAAACTAATATAACTAAATACTTCTTTTTTTAGAACTTAAAGAATTAGAATAATTTTTAAAAAAGAAGAAAATAATATAAAAAGTTTTTTCTTTACAATTTTCTAACAAGTTTATTTAGGTACTTTATGAATTTCTATTAAGTAACTAATACTAAAATAATAGCTTATATAATTAGTATATAATTAAGTATATAAATACTTTCTAAATTTTATAAGTACTTCTTAAGAATTTGTTTTTTTAATTTATTTTAAATTTTTTTTTTTTTAGGTTTTTATACTTCTTGTTTGTAAAGTTTTTTTTATGTTTATTTAATACTATAAGTAAGCTTTTAGAGTATAATATAGTTTAAATATACTAATAAAAAATATGTAAATTAAAGTTTTAGTAAATTAAAAATAATTATATTAATAAAAAAAGTAAATATAGTATTTTTAATTATTTATTAATTATTAATTATATATTTAGAATATATAAAAATTAACTTAAATATTTTAGTTATATTTTTAGATAGTTTTATTCCTAACCTTAATAAATTAAAAACTAGTAAGAAATATTTTATATAAATAATAGATTAAATATACTAAAAGTAATATATAAGTTATATAATAATTAATAAAAAGAAATATTATAGTACTACTTAGTTATAAGTACTAAATACTATATACTTAACTAATAAATAAAGAATTTTCTAATAAATTAATAGTATATTAGATTTATTACCTTATTTTCGTAATTATAATATATATAGGAATTATTAAATAACGCTAATTAGTATATAACTTATACTACTTTTTTATTACTTATATTTATTTATTACTACTTACGTTGTTTACTTATACTTTACTTATACTTTACTTATATTTTACTTAGTACTTATTTATTTAGTTACTTTTTTATATATTTAAAACTTTTAAATTAAAGATGGAAATATTTAGAATATTTAACTAAAATTCTTATATATACTAAATATATATAATATACTATAGAAAAGAATACGAAAATTGTAATTTAACTTATACTATTATATAAAAGTTCTTTTCTATATTATTTTATTTATTAAAGTAAACTACTAGTAAAAACTATGTCTATTACTAGTATATAATATTTAGTATTATTAGAAAGCTTTTTTTAAAAGCTTAATTCTTAAAATGATTAAAATAATAAAATTTTTAAGTATTAAGTATAAACTACTAACTAAAGAACAAAGAAATTAAGTAAAAACTATTTAATATTTTATTTAAAAAGTAATTCTACTAGCTACTCTAGTTTAATAATATAATAAAATACTTTTATACTTATACTACTTTAAAAGTATATTATATTAAAAATAGAAATAATTTGAAATTTCAGGCTATTTATAAAAGACTTAATAACTAAATAATAGTAGCTAAATATACTTTAATAGTAACTTACTAAAAAATCTTAAATAATATAATACTTATAGCTTTTAATATAAACTAGCTAGTTTATACTTAAATTATTACTTAAATATTATAAACCTAGGCTACTAGTAAGTTATTAGTTTTAAATAAACTTAAGTAGAACTTAATAAAATAGTAGAATAAAATACTAAAGCTAATATAAATATTAGTAAACTAAGTATAATAAAGTATATTATATATTTACTTTAGAATTTTAGGTTACTAGTAAGTACTTATAGTAAGCTTATAGTATAAATTTTTATTTATTTTTAAGCCTAAAATAGTTACTAAAACTTTTATTTAGAAATAAAATACTAAATTCTAATTTTATATAAACTCTATATTTAGCTTTATTTTTTTATTATTAGTTTCTACTAGTAATAGCTAGCTTTAGTAATATAAGCTAAATTTATATTACTAATAAAATTAATATAATCAGCTATAGCCTAAAACTAGAAATTATTATTAAAGTTTTTAGTAATCTTATAAACTAGTTACTAAAGTAAAAGACGCTTTAATAAATATTTTTAATAATATTAATAATATTTAATCTTGTGTAGCACACTAGTTGTAAATTATTAATATAATATTAAAAATAAAAATAAACATAAAAAGTAAAAAGTAAAAAAAGAGAAAATAAAATAAAAAGTAAAAAAATATACTTTTAGCTTTATACCTACAATAATTACTAAAAGGCTTAAAATATAAAGATAGTAAAACTTAAGATTTATTACTAGCTAAAGCTATCAGAAGCTGTTTAATACATATTTAAAATAAAAAAAAACTATAAACTATTAATTAGAATTAACTAATACTTAAACTAATAGTGAAAATTAATTTATAAAAGTAATAGTTTTACATACTACTTTATTAGAAAGGTTTTTATAAAGTTTATTAAAAGTAATTATTTTATATACTATTTTACTAAGAAGATTTTTACAAGGCTTATTAAAACTAGTAAATAAAGTATTAGTTATAATAAACTAATACTAAAAGTAATACTAAAAACTAATTTATAAAAGTAATAGTTTTATGTACTATAGTTTTACATAATACTTTACTAAAAAGATTTTTATAAAACTTATTAGAACTAATAAGTATAACCTACTTTATACTAAAAAGATTTTTATAAATCTTATTAGAACTAGTAAGTATAGTTTAATTTATACTAAAAGAATTTTTATAAGACTTATTAAAACTAGTAAGTAAAGTATTAGTTATAATAAACTAATACTAAAACTAATACTAAAAATTAACTTATAAAAGTAATAGTTTTATGTAGTACTTTACTACAAGTAATTTCATAAAATTTATTAGAACTAGTAAATATACTTTACTTTATATTCAAAAGACTTTTATAAAGTTTACTAAAACTAGTAAATATAACTTACTTTATATTTAAAAAATATTTATAAAGTTTATTAAAACTAATAAATGTAACTTACTTTATATTAACTATAATTAAAATATTAAGTAAGTATTAATTAAAGTAAAATAATTATTAATAAAAGTAAATAATAAAGTAGATGTTAAAATTTATGATACATTAAAATTAAAAACGTGTAAAAATAAAGATAAAAGTAAGTAAAATTTTTTTTAGTAAAATATAAGCATATAATTAGTAACTTAGTATATAAACTATTTATTTATTTAACTTTATTTTATTATCTTATCAACACTAACTTACTAACTTTACTAAAATAATTTTTGTAAGTTTATACTTTATGTAAACTAATACTTAAACTAATACTATATTTTAGTAATATTTTATTTACTAGCTATTTATTATGCTTTTAAAATATATTATAAAACTCACCTCTATAATATTACTAAATAAATATTTAAAAAAATGATAAATATTTAAATAATGTATATATTACTAAAAAATAAAATAAATATAATAATATAGAAAATAAAGAGCTAGTATTAGCACACAATAAAAACACAGTAAATAAATTTATTTTAAAATATTAAATAAAATATATAAATAATTATATAGCTAAAATTAATACTACTAAAAAGAAAAAGAAAAAAAATATAACTAAAAATCTAAAGTAAAAAGTAAAAACTAAAGCTATTAAAAAACTATTAGTAAATAAAATATTAGTTTTAATATTAGTTACTAACGTTAATAAGTTTAAAAATGGTATTTATTAGACTTAAAAAGTAAAACTATATAATTTTAATAAAAATTATTTTACTTAATTTTCTATTCTTAGTAGTAATAACGTAGGTAATAATAATAAAGTAAAGTTAATTACTAATATAAAAAAATAACTCTAAGTATTTAAAAATTTAGTTATAGTAAATTTTATAATATAGTAGTATATAGTATAATACTTTTAGAATATAATATTAAAAAGTACTACTAAGAAATTAAAACAACTCTTTAATTAAATAGACTTTAAATATATAATAAGGCTTATAAGCATATTATGATTTAAAATTAGTATATATTTTTTTAAAATTATTACCATAACTAATACCTATCTAAAAATATCTAATAATAATAATGTAAGCCAAGTGTTTTAACTAAATTAACTAAGAATAAGAAAATATAAATTTTAAAGATATTTCTAATAAAAAAAAGTTAACTATACTACTTAGCATCTACTATAAAGTAAAATATTAGTTTAGGTATTAATATATTACTAATAAAATTTAGATTTTAGTTTTAAAAGTTTTATATACTTTAGCTATTAAATATAGCACTTTAATACTTAAAGTAGATTTAATTAATAGCTACTTAATTCTACTCTTTTATAACTTATTTAGCTATTTAAAATATATTATTATAGTAGTAGTAGCTACAGCATAATTTTATAATTATTATCTTAAGTTCAAAATTTAGTTAATATTTACCTTAAAATACCTTAGCCTTTTAGGTACTTTTTAGACTAACGTTTTTTATAAGCGAGTGAACCATACAAGCGAGTGAACCACTTTTACTAAGAATTACCTTTTCTTTAATAACTTTACGAAAACCTAATATTATTTAACTAAAATTTAAAATTGGCCTTTTAGATATTAGATGCACCTAGTATTAAATTTGCATTCTAATAGTCTTACGTAATTATAAGTTATTAAGCTTAGAATTTACCTTTTAAAAATTTAGTTTTTAGCTATTAATATTTTAATAACTATTAAATAAGAAACTATAGATATTAAACTTAAGCTATTTTATATATAATTTAGACTATATTATGCTTTTATAGTAATAAAATAAGTAGGTTTTCAAGATTTTTAAGTAAAGGGAAATTTAGCGCCCACTTTTTAATATCTTAAAAACTACTAATACTATAGCTTTGAAATTCTAATATATTATAGATTTAGGTGCTAATACCTTGTATTTAAGTTTTTATAATTTATTATTAAGTAATATTATAAATATAAATAGCTAAACATTATTTTAAAGTAGTGTAGATTCTAAGCTTAATAACTTATAATTACGTAAGACTATTATAATGCACATTTAACACCAGGTGCATCTAATATCTAAAAAGCCAATTTCAAATTTTAGCTAAATAATATTAAGTTTTCGTAAAGTTATTAAAGAAAAGGTAATTCTTGGTAAAAGTGGTTCACTCACTTGTATAGTTCACTCGCTTGTGAAAAACGTTAATATAATTAAAGATTTTACTAAAAAGTTTTACTTTAAGAATTTTAATAAAAATAATACTGAGTACTTACTTAATTAATGCTTAAATAATACTAATTTTATACTAAAAAACGTTAGTATATAAATTAAGCTACTTAATAGTTCTAAACAAAAGTAAATATAAAATAATATATTTTTAAATATTAGTTAGTATTAATTAGTATATGTTTATTAAACTATATATATATTTACTTTTTTTTTAAATATAAACTTTGTGTTAGTAGCTGTAACTTAATGTTAAAGTTACTTATTAATATTAGTTTATTTTATATGTATTATGTTACTTTCCTTTTACCTTAACTTTTAAAAGTTAAAAGAATTTATAAATATTATACTCTAGAAACTCTTATAGCGTAAAATAGCTATATAAATTAATTTAAAAATAAAGTTCTTTTTATTTAAAATATCTAACATAGTCTGCTTAATAATAATACCTTAAAACTTATAAATAGTAAGAGTTAAAGCTATTATTAAAAGAAATTAAGTTTATAAATAAGTAACCTTCTTACACTAAAAATTCTAATAATAATAGAAAATTAATACTATATTTTTTCTATCTAAAGTACTATATAGTAATAGCTTTTTATAATTATTAAAAGTAACAAGTAATACTAAAAAAGCTTTATTTTAAAAGTTTATAATATTATTTAATTATATAATATTATTTAATATACCTAAAGTACTATTAATAAAAAAAAAATTTTTTATATATTATTTATAAGCATAACTTGTAAGCTAATACTTAAAAAAAATAATGCTTTAAAATTTCTAGTTTTTTTTATAGTAGACTTTTTAGTTTTTATACTTTTATAACTAGTCATAATAGCTAGTAGTAATTTAACTTCTAAACCTAATTTTTTTTAATATAAATATAAATTGCGTTTTAGAACAACCTAATATTATTTATAAAAAGTATTAATTAAATTTTAGTAGTAAATAAAAGCTAGTTTTAAATTATAATTTTTTTAATATAAAGACGGCCTAGTATATTATAACATACCTTTTAATTATAACCTTACTATTATATTATAATATTAAAGATAATTATTTTTTTAAACTATTAAAATAGTTACTATCTAAATATTTTACTTATATTCTAGAATACACAAGTATTATATAAAAGCATTATATTTATAGATAGAAGTTAAAAGAAATCTTTAATTAAAATAATACTTAAGCTGCTAAAAGGAAGATAACTAAATAATAAAAAAATCTCTTTATACTATAAATTAACGTAAATTAATATCTTTAAGTTAACTATAGATTTTTTATTTATAACTAAATACTAAATATTTTTTAATGTAGCCTAAAGAGCCTAAATAGTTTATAATAATAACTTAGTAAACTCTATACTTTTAATTAGAATATAAAATAGTATATTTAGTGTTTTACTAGAAATATTATAAATAGCACAATTTATAAGTACTACTTAAATTATTAGAAAATAATATCTATAACTAATATCTAAGTTATTAAGGTTAGTAGAAATAAATTTTATTATATATATCTTTCTAAACTCTACTTTTCTATCTAAGTTAATTAGTTACTACAAAAATTAATTTTTTATTAAAATTAACTAATAGTAGTTTATAATAAGCTTATTAAATAACTTTTATTTTTTAGTAAGCATTTTATAGGTTTCTTTAGTCTAAATAATAAAGTTAATAAAATAGTTAACTTTTTATTACTTTTAGTACATAAAAGAATTAAAGTTATAAATACTAATTTAAGTAAATTAATTTATTACATAATTATTAGAGTAATTTTCTAAGTTTTTTTTATTAACTAAAATACTTTATATACTTCGTTAATAAGTAGCTAATTTTTTTTAAAATAAATTAAAGTCCTCCTCTTTTTTATTAATGTTTTTAAGGTTAGAATTATTTTCTTTAGTAAGTAATTCTCTTTTCTTATATCGTATTCCATAAGCGAGCTGCGCACCCAAGCGAGCTGCGCACCCCACCAAGTTTCTACAACTTTACAATCCAATAACTTTACAACGCTAGCAGCTATCACAATAATATTTTGCTACTAGATAGTTAACCTATTTCTTAGCCTTCTTATATGTTCTTGAGTTATGCCCAGTTTCGCCGCAGTATTTACAGTGCTTTTGCTGTGGCGCGTCTACTCTAGCACGCTTCCTACTCTGGCACTCTTCACCCTCAATCTGCGCATCAACATTAGCTTGAGCAATTAGCTCTAAGCCCTCTGCTCTTGTTAATGTTCCTTGCTTCTGAATTCGCTTCTTTTTGCGCTTTCTGCGTTGTGTTGCAGCTTCATTTGCCTTTTGAAGGCTGGTGACTTGCGAGCGCAGTAGCACTGCTGAATGCATCATCTGCTCAGCACCCTTAGCAAGCTGACCTAGCGACTCAATAATCGAACTAGGTGAACTATCTTGATGCTTTTGAATCCGCTCTCGAACTAGAGCCGTCTGAGAGCCTAGTTCAGCAGCATTACTGGGTGTTTTTGACTGCCAGGGGAGGTCCTCTTCAGCAGGTGGCGACGGCGTTCGAAGCTGAATATCAAGGTTTGAAAGCACCACATCTGGGTTATATGGGACTAAGCCAGCAGCTTGAAAGCCTGCACGGATGTTGCTTTCCGTCATTGAGCTCTGATAGGCTACGCTGAACGCTGGTAGGAACTCAAGCTTGGTGATGTGGCCAATGTAGTTGCGCATGAGATCCTCAATCTGCCGCCCATATGCCTGCTTCAGAGGCCCAAAACAGCCTACATCAAGTGGCTGAAGCAGATGCGACGAATGCGATGGCATACAGAGCGTGATAATATTCTTTTCCTTGCAAAGCTGCTGAAATTCGAGCGAGTCGTGGCTCTCATGGCCGTTGATGACTAGCAGGCGACGTACGCCTACTGTACGGTCCTTTGTATGCTTGTCAAAGTGCTGCAGCCACTTAACACCAAGCTTATTGGTCGTCCAGCCATTCTCACTCAGTGAGATAGGCCAATCTAGTGGTATGGCGTCGTCTTGATACCAGGCAGAGAGGTGGTGCTTCCCTGCAAAGATGATGAATGGCGGAATTGCCCATCCTTGGGCATTAACACCCTAGATTACTGTAACCCATTCGCGATTACCCGGCTGTACAGCCTTTGGCCGATGGCGCCTTTCAGAGCCTGTAACAACTTTGCTAGTCGAAATAACGCCCATCTGAAAGCCAGTCTCGTTAAAGTTGTAGATGTCTTCTTCAGCAATACCGTGCTTCTCAATCGTACGCTGTACAAGGTCGAACCAAGGCTTAATAATCGCAGGATCCTCACACAGAGCTCTTTGGTAGTCGTACTTTTGATTATAGACCATTTTGACCTCAGGAGTCCGGTTGACGAAGTTCTCTGGCCAGTTCTTGCCAACATGGCCAGCAGAGCGTGCAGCGAGCAGTTGGTTGGCCATATCTCTCACAATAAGAAGCCTAGGCGGAAACCCACGCGAATCTAGGTCGAGAATATGTTCAACAATAACATATTCCTCTAGATTAGTGAGCTTCTTTGAATTGGGTTCACAATCGCGTCGTGAAGGAACTCCAGCAAGTCGCGACCTAAGCGTAGATTCAGGGACGTCGTAGACTGCTGCAGCCTCTCGCGCGCTTTCAAATTGGTGTCTTTTGATAGCTAAGATAGCAAGGGCTATCCTGCCTTCTTGGTGGATCGATTGAACGTTGTTTGGTTGATGCATCGCGCTGGAAGGTTGGTAGGTTGCATTCTCTTGGCAAGGTGCGCAGCTCGCTTGGGTGCGCAGCTCACTTATAGAATACGATATAAATTATTCTATAAATAATTATAATAAAACTTATAGTACTAATAAGCCTTTTTATATATAATAAAAATTCTATTTTTAAATAAAAGAATTTTACTTATCTCTTAAAATAGATAATGGATTATAAGTTTAACTTAAGTAAATTATACTAAGTTATAGTTAAAATAATATTAGAGTATAAAGTTTAAAATTTTTAGCTTAGTTTAAAGCTTTTTCTTTATATGACTAGTATAGTTATATTTAAAAAGGAAATTATAAAAATAAAAATAAATTAAATTAAAATAATTTTTATACTTTTAGAAAAGGTTCTTACTATAATAAAGAGTTTTATTATTTTTACTTTTTTTTTCTAAAATAGTATATATTTAGCTAATTTATATTTAGCTAATAGTTAATATTAAGTACCTAACGTAAGTAATAAACTAAAAGTAGGTTAAAAAGAAAATAGATAATTTCTTAAATAAACTAATTTTACTTACTAATAAGCTAATTTATTATTTTTATAACAATAGAGTGTAACAGCCTTTTAAAATTAAATTTTAGTAATATTTTAGTAATTATAGTCTTATAATTCTTAGACTATTTTTTTTATTTAGTAGTATACTTTTTACTATTTACTATTATACTAGTAGTACTTATATATAGTTAAATATTAATATTAGCAAGCTATTTTATTCGAAGTATATAATAATATAGATTTAATTAAAAGTAGTTATATATAGAGTAAAAATAATAATATAACTTACCTTTATTATAGTAAATAATAAGGAATTTAGTTAATAGCTAGAAAACAGTAAATTAGTACTTAAACTACTTAATTTTTTTATTAAACTTTAAATAATACACTATTATATAATGATAGATTTAAATTCTAATTAAAATTAAAAATATTTCCTTGAAGTCTTAGAGTATATTAAACTAAGTAAGTAAAAAAAACTAATTTTTATTAATAATATTTTAAAACTAAAGCTAAAATTATATAACAGAAATATACACTTTTTAAAAGCTAGTAAATTTAGTAAAAGTCTTATAATTATTTTTATTAAAAAGCTTTTTATTAGAATTTAGCATGTCTTTATAGTAATATATATTTATTATAATAACTATTTATAATATAAGGGTCTTCTAAAAAAGCCTTCTTTATAAGCTTTTTTTTTATATTATATATTTATATATTAGCTTCGTGCTAGTGTATAAGCTTTTGCCTTAAATATTTTAGCTTATAACTTTTTATAATTTTTTTTCTTTACGTAATGTCTTAAATTATTATTTAGTACTATACTTAGTAATTAATTAATGCTTTTTATTAAGCACTTAATACTCTACTTATAGTACTATTATAATATTACGTTATGTCTTTACTAATTTCTTATAATAGATAATCTGGATTTTATTAAAATTTTTAAAGACTTTACTTCTTAACTTGTAACTCTAAAGGTAAGTAATAAATTACTTATAAACATCTTAATAAAATAAAAAACCTAATATAAAAAAAGTATAAAAGTTTTTTATACTAAGCTTAATAAGATAAAGTAAGTGTTTATTAGTTTTATTTCTATTATTACTATCTCTCCTATTAAAGAAAGTCCAGCTCTTATTATTAATTTATTTAGAAGTATCTTAAGTCTTATAATTTTAATTTTATTTATAACTATAACTAGTACTTATTTCTAAGTTCTTTAAAGTATAGTTAGAAATGTAAAATTAACTATTATACTAGAACTTACTATACTACTAATAATAATAAAATTCTACTACTTTTTTAATTCTTTAATGTTTACTAGAAAACAAAAGAATCTACGTATTTTTATTAGGAAACTTAATTATAAGCTTAAAGATAATACTAACTAATATTTTACTAAACACTCTTAACTTCTATATGTATATTTAAAGCTAGAAAAGAACTTAGTAATACTTATAAACTCTTTTATAAATAAGAATATACACTTAGTAAAATAATTAATTACTTTTCTATAAGCTATATATAGAGACCTAAATAAAAACTTACTATCTTAAGTAAGCTTAATTTATTTTGCTAAGAATAGAAAAGTTTTATTATTTATTTTACTAAATTTTATAGACTAGCTGTTAATACTAAACTAAATAAAATTAATCTAATTACTTAGCTAAAAAGGTCGTTAAATAACAATTTTTACTAGGTAATAGTAAGTATTAAATTTTTAATATATTAAATAACTACACTAACCTAATATTTTTATATAATAATAATCTTTAATATCTTTTTTTACTACGTTTTGTTAGGCTGTAATCTGTATTATAAAGAGATTCTAATATTATAGAAATTAATACTTCTAACTACACTTTTATTAGGTTAGCTAAATAAGAAGCCTAAAAATATAATAGCTAATATTTTAAATATAATATAGTTATATTTTCTAAAACTGTTTTATATTTTTACTAGAATTCTAATTTATAAGTCTATTTTAACTCTAATAAGTAATCTACTTTTGTTTTTTCTCTAGATTTAAATCTTCTTATAGATAAGAATGTTTTTAAACTTTTTAAGCTAATCTACTAAAAGCTCTATCCTAGTATTAAGTTACTTTTTAAAATATTCTAATACTAGATTTTTATTAACCTTTAGACTTTTTACCTAGTAACTAACTTTTAGAACTATTAAGTAAATATTCTATGTATTATTTAATAAGATAGCTTATTCTACTCTATTACTACTTTAATTAATACTAGAGTTACTAGTATAGGTTATATTAGTAGATCTTTAGTTAATACTTAAAAACTTTATTTTTTACTACTTTTAAATATTCTATATCCTACTAGTTTTAATAGTAAATATCTTAAAAGAGGTTATATTTTATATCCTACTAGTATAACTTTCTACTACGTAAATTATATTAAGAAAATTTATCTCTTTATAATAGTTATAAGAAACTATGAATTAATTTTTAGCTAACTTTAAATAAAAAAGTATGAGATTAACTTTAACTATAATTTATAAAAGCTATTTTTTAATATTTCTTACTACCAGGCCTAGTACCTACGCTTATTTTAATTTCTAATTTATTTAAAAGAAAATATTACCTGCCTAAAAAACTTTTTAATAAACCTTTTATTAAAAGATTTTTATTTTAATATTACTTATATATAGTGTTTATAGATTTATTTTTTAAAGTTATTATTAACTACTTAAACTTAACACGATAACTAGTTAGCTAAAATAAACTATTAATTATAAGAATCTAATATCTATCTAAAGAACCTTTTAGTAAACTGTTCTTTAAAGAATTTTTATTTAGAATCTAAATTTACTCCTAAATTTACCACTAAACTAAATAGGGACTTTATGAGGAAGTTTTTTTTTAAGATTTTAAAAACCTTTTAGTAAAGGCTTTACTAAAAGGCCTTTATAATAATTCTAAATTAAGTATAGATATTTACTTAATTAGGGTAGCCCTCTTTATACAAATAGTTTAAAAATATAAACACAAAATCTTTATTATTTTAATAGCTAATATTAATAAAGTCTTGGTTTTAAAAACTTATACTAATTTAGCTACTAAGGTTCTAAAGAAGTACTATAATACTCTTTAAATATTTTTATACAAGGAAGCTAATAAACTACCTGAATATTATTTATATAACTATAAGATTATTCTTAAGAAAAGAAAATAACCCGAATTTAGACCTTTCTATAGAATATTCTAAAATAAACTAAAAGTTTTTAGAAAGTATTTTGATAACTATTTTACTAAAAAATTTATTAGAGTAAGTTTATTTTTTATAGTTATACCAATTATCTTTATAAAAAAACCTAATAAAGATTTTTAATTTTATGTAAACTATTAAGCTCTAAATACTATTACTATTAAAAACTATTATTTAATTTTATTAATTTAAGAAACTCTATTCTACCTTAGTAAGGTAAAGTATTTTATAAAGCTAGATATTATTTTAGCTTTTAACTATTTTTATATAGTAAAAGAAAATAAATAGCTAACTATTTTCTAAACTTAATATAACTTATTTAAATATTTTATTATATTATTTAAACTGGCCAACGCACTAAGCATGTTCTAATACTATATAAATAATATTCTTTAATTATTTTTTAATATGTTTTATACAGTTTACCTTAATAATATTTTAATTTATAGTAATTCTTTATATAAATACTAATAATATATAAAATAAGTTTTAAAAGCTTTAAATAAAGCTAGCCTGTAACTTAATATTAATAAATATAAATTCTACTAAAAATAAGTTACTTATTTTAGATATGTAATTTAATAAAAGGAATTAGTATAAACCTAAATAAAATAAAGAATATTTTTAACTAGGAATTTTCTAAAAACGTAAAGAATATAAGAGGATTCCTAGAATTTACTAACTTCTATTAATAATTTATTAATAATTTTTTCTATATTACGTCCTTGCTTATAGCCTTAATAAAGAAGGATATTTAATTTAAATTTTATAATACTTATTAAAAGGTGTTTAAATACTTAAAATGTATATTTATAACTACTCTAGTTTTTTAATACTTTAATTTTAAGTTACTAATTATTATAAAAGTTGACTCTTTAGACTACGTAACTGCTAAAGTCCTTTTCTAAAAAAATAAATAAAATAAACTAAAATCTATAGTCTACTTTTCTAAAAAACTAAATTTTACTAAATATAATTATAAGATATATAATAAGAAACTACTAGCTATTATATATTGTTTTAAATAATAGAGACTTAAATTAGAAGGTGCTGCATTTTTAATTTGAGTACTAAATAACTATAAAAATCTTTAGTATTTTACTATAATAAATACACTTAGCTACTAATAAGCTTGTTAAGTTAAATATTTATTTTAATTTAACTTTACTATCACGTACTAATTAGGTAAGTAGAGTAGAAAACTAGATGCTTTTACTTATTATATATAAAATACTTTAGCTTAAGAAGAAGCTTAGAGAGTATAATAATAAATATTTCTTTACTCTAAACTATTTAATAATACTCTAGAATTAAACTCAACTGAAATAAATAAATTAATTTAATAAATTATTAATAATAAATACCTAAATAATGAATTTTTTTAGGAAATTTTGTTACTAATATAAGATAGAACTCAACGCTTTAAGAAGCTTTCTCTAAGTAAATATAAAAACTAAAAAAGCTAATTATACTATCATAACTAGCTAGTAATATTAAATAATAATAAATTTAAAATTAAACTTTTTTAAATTATACACAATTCTCCTGCTAGTAGCTACTCTAATTATAAAAAAACTTTTAAAATTCTATAATACAAATACTATTAGCTTTAGATGTTTAAAATAATATATTAATATATATCTTATTACTATACCTGCTAAAGATTTAAGGCTTTTTGTAAAAAGTACTATAGCTTCTTAAAACCTCTTTCTATTTTTAAAAGGTAATAGAAGAAGATTTCTATAGACTTTATTACTAATTTCCTAGAACCTAAAAACTGTATTAATATTATGGTTGTAGTTAATTACTTTATAAAATACTAATACATAATTTCTTATAGTAAGATAATTGTTGTAAATATTACTTATTTTTTTTACTAGCATATAGAAATAGACTACAGTCTTCTAGAAATAATTATATTAAGTTAGGGGATATAATTTATTTCTATCTTTTATAATAAACTCTATAAATAACTATAAATTAAATTCTAACTATTTTCTATATATTATCTAGAAACTAATAGCTAAATAGAAAGAGCTAATTTTGTAATAAAATAAGTTCTATATATATATATAAACTACTAGTAAAATAATTAAGTAAACTAGCTTCTTTTAGTATAGTTTAAAGCTAATAATACTATATCTAAATTTACGAAAGTTTTATTGTTTTTGGCTAATATAGGCTAATATTTTTAAATGAGTTTTAAAGTTTTTATAAGAATTTAATAACGTTCTTACTAAGTATTATAAGCCTTAGAAGTTAACTACATAGTAGAGAAAATAGCTAATATTTAATAACTAATTTAAGAAGAGATAATTTAGGCCTAAGTTCTCTAAAAAGAATATATAAATTAAAAATAATTACTTATATCTAACTATTAAATAGGAGATATAGTCTGGCTTAATATATAAAATATCTAAATAAAGTAACTTTCTAAAACGCTATACTTAAAAGCTTTAAAGAAATATTATATTTTTTAGATAGTTTTTTTATACACATACTAACTTAAACTCTCTAAATTTTTAAATATATATTTAGTTTTCTATGTATTATTGCTTTAGCCTATTGTGTTTAAATCTAAATATCTTTTAAATTAATAAAACCCACTACTTAAACCTATTAAAGTTAATAGGAAAACTAAATACTATATTAAATAAATTAAAGAATTACGCCTAAATTGCAGGTGGAAACACTATAAATATCTAGTTAAATAAACTAGAAATAATAATTTAATATAAGAATTTATAAACAACCTCTAAAATATAGCTGTTATAAAAGAATTTTATTTTAAAAATCTAGACTAATTTAGATCTAATATTTAACATAAATACTTTTTATAAAAGCTTAAATTTAAAGGGAAGGTATTATTATAATAGCTATCTATAATATAAAGACTTTCTAAAGAAGTTTTTTTTATAAGCTTTTTTTTTATATTATATATTTATATATTAGTTTTGTACTAGTATATAAGCTCTTGCTCTAAAATATTTTAGCTTATAACTTATTATATTCTTCTTTTCTTTATATAATATTTTAAATTATTATATAGTATTATACTTAGTAATTAATTAACGCTTTTTATTAAGTACTTAACACTCTACTTGTAGCACTACTATAATAATATTATAATTATAAATACTACTATAATTCTACTACTTAAAACAATTCTAACTATTATTAATACTAAACTTAAAAGTAAGTACTTTATTCTTAAAAGCTTAAAATCAATAGTAAAAGTAATAGGCAATAATATAGAAATTATTCTAAATATTATTATATAAAATTTTAATTCTAGTAGTAAAAGTAACATTCTTTTACCTATTATATTAAAAAAAAAATTATATTAGATTATTTTAATAGTAATTAGCTATAGAAAAAGTAATTAATAAGCTTAAACTCTTTAGTTACTATACTTAAAAAAGTATTAGTTATAGTATTAGTTCTAGTATTAGTCTTATTATTAATTCTAGTATTAGTTCTAGTAATAGTTTTAGTATTAGTTCTAATAAATAGCAAAATAAAATTACGTACTATAGTTTTAAAACTTTTACTTTTATTTACCTAAAAAGAGTACGTTTTATAAATAGCTTTAGTAAAATATATAACTAAGTTTAGTATAACTATAAACTAAAAACTATTATGCTTAAAAGTATTTTAAAACTTATTAATAAAGATGCCTTTATTATTAGACATTTTTAATATAAAAAACTTAGACTTTAAGTTTACTTATTTTCTTATTATTATATTAAACACTACATAATAAAAGTATAAATATTGTACTATATACTTATTTTTGTATAATAATATATACTTAACATAAAACTTATAATTAATATATTATTAATAAAACTCTATATACTTTTTTATATTTATAAAAAAGTATGTTAGAAAAGCTCTACTTAGTAATATCTTATTATAGTTAAACTCTAACTATAATAGTATGCCATTACACGTGCTATATTATATATATAGCTAGCTAGTTATCTAACTATCTAGCTATCTAGCTATTTAGCTATCTAGTTATTTAGTTATCTAGTTATCTAGTCATCTAGCTATCTAGCTAGCTAGCTTGTGTTAGTTATTAGTCTCTATATTATCTATTTTACCTGCACGAGATTTTCTCTCTAGTAATTCCTCTTATAACCACCTAAGTTCTATATATAATAAACTAATTTAATTTTATTATAGATTTAGATATTACTACTTGTAGCCTCCCGTGACACTAATAAAGAAGTATATTAAATAAATACTATAAATAATAAAACTAAGACTTTAATTTAATACTATAAAACATTTAACTTTTATATATTAGAAATTAAATCTAAAACTATAGTAACTTAAAAAATAAGGTTATTTCTACTATTATTTTTACTAATATTCTTATTATTATTTTTATTATTATTTCTATTATTATTCTTATAAAATATATTTATATTAGCATCTAAACTTTTAGTAGTTTAATTATAAACAGGACTTTTTTATATAATATTTATAAACTATTTTTATTAAATAAACATAAAAAATAGTTTATCTGTTTTAATAGTAAGTAAATTACTATTAATATAATTATAATTAAAGAGAGTACTTAGGGCTTTATTGTTAATAATAATATTTTTATAGCTATTATAATTTTACTATAAAAAGTATAGTTAATATTAAATTACTTAACACTATACCTAATAGTTATTTTAAAACTATTAGTTAATATATTTATAATTATTACTTAAAAAGTAGAGTGGCTTAAGAAGTATAATATTAAAATCTTAAAATCTTAAAATTATAAACTAAAAATCTTTCTAATATTATATAAAAAGTAGTAAATATGTTTTATATTTTTATATTAGGCACTTTAATATTAGCAGACTTTCATAAAAATATATACTTAAGTAATTAGTATTTTTTCTATGGGAAAAAGTTTTAAAAGCTTTTTAAACTATAAGCTAAAGTTTATTTTATTATTATAACTAAATAAAGGCATAATATTAGAATTTTAAGAGCTATTTTTAAGCTTTAAGTACTTAACCTTATTTTTATAATAAATAAAATACTTTTTATTTATAAGCTTTATATTAAACTAGTATTTATTATAAGTACTATAAGTTTCTATTACTAGCTTATTAAAGTAGGTATAAAATCTCTTAATTAGTTATTAATTTATAAAGTTAAGGCAAGAGTTATTAAAGAAAGCATTACTTAAAAAATTTATAAAAAAGTTAGGTAGTAGCAGGTTATAAAATAAACTTATATTAGAAAGTATTAGTAAAGTAGAAAAAAAAACTTATAAGAATAATATTCTAAGATATAAATATTAACTATAAAAGCTAAGTTAGCTTAGTATTTTAAATAAAGAAATTAATTAAGAAAACTAATTTAGCTTCTTTTAGTATTTTATTAATAATAAAATAAATAAAATAAATAATTCTTAATTTTTTTATTTAACACTTAATATAGTATTATCTTTAAATTTTAGTTTAAGTATAATAAGCGTTAGCTTGAATTAAAGTATTATTACTATTTAATTTACTTATTAAATAATAAAATAAACTATATTAGCCTTGTAAAAGTAAAAAACTATATAATATATTTAAAAAACTCTATAATAAAAAAGAGAATGCTAAAAAAGTAGAATATTATATAAATATAACTACTCTTAGTAAGAGTATAAAACATCAAGAAGTATTAAAGTTAGAAATAAAAAATAAAAATAATATAGTTTTATACTTATACTATATAGTATATTAGTTATAGAGTTCTTATAGAAAAGAGTATAAGTATATATATATATAATATAAAATTACTATTTTTATAGCACGTGTAAAGAGCTTTTTAAGTATTATAATTTATTTTATTAATAATAGCATCTTTAGAAATACTATACTTATAATAAAAAGAAAATAGATTTATTAGAAAATAACATAGCAAAGTATTAGTTAGATAAGAAAAGTATTAGTTAAGTAAAAAACTTTAGTAGTAAGAAATAATAGTAAATTAATATTTCTTACTTACAGCCTAATTATATAATAAAGGAATTTCTTAATTAATTAAAAAATAAAAAACTTTAGTAGTATCTTAAAGTAGTTTTAATTAAAATACTTTTTTTAATTAAATAGAAAAAGCTTTACTATGTTTAGTAATAAGTTTAGTTAATAAAATACTAAAAAAACTAATAGTTATATAATATTAAATTATTATAGAGCTTACTTTTACAAAATATAATTAATTTATTATTTTTAAAAAAGTTATAAGTAATATAAAGTAATTTACTAGGCATTAAAAAAAATATAAAGTATAGTATATAATAATAGTAATAAATAACTTTAAAGTACTTACTTTTATAAAATAAAGTGTTAATAAACTTATATAGCTTTATATATAAGTAGTTGTTTTTAAATACTTATATATAACAGGCTTTATAATAAAGAAAGAATTATATTTTTACTAATAATACTATTTATATAGTTTTAAAAAATAAATGTGCATATTAGTTTATTTAAAATATAAATAGTAGTACTACTAAAATAAGCTTAAATAGTAAATTAAAAAAACTTATATATTTACTATAAGTATATAGTAAAAAACTTAAGTAAATAAGTTATAATAAACTCTATTATATAATATATAATATATATGTTTCTTTAAGCTAGTAAAAAGTCTACTTTAGTTACATTAAAAAACCTAAAACTAGTACTTTTATAAAATAGTAAAAGTATATAAAAAAAATACTAATAGTAGCTATTAAAATAAAGTAATTTTATTAATTTTATTATATATAAATACTATAGCTCTTTAGAAGGCCTTTTAAACTAACTAAAGCTAAATAAAAAAAATAGTAAGTACTTTTAATAATATTTAGACTATATAAGTAAAATAATAATAAAATATAGTATAATTCTTAACTCTACTAAAAAAACTTTAATTTTAGATAAAAAGATATAAAAAAGAAATAATACTAAAAAGGCTTATAAAAACTACTAATACTATTAAAAACAAAAATATGTAAGTAAAATGTAAGTAAACTATAGTTATATTAGTAATTATTAGTACTACTAGTGTATAACTACTATTATAATAAAATACATAAACTTAAAATAAAAATAATAATAAAATAGTATAGTAAAAAAATAAATAGTATTTACTTAGTATACTTTATAAAAAATATCTATAATTTTATTTTATAAAAAACTTTTAAAAGTAAAAGCTACTACCTTTTTTTTACTATATATAAAAGTTTTTAGTTTTAATACTTAGTTAGTAGTAATAAAAGTTTTAAGTATTTTCTTATAGTATAACTATAAATAGCTAATATAAACTATATACTATATTTTTTTAAGCTAAAAAAAGCTAACTTAATAGTATTATGTTTATTAAAATAATTAAAAAAAAAACTAAGATAAAAAAATTGTATATAAGTAGCTATAAAGTAGTTTATGAAATCTAGAATTTTTACTTAATTTTAGATAGTATAAGTAATTACTACTAAGAAAATAAACAGCTTTTACCTAATCTAAAGTAAAAAGTAGTAGTAAAAATATAATATAAAATATTAATAAAAGTATAAAAAGAAAAAATAAGATTATTTATAAAATATAATTATAATAGCTTAATATATATATTAGGAAAAGAATTTGTGGCTAAGAATTTTATATTCGTGCTATTCTAGCATTTCCGGTATTTTTAAGTATTTAGTAGTATTTAGCTGCTAAACGTGACTTCTCTTATAACTCTACTACAAAATACAGCTAATTATAACTTTATTTAAGTATTTAACGGTATTTAATTACTAAATATAACTCTTTCTATAACTCTTCTACTAGAAAGTATAGCTAATTATGACTTTAACTATAAGTATACAGCAAGATGCTATAAAATACTATAAAATACTATAATATACTATACTCTTCTTCTAAATTCTATACTATTTTACTTGTATAATACTCTAGTTTTTGCTTATTTACTTTCTAAAATTTATTACTAATATCTACGGGCGCTGTAAGTCTGTAAAGTTACTATTTTTTATTTATACACATTAAGTTTTTTTATACGCGAAGAGCTAAACTTAGTTTTCTATTTAACTTTAATAAAATTTTCTTTCCGTTATTATTCTTTTTTTATATACTTATATTAAGCTAATATTTAGGTTTACTAAGCTCTTTACTAACCTATTTATTAATATGTATTTAGACTTATATTAAGTTATTTTTAGAGCTCTATATTAAGCTATTTTTAGAGCTTTATACTAAGCTACCTTTAGAGCTCTGTATTAAGCTACTTTTAGAGCTCTATATTAAGCTATCTTTAGAGCTCTATATTAAGCTATCTCTAGAGCTATATACTAAGCTATCTTTAGAGCTATATACTAAACTATTTCTGGAGTTATATACTAAGCTATTTTTAGAGCTATATATTAAGCTATCTCTAGAGTTATATACTAAGCTATTTTTAGAGCTATACACTAAGCTATCTTTAGAGCTATATACTAAGCTATTTTTAGAGTTAAATACTAAGCTATTTCTAGAGCTATATACTAAGCTGTTTTTAGAGCTATATATTAAGCTACCTCTAGAGCTATATACTAAGCTATCTTTAAAGTTATATATTAAGCTATCTTTAGAGCTATATATTAAGCTGCTTTTAGAGCTATATACTAAGCTATCTCTAAAACTATATACTAAGCTATTTTTAGAGCTATATACTAAGCTCTAGATATAATATAAAAGCCAATTTCAATTTAGTGTAGAAGCTAATTCTAATTTAATATAAAAAAAAAGTAAATAAAGCTTATATAGTATTTTATTATTTTATATAGTAAATTAGTAGTAGCTAGTAATTTAAAACTATAGTTTAAAATATACGTACTACGTATAAAAAGTAAACTGGATATAAAATATATAATATACTTAGCGTTAAATTCATAAAATATATATAATAAACTAATTATATAAATATTATAAATAATAATAAAAGCTTTAGAGAATATAATCGCGTATTTTATAGTATTTTATAAGATAGTATTATATTTAGCAGCTTAATACTACTTTAAAGTTAAAACTATAAGCTATAAAATAAAATACGTAAAATACATAAATAGTAGCTAATTACTACTAAATACTATAAAAATATTACTAATTTTTTTCCTAATGTAGACTACACAAAAAACATAAAAATAAAAAAAAGTATTTTAATAGTAAAATATTTATATTTCTTTAGTATAGTATGTCTATAGGTTTTTTTATTTATAGAGTTTTTTTCTATAAAAGAAATTAGTTTATATAAACCTACTAGAGAAACAAAACTAAGTAGTAAATATAAATAATAATACTAATAATATACCATATATTTTAAATACTAAATAATATATTAAAAATAATTATTAATTAAAACTTATAAACTTAGCTATTTTATTAACTTTTTTAGTAATTTATAAGGCTTTTTATAATTTATAAAAAATCTTTGTTATTATAATTTTTAACTTTAAGTACTTTTATTACTAAGTGTAGTAAAACTCTTTTTATTTAATTAAAAAGAAAGTTTTTATTTAAAACTACTTTAAGGTTATATTATTGTAAATTTTTTAATTAAATAAAAAATTTACACATCACGTAAGTATATTTTTAGAAAAAAAAAATTAAATTACTATTATTTTTTATTACTAAAGTTTTTTTACTCTAACTAATACTTTTCTTATGTAACTAATATTAAAGTATTTTATTATATTTTTTACTAAATAATATGCCTTCTTGTTATAAGCATAGTAATTCTAAAGATATTACTATAAATAAAACTAACTATAGTGCTTAAAAAGCTTATTATATGTATTATAAAAATATTAATTTTATATTATATATATATATATATTTATACTCTTTTTTATAAGAACTTTATAACTAATAAGCTATAGAGTATAAATATAAAGTTAACTTATTTTTATGTTTAATACTTTTTACTATATTAAATTTTTATTAAAAATAGTTATATTTATATAACGCTCTATGCTTTTAGCTTTGCCTTTTCTCTAAAATCTCTTAAATATACTATATAATTTCTTACTTTCATAATAGTAGTATAGTTCTTTTTATTATTTACTAAATAAATTAAATAGTAATAATACTTTAGTTTATGCTAACGCTTGCTATACTTAAACTAAAATTAAAAAATAATACTATATTAAAAATTAGATAGAATATAAAGTATTACTTATATTATTTATTTTATTATTATTGAAATGCTAAAAGAAGCTAAATTAGTTTACTTAATTAATTTCTTTACTTTAAAATACTAAGCTAATTTAGGTTTTATAGTTAATATCTATAGTTTAAAATACTAAGTTAAACTAGCCTTTATAGTTAATATCTATATTTTAGGATATTATAATTAATAAGTTCTTTTTTTTAACTTTATTTATATTCTCTAATATAAATTTATTTTATAACCTACTACTATCTAATTCTTTTATAGATTTTTTAAGTAATATTTTTTTTAAATAACTTTTATCTTAGCTCTATAAATTAATAACTAATTAAGAAATTTTATATATACCTTAATAAGCCTATAATAGAAACTTATAGTACTTATAATAAATGCTAGTTTAATATAAAGCTTATAAATAGAAATTATTCTATTTACTTTAAAAATAACGTCAAGTACATAAGGCTTAAAAATTGGTTTTAAGATTTTAATATTATGTTTCTATTTAGTTATAATAATAAGATAAACTTTAGCTGATAGTTTAAAAAGCTTCTAAAACTTTTTTCTATAAAAGAAATATTAATTACTTAAGTATATATTTTTATAAAAGTCTAATAATATTAAGATATTTAATATAAATATACAAGGCATATTTGCTACTTTCTATATAATATTAAAAAAAATTTAGTTTATTATTTTTTTTATTTTAAGATTTTAATCCTATACTCTTTAAGCTATTTTGCTTTTCTAGTAATAGTTATAAGTATATTAACTAATAATTTTAAAATATCTATTATATATAGTGTTAGGCTGTTTAGCGTTAGTTATATTTTTTACAATAAAATTATAATAGTTATAAAAATATTATTACTAATAATAAAGCCTTAATATCTCTTTTTAATAATAATTATATTAATAGTAATTTACCTACTATTAAAGTAAATAAATTATTTGTTAAGTTTATTTAATGATAATAGTTTATAAATACTACATAAAAAGGCGCTACTTATAACTAAATAACTAAAGATTTATATACTAATATAAAGATACCTTATAAGAATAATAGTAAAAATAATAGTAAAAATAATAATAGAAATAATAATAAGAATAATTCTACTTTTTAAGTTACTATAGTCTTAAACTTAGTTTCTAATATATAGAAGTTAAAAGTTTTATAGTACTAAGTTAAAGCTTTAGTTTTATTATTTATAACATTTATTTACTATATCTCTTTATTAGAGTTTAATTATAGTAAAGTGTTACTAAGTAGAGCTTTCTTAATATAACCTTCTATAAATATAAAAAAGTTTATAATATCTTGCTAATAATATATTAATAATAGGTTTTATATTAAGTATATATTATTATATAAAAATAGCTGTATAGCGTAACATTTCTACTTTTGTTACATAATATTTAATATAATTATATAAAAGTAAGTAAACATAAAGTTTAATTTCTTTATATTAAGAATATCTAATAATAAAGAAATTTTTATTAATAAGTTTTAAAATACTTTTAAGAATAATAGTAGCTAGTTTATAATTATATTAAACTTAGTTATATATTTTACTAAAACTTTTTATAAAATACGCTTTTTTTAGGCAAATAAAAATAAAAGTTTTAAAGCTATATATTATAGTTTATTATAGGCTTAAGAGAAGGCTTTTAGTAAATAGTTTTTTTATTTATTTTTTTATAGCTTCTATATACTTAAAGCTGTTATATAATAGTATATTATATAGCTTTTACTACTAATACTATAAAAATATAGTATAACGTATTTGATAAGTAAATGACTTAGATAAGTAAGTGACTTATCTTAAAACTTACTAAAAAATTAAGAATTCGCACATGAATATCTCAACAACTACTTAATAATAAATTCTATAAATTGAAATTTAGGCTTTTCTATATGCATTACAGCTTCTATGAAGGTCACATATACATTAGTTTAGTAGTTTTTAAGATATAGTAATATAGCAATATTTTAGCCCCTAAATTACTATATCTTAGAAACTACTTAACTAATTTTCATGCGACCTTCAGAAACGCTATAATGCATATAGAGAAGCCTAAGTTTTAATTTATAGAATTTATTATTAAGTGGTTATTAATATATTCATGTGTGAATTCTTGATTTTTTAGAAAGTTTTAAAGTAAGTTACTTACTTATCCGAGTCACTCACTTATTAAATATATTATAGGTTTTTTTAATATAGTAAGTATATATACAACTTATGTTAAAGCTTTAATAATTACGTAAAATTATATAGTAACTTACTAACATAATATTCTAATAATATAAAAATATAATAAAGTAATAGTCTAATTTATTTATTATATAACGAATTTTAGAGAAGCGCTCTAAAATAAAAAAAAATAAGTATAAAAAAAGAAACTATCTAAACGCTAAAAAGAACGCTCTTTATATAGTAAATTCTTTACTTATAATTTACTTACTACTTAGTTTTATTATAGCTGCTTAGTTTTTATTAGTTTTAATTACTTATATTATATCTATAACTTTATATGTAAAATGTTATATATATTTTTTAATATTAGCTTTAGTAATTACTTTAATAATATTAGCTAAAAGTTTTACTTTATATTTAGCTTTTTAAAGTGTTTGTTTTGCTTTCTTTCTAGTATTAAGTTTTTATATATACTTTTTTACTAGTAGCTAATAATTCTCTTTTAGTTAGTTTACTACTTTTTATTTGTAATTATTACTTATAATAAACTCTTACTTATTATTAACTGTAATACTTGCTTTCTTTTTAAACTTTTAGTTTAAAAGTTCTTTTTACTTCAAGCTTTAAGTATAAAAAAATTTTTTTTTTTTTAAAGTATTATAAGTATTTTTAGAACCTTTTTTTCTCTTCACCTATAATAATCCTTAAGATTAAGTTTTTAACTGTTTGTAACTATTATTTTATGAAATTAATTTAGAATTACAATTATCTTATGCTAACTTTATATAGTTTATGTAAAAAAAAAGAATTTTTATTATTTTATAAATTTCTTATTTAGCTGTTGTTCCAAGTGCATTAAGTACTTTTAGAAATATAATTTAGTAATTTCTATCTAAAAGTTTAATAAATTTCTTACTAAAAAGTATTAGTTTTAAAAGCAGCTAGAGCTTATTTAAGACTTTAAATTAAAAATCTAATTTTATTAATAATAACTATATAAGTAGTTTATTTTAATTAATTATTATAAATATAAGCCATTCACTTATAAGCTTACTTTAGTTAAAAACATATATAATTTAGAAAAAAAAAGAAAAATAAAAGATTTCTAAACTATTATAATTTATAACATTCTTATTTCTTATTTTTATTAATTTTTATTTATTAATTTTTTTTTATTAATTTTTAATTTTTATTTTTTTTTTAATTAAAAAGCTGCATAGGCTTTTATTTAAAATCTAGTATTTCTAAATTCTTTAAATAAAACTAGTTAATTATTCTAGAATATTACTTTAAGTTCTTAACAAGTTTTTAGGTTTTTTTTTCTAGTTTATAGTTTTTTTATTTAACTAGGTATTTCTACTAACATTAAAATTATTATAGTTTTTAAATTTCTTTAACTTTATACTCTAACTAGTATAATTTTATATTTATATTTATTACTATTAGTGTGTCTAGTAGTGCTGGTTTAAATAATAATATATAAACTACTAAATAAATTTTTATTTTTTATAGTAGTCTTAGTTTATAGTTAGCTAGTTTAATAATTTTACTAATTTTAAATAGTCTAACTTAAACGTAATTTAGTTTTTTACTTAATTTCTTAGTTTTTAAATTTTTACGTAGTAGGAAAACTTTATTTCTTTGTTTAAAAATTAGTTAGTTTTTTAACTCTTAACTTATTAATACTTTCTATAGTTTATAAATTCTTTAAAATAATAATTCTACTAAACTTATTATATAAGTCTTGTAGCTATTTAGCTTTATTTTAGGCTTAATAAGATTTACATTTTAAATTATATAATTTTTTATAAACTATTAGCTTATACTTGTAATTTATATAAAATAATAATATATTAGTTATAAATAATTTTATACTATTATAAGTAAACTATACTAAAGCTAATAATTTAATTTAATTCTCTTAAAAGTAATTAATGTATATTCTTAAGTATTATTTTAGAGTCTGATTTATATACTTTATTTACCTATTTATTTAAAAATAAAAGCTTATTAAAAGCTTATTTTTTAACTCCAATCTAGCAAATAAGTTTTTTAGAAATATAATATAAATAATTTATTTTAATTAGTAATAAACTTTTTAGGCAATTTGTATTTTAAGACCACTATTTTTAAAATTATATATACTAGTTTTTTTGCTAATAAATTGGTAACTATTAGCTTAAAATATGTTTACTTAGTTAGTTTATTTATAATAATTAGTACTATATTATATTCTCTATTTATTTCTAGTTTCTTAAATAATAGTAATTTTATAATAAAGTCTATTAAAACTAACTACTATAGTTATTTTAGTACTTTTAATAGTTATAAAGTTTATAAAGTTTATATTATACTAGTTTATTTTTTTTAATATTTTAGGTAAGCTTTAATTACTTTTTTTACTTTTTATTTTAACTCTTTAATATAGAAATTCCTAGAGATTTACTTTATAGTTTTTTCTATTTCTTAGTGTTTGTGTGTAATAGTTTTATAATTCTCTTTAATTAATTTTCTATATAGCATTTCTAGCATATAAATAAGTTTATTTACATATTTAGGCTATTTTTTAAGCTAGTTATTAACATTTATTTTACATTCCTATTTAAAATACTATTTAATTTAATTTATTTAATAGTTCCTAAATTAGTTAATTATTGTAGTTTTTAGTTTATTATAACTTATAAATTTGTTTAATCCTACTATAATACTATAGTTAATATTAGTTTATATTATTTTATATAATTTAGTTATTAGCTAAATGCGTTTACTACTATTTTTTTTATTTCATTTTAGTAGAATATTCTAAAATTATAAATAGTTAGTATTTTTAACTAATATATTTGTTTTTAGTTTAGTTTTATTATAGTAGTAAAGCTTATTAAGTTCTTATAATCTAAAAAACTTTTACTTAATACTTAGCTTTTTTAAAGTAAATTTGCTATTTTTTAAATACTACTACTATTATTAATAGTTTTTTATTATAAATAATATAGTTTAATTTAGTACTTGTAAGTTTCTTTAATAAATAGTTTATAAAATAAAAATATTTATTACTATATTATTAACTACAGATTACTTTTATTACATAGTTAGATATATATATTTTTAGTATAATTAGTAATTTTAGGGTAAATATCTTTAATATTAGTACTTAAGTAAATTTATTCTTAAATTTTATAAATACTTACTATTATTTCTATTTCTAACTATATTTATTATCTTTTTTAGTTACTTTTGTTAAAGGAGTTATAATTTTTAAATACTTTTTTATAAACTTTTTATAGAAATTTATAAATTCTAAAAATAACTGTACTTTTTTTACTATTGTTAGTATTAATTAGTTTTATATTTTTACTAACTTTTTTAGGTTTACTAAGATTTCTTTTTTTAAAATAATAAATTCTAAAAATATTACCTTTATAACATGAAATTTACATTTTTCTAGCTAAATAAAAAGGTTATATTTTATAGTTTCTTTAAAATCTTTTTAATATGTATTTTGCGCTCTTTAAGTATTTTATTTATATATACTAACACATTATCTAAATATGCTATTATAAATATATTTAAGTATTTATAAAGTGTATAATTAATAACTATCTAAAAAGTTACTAGTACGTTTGTTAATTTAAATATTATAATATAGTACTTAAAAAGCCTATATTTTATTTTAAATACTGTTAACTATTTAAATTCTTTTTTAATTTAAATTTTGTAGTATTTCTTATAGATATTAAATAAGCTAAACTATTAAGCTTTTTAAAGTCTATTTATTAGCTTCTAAATTAATAGTAATAAATATTAATTTTTTATTATAGCTTTATCTAGTTATCTGAAATCTACATATAATTATAGTTTTCTATTTTTTTTAAGTATAAATAATATTAGTAAAGCTATTAAGCTCTTACTTAGTTATATATATTTCTTTTTAAGATTTTTTTTAATATATTATTTCAATTGTTTTACTATACTTGTAAAAGACAATATATTAATTTTAGTTTAAACTCATTTTTACTATTAACTAGTATTTTATAGTTCTAAAATTAATATTTTAAAAGTATGTTCTTCTTCTTTTTACTAAATAAATATATAAATTCTTTATATTCCTAAGATATTTAGGCTTTAGTAGTGTTTAAAGCTTTTTAACTTTATACTATTTTAATATTCTATAACTATTATTATTATAATTATTATATTATTTTATATGAGATTTTTTTTTTCTAGAGTATTTTTTTATTATGTCTAGTTTCTACATTTATACTACTTTTTTTACTAAATTATACTATTAAATAATTTTTTATTACTAATCTATTATTAAATTATGTAATAAAAGTTAATTTTATTCTAAAATTATATTAAGTTTTTTTATGTTTAGAATATTAATAAAGTAAATATTTTTATAGCCTATTACTTTTAGCTTTATTACTATAGTTTCTAAATTAATTAAACTATTTCTAAAAGTTACTATATTATTATTTACTTACTTTACTTTTACTATATACACTTTTTTTTAGTATAATATGTTATTTAATTTAATTTATTAATTTAAAATAAATGTTTTATTTACTCTACTATTTACTAGTACCTTTAGAAATTTTCTATTTATTTTAATACTAAAGTAAAGATATAGTTTTTACTATACTTACTATAGTATTAAAACTCTAATAGCTATATTACTAGCTTAAACTTTATACTAGTAACTATTTAGTTTTTTAATATAGAATTATATATACTATACTTTTAATTTTTATTATTTAAGTTAAAGTACTCTCTTTTAATGTATATAAAGCAATAGCTATAATAATATACTAAATATAATAATTAATTATAGTTTTGTTTAGCTTTGTTTTTATGTACTAACCATTTCCATTTTAGGAAATATTTTTTATAAGAAAGTTCTAGGTGGTATAAGTTATAACTTTACTATTTAACTTTTTTTTATAGTATTTACATTTTAATATAAATTTTTTTAATATTATTATTTATATTAATAGTTTTACTAAACATTTTTATTTTCTATGTTAATTATAGTGTTTAGAGTTTCTAAAAAAAAAATTATTTAGTTTCTGCATTTTTACTACTTTTTTATATATTTTCTATTTTTTTTGTTTTTTTATTTAGATTAAATATATTATCTATGCACATGCTTTTTTTATGTAATTAACTAACTTATAAATTAAACACTTTTAATTTTTTAGTTACTAAAAAATATTAGTATTTTTAATTTATATAATAGGTAAAAGCGTTTTTGCTCTATTATTCTTATTTTTACTTTTTAGCTTAATTTCTTATTATTAAGTTAATTTTTTCTTTTAATTTTAAAGTATATATAGTTTCCTTTATTAAACTTTTATAAGAAACTAAAATACTACTCTTTTTATAAAGTTATTATACTATAAAAATACTACTCACTTTAACTAGTTTTTAGAACTATAAAACTCTTTTTTTTAGTATAATTTCTTAATACTTAATTTTATAATTCTTGTTTAAATACTAGTTTAATTTATAGATTTAACATGCATTTCTATTTAGCTGTTGTTAAATAGTTATTATTATAATTCTAAAAGCTTTATATATTAAAAGCTAAGTTTTCTAGAATAATTATTATTTTTTATTAATTTCTTAAAGTATAAGGTTTTTTGTTTTTGTGCTTACTATATAGTGTTATTTTTTAACTATTTTTATAATACTTTTTTTAATTATTACTAACTACTTATAAGTTTGTATTTTATTTTCTAATCCTGTTTTTTATAATTTTTTTATAGTATTTTTTAGATCTATAGATTTAATATTAATTATTATTAAGCCTTTTATTAAAAGCTTTAATAAATAGAGTTTTTTTTTACTATAGGTTTTATTTTATTAGTTTAGGTTTCATTCTTACTATTATAATCCTTATTTTTTTATTTAGATATTTCTTTTACAAAGTGTCTAATATTAGTATATTTTAGATATACTTTTTTATTAAGTTATTTTTTATTTTGTTAAGTTATAAACTACTTTTTTAGCTTTTTTTATAGTTTAAGTTTCTTTATTTAGACCTTATTAATGTCTATTTTATTATATGCCTAATCTTATTATATTAATGCCTTTTTTTTAATTATTACTTAATATTTTTTACGTTCTAGTTTGTGTTTATATTATTAATTATTAATACATATAGTAGAATTTATAAAAGTATAAAAATTATCTAATTAATTTCTTTTAGCTAGCTTATTTTTAATTTAATTCTTAAGTTTAGTATAGTAATCTACTATTAATAGTACATTATTTTAGTTAATTTATAACTATAATTAATAAAATTTTATAGTATATACTAAAACTAACTTTATTTATTTAAAGTTTTGTATTTTATATTTTATAGTTTATTTTTTGTTAATTTCTCTAAAAACTATAGTTATTTAAGTTTTGAAATTATTATAACTTTTAAAAACTACTTTTGTTTTATTAATTATATTAGTTTCTTTAGTTTCTTTAGTTTCTTTATTTATATAGTTTTTAGTTAAGAACTTAAACTAAACTATAGCTTTTTTTTTATATTTATGCTAGCTACAAAGATCCTATTTTAATTTTTAGAATTTTTTTTTTATTAAAGTAGGTGTATATTTCTATTTCTATTAAAAAGTTTTTAAAGTATTTACGTGTTTTGTTAAATCATTTTAGTAATTATACTTTAGTACTTAATATATAAACTCTTATATTTACTTAGTTTTTTAATTTTATAATTATTTACTATAACTTTATAATTTGTGCCTATTATTACTATATAATTTAGACTATAAATAATGCTAGTATTAAAACTAAACTACTTAAGTTTATTATTATTATATATTATTTACGTAACCTATAAATACTTATAGTGTTATAGTGTTTTATAAACTTAAGAAAAACCTTTTAGTAAATAGTTCCTTTATTTATTCTTTATAGATTCTATGTACTTAAGGTTATTATATAATAGTATATTACATAGCTTTTACTACTAATACTATAAAAATATAGTATATAAGTTTCTTTAATATAGTAAGTATGTATATAACTTATATTAAAGTTTTAGTAGTTATGTAAAATTATATAGTAACTTACTAACATAATATTCTAATAATATAAAAATGTAATAAAGTAATAGTCTAACTAATTTATTATATAACGAATTTTAGAAAAGCACTCTAAAATAAGAAAATAAGTATAAAAAAAACTATTTAAAAGCTAAAGAAAATGCTTTTTATATAGTAAATTCTTTACTTATAATTTACTTACTACTTAGTTTTTATTAGTTCTAATTACCTATATTATACTTATAACTTTATATGTAAAATATCACGTGTTTTTTTACTATTAGCTTTATTAATTACTTTAATAATATTAACTAAAATTTTTATCTTATGTCTAGCCTTTTAAAGTGTTTGTTTTACTTTTTTTTTGTATTAAATTCTTATACATACTTTTTTACTAATAGCTAATAATTCTTTTTTAGTTGGTTTACTACCTTCTATTTATAATTATTACTTATAATAAACTCTTGCTTATTACTAATAGTAATACTATAGTACATAATTTTATTTTATTATTTACTAAAACTAATACTTTATTAGGTATAGTAACTAAAGTGTTTAAGCTTATTTATTATTTTCTTTATAACTAATTACTATTAAAATAACTTAATATAATTTTTTTTAATATAATAAGTAAAAGAACACTACTTCTACTACTAGAATTAAAATTATATATAATAATGTTTAAAATAATTTCTATATTATTATCTATTACTTTTACTATTATTTTTAAGTTTTTAAGAATAAAGTACTTATTCCTAAATTTAGTATTATTAATAATTAAAATTATTTTAAATAGTAGAGTTATAATAGTACTTATAATTATAGTATATATTACTATAAAGACACGCTGAATTCTAATACAAAATTTTTTAATAAAAATATCTATAAAGTTTTAGCTAAATTTACTAGATTTTAAAGAATATATATTTTTATTATATATTCTTAGCTCTAGTTATAGGGTATTACTAATAAAAAGTTTGTTTTTTTAACTTATTTATTTTAATATAACTTAAGACTTTAAGTAATTATTTTTAATTTTAACTAGAATTTAGAGCTACTATTATATAACAGTATATTATTTAAAGTTTAATAAAAAGATAAAGTAAATTAAGTACTAATTTTCTACTTTTTAGTTATTTACTAAATTCTCTACTATTTCTTAAAATAAAAATAAGTTATATTATTAGTTTTATTCTACTTATAACTACTTTTAATTAAATATATATTACTGTATACTTTTAATAAAATAGCTTGCTAATATTAATATTTAATTATATATAAATACTATTAGTGTAATAGCATATAATAAAAAGTATACTACTAAATAAAAGTAGTAGTCTAAAAACTATAAAGTTATAATTACTAGAATTCTATTAAAACTTAATTTTAAAAAGCTGCTATACTTCTTTATTATAAAAATAATAAATAAGCTTATTAGTAAATAAAACTAGTTTACTTATGAAATTACCTATTTTCTTTTTAATTTATCTTTAGTTTATTACTGTTATTAAGTACTTAATGTTAATTATTAGCTAAAAAACAACTAACTAAATATATACTATTTTATAAAAGAAAATAATAAAGATAATAAAACTTTTTATTATAATAAGAGCTTTTTCTAAAATTATAAAAATTATTTTAATTTATTTAATTTTTCTTTTTATAACTTTTTTCTTAAATATAATTATATTAGTAATATAAAAAAGAGGTTTTAAACTAAGTTAAGGGTTTTAAACTTTATACTCTATTCTTATTTTAATTATAATTTAGTATAGTTTGCTTGTGTTAAGTTTATACTCTATTATTTATTTTAAGAAATAAGTAAAATACTTTTGTTTAAAAATAAAGTATTTACTATATATAAAAAAACTTATTAGTACTATAAGTTTAACTATACTTACTTATAAAATAATTTATATAAAGAGAAAAAACTACTTGCTAAAGAAAATAATCTTAACTTTAAAGATATTAATAAAAAAGAAAAAGATTTTAAACTATTCTAAAAAGAATTAGTTACTTATTAACTAGATATATAGAATATTTTAGTTAATAGAAAAACTTAAGAGACTACTTTAAAAATTACGTAATAAATTAGTTTACTTAAATTAATACCTATAACTTTAATCTTTTTATATACTAGAAGTAATAAAAGATTAATTATTTTGTTAACTTTACTAGTTAGGCTACAAGCATATATAAAATTCTTATAGAGAAATAAAAATTATTTAATAAACTTATTATAAACTACTATTAGTTGCTTTTAACTAGAGAAGATTTTCTATAATAACTAATTAACCCAAATAAAGAAATAGAATTTAGAAAAATATATATTATAAAATTTACTTTTACTAAGTTTAATAATTTAACTACTATTTATAGGTATTATTTTCTAATAATTTAAGTAATACTTATAAGTTATATTATTTATGATATTTTTAGTAAAATATTAAATAAACTATTTTATATTTTAATTAAAGGTAAAAAGTTTACTTAGTTGTTTTTATAAATTCTTTAAGCTCTTTATGCTACGTTTAAAAATATTTATTATTTAATTATAAATAAAAAGTCTATAGTTAGCTTAAAAATATTAGTTTAAGTTAATTTATAGTATAAAGAAATTTTCCTATTATTTAGTTATTTCTTTTTTAGTAGCTTAAGTATTATTTTAAGTAAAAACTTCTTTTAACTTCCACCTATAAATATAAGGCCTTTGTATAATACTTATATATTTTAGAATATAAGTAAAATATTTAAGTAGTAACTATATTAGTAATTTAAGAAAACTATTCTTCTTAACATTATAATATAATAGTAGAGTTATAATTAAAAGACTTTTTATAACATGTTAAGCTGTTTTTATATTAAAAAAATTATAATTTAAAACTAGCTTTTATTTACTACAAAAATTTAATTAACACTTTTTATAAATAATATTAGTTTATTTTAAAACGCTATTTATATTTATATTAAAAGAAAATAAATTTAGAAGTTAAATTACTACTAACTATAAAATTTTAGCTAACTTATAATAACTATTATAACTAGTTATAAGAGTATAGAGGCTAAAAAGTCTACTATAAAAAAAGCTAGAAATTTAAAGACCTTATTTTTTTTAAGTATTAGCTTATAAGTTATATTTATAAATAATATATAAATAAAGAAAGCATAGTAAATAGTACTTTAAGTATATTAAATAATATTATTTAGTCTAGTAATATTATAAACTTTTTTTAAAAAAAAATGCTTTTTTAGTGTTATTTATTACTTTTAATAACTATAATAAACTATTACTATATAGAATTTTAAGCAGAAAAAGTATAGTACTAATTTTCTATTATTATTAAAATTTTTAGCGTGAAAAAGTTATATACTTAAAAACTTAGTTTTTTTTAGTAGTAGCTTATATTATTATTATTTATAAGTCTTAGAATATTACTATTAAGCAGGTAGTACTAAGTATATTAAAAAAAAAATTAAATTAACTTATATAGCTATTTTACACTATAAGTTTCTTTAAGATATGTTATTTATAAATAGTTTTAACTTTTAAAAATTAAAATAAAAAAAAGTAACATAATGCATATAAAATAAGTTAATATTAATAAATAATTTTAACATTAAGTTACAGCTTTTAATACAGTGTTTAAATTTTAAAAAAAAGTAAATATATATATAGATTAGTAAACTAATAGTAATTAATACTAACTAATACCTAAAAATATACTCTTTTATATTTACTTTTATTTAAAACTATTAAGTAACTTAATTTACATACTAATGTTTTTTAGTATAAAATTATGATTATTTAAAAGCTAATTAAGTACTGACGTATTTTATAAGTAAGTATTCTATATAAGTAAGTACTCTACCTTAATAATAAAACGTAACTTAATAGCTTTTAATTACTATATTTTAATAATACAACGTTTAATTAGCCTATTAAAAAAAGTGAATATCTTTAGCTATTTTTATAATTAAGGAAAACTAATTACAAAGTAAGTGATATATAGTAGTAGTGTATAATATTAACTAAAAAATACTAAAATAATAACATACTAAAACTCTTTTATAACGTAATTATAAAGCTAATTTAAAAAAGCTTATTAAGCTAAAAAAATTAGTTATTATTTAATATATATTTAATTTAGATTTATAAGAATTTTTATTTAGGCTTAGTATTATAAGAAATATAGCTAATTAACTACTTACTATATACTCTACTAGCAATATTAATAAGAACTAGTTAGAGAACTTTATACAGTAAACTCTAGAAATTAAAATAGTTTATAATTAGAGATATAACTACTAAAGAGCTTTATATAAGAATTCTAAGGTTATTAAATAATAGATTAAGCTTATATATTATATAATAGTAAAGTATAGCATTACTAAAAAAAATATTTATAACTTTAATAAAAGCGGGTTTTAGATAAGCATTATTTTAAATAATAAGCTTATTATAAACTTTAATAAATATAATCAACATAAAGTAGTACAGTTAAGTAATTATAAGTAAGTTATAATAATTTAAAGTATTAATACTTAAGAATAAGTAATTCTATTATTTATTATCTTTACAGAAACGTACTATCTTTTTATATGATATAAGAGTAATAATATACTATAAAATTAAACCATCTTACTAAGTAATAATAGCTAGATAATTATTAAGTTTAGTATTAAGTAGTTATAATACTTTAATAAGTATGTAAAAGATTATATAGTAGGCATACATTATCTACTAATAATTAATAGCTATAAGAGTTATTATTTACTTAATTTTTAGTAACTTTATAAAGAAAAAAATATTATTATATTTTATATACTATTTTATACGTTATATTTACTTTAGCTACTTAATATAGACAATTTTTTACCTTTAAAAATGTATATAAGCGCTAAGTTAAAGATCTTGTTTATAACTATATTTATTATATTATAAAGCTTAAGTTCTTACTAGTGTTTAAAGTAGCCTATTAAAAAATAATTATAAAAAGTAATATTTATATAGGCTTTTAAAGTACTAGCTTAATTCTATTTAACTTAAATACTATATTTTTAAAGCTTGATATTAAGCTTTAAATACTATCTTCCCTTCCTAAAGAGGATGCCCTATAGGAGTTAAAAATACTAAAAACTATTATTATATTAAGCTTTTAAATAGTTTTAATATATAATTAAATTTAAAGACATTAAAATAGCTTATTTAGTTTAATTATTAAATTACTTTATTAGCTTATAAAAAGTGCTAAGTAAATAATGTATTTAGTTATATTACTAGAAATATAAGTTACTAAGCTTTAAAAGGCAAATAAAGCTGTAATATAATATAAAAAATATAAAAAAAAGCATATCTAAAAGTAAGAAACACTAATAAAAGTAGAAGACTTAAAAATACTTACTTAAAGTAAAGTTAAAAAGTAGACTAAAGATAAAAAATACTAAAGTAAAAAGCATACTAAAGTTAAGCTACTATAGTAAAAGTACTATAAATACTATAAAAAGCCTAGATATACTTCTCATATATATAAAAAAGCTAAGAAATAAGTTAACTATTTACTAGTTAAATATTCTTATAATAGCTACTAGTGTTAAGTTATTATTTATCTATAAAGTAATAGAAAATTAGTAAAATAAAACACTTACTTAAGTAAAGCACTTACTTATAGAATATATTAGTATTATTTTTATTAAAATTCTTAAAGTAAAACTCTCTAGTAAAATCTTTAATTATATTAGACTAAAAAGTACTTAAAAAACTAAGAAATTTTAAAATAAATACTAACTAAATTTTAGATTTAAAATAATAGTTATAAGATTATGTTATAGCTACTATTACTATAATAACACATTTTAAATAGTTAAATAAGCTATAAAATAGTAGAATTAAGTAGCTACTAATTAAATTTACTTTAAGTATTAAAGTACTATATTTAATAGCTAAAGTATATAAAGCTTTTAAAACTAGAATTTAAATTCTATTAGTAATAAACTAATACTTACACTAATATTTTACTTTATAGTAAATGCTAAGTAGTATTGTTAACTTTTTTTTATTAGAAATATCTTTAGAATTCACGTTTTTTTATGCTTAGCTAACTTAATTAAAATACTTAGCTTATATTATTATTATTAGGTATTTCTAAATAAGTATTAGTCTTAGTATTAGTTTAAAATTAAAAATATATATACTAATTTTAAATTATAATATACTTATAAGCTTTATTATATATTTGAAAACTATTTAAATAAAATACTATCTTATTTTTTAGCAGTGCTTTTTAATATTATACTATATACTATTATATTATATAATTTACTATAAATAAATTCTTAAGTATTTGGATTTATGTTTTTATATTAATAATTAGCTCTACTTTATTATTATTGCCTATTTTATTATTACTAAACATGGAAAATTAGATAAAATAATTTTTATTAGGATTATATAGCTTTACTTTTTAAATTTAATAAATACTATCTTTAAATCTATTAATATTAGAAACTAATATTAAAACTAATATTTTATTTACTTATAGTTTTTTAATAGCTTTAGTTTTTAGATTTTACTTTAAATTTTTAGTTATAGTCTTTTTATTTTTATTTTTTTAGTAGTATTAATATTAGATATATAATTATTTACATATTTTAGTTAATATTTTAAAATAAATTTATTTATTATGTTTTTATTACGTGCTAATGCTAGCTTTTTATTTTCTAAATTATTATATTTATTTTTCCTTTTAGTAGTATATACGTTACTTAAATATTTATTATTTATTTTTTAATATTTATTTAGTAACGTTACAAAGGCAGGTTTTATAGTATATTTTAAAAATATAATAAATAGCTAGTAAGTAAAATATTACTAAAATATAATATTAATTTAGATATTTACTTATATAAAGTATAAACTTACAAAAATTATTTTAGCAAAATTAGTAAGTTAGTATTAATAAAATAGTAAAATAAATTAAATAAATAAATAGCTTATATATTAAATAGCTAATTATATACTTATATTTTACAAAAAAAAAATTTTACTTACTTTTATTTTTACTTTTACGTGTTTTTAATTCTAACATGTTATAAATTTTAATACTTACTTTATTACTTACTTCTATTATTAATTATTTTATTTTAACTAATACTTGTTTAATACTTTAATAATAGCTAGTATAAAGTCAGTTATATTTACTAGCTTTAATAAGCTTTATAAAAATTTTCTAGATATAAAATAAATTATATTTACTAGTTTTAGTAAACTTTATAAAAACCTTTTTAATATAAAGTAAGCTATATCTACTAGTTTTAATAAATTTTATAAAAATTCTTTTAGTAAAGTACTATATAAAATTATTACTTTTATAAGTTAGTTTTTAGTATTAGTTTTAGTATTAATTAATTATAACTAATATTTTACTTAATAGTTTTAATAAGTCTTGTAAAGAATTTTCTACTATAAATTAGACTATACCTATTAGTTTTAATAAGCCTTATAAGAATTTTATTAGTCTAAAATAAGTTATACCTACTAGTTTTAATAAGTTTTATAAAAATATTTTTAATAAAATATTATATAAGTTTATAGTTATAATAACGGGCTCGGTCTTCACGTATTATAGTATAAATATAAGTAGATAAAATAAGTTAGCTCTATTTTAGCTATATTAAGATAGGAAGAAAAGAGATATAAAGGAGGCTTACTTTTAAATAAATAGTATATAACCTAAGCGCGAGCTAGCTATACTTTAAGTTTTATACTAAATTATAACTAATATAACTAGTTATAATATTATATAATTTATAATAAGTTAATTAAACAGCACTGTTATATTATCCTATTTTAAGGGAGACTTGTTTTTAAGTTTCTAAACTATAATTTTCTACTTATTAGTTTTTATACTACTTTTATTTTTAAAGCTATCTTATTATTTTTTTCTATTATTTTTAGGTTTTTTTTTACTTTATATGCTTTAAACTAGGCGTCTAATTATGCTAGTGGTCCTGCTTTTTTTAGATAAACCTTATAATAATCTCTTATCTTATATAAGGTGCCTATAAAGCCTTAGGCATTATACTAAGTAGAATTTAAATTATAAGCTAGTTAGAATACTTTATACTATAGTTAGCTATAAAATAGGTAGCTATTAAGAATTTCCTATACTAGCTACTTAAAATACCTATTAATCTTAATAGGTAGTTCCTTAGATTTAATTTAGTTAAATAATAAGTAAGTAAAAGTTTTCTATAAGTAGTTTATATAAAAGATATTAAGTATATACATGTATAGTAGTAGCTTAAGGTAATAAAAGTATCTCTTTATACCTATAATAAAATAAGGTTTATATATCTGCTAGTTAAGCTTTTAGCTAAGTCAACTAATAATAAAGCTCTTAAGTATAATATATATTTTATTTTCTATAAAAAAGTCTAGTTTATAGTGCTTTTTATTAGCCTATTAAGTCTATTACTCTTATACTTAAGCAATTTCTTATTAAGCTATCTTTATAGATAGCTTTATTATATTATAATAAGCTTTAGTATAGCTCTATACTTCCTTACGTAATATCTATTTACAGACTATAGTAAATACCTTTATATATTTCTTTTAATTCTAGTAATAGATTAGCTAGTGGCTAAACTTAATTTAATAAAATAATAAGCCTATAGTCTTATGTAATAAAATTGCTTAAGTTTAGTCTATATAAAGCAGTAAGTCTAACTAGTTATTTTAATAATAATTAATAAATAAGTATAGGCACTAGTTAATATACTAGTTTAAAATCTTAGTATTTCTATTAGTTTAGAGGTAATATAGTATTAAGAGCTTTTACTTAATTCCTATTAGTTAATATAGCTTATCTATAAATATTAAGGTAAACTAAGGACTATAGTTAGAGACTATTAATCTAAATAAACTAAATACTTACTAGATATAGTAATAGTATATATTAGCTACTTAAGTAGCTATAGTTATTTTATAATAAAATAATAAAAAGGAGCGCTTACTTAGCTAGTCTATAATAATAAAAATATAGTTATATTCTTTTTTATTTAAAAAGAAGAACTTAAAGTTTATAAAGACATCTTATTATACTCACTTAGAGATTAGTAGTAATTTAAGTAAGCTTAAGATCTTATTATAAGATATATAACTCTATTTATAAGCTTTATATATAGCTATAAAGTTATCTATATTTTTACTTATATAGTTTTAGTAGTAGTAGTTATAAAGTAGCTTATTTATTTTTCTCTTATATAAATAAGTAGTCACCTAAGTAGCATGAATAGCTTAAATAAAATAAATTCTTAAAAAGTATATAGTAGAAACTATTAGCTTATTATAATATATAAAAAGGCTCTAGCTAAGTTTTTATACTAAGTAATTACTAAAAAAAGTATACTCTTAGAATAGTTATAGGCTCTCATAGCTACAATTCGCCTTAATAATACAATTAATTAGTAAGTAAGAGTTATTTAGGAGTAATAAGACTATAAAAGTATTAATAGTAATTATTTTAATTATATTAGTAGCTAGTATGCCTCTTACTAATAATATAGCTGGGTTATTACTTATAGTTTTAATAAAATTAATATTAATTTACTCTACTAAGAGAAAGGCATGTATTTAAACTACTTTTTTTTTTTTTAGATTTTTAGTTTTTTTTACTTACGTAAGAGCGTATCAGCTATTATGTTAATTATACTAAAATAATAAATAAATATTAGATAATAGTTTACTATACTTATTACTTAGTGTATTTAATAGGGAGTAAGCTTTTACTTTATAAAGAAGTACTCTAGTATATAGTAATTAATTAGAGTATTAAATAACTCTATAGTTTATAAACCTATAAACTATAAGCGCTATTCTTAGAGGCTATAAATTATAGCTAATATCTTTTTATTATATATATTTTAGTTTATCTAAGGCTTACTTATAGTCTTAAAGTAGAAAACTATAAATTACTAAAGACTATTCTCTTAAAGCTATAATAGTATTTCTATAATAACTCTATTATTTATATCTATCTCTGTACACGTCTAGCGGTAGGGCGAGTAGTAAGCTAAGATATTATCTAATAGTATTAAATTTTTAGCTTACTAAAAGACTATTAACTTATGTTTATTAAAATATATTACATAGCCTTTTTAAGTAACTTAGTAAGTAGTTAAATAATATGTTTATAGTTTTTTAGAAAAGCTCTATAGAAATTACAGAATTTTAAAAAAGATTATAGGCTTTTAACTAATATAAGTACTAGCTATTCTTATACTATAATATCTTTCTTAGAGTCCTTTTAGATCCCTTTTATGCTAATAATAAGGCCTAGAAACTTTATTCTAGTAATAGTAAACTCGCTTTTATTAATATTTATTTAGAGACTAGTGTTTTAAAAATGTTTTAGTAATTAAATAATATACTCCTCATACTACAGCAGGTCTTTAGAATAGATTAAGATATTATTAAAATAAATAGTATATAAATCATTAAGTAGGCTATAAAACACCTTATTAATATAGTACTAGAATATAGTAAGGCTATTACAGAGACTAAATAATAGTATATAGTACTTATAGTTCCTATATTAAATACAGAATGTAATTAGATTCTCTATATTCTTATTTAAATATATATAATAAGAGACTTATTATATATTAAGCTTAGTAAATACTCTTATACACGCTAGCCAAATAAGAGTCTTCTAAACTAATAAAATTAAATAAACTTTTTTTTTATAATAGTATTAAGCTTATAGTAGTTAATATAGAAGTGTTATCTATTTTTAGATTTTTTAGTAAATAGTACTAAAAAAGTATATAAAGTATTACTACAAGTGATAATATCTTATTAAAGGTAGTTATTTAAATAGGTCTTAATAAACTATAGCTATTTAAAAGATATACTATATAATAAACTTAATATTAGTATATTCTTAGCTATTAGTTTAATATTATAGTTAATATTTTTATAATGCGGGGGCAGTATATTTGAGTGTTTTTTTAAAAAATAAGCCTAAGTTATACTAGTATAGCTAGAATAAAATAGCTTTTATTTAATAAACTACTAAAATTTCTCTTTTTTTATAAAGTTATTATTTAATTAATAAAGCCCTTTTGGTGAAGCCTTTACTAAGTGGTTTTTAGAGTTTTAAAAGAAAAGCTTTAAGTCTAATAGGCTAAGTTTATTTCTATAGTCCTAAATAAACTTATTTATTTTATAAATATTAATATACTTTAGCATAGTTTCCTTTTACTATACGTATATTATAAAGGTAATAGTTTTTATAATATTAATCTTAAGGCCTACTTTAAATAGGTTTTTGTATAAAATAGACTAAAAATAAAAAGTTCACTTACTTAGCTCTAGTTAATATTATAAGTAAAGATATTTTTTTATTTTTTTAAAATTTTTTTATTATACTATTCGCTAAAGCGAGCGCTAAGATAGCTTATAGATATATTATAAAATTACTATATTTATTAGCTTATTATATTAGTTAGTATTAGCTTAATATAAAAAGTTAATTTTAACTAATAGGCTTTACATTAAAATAATAATATTATACTTATAGTTAATTAGTTTATTATCTAATTATTTAAGTGTTTACTTTTTATAGTTAATTAAAGTATTTATATTTTTAAATAGCTTACAGCTAATTAACAGATCATAGCAGCTAATATTATAAAAAATAAAATAAATTAATAAATAATAGTTATTTAGTACTAGATTAGCCTAAAAGTATTTATTTAATTATTTATTTAGTCTATTATTATAGCTAGCTAGGGGGATAGATTTTATTTAATAAGTTTTTATCTTAACCCTTTTCTTAATAACGTGTATATACTCTAGATATACTAGAATAAAACTACTAGCTTTAGTATTAAAAAAGTTACTTAGCTTTATAGCTAGTCTACTAGTAGAGATATAATAAAACAAAATAAAAGCTAGTTTACTAAATAGTAGTTAATAAGAATTAAACTAGTTAATAGCTTTAAAGAGTAACTCTAGAAAAAAAACTTCTCTTAAAGTAAGTCTTTTTCTAATAGTTTCTTTATAATAAGCTAAAACTTCTTATTATTACTAGTATTTTAGGGTGTATAGAGTTTTTTATTAGTTTCTATAAGCTTAATTACTTTAACTATAGCTTAAATAAGGAGTTAGTAATTTTTTATAAAATAACTAAGTTTTCTATAATTATAGTAACTAGCTAGCTTAAGGATAGGTATTAGTAGAATAATAATAGCTACTATATAAGTTAAATACTTAGTTTTTAAATAAAACTACTAAATTAGCAGTAGTTAAGTTTTTCTAGTTTTTTTATTAATCTACTTAGTAGCTTTTCTAGTGCTAAGAGCTAGCTTTCTAATAAAGTCTTAAACTAAGTTTATATACTTATTATACTAGTTATAGTACTATTATTAATAGATATCTATCTACGTATGTAGAGCGTTTGGGAGCTTCTTATAAAATTCTTCTACTTATTAATCTATAAATAAGCTATATTTTTAAGTTAAGTAAAAGAAATTACTTTAGATTATAATAAAGTTAGCAAGGTCTTTAAGGTAGAGCTTTTAAAAATTATAGTAAGTATTAAGTCTCTTATATAAGTTACTATATATTCTTTTTAGGTAATTTATTATATACTAGTAGCTAACTAGCTACTTACTCTCTTTTATTATATATATAAGTATTAAGAAGTACTGGTTAGCAAAACCTTCTATATATATACACATATAAAAGATAATATTCTCTTAAGTAATTTACTTACTAATTTTAGTAAATTAGTTTTAGTTAGTGTATACCTTATCCTTTAGGACATTTCTTTATTAATTAAAGGTAATATCCTTACTGTCTCTAAGTATTAATAGATTAGAAAATTAGGCTAAGTAGCTATTATCTTAATAGCTATCTATAATAAACGTAGCTAATAAAGTAGCTAGTATATAAAATAATACTTAAAAAGTTTCGTTACTAAGATTTTTTGTATTAGAACTATTATTAGGTTCTACAGCTATATAGCTAGTCTAATTCTAAGAAATCTATAGTAGAGTTATAAAGTGTGTTTTCTTTATTAATATTAATAATAATACTAGGCTAGCCTTTACAGAGAGAAAGAAGTATATATTATACGTAGTTTTCTTTATCTATACTCTTAGTATTTTAATCTTGTTTTCTTAATTTGCTATGCGCTTAAGTATGTTATTTAATAGCTAATAAAGCTTAGTAAACTTATCTCTAGCTTTATTAAACTTAGTTTTAGCCATATTAAGCGCTTTTTCTAGTATATTAATATAGTTATAATATATAAGTACTTTAAGATAGCTATGCTCTAGCTTACTAGTAATTATTACTTAATTAAAAGTTATTAAGGTAAAAAGCGTAACTTTTATCTCCTAAGACTTATAAATATTAGTTTTCTAGATAGTGCTTTTAATAGTAGCTATAAAAGATTTCTTATTATATTATACTTAGATATAGAACTTCTTAATAATATAATCTTCTCTAATTATATTATTAGAATAGTACGTAGTAGTACACTTAAGGGACTTAAGAATAAATATATAGTTATTACTAGTAGCTATTATTTTAAGATTAACTTTTATCTCTAGCATAAAGAGCTTTCTTATAGTTCTAATTTATTTCTTCTTATATATATATAGAGCTTTTAGTTCCTAGTAGAGTGAAGTAATTAGCTAATTTTCTAGTATAAAGAAAATAAGCTAGTAGTGCTCACAGGAGTTAGTTTCTCTAGTATAAAGAAAATAGTTTTAAGAAAGAGTATTCACTAAAGCTCTTATAGCTCTCTTTTAATCTAATAAATATATTACCTACTATTATAAGTTTTTTAGTTACTTATTAAATTACTTTTAAGGCCTGTTGTGTAGAGCTTATATAGACTATTACTTAAGGTTTTAATTACCTACTACTATAAGGCTTTCTGATAGAGATTATATAGTTAATAAACTAATAACTTAACATAGTCATGTAATAGATTCTTTAGGTGCAATTATTAATAATTTAAATACTTAAGTTAATTATACAGCTTAATCTTAATATTATATTACTATTATCTAGCTAAGTTAAAAAGATTTTAGTGTAATATAATAACAGGCTTAGTCTTTACGCGTTATAGTATAAATATAGATAAATAAAATAAATTAGCTTTATTTTAGCTACACTAAGATAAAAAGAGAAGAGATATAAAGAGAGCTTACTTTTAAATAAAATAGTATATAGCTTAAGCACAAGCTAACTATATTCTAAGCTCTATACTAGATTATAACTAATATAACTAGTTATAATATTATATAACCTACAACAAGCTAATTAAACAGCACTATTATAATAATACATAAAACTATTACTTTTATAAATTAGTTTTTAGTATTAGTTTTAGCATTAGTTAATTATAACTAATACTTTATTTACTAGTTTTTATAAGTTTTATAAAAATCTTTCTAGTAAAGTAGTATATAAAATAATTACTTTTAATAAGTCTTATAAAAATCTTTCTAATAAAGTAGCACGTAAAACTATTACTTTTAAAAATTAGTTTTTAGTATTAGTTTAAGTATTAGTTAATCTTAATTAATATTTTATAATTTTTTTATTTTAAATATATATTAAACAACCTTTGGTAGCTTTAGCTAGTAATAAATTTTAAGTTCTATTATTTCTATACTTTAAGCTTTTTAGTAATTATTATAAACATAAAACTAAAGTATACTTTTCTGATTTTTATTTTATTTCCTTTATTTTTATTTTTTATTTTTTTATTATTTTTGATATTATATTAACAATTTATAGCTAGTGTGCTATATAAAATTAAATATTATTAATATTACTAACAATATTTATTAAATTTTTTTTTATTTTAGTAACTAGTTTATAAAATTATTAAAAACCTTAATAATAATTTCTAGTTTTAAATTATAGTTCTTAATACTTTGCAAGAAGTTATAAAGAGTTTTTTAGTTAATATTTCTAAAAATAAGTATTTCTAGATATTAGTTCTAGTATTAGTTTAATTAGTTTTATTTATTAAATTATTTGTTATTTATATTAAATAAGTTATAATTTAGTTTAAAAATTTCTATTACTTTTTCTAAATTATCTACTACCTAGCTAGCTATATTAATTTTATTAGTAATATAAATTTAGCTTATATTACTAAAACTAGCTATTACTAGTAAAAGCTAATAATAAAAAAATAAAGCTAAATATAAAGTTTATATAAAGTTAGAGTTTAGTATACTATTTCTAAATAGAAGTTTTAGTAACTATTCTAGGCTTAAGAATAAATAAAAATTTATTGCTAAGTGTAGTAAAGGTTCTTTCTTGTGACGGTGCTGCTTAATCGGCTCGCTGCAGGTCACATAATATCGCGACTGGCTATGCCAGCCACGATCTAGCACAGAGCTCAGTACATGGCTAGCTCGCGCTCAGGCCATACACCGCCCTATTTAGGGGCGAGCCCCTTTTGTACCTCTTCTCTCCCCATCTTAGTGTAGCCGAAATAGAGCCAGCTTATCCCGTCAACCTGCATCTATGCTACGACGCGTGAAGACCGAGCCCGTCATCACATTTCTATTTAAATAGAAGGAAGTTTTTTTATTTAAAACTCTACTAAAATTGCACTAAGGTTTCTCGTGTTCTTGTTGGTTAGAAAAAAACGACTTTACGTGATCAGGTTCTAGTTATTCCGTGCTGAAGGAACACTAAAACTTTCTTGTGTGATACACCAAGCTGCCCTCAGAGCGCTGCACTGAGCTGCCCTTAGAGCTCTACATTAAACTCAGATTAAGCTTCCCATAGGGGAAAGGAGGGTCCAAGGGGGTCTCCCCCTTAATAAGTGTTAAATTCAATTTATATTAGGCTGCCCGTAGGGGAAAGGGGGGTTCAAGGGGGTCTCCCTCTTGATAGCCGATTTCAATTCAATGTAGGAGCCGATGCAACGCCTAGTGTAGGGCTTGATGCACAGCTCTAGAGGCAGCTTGGTATAAAGCTCAATTTACATTTAATGTAGCTTGCTGTAGAGCTTTTAATGAAGCCCCTTACAGCCCTACAGAGCTCTCTACATCACGTAATCCTTATGTAATCCGCCGCTGCCAACCAGTCCGAAATCCGTTGGCCTAAGGATTGGCATAAAAGCTTCTTTGGCACTTACTTCTTGCACGCTGCTTTTCCTTTCTGAAGCTGCTTCTCGCACGCTGTTTCCGCTTCTCGAACGCTGCTTCTTTAACACTAACACTACTTCTACTTCTCTTACGCTGCTTCTCAAGCTGCTTCTGCTTCTCGTACGCTGCTTCACTGACGCTACTTCTACTTCTCTCACGCTGCTTCTCTCATGCTGCTTCTACTTCTCTCATGCTGCTTCTGCTTCTCTTATGCTGCTTCTGCTTCTCTCATGCTGCTTCTGCTTCTCTCATGCTGCTTCTGCTTCTCTCGTGCTGCTTCTGCTTCTCTTATGCTGCTTCTTGCACGCTACTTCTGACGCTGCTTTTCGTATGCTGCTTTTCGTACGCTGCTTTTCGTACGTTGCTCTTCGTACGCTGCTTCTCTCAAGCTGCTTATGGGACGCTGCTTCTAGGACGCTGCTTTTCGCACGCTGCTTCTGGGACGCTGCTTCTCCTCAAGCTGCTTCTAGGACGCTGCCTCTCGCGCGCTGCTCCCCTGACGCTACTTCTCGCGCGCTACTTCTCTGGCGCTGCTTCTCTGGCGCTGCTTCTCTGGCGCTGCTTCTCTGGCGCTGCTTCTCTGGCGCTGCTTCTCTGGCGCTGCTTCTCTGGCGCTGCTTCTCTGGTGCTGCTTCTCTGGTGCTGCTTCTCTGGTGCTGCTTCTCTGGTGCTGCTTCTCTGGTGCTGCTTCTCTAGCGCTGCTTCTATCGCTGCTTCTAACGCTACTTCTCTAACACTGCTTCTCTGGCGCTACTTCTCTAGCGCTACTTCTAACACTACTTCTATATTGTTGTTTCTAACGCTGCTTCTCCCCTGCTGTTTCTCTAACGCTACTTTTTTTAGTATAGCTTTTACAATATACTCTACTACACTTAGCTATCTAACATTTATGTTAGCTTTAGTATTTTACTATAGGCTTACTATAAGTACCTACTAGTAACTTAAAATTTTAAAGTAAATATATAATATACTTTACTACGCTTAGCCTACTAACATTTATGTTAACTTTAGTATTTTATACTCTTTTTCTACTTTATTATAGTTAAAATAAGAAAGATTTTTACTATTAATTTAATTTCTAATCTAAAGGTTTATAAATAAATATACTAGGATTTTAAATTTAAAATTACTAAGTTAATTTCTAGTCTTATTTTAGATAAATTTATACATAGTTTAAGTACATTCTACTACTTTATTATTAAATTAATACTAAGAGCATAAATAGTAAGATTTCTAAAATTCTAAAAGTAATTTTAATTTATTTACTAATTAGTAGAATTGTTTTTATTCTTAAAAAAGAACTAATTAATGTTATTTAACTATCTTTTTTATTAAGTTTAAAAGTTTTTAAATTACTTTATATAGTAGAAACTTTTATTTAATTACTATTATATTATTTTAATAAACAGTTTTATATTCTATTATTTATTATTTAAGTAATAAGTGCTTGGTACTTTTTATACACTAATAAATTATAAATATATACTATTATAATAATAAGCTTATAAACTTCTTAAAATTATTTACTAATTTTTATAATTTTTTTTTAATAGTAATAAAAAGATATAAATAGTTTTATAGAAAAGAAATTAAAAATATATAAAGATTTATAATATTTAAGTTAACAATAATTAAAATATATTTATAGAATAAAAATATAGTAGGTAAAGTATTTTAGTAATTATATAATTACTAAGCTTATATATCTAGAATATAGAAAAAATTATTTTATATTAACTAAATATTATATAATATATATAGCTTAAATACCATATATTAACAACTCTTTTCTAGATAAGTTTTTAATTTAGTAGAAAAATACTACTATATTAATTTCTTACTATTAGTAATTATAAAGTTAATATAATAAAATCTAAAAAAGTTTATAATATAAATTACTATTATAAGTAGCTAGATATTTATATATACTCTTAAAATTATAATTTTGTATTTCTGATAATAAACTATATAGAAATATAATATAGTTATAAAAATTAATATAAAAAAACAAAAAACTAAAAAAGTAATTATATAGAGTATAATATTTATAGTAGAGTCTTATATATAAATAACTCTAAAAAGTTATTAGCACCTAATAATTTTATAACTTTAAAATAGTAATTAATATAATATATTTAAAATAAAAGTAAAAAATTTTACTATTTTAATATTTATACTTTATATATTATATATTCCTATTATTATTTTTAAAATGAAATTGTAAACTAAGCTTATAATTATAAAAAGGATTAAAAGTATAAAATTTCTAAAATATAAAATAATTATATTATTTATAATAGGTTTATATACTTTATTTTAAATATATATAATTATAGAATTTATACACTTTAACTATAAAAAGTTAATGTTAATTTATTTATTTGTAAAATTTTACACAATTTAAATATAATAACTTTAAAAAGTTAAATAATAAATTAATAATAAAATTTTAGAAATAAGATATTTATATATTATGAAATATATATTAGGAATAGATATTAATTTTAGTTATATTTTTTTTATTTAACTTTATTTTTTTTACAATTTTTTAGTGATTTTAAGATTATATCAATTTTTAAATTATAATTTTCTTAAATAAATATTTAATATTATTAATATTCTACTAAACTTTTATAAATTTATAAATTTTTACTCTAAGTTATTTAATTAGATAATTTATTATAGTTATATAAAACTAGTAAGTTTTAGTAAAAAATATAAAGTAGCTAATAACTTTTTATACCTAATTATATAACCTAAAAAAGCCAAATAAAAATAGATAAAGTAAATCATATTATAATAGCTTATTAGAAAACTTATAATAATAACTAAATAATAAATTATAATAAATAGAGTTATATAAACTTAAGTAGGTATAAATATTTTATATAAAAAAAAGTTTATAAAAAATAAGGTTATTAATATATAAGTATTATATTAGATAATAGAAATTATTACTAATTTATATTAGTAATTATTAGGCGTTTCTTAGTAAAAATATATATATACTTAATTCTTTTTATTATATATATATATTAAAGTAGAGCTAGTAATTACTAGGAAGTAAATAATTATAGTTAGGCTTATATTATTTATTACTTATTAATAAGAGTATACTTAATTAATAACTTAAAAAAACTTAAGCTTAAATACATTATAATTATTTTAGAAAATAGAAAGTAGAGTATTAAAAATAAAAAATAAAATAAAATAGTAATCTTACCTAAAAGAAATTTATAAAATAATAAGAAAAAGTCTTATAGTATTTTCTTATATTTACTATAATTTAAAAATAGAATTATAATTAACGTTAATTAATTTTATTATCTTTTATTATTTTTTATTATTTATATAACTTTTAACTATTTTAGATTATGTTTTTATTTAGTGTTTTAGTTAGTTTACTTTTTTTATTCTAATTAGCACGCTTTTAGTTACTAACTAATTTCGTTTTATTAAGCTATATTTATACTTTTTTAAGCTCTTTTTAAAGATTATATATTTATTTTTTTTACTAAAAGTTTTTTTCTACTATTTTTATTAAGTTATTTTTAAAGCTATTTTTACTATTAATTTAGTTATTAGTATTATCACAATTTATAATATTACTTTAGTTTCTAAATATAGCTTTTTTTTTTCTACTTTAATACTACTACTTTAAAAATCTTATTAATTTTATATATTATAATCGAAAGATAGACATTAATAAATAACGTTTTTCATAAGTGAGTGAACCACTTTTGCCAAGAATTACCTTTTCTTTAATAACTTTACGAAAACTTAGTATTATTTAATAAAAATTTAAAATTAGCTTTTTAGATATTAAATATACCTAGTATTAAATTTGCATTATAATTGTCTTACGTAATTATAAGTTATTAAGCTTAGAATCTACACTACTTTAAAATGATGTTTAGCTATTTATATTCATAATATTACTTAATAATAAATTATAAAAACTTAAATACAAAGTATTAGCGCCTAAATCTATAATATATTACAATTTCAAAGCTATAGTATTAGTAGTTTTTAAGATATTAAAAAGTGGGGGCTAAAATTTCTCCCTACTTAAAGATCTTAAAAACCTACTTATTTTATTACTTTAAAAGCATAATATAGTCTAAATTATATATAAAATAGCTTAAGTTTAATATCTATAGTTTCTTATTTAATAGTTATTAAAATATTAATAGCTAAAAACTAAATTTTAAAAGAGTAAATTCTAAGCTTAATAACTTATAATTACGTAAGGCTATTAGAATGCAAATTTAATACAAGGTGTATTTACTATCTAAAAAGCTAAATTTAAATTTTTATTAAATAATACTAAGTTTTCGTAAAGCTATTAAAGAAAAGGTAATTCTTTGTAAAAGTGGTTCACTCGCTTGTATAGTTCACTCGCTTATAAAAAACGTTAAATATTTTTTAAAGTATATAAAAAATCTAGTTAAAAATCTTTATAAAATCTAATATTAAGAGTACTATAAAATATTACTTTTTAGTAAAATAAAGATACTAGTAAAGCTTTTTAGTAAACTAGAACTAAAAATACTAACACTTATACTATAGTTAAAAAACTTAGAAAATAAGCTTTTAAAAATAATTTATATAACTATATATAATATATTTCTTAAGTAAGTAGCCTACTTTAGAACTTACTAAAAAATTAAGAATTTATGCTTAAATATCTTAACAACTACTTAATAATAAATTCTAGAAATTTAATAGATGAATTCTAAGATGCGCAGCTCGCTTGGGTGCGCAGCTCACTTATGAAATATAATAGTAACTTATAAGTTATATAAAAAAAGTTATATAAAAAAGATATTAGTTAAAGCGTTAAAGTATTAGCTATATAAAAAGTTTTAATAAACTTTAGTATTCCTCTAGTATAGAATAACTAGAATCTAATTACGTAACATAGATTTTTATAGCTAATAAGAACGTAAAAAAGGTAGTTTTTTAAATTAATAAAAACACAAGAGTTTTTAGTATAACCTTAGTAGAGTTTTAAATCTTTAATTTCTTTTTTTTTAAATAAAAGAAGCTTCGCTACGCTTAGCAATTATATATATATACTAGTATTATATATAAATATTAAAAAATGATAAAAATTATAAAACGTATTTTATAAACCTTTTACTTTCTAAAAATAAAATGTTTAGTTAAAAAAGTTATTACTAACTATACAAAATATAGTATAAATAAAGTAATAAAATATTTACTTTATAAATTACTTTAATTTTTTATACTACTATAAAGACTATAGAGTTTTATTATAATAAATTTTATTAGTAAACTTCTAGAATTATATAACGTAATTATAAATTAAGAATATAATATAATACTAGTAATTATAAACTAATTAACTAAGTATATATACTTTATACTAACTTAGAAATTTATAACATCTAAAAAGTTAGTATTTTTAATTTTTTTAGAAGCTAATAGTAAACTATAAATTACCTAATAAGTATATATTAAATAAAAACAAGTTATTTAGGTTTAGATTTTAGAAAATATTAATAACTAAACTTAAAGTATAAAATAAGCTATTAATAAGTTACTAGCTATAAACTAATAAATAGACTAAATAAATAGAGTCTACTCTAACATAGTATTTTAAAATATATATTAATTAAAATTAAAATAACTAAGTAGAATTATTACTAATAATATAGTTTATATATAATAATATAAAATCTATTAACGTATTTTATAAGTAAGTACTACATATAAGTGAGTGCCGCATCTTAAAATTTACTAAAAAAACCAAAAATCCCCACCCTAATATCTTAACAACCACTTAATAATAAATTCTAAAAATCGAAAATTAAGCTTTTATATATATATTACAGCCTCTATGAAAGTTGCATAGAAATTAAATTAATAGTTTTTGAGATATTAGAATTTAGGGGCTAAAACTAAGCTAAATTCCTATATCTTAAAAACTACTAAATTAATTTTCATGCAACTTTCATAGAGGCTGTAATATATATATAAAAGCTTAATTTTCGATTTTTAGAATTTATTATTAAGTGGTTGTTGAGATATTAGGGTGGGGATTTTTAGTTTTTTTAATAAATTTTAAGATATAGTATTACAGTTTAATTAAACTCTAGTACTTCCTATTATTTAAGAAGTTTTAATAAAGGATTTACTAAAGGGTTCTATTATAGCTCTTATATATCTAAAGTTATTATATATAATAAATATACGTAGCTTTTATTGCTATATTATAAAGATAATATATAAATTTCTTTAACATAGTAAGTATATATGTAATCTGTGTTAGAATTTTAGTAATAATATAAAATCATATAATATATTACTATTATAATATTCTAATAATATAAAGATGTACTAAGGTATAATTTAACTAATTTATTACATAACGAATTCTAGAGAGTTGCTTTGAGAATGAAAGATAAGTATAAAAAAGAAAACTATCTAAAAGCTAAAGAAGACGCCCTTTATATAATAAATTCTTTATTTATAATTTACTAAATAATAAGCCCTAATAAGTAATTTTAGTACTAATAAGTGCTTATTAATACTTATTAACTCTTTTAGTACTTATTATACTAGTAACTATGTATATAAAATATTACGTGTTTTTTCTACTATTAGTTCTATTAATTACCTTAATGATATTAGCTAGAAGTTTTATTTTATATTTAGTCTTTTAAAGTATTTACTTTACTTTTATTCTAGTTTTATATTCTCTTATATACTTCTTTACTAATAGCTGGTAATTTTCTTTTAGTTAGTTTACTATCTTTTATTTATAATTATTACTAACTATAATACTTACTCTCTTTTTAAATTTTTAGCTTAAAAGTTTTTTCTACTCTGGGCTTTAAGTATAAGAAAAGTTTATTCTTTTAGTAGTATTATATACGCCTTTAAGACTTTTTTTCTCTTTTATATTTAATAATACCTAAGGTTAAATTATTAACTGTTTGTAATTATTATCTTATAAAATTAATCTACAATTATAATTATTCTATGCTAACTTTATGTAGTTTATATATGAAAAAAGGTTTTTATTATCTTATAAATTTCTTATTTAGCTGTTACTCTAAATATGTTTCTTAAAACTATAAATATAATCTAATAGTTTTTTAATAAGAGTTTAATAAATTCTTGGCTAAGTACTAATATTTTCTTAATTAATTAATAGCTACTAAAAATACTACTCTAAAAGTAAATATCTATACTTTATAACTTTATAAGTAACTTACTTTAGTTAATAATTATAAGTATAAGCTATTTACCCGTAAGCTTACCTTAATTAAGAAGATATAAAATTTAGAAAATAAATAAATAAAAGACTTTTAAATTATTATAATTTATAATATTCTTATCTACTGCTTTCGCTGATTCTTTTTTAAATATATTTTTTAATTAGAAAGCTATATAGGCTTCTTTCTAGAATTTAGTATTACTAAATTCTTTAAATAGTATTAGTTAATTATACTAGAATATTACTTTAAGTTTTTAATAGATTCTTAGGTATTTTTCTCTACTTTATAATTTTTTTATTTAACTAGATATTTCTACTAATATCTAAATTATTATAGTTTTTAAATTTTTTTAACTTTATACTCTAGTTAGTATAGCTCTATATTTATGTCTGTTATTATTAGTATATTTAGTAGTATTAGTTTAAGTAATAATATATAAACTACTAAGTAAATGTTTATATTTTATAGTAGTTTTAGTTTATAGTTAACTAGTCTAATAACTCTAATAATTTTAAATAGTTTAATTCAAACATAATCTAGTTTCTTACTTAGTTATTTAGTTTTTAAATTTTTGCATAGTAGGGGAACTTTGTTTCTCTTTTTAAAAATTAATTTTCTAACTCTTAACTTATTAGTACTTTTTATAGTTTATAAGTTCTTTAAGGTAATAATTCTACTAAAATTATTATATAAGTTCTATAACTATTTAGCTTTATTTTAAGCTTAATAAAATTTACTTTTTAATTTATATAGTTCCTTATAAGCTAATAGCTTATACCTATAATTAGTATAAAATAATAATATATTAGTTATAAATAACCTTGTACTATTATAGGTAAACTATACTAAAAGTAATAACTTAATCTAATTCTTTTAAAAGTAATTAATATATATTCTTAAGTATTATTCTAGTGTTTAATTTATATACTTTGTTTACTTATTTATTTAAAAATAAAAGCTTATTAAGAGCTTATTTTTTAACTCTAATCTAGCTAATAAAATTTTCTTAAAGTATAATATAAATAACTTATTTTAATTAGTAATAAACTTTTTAAGCAGCTTGTGTTTTAAGACTACTATTTTTAAAATATTATATACTAGTTCTTTAGCTAATAAATCTATAACCATTAAATTAAAATATACTTACTTAGTTAATCTATTTATGATAATAAGTACTACGTTATATTTTCTATCTATTTTCAGTTTCTTAGATAATAGTAATTCTGTAATAAAGTCTATTAAAACTAACTACTATAGTTATTTTAGTACTTGTAGTAGTTATAAAAGTTTATAAAGCTTATATTATATTAGTTTATTTTTCTTATATTTTAAGTAAGTTTTAATTACTTCTTTACTTTTCATTTCAACTCTTTAATATAGAAATTTCTAGAGATTCACTTTATAGTCTTTTCTATTTCTTAGTATTCGTGTGTAATAGCTTTGTGATTTTCTTTAATTAATTTCTTATATAGCATTTTTAGCATATAAATAAGTCTATTTATATATTTAGGCTATTTTCTAAGTTAGTTATTAACATTTATTTTATATTTTTTTTTAAAATATTATTTAATTTAGTCTATTTACTAATCTCTAAACTAGGTAATTATTATAATTCTTGGCTAATTATAACTTATAGATCTATCTAATCCTATTAATAATACTATGCTTAGTATTAGTTTATGTTATTTTATATAGTTTAGTTATTAGCTAAGTGTGTCTGCTGCTCTGTTTTCTAATTCTTTTTAATAAAATATTTTAAAATTATAAATAACTAGTATTTCTAACTAGTATATTTATCTTTAGTTTAGCTTCTTTATAGTAGTAAAGCTTATTAAATTCTTATAATTTAAAAAGATCTTTACTTAATATTTAGCTTTTTTAAAATAAATTTATTATTTCTTAAATGCTACTACTACTACTAATAGCTTCTTATTATAAATATTATAGTTTAACTTAGCTTTTATAAGTTTCGTTAATAAATAGTTTATAGAATAAAGATGTTTATTACTATGTTATTAACTATAAATAGTTTCTATTATATAGTTAGATATATCTATTTCTAGTATAATTAGTAATTCTAGATTGAACATTTTTAATATTAGTGCTTAAGTAAACTTATTTTTAAGTTTTATAAATACTTACTACTATTTTTACTTTTAATTAAATCTATTATCTTTTTTAGTTAACTCTGTTAAAGTAGTCGTGATTTTTAAATATCCTTCTATAAACTTTTTATAAAAATTTATAAATCTTAAGAAAAACTATATTTTTATTTTTATTATTAGTATTAGCTAGTTATATATTTTTATTAACTTCTTTAAATGTACTAAGATTTCTTTTCTTAAAATAATAAATCTTAGGAACTCTGTTTCTGTAATGTAGAATTTATATTTCTTTAGCTAAATAAAAAGGTTATATTCTTAAAGCTTTTTTAAGACCTTCTTTACGTATATTTTATGTTTTTTAAGTGTTTTATTTATATATACTAGTATGTTATCTAGGTACGCTATTATGGATATATTTAAATATTTATAAAATACGTGATTAATAACCGCCTAGAAAGTTACTAGTATATTTATTAATTTAAATAATATAATATAGTATTTAAAGAGTCTATATTTTGTTTTAAATGCTATTAACTATTTAAATTTCTTTTTAATTTAAATCTTGTAGTATCTTTTATAAATATTATATAGACTAAATTATTAAACTCTTTAGAGTCTATTTATTAACTCTTAAATTAATAATAATAAGTATTAATTCTTAGTTATAACTTAATTTAATTATCTAAAATCCACACATAATTATAGCTTTCTATTTTTCTTAGGTATAAATAATATTAGTAAAGCTATTAGGCTCTTACTTAACTATATATATCCTTTCTTAAGATTTTTTTTAATATACTATTTTAATTCTTCCTGTTGTACTTATAATAGAGAATATATTAATTTTAGTTTAAGCTCTTTCTTATTCTTAACTAGTATTTTATAGTCTTAAAATTAATATTTTAAAATTGCATTTTCTTTTTTTTTTACTAAATAAATATATAAACTCCTTATATTTCTAAGGTATTTAGGCTTTAGTAGTGTCTAAAGCTTTTTAAATCTATACTATACTAATATCTTATAACTATTATTATTATAATTATTATATTATTTTATATAAGATTTTTTTTACTTTAAAGTGTTTCTCTATTATGTTTAGTTTCTATATTTATACTACTTTTTTTACTAGATTACACTATTAAATAGTTTTTTATTACTAATTTATTATTATATTATGTAATAAAAGCTAATTTTATTCTAAGATTATGTTTAGTTTTTTTATATCTAGAATATTAATATAACAGATATTTCTATAGCCTGCTACTTTTAGTTCTGTTATTATAATCTCTATATTAATTAAACTCTTTCTAAAAGTTATTATGCTATTATTTACTTATTTTACCCTTACTAGATACGTCTTTTCCTAGTATGATATATTATTTCATTTAATTTATTAATTTAAAATAAATGTTTTATTTACTTTATTATTTACTAGTGCTTTTAGAGATTTTTTATTTACTCTTATACTAAAGTAAAAATATAGTTCCTACTATGCTTATTATAGTTTAAGAGTTTTAATAATTATATTATTAGCTTAAACTTCTTACTAGTAGCTATCTAGTTTTTTTAATATAAAATTATATACACTATACTCCTGATTTTTGTCTTTTAAGTTAAAGTACTTTTTTTTAATGTGTATAAGGTAATAGTTATAATAGCATACTAAATATAAAAGTTTATAATACTTTTTTTTTACTTTATCTCTATATATAGAGTATTTCTATTTTAGGAAATACTTTTTATAAGAAAGTTTAAAGTGTTATATGTTGTTTTAGTACTAGCTAATTTTATATCTCTTTTCTTTATAGTATCTACATCCTAATGTATACTTCTTTTAGTGTTGTTATTAATATAAGTAGTCTTACTAGCTATTTTTATCTTTTATATTAACTATAGTATTTAGAGCCTTTAAAACTTATTTATTAAGTTTCTTTTTTTTTATTACTTTTTTATATGCTTTCTATTTTTTTAGTTTCCTTATTTAGATTAAGTATATCACTTATATATATATCTTTCTTATGTAATTAACTAACTTATAAATCTAACATTCCTAATTCTTTAATCTCTAAAAGATATTAGTATTTTTGATTTATATAGTAGGTAAAAGTGTTTTTGTTTTATTATATTTATTATCTTTACTTTCTAGCTTAGTTTCTTGCTTAATTAGAGTCAGTTCTTTTTCTTAGTTTTAAGAAACATACGGTTTCCCTTATTAAATTTTTATAAGAAATTAAGATACTACTTATTTTATAAGGCTATTATGCTATAGAAATGCTACTTATTTTAACTAGTTTTTTAAGCTATAAAACTCTTCTTTTAGTATAATTTTCTAATACTTAGTTTTATAGTTCTTGCTTATATGTTAGTTTAATCTGTAGATTTAACATATATTTTTATTTAGCTACTATTAAATAATTATTATTATAATCCTAAGAGTGTTATACATTAAAAATTAAATTTTCTAAAATAGTTATTATTATTCTTTAATTTTTTATAATATAAGGAATTAAGTACTTAGGATTGTTGCCTGGTGTTATTTTCTTACTACTTTTTATAATATTTTTTTTACTTATTACTAACTACTTATAAGTTCGTGTTTTATTTTTTAATACTATTTTTTATAATTACTTTTATAGTACTTATTAGATTTATAAATTTAATACTAGTTATTATTAAGCTTTTTGCTAATAACTTTAACTAATAAGGTTTTTATTTACTATAGGTCCTATTTTATAAACTTAGGTCTTATTTTTATTATTATAATTCTTAATTTCTTATCTAGACATTTTTTTATAAAGTGTTTAATATTATTATATTCTAAACATGCTTTCTTATTAAGCTGCTTATAGTATTTTTAAGTTATAGACTATTTCTTTAGCTTTTTCTTTTATAATAGCTTCTTAATTTAAACTTTATTAATATTTATTTTATTATAAGTCTATTTTTATTATATTAATGCTTTTTTTTTAATGGTTATTATTTAATCCTTTTTACACTTAAGTTCTTACTTATACTATTAATTATTTATTTATATAATAGATTCTATAAGAGCGTAGAAGTTATTTTGTTAATCTCTTTTAGTTAGTTTAGTTTTAACTTAATTTTTAAGTTTAGTATAGTAAGCTACTATTAATAGCCTATTATTTTCATTAATTTATAACTATAATTAACAGAATTCTATAATGTATACTAAAAATAATTTTATTTGTCTAAGGTTTTGTATTTTTTATTTTATAGTACGTTTTTTATTAATTTCTCTAAAGACTATAGTTATCTAGGTTTTAAAATTATTATAACTTTAGAAAACTATTTTTATCTTGTTAGTTATTTTAGCTCTTTTAGTTTTCTTATTTATATAATTTCTAGCTAAGGGCTTAAACTGGTTTATAGCTTTTCCTTTTATATTTATATTAGTTATAAAAATTCTATTCTAATCTTTAGAAAAGATATTTTTATTAAAGCGTGTATATATTTCTATTTTTATTAAAAAGCTTTTAAAGTATTTACGTATTCTATTAAATCTTTTTAGTAATTATATCTTAGTACTTAATACATAAATATGTGTATTAATTTAGTTTTTTAACTTTATAACTATTTATTATAGCTTTAAAATCTGTGCCTATTGCTATTATATAATCTAGACTATAGATAATATTAATATTAAAGCTGAACTACTTAAGCCTATTATTATTATATACTATTTTAATAACTTATAGGTATTTATAGTGTTATAGTTTAATTAAACTCTAGTACTTTATATTACTTAAAGAATTTTAGTAAAGAATTTGCTAGAGAATTCTACTATAGCTTCTACGTACCTAAGGTTATTATATATAGTAAATATACATAGCCTTTATTACTATACTATAAAAATAATATATAGGTTTTTTTAATATAGTAAGTATGTATATAATCTGTGTTAAGGCTTTAGTAATAACATAAAGTTATATAATATCTTACTATTATATTATTCTAATAATATAAAAATATAGTAAAGTATAGTCTAACTAATTTATTATATAACGAATTCTAGAGAGTTGCTTTAAGAATGAAAAATAAGTATAAAAAAAAACTATCTAAAAACTAAAAGAGACGCCTTTTATATAATAAATTCTATATTTATAATTTACTAAGTAATAAGCCTTAATTAGTAGTTTTAGTACTAATAAGTACTTATTAATACTTATTAACTTTCTTAGTATTTATTATACTAGTAACTATATATATAAGATATTATGTATTTTCTTTGCTATTAGTTCTATTAATTATCTTAATAATATTAGCTAGAAGTCTTGTTTTATGCCTAGTCCTTTAAAGTATCTACTTTATTTTTATTTTAGTTTTATATTTTCTTATATACTTTTTAACTAATAGCTGGTAATCTTCTTTTAGTTAGTTTATTATTTTTTATTTATAATTATTACTAACTATAATATGTAGCACTTACTTATATATAGCACTTACTTATATATAGCACTTACTTATATATAGCACTTACTTATAAAATATATTATATATAATATATTTTATAAGTAAACTATAGATTTTAAAATTTACTAAAAAATCAAAATTTTCTACTTTATTATCTTGATAACTACTTAATGATAAATTTTAAAAATTAAAATTTAAGTTTTTCTATATTTATTACAGCTTTTATAAAAGTTGTATAAACATTAGTTTAATATAATTTAAGATCTTAAAATTTAGAAGCTAAAATTAAGCTAAATTACTATATTTTAAGAATAGTTAAACTTTTTTTTATGCAACTTTTACAAGAGCTGTAATGTATATAAAAAAGGTTAAATTTTAATTTTTAGAATTTATTATTAAGTAGTTATTAAGATATTAAGGTTTAAATTCTTAATTTTTTTAATAGATTTTAAAATAGGGTACTTACTTATTTAAAGTACTTATAAAATATATTAACATATTTTATAAGTATACTATATATTTTAAAATTTACTAAAAAATTAAAATTTTCTACTTTAATATTTTTATAACTACTTAATAATAAATTCTAAAAATTTAAATTTAGGCTTTTTTATATTTGTTACAGCTTTTATGAAAGTTATATAAACATTAGTTTAATACATTTTAAGATATTAAAATTTAGAATTTAAAACTAAGTTAAATTACTTTATCTTAAGAATAGTTAAACCAATTTTTATGCAACTTTCACAGAAGTTGTAATGTATATAAAAAAGCTTAAATTTCAATTTTTAGAATTTATTATTAAGTAGTTATCAAGATATTAAGGTAGAAAGTTTTGATTTTTTGGTGAATTTCGAAATATGTAGCTTACTTATATATATAGCTTACTTATATATATAACTTATTTATAAAACATATTATAGTTAATATAAATTGAAAATATTTTTTTTATAGTAATTTCGTTACTAAACTAATTAGCTAGAAAGTTTTTTCTATTGTTAATAGTATATTCCTTTAAATTTTTAAGAGATTTAATTAATTATATGTGGCTAAAAACTTTATGTTTAAACTTTTAAAATAGATTTAAAATAGCTTGTGTGTTAGACTATAAAGAATAATACACCTTTAAAAAAAGCTTAAGTAATTAGCTAGAGTATCTTACTATCTTTTAATAGATAGAAACTAACTAGTTCTACTACCTAAAAATCGACTAAAATAGATTTTTATGTAATGTGAATAATTTTTTATTAGTTGTAGTAGAGTTGCACCTCTAGTATACTTAGTGCCATGTAAATAGGTGAGATTCCCAGACAAAGTTCACGACGGTTGGTGTTCTGTCGGTATTTGGGCAGCTAGCTCCAGCTGGCAATATCCATGTGGCCCGTGAATGGGCGATGGTTACAGTGCATGGGAACGTGAAAATTTGATTATCACATCACACGTGTCGATTACATCAGCGGACCGGCGTTCTCACCGTTTTTTCGACCTGTCGCCATCAACTTTCCATCGCAATCCCAACACCTCTGCATCTCTCACGATTCAGCTTCATCAGTATCAGCGACACTGGCATTTGGTCCGAGCTGTCATCGATCAGCGAAACCATCTCATCCCATCGATATCTCACACCTCCATGCCTTGGCCTCCAGCTTCGACTATTGGCACTGACGAGCAGCGGTCGCCCTATATCCAGCCCTTTGCGCGGTGTAGCACCCTTGGTCATCATTAACGAGCGGATTAGCAATGCAAGCCACTACCAGATTTAGGTGGCGGAGATTTTCCGCCAGATTTTCAGAGCCCATCGTCGATATGTACTGCGTGGCGGGGTATCCAGCCTGCCATGGACGATGACTCCGCGGAGGCTAAAGTCAACTGCATCTTTTTCTGGCTTATTCTCAACCCTCACGGTGAAATATACGCCACTCGTCACTCTTGGGACACACGCAACGAAAGTCATAGCAGCATATGAAGCTGTCTTAGCGATGCATGTCCAAAGCTGACCGAGCGCAAACATGCAAATTCGCGAGCCTACAAGGATTCACCATGTGCGTTGAATATGTATATCAGACGCGATGCTTCAGTCTCTCTGGACCATGAGTTGAGACAGGCGCAAGGAATCTGGGCTCAGTTTCGCCTCATCTAACTGACCGCTCATTCTCGCCTTCAGCCAGTCCAGCAGTTTTGAATTGACAACTCCACCAGATCACTGGATAATCAGCCGCGGATGGAAGCCACACCACTCGGACTGGCCGCGGAAGGAGGGAGGCCGTGATGCTACCATGTCCCATACCCTCGTGTAGCTCTGGAGGAGGCGGGGCACTTGCTTGATGCCTTCTAGCTGTCACTGTATAAAGAGCTTTTGAAATGGCTAAAGGTACTGCAAGCCCCCGCCGTCCACTCAAGCCTCAACGCCCTGTGTCTAACGCTTTGATGCCCAGGAAGTTTCCCTTCTTTCTATCCTTTGAAACTTCTTGTCACATTCATATCCCAATATGAAATTCCTTCTTTGTCTGCTCTCTTTCCGTTTGTTTCTTGTCTCTGCTTTGAGGTATGACAATCAATTCGTGGGTTACAATCTGAACGAGAACCAGACGGCGACGAATCCACTAGACTACTGGGGCGAATGGAAGGACCACAAGTTTCATCCATCCCCTTCTAGCTGGCGGTTCCCTTTCTACACACTCTTTTTGGATAGATTTGTAAATGGAGACCCAGCCAACGACGACATTAACGGCACTGTCTATGAGCACGATCCACAGAGCAACCAGCTTCGACACGGAGGTGACTTAGCTGGAGTGGTGGACAGCCTCGATTACATTCAGGGGATGGGTGTCAAGGTATGAGTCGCGAATGCTGCGAGGAGCGTGACTGACGAGCATGCAGGGGCTGTACATCGCTGGTTCGCCCTTTATTAATGCGCCTTGGAAGGCCGATAGCTATTCAGTACGTTTCTAGCCCACCCTTCCGAAATCCTGCTCATCCTGCTATAGCCACTCGATCTCACCTTGCTGGACAAGCATTTCGGAGATATAGCCGCATGGCGGAGTGCGGTCGACGAGATCCACAAGCGAGGCATGTATGTGATGTTGGACAACACCATGTCAACGTAGGTACGGTTCCTCCGCAATACGTTTAGTACTGACTGGTCCTTCCGCAGTATGGGTGATCTCATAGGTTTCAATGGCTTTCTCAACGCAACAGCGCCTTTTCGTCCCGAAGAGCACAAGGTGTCATGGAAGAGCGATCGGAGATATCCTGACTTCTCCATTGGGAATACCTACAAGTCTACTTGTGATTACCCGAAGTTCTGGAACGAATCTGGCTTTCCGGTCTTGAAAGACTCCAACCCTGTCTTCAGCAAATTGGCCGGATGCTACGATAGCGAATTCGATCAAGTATGCCCTCCATACGTTTCATGTTGATCGCCACTGACATCTTATCCTATAGTATGGCGACACCGAAGCCTTTGGCGTCTTCCCTGACTGGCAACGACAACTCTCAAAGTTTGCCTCCGTCCAAGATCGATTACGAGAATGGGTGCCTTCGGTGCGCGAAAAGATACAGCACTTCTCGTGTATGACAATCGCGATGCTCGACATCGATGGATTCCGTTTCGACAAAGCTACCCAAGTCACCGTCGACGCACAAGCCGAGTTCGGAGCCTACATGCGACAGTGCGCCCGAAGGTATGGTAAGGTTAACTTTTTTATGCCCGGAGAAATCACTGGAGGCAACACGTTGGGCTCGATCTATCTTGGTCGGGGCAGACAGCCTGACCAAGCTGTGGACAACATTACTTTAGCTGTGACGTTGACCAACAACTCTAACGACAAACATTTCCTCCGAGCACCGGGGAAGAATGCTCTGGATGGTGCAGCGTTCCATTACAGTGTCTATCGCTCGCTGACTAGGTTCCTGGGCATGAGCGGTAATCTTGCGGCGGGATATGATGTTCCGATTAACTTCGTGGATGCTTGGAATACCATGCTGACAACGAACGACTTGGTCAATGCTGATACGGGAGAATTTGACCCAAGACATATGTATGGAGTTACAAATCAGGTACGTGTCATTGCTTGTATCTAAATCATGGTGCTGATAGGGCGTCAGGACGTTTTTCGCTGGCCAGCAATCCGAAATGGAGTCGATAAGATGCTCCTCGGCTTGTTCATCACGACACTGCATATTCCAGGCATTCCGCTCTTGCTTTGGGGTGAGGAGCAATCGTTCTATGTTCTCGACAGCACGGCCGACAACTACATATTCGGAAGACAAGCAATGTCATCAGCACTCGGGTGGCAAAACCATGGCTGCTACGGCTTGAACAGCTCGCAGTATCACGGATGGCCTGTTGACGCTGCGCTGCACGGTTGCCACGATGATACTGTCAGCCGAGACCACCGCGACCCATCAAGCCCAGTCCACAACATCATCAAATCCATGTACTACCGACGCACTCAATATCCCGTCTTAAATGATGGCTACTTTTTGCAGTCGCTCTCAAATCAAACCCATCAAGTTCAGCTCCCAGGATCCAATGGCACGGCCTCAGAGTTCGGCATGTGGAGCGTGATGAGATCCCAGTATCATGGGGTGCAAAACTTCACCGGAAACGCAAGCCAGCCTGTGTGGCTAGTGTACTCGAACGACGATCACGATAGCAAATATCTATTCGACTGCAAATTGAAAGATGCTTTGATCTCCGCCTTCGATGAGGGCACCACCGTCAAGAACCTTCTGGCACCTTACGATGAGATCGAACTCAAGGCCGGACCGAACAAGCTGGGCATAGATGGGTCCGAGAGGTTTAACGGATGCGTCGATGAACTGGACATGAAGGCTTGGGACTTCAGGGCCTACGTACCTAAGGAGAACTGGCTCCCTCCCCAACCGGTGATGACCAGGTTCCTTCCCGGTCACGACGCACGTATTGAGTCAAGTTTTCTACTCAAAGTAGGGAATACTGTCGACATCGAGTTTCAATTCTCGGAAAAGATGGACTGTGATCAAATCACCGACAACTTGTTCATCACATCGGATACAGAAAGCCGGATCTCTACCACTCTCGATGAGAACTCGGTCAAGTGTTCGGACTTATCATCGAACGATACCTCTCCTTATATTGGCGGTCTTGTCTCTAAGTGGACCTGGAAGGGTACTCTGAATGATGTAACCCACGGGATCTACACTGTCACAGTTCGAAACGCAACAACTGATGATGGAGAGCGATTCACGAATTCCAATGACCGCTTGATATTTCGCATTGGTCGCAAGGACAACCCCATGATCTTTCCTCGTATTGCGAACTACTCGGCGGATGTCCTCTTCGAGGATTCAAAAGGCCTATACATTTCACATAAAGCTTCTGGAGCAGACCGCTGGCGTTACTCCCTGAATTGGGAGTCTAGTTGGAGTGACTGGCAGGATTACAAAGGCGGAAACACCACTTTGGCGAAGCAGCCCTGGTCCGGGACGAAGCGTCAAAGATGGGAAGGAGACCATGTGGTCTTGCAGTACTGGAATAAAGTCACTGGAAGTAGCGACCATATTCAGCATGCCGACGCGGACTGGAACAAGCATCCAAGACGCTTCCCACATCTATTTGCCCAAGGGTCATTTAACCGATTCGGGTACGACGGCGGCCTCAGCAATAACTTCCGTCAAGATTCCAATGGCAAGTGGAAGTTGCATTTGATGACCGAGTGGCCGTCGAATATCCAGATAAACGTCTGGGGGGTTAACCCAGACGGTAAACCGGATTCAGGCTTCGTCATGGGCGATATTGATAATGATTCTGTCCTCGATCGACTGCCGCCGGATTCCCTGGCGAAGAATGTTTTGAACATATCGACAGTACCGCCGCCACCTCATTTGGCATACCGTATCGAGCTCGATGATGCTAATCTGAGTTACAGATTTGTTCCGACAGGCAACCGCTTCATTCAAGTACTACTTTTCGGTCTTTCATGGTCACTTCCTGTCCTCACCGCTACGATCAGTATCTGGACCTATATGGGCGCCTTCTATGGTGTCAAGTTCAACAAAATCGGCGTCAGCAAACAAAGCCTTGCCCCTCTTGCATTTTGGCGCAGCGAAAAATTTCAGAAGATTCCGGATGAGGAAATCCAATACGCCAGGAAATCGCATATCCAACTCGGCCTCTCACGAGCCCACGACATGTCAGCCCCCGTCCCATCTATCGCCATTGGTGTCGGGAGGGAGAGGAAACGACCCATGATTCTCATTGCCACCATGGAGTATGATATCGAGGACTGGGAAATCAAGATCAAGATTGGTGGCTTGGGCGTCATGGCACAGCTAATGGGCAAAAATTTACCCCATCAAGACTTGATCTGGGTAGTGCCGTGTGTGGGAGGCGTCGAATATCCTGTCGATACCCCAGCCGATCCCATAACTGTCACCGTTCTCGGAGTTCCTTATGACGTGCAAGTACAGTACCATAAGCTTCGCAACATCACATACGTACTCCTAGATGCGCCCATATTTAGACAACAATCGAAGTCGGAACCATATCCCCCTCGAATGGATGATCTTGACTCGGCCGTATACTACAGCGCCTGGAACGCCTGTATTGCAGAAACGATTAAGAGGTTTCCCGTCGACCTATACCACATCAACGACTACCATGGCGCTGCGGCTCCTCTCTACCTCCTCCCCGAAGGCCGCACAATCCCTTGCGCCCTATCCCTCCACAACGCCGAGTTCCAGGGTCTATGGCCAATGCGCACACCACAAGAACAGCAAGAAGTTTGCCACGTCTACAACCTGGACCAGTCCGTCGTCGAGAAATACGTCCAATTCGGCGAAGTCTTCAACCTCCTCCATGCAGGCGCCAGCTACATGCGCGTCCACCAACGTGGTTTCGGCGCTGTAGGAGTATCCAATAAGTATGGCAAACGATCTTACGCTCGCTATCCGATCTTCTGGGGTTTGAAGGAAATCGGGAAGTTACCGAATCCAGATCCTAGTGATACTGCGCCGTGGAGTGAAGAGGAGGAGAATCAGGTTGTGGCTGTTGATCCTGAGTGTGAGGCGCAGAGGGGGGATTTGAGAAGGCAGGCGCAGGAGTGGGCAGGTTTGGAAGTTGATCCGGAGGCGGAGTTGTTTGTGTTTGTGGGAAGATGGAGTAATCAGAAGGTAAGTGAGCTCCTACGCAGTGTGCAGAAAGTGGCACACCAAGAAGCAGATTTGGTCTGACTTTCGGAGCTCGTACGAAGCCTTCCCGAATTGCAGATCCCTCTGCCTCGCTCCTCTTTTCTAACCCTATAAAGCCCCCTGTTGGCATCAACCTGCTGCATACAGGATCCAGACAATGTCGCTGGCGGAGGGGTGCTTTGTGCTGGTCCACTTTCTCCCTGCCCTGCGTACCTTCCAGTAGAGCCTCATGGAATCAAATACTAACATGTTTAGGGGGTTGATCTGATCGCCGATGTTTTCCCCGCTATTCTGGAGAAATATTCGAATGTCCAGCTGATCTGCGTCGGTCCTGTGATCGATCTCTACGGCAAGTTCGCGGCCCTCAAACTCGGCAAGATGATGGAGAAGTATCCCAAGCGCGTCTTCTCAAAACCGGAATTCACTGCTCTCCCGCCATACATCTTCAGTGGCGCCGAGTTCGCTCTTATTCCGTCCCGAGATGAACCCTTCGGCCTCGTAGCTGTGGAGTTTGGCCGCAAGGGTGCATTGGGAGTTGGCGCTCGAGTGGGCGGCTTAGGTCAAATGCCAGGATGGTGGTTCACGGTGGAGTCAACCACGACTAAACACATGCTTCATCAGTTCAAATCCGCTATTGTGGAAGCTTTATCGTCGAAAACCGAAGTCCGAGCTATGATGCGAGCGCGATCTGCAAAGCAACGGTTTCCTGTGGCTAAATGGGTCGAGGATCTCAACTCCCTTCAGCAGACTGCAATTCGAATTCATAATGAGGAGCAGGAACCCGGGCGCCATCGGTTCTTCGGGTCCAGATCGCGGAATCGAGATCCACTTCCTGATGCGTCGTTTTTCTATCCGAATTCACGCGCTGTTGGTAGCGATAGGCTTTCTGCCTATGAAGCTCGTAGCAGTGAGGAAGAGTCCCCTGTCCGATCATCGACCGATATTCGTCCCAGCGGAATGAACCGGACTCTTTCTCTGGGAGTCAGATCCGGGCCTGGCCATAGTTCACGGACAGCGCCCGACCCATTAGCACAGATTTACGAAATACGTCCACTTGCTCGAACGCCGGATATCTACGACCCAGATGATGAAGACCTCCCAGGGAGTCCTCAAGCGAGTCTTCATGCTCGCGACGAATATTTCATCAGCCGAGAACAAGCGGAAGCAAATATCCGGGAAATGGAGAGGCAACGTACCATGAACGCTCTTGAGAGAGACCCGGTAGAATTGGGTGGTGATTCTCCTCCTATTGAAGACACCTTGTTGTTGTCTAGAGGACGAAGTAGAACACGAAGCCTACACCTCAGGGCGGACGACTCAGAATCGCGATCTAGATCACGACATGAACTGCTTGACCCGAGAGCCTTACCACTCCGCGTCAAGTCAAGCAACCATCACCGCAATAGATCCACCGTCTTGGACTTGAAGGATATCAAAGGTGCCAAGACGGACTTCAGCTTGCAAAAAGTCGACCCTACCTTCAATGATGCGACGGGGAAGTACTACCAAAAGTTCGAAGATATGCTCCAAAACCTTGATGGGAAGACGTCCGAAACTGATCTTTGCGTCGAAGAATTCCTCGTCGAGAGCGAGAAGATCTGGTTCAAGAGGATGCGAAATGAGAGGTTGGGAAGAGGGAAACGCCCATCAAGCTCGAATTCTGCTGCGTGGCTGCGAGAAAGTTTTCAAAGTGACCGCAGTCGAAGTCGGACTCCGTACGGTTCTAGCAGCGAAGATCACGATGACACCCGGGACGTTCTGAGTGAGGCATCAGACGTCGACGAATTCCTCTTTGGCAAAAACTATCAACGTCCCTCCTTAGTCAAGCGATGGATGCAGACTCGCATCGGCGACTGGCCCATTTACTCCTTGCTTCTTGCTCTTGGGCAGATCATGGCTGCCAATTCCTACCAGATCACTCTGCTTACAGGCAATCAGGGCCAAGCGCCGGAGAAGCTGTACATCCTCGGAACGGTTTTCATCATCATGTCCTGTGTATGGTGGGTCCTCTTCCGAACCCAGGCCTCGAAATTCGTACTTTCTGCGCCCTTCTTGTTTTACGGAACGGCATTCTTGTTTGTTGGTATGGCTCCTTTTCTGAATGCGGGGCACAGTCGAGACGCTATCCAGAATGTTGCTACAGGCTTGTATGTCGCAGCTTCGGCAAGTGGCTCAATCTTCTTTGCCCTCAACTTCGGTGATGAAGGTAAGTTTCCTCCCTCCCACTTTAGGCCTATGCTCACCCATCCTAGGCGGCGCGCCCATTAAATCCTGGATCTTCCGTGCCTGCATTATCCAAGGCACCCAGCAAATCTACATCACAGCACTCTTCTACTGGGGCAGCACCATGACTTCCTCCTCAGCTACCAACACCCTCACATCCTCCCCAAGAGCGGCCGCAATAACGCTGCCCATTGCCGTCTTCCTCTTCATACTCGCCATCATCATCATCACCTCACTTCCTCCTTACTATCACCAGACTCCGGGAAAGATCCCTTCCTTCTACAAAACCCTCATCCGCCGCAAAATCATCGGCTGGTTCTTCATCACCGTCACCCTGCAAAACTACTTCCTCTCCACCCCGTATGGTCGGAGTTGGGAGTACGTATGGTCTTCCCGCGTTGCTCCTCCCTGGGCTGTCGGCCTCTTAGCCCTTGCTTTCTTTATAGGTGTCTGGGCAGCATTCCTATTCCTGTTCGCGAAGTTAAGCAAGAATCACAGTTGGTTTGTCCCGATTTTCGCTATTGGGCTCGGAGCGCCACGCTGGGCGCAAATGCTATGGGGTACGTCCGGAATTGGAACATGGGTGCCCTGGATGCCGGGTGGACCGGTTGCCGGCGCACTCGCTGGCCGTAGCTTATGGTTGTGGCTCGGTGTTTTGGACGCGCTCCAAGGCGTCGGGTTTGGTATGATTCTCTTGCAAACCCTCACGAGGATCCATATCGCGGTGAGTTTGATAGCGGCTCAAGTTATTGGAACGGCGGTTACGATGCTGGCGAAGGCTACGAGTCCGGATCGAGATGGTCCTGGAGATGTGTTCCCAGATTTCTCCGAAGGGGTGAAGGTGGGATTGTCGAAACCGTGGTTTTGGATTGCGTTGGCGTGTCAGTTGGTTATTCCGATTGGATTCTTTAAGTTTTTTAGGAAAGAGCAGTTGTGTAAGCCTTAATCAAGGAACGGTGGGGTCAGGTATGGTTGCTTTCGTTGTCCTTCTCACTGCGAGTCCTTTTTTCAAAATATCATATTCATGTTTCCTGGTTCCAAGATATTTATTCACGTTCAGTAAATTCATCGCGATTATCATTATACCCAAACGATGAAGGTACGAAATTTGAATCGCCGCACTCCATTACTCAGTACCCCAGACGCTTGCATGCGGATAAGGTCTGCGGCTGAAGACTGCTCTCAGCCGAGGCTGCATGAGCTGAAATCTTGCGACGCCACGTTCAGTAATTCGCATGATTACTTTTCCAACCTTGCGTATCTATTTGACCGTTCTCCTCCTAGTCTTGCTTAATTGTCAAAACACCAAGGCTATTAATATCGCCTCCTAACTTCACTCGTCCAAGCGTTCTCGAAGGTCGAATTGATGATGCACCCTACAACTCCTCCCAACACGCAACGCGAATCCTTCCAAAATCGCATCATCAACTGGCTGGATGGCTATCTCAAAGCTATGCTCGCGATCTCCCTTTTCCGCGGCCAAATCACCTTCACCGTTGTCTTCGATCCCGCAACGCTCACCCCATCTTATCGCTCCCCGTTCTCCAAGGAAACCGTGTGTATCTTTGCTTCTCTTAGCTAGATGTTCTTCACGTTCGCACTCGGACTATCAGCAATCGCTACAATCCTCTTGTCGGACTCGGCCATTCAGAAGGTGGCGGCGTGAGCTGGAGGAGGCATGAGTGGAACTCTTCTTGTGTTGAATCTCTTGCCGATGGGTGCGTTTTTGTTTTTGGCACTGGCGGTCAGGGCGTATGTGCCTGTTGCTGGGTGGATCGTTCTGGCGTTTGCAGCCCCGGGATTGGTTATTGCTGTTTTGTTTTAGTGGGTGATGAATGCTTAGGGCGTAAGGAGGGAAGTAAATATGCAAGAGAGTGGATGTGTTGTGAAAAGGGTAGGCTGGTAGTGGGCCTCGAACGTCCATATAAGTCCCGAGCCTGCAGTTAAGGTCATGACTCCGGATTTACTTTCTGTGTACCAGCTTTCACGCCCTGCGTGACAAGCCCCGTGTAAACGAAGAATGTGTTTTCATACATTCGTAGAACTATCGTAAAGTGTAAAGCGCGTACTACAAGGTATTGAAAGGCTATATAGGTTCTCAGCTGCAGAATAAGCCTTGGGAAACAAAATACTTTGAAATTTCGAAATGGAAAGAATGACTGATCAAGCCCACCACTAAGCCCACTCCCCTAGGACACCCGCAAGCACCATTCCCGCAGCCAGCACCGTCATGGCCACCAGTGTCCTCAAAGTAGGTGCATTCAACGGGCCCCCATGCAGCCAATCCCTCGCCAACATCTCCACGATTCCGACCCAGGCCAAGATACCAGCGCTGAGAGCATCCAAAGTCCCAATCGTCACAAGGGTAGACTTGTTATTTCGATTGAGCTTGCCGAGAACACCGATCCCGATAGCCATTCCGAGCAGAGTAATGACAGGGAACGCACGAGCCATGGAAGTTTTCTTAAGGAAGGAGATGGAGGGCGGTAAAGAGGCGATGCATGTCCCGGGCGCGATATCTTCGAAACGTTTGGTGGAAGAGGATGACGGCGAAAAGGGTCAAGAAGAACGAGTCGCCGGCCACGACGAGTGTGAGGTCCATCACCTTTCCGGTTAAGTCTCATTATAACTATATAATTTTGCCGAGGACTCTTATCGTTATAGCGAATTAGCTTACCTCAGAAGTGCTGGAGCTTAATCTCTCAATTGTAAAAGTATAAATAAAATTATAATATAGCGTTATTGAAATATAGAAGTAAGGTCCTATAGTGACTAGCGAAATCAGCTTCCACCTCCAGTGCGCTCCAAAACATTTCCCCGCTCTTTACAAAGGCGTCTTTACGCTAGCCTAACCTATATGTGGTTAGTAGTACTAAATCAAGATAACACGGCCTTAGTATGTAAGTTCTAACTTTACGGCATTATTAATCTTAATAGTGCTAATGCTTAGTTTCTACTAAGCTACCTTTATAAAGACCCTAGCCTTATCTAAAGATCTCTAATTCTATAACTCTTCTCTTCTGCAACGCTGTAAGTAAATGTCCTATCTAAAATACCAGGCTATAAGAGGGATAATAAAAGTCTGTAAAAATATATATACTAGGATATTCACATTAGTAGAAGTGCTAACTACTTTAGAGATATATAACTTATATTAGTAAATTTTTAGTTTATACTAAAAAGTTTTATTTTTTACTATTTTTAAATATTTTATATACTATTAATAAAACCTTTTATTATTTAAATTATGTTAAAAAAATTTATAATAACTACTATAAGTTTATTACATTACCATTATTTATTAAATACTTTTAGTTACTATTAACTTATAAATAGTATTTAATAATATATTTATTTATATTTTTATATTTTTTATAAATAACTTAGCTTAATAAACTTTATAAAAAAATTAGTATTATTTAATAAAATAGCATAATTATTATAAGATAAATACTTACTAGTTTTAGTTCTAATGTATATACCTATTTTAACTAGTAAATAAATAGTCAACTAGCTCTCTTACTTACTAATATATAATAAAACTTATTAGGTTTAATAAGTAAAGCTTTAGTAAGTAAAAAGTAAATAAAAGTAAATAAAAAAGTAAATAAAAAAGTAAATAAAAAAGTAAATAAAAAAGTAAATAAAAAAGTAAATAAAAAAGTAATTAATAAAATAGCTATTTAATTATTTTACTTAATAGTTTTTTAACTTAAAAACAACTTCTTAATTTTAGTGTAACTATAAATAATTAAAAGTAATTATAAGCTATTTAATACTTTATACTTATAGTAGATTCTTTATGTGTATAATAAATACTTATATATAGTATATTAAATACTACTAAAAGAAATAGTAAAAATTGTTTCTTTATTTTCTTTATGTTAACTATTTACTAAGACCTTATTCTATAACTAGTTATATGCCTTTATACTATTTTCTATAATCTCTAAACTTAATATAAAGATTTTTTTTAACTTAGTTTTTTATTAGTTTACTTTAGTCTTTTTATACTATTTACATATTTTCTTATATATTTCTTTCTATAAAGGTGTTGTTTTAGTTAGAGTTACTACTTTATTATAGTTCATAACAATAATATATAAAAATATAGTAAATAATTAAAAAAATTCGTTATACTAAATTAAATTAATTAACTAAAAATTAGCTATAAAAAATAAAAAGTAACTTTAGTTATAAAAACTATTCTACTTAAAAAAATTATTTTAAGAAAAATTTAAATTATTTAATAATATATTAAATACTATAAAATAAAATAAGTTATAATAAGTTTATACTTACTTTTACTTTTATTATTTTTATTATTTATTAAATTATATTATGTACTTACTTTATAACTTTTTATTATATATTTAAATACTATTTTCTATAATTTTTAAAACTATTATAAACACTTTTATTTTATTTTAGTATATTATTAGTTAATTTTACTTTAATAAAACATTTTTTATTATTTTTTTATAATTTGTTTTTATAGAAATACTTTACAGTATTATTTTCTTTTTATAAATATTTAGTTTAAAAGTTGTTTTTATTTATTTATAAAATATATATTATATTTTATAAGTAAGCTACATATATAGGTAAGCTACACATTTTAAAATTTACTAAAAAATCGAAAATTTCCACCTTCATATCTTAACAACCACTTAATAATAAATTCTAAAAATCGAAATTTGAGTTTTGTTTTATGTATTACAATGTTTATAAAAGTTGCATGAAAATTAGGTTAGTAGTTTTTAATATATAGTAATTTAGCTTTATTTTAGCATTTAAAATACTATATATTAGAAACTACTAAATTAATATATATGTAACCTTTATAAACGCTATAGTACATATAAAAAAGCTTAAATTTCAATTTATAGAATTTAGTATTAAGTAGTTATTAAGATATGAAGGTAGAAAATTTCGTTTTTTTATAAATTTTAAGATGTGTAGCTTACCTATATACATAGCTTACTTATAAAATATAATAAAAGTAGTTAGTTAATACTATAGTTTATAATAGTTTTTTATAGTTTATATTATTTTATTACCATTTATACTATATATTTAATACTTATTTAGTAGTTATTTATTATTTACTTTTTTATATATTATATTTTTAAATTACTTTATTAATTTAATATAAAGTTACTTAAAATATATATATATTTAAAAGTTATTTATTTATAGTTATACATTTAAAATACCATTAAACTATGTTATGTTTATATAGTAACTTTAATATTAATAAATTATTTTAATTAATTAATTATTTTTATTATAATTTAGCTTTTAGTTTATATATATATTATATTTAATTTGTTTTAATTAAACAATTATATTAATAATTAAATACTTTAAAAATACTTTATATTAAAAACTATTTAATATACCTGTATTTTAGTAAATTTAGTTAATTTTAACTTTTTAAATATTTAAATATTTTAATTAATAATATAATTTTACTATTTTTATTTATAAAATAAATTTTAACTATACCTTATAAATATAATATAATAATTATTTAATTTAAATTTTAAAATTAAATATTATATTTTATAAGTGAGCTACGCACCTAAGTGAGCTGCGCATCTTAGAATTTACTAAAATATCGAAATTTTCCACCTTAATATCTCAACAACCACTTAATAATAAATTCTAAAAATTGAAATTTGAGCTTTCATATACACATTACAGCTTTCATGAGAGTTGCATAAACATTGGTTGAGTAGTTTCTGAGATATAGCGATTTAGAAGCCAAAACGAAGCCGAATCGCTATATCTCAGAAACTACTCAACCAATGTTTATGCAACTCTCATGAAAGCTGTAATGTATATACGAAAGCTCAAATTTCAATTTTTAGAATTTATTATTAAGTGGTTGTTGAGATATTAAGGTGGAAAATTTCGAGATTTTGGTGAATTTCTAGATACGCAGCTCGCTTGGGTGCGCAGCTCACTTATAGAATATAATACAACTTATTTTAGTTTTAATAATATATTAAATAATATTTTTATACTTATAAATTTTAAAACTTTATTAAAAGTACTTAAAGTAAAGTTTATTTTAAATTAACATTGTATTTAAAAATATAAGCTATATTTTATTTTTATTACTTAAATTTTATTATTTACTAAAAGGTTTAATAAAGCTAAAAAAAAAATAGATTTAATTCTAATAATTATTACTTAATAAAATTAAGTACTAATATAAATTAAAACTTACTAATAAGTTATGTAATATTTTTAAGTAAATTAATACTTTACTATAATATTATTACTATATAATTTGTACTAAAAAACACTTTAATAAAAAAACTTTAAATATAACTATTTTACTATATTAAGGAAAAAATCTGTAGCTAAGAATTTTATATTCATGTAATTCTAGTATTTCTGGTATTTTCAAGTATTTAGTAGTATTTAGCTGCTAAACGTGACTTTATTTATAACTCTACTATAAACTATAGCTAATTATAACTTTATTTAAGTATTTAATAATATTTAGCTACTAAATATAACTTTACTTATAACTTTACTATAAACTATAGCTAATTGTAACTTTATTTAAGTATTTAATAATATTTAATTACTAATCGTGATTTTACTTATAACTCTACTGTAAACTACAGCTAATTATAACTTTAAGTATAAGTATATAGTAAAATGCTATAAAATGCTATAAAATACTATAATATATATAAACTTTAATAAAATATAGATAGTAGCTAATATATATAGTAAGGTTATATTAAACTAATATAAAGCTATAGAGTTTTTAATTTAATTTATTATTATATATACTACTCTACTATATGAAATTTGCTAGAATATATATTATTTAGGTGGTATATAAATAACTTGTAGTAATTATAGCATACTAGTAATAATACTATATAAAGTATAACTATTATCTTATTACCTCTTTTTATAATAACTTTTTGAAATTAAATCTCTAAAATACTAAGTAGAATACATACACTATTTATACTTTTAGGAATATAAGTTTATATTTGTTTAATACTATTACTATATTTATATCTTTTTTATTACTATATACTAACTTTTACACTATTTTAGCAAATTCTGTTGACTTTATTATTCTTTATTTAATACTAGACTTACTATTAATTAAGATATAACTATAGCAATATAATTCTATTTATTCTTATTAATTTATTCTAGTAAACATCTACTTAATCTTTATATACTTATAACTTAGTTTTATTATAATAGTATAGTTTATATGCTGTATATTTAGTACTAGTATAACTAATATAAAAATACAAAATAGAATCTATCTAGAGTTATTATTTTCAAATAATTATAGAACTTTATTTCTTTTATTATTATTTATACTAGCTATATAATAGAAAACAAATTTATTACTGTATATATAATAGAGTCTATTTTTTTAAGCAGCTAATATAAAAGAGTTATAAGTTATAATAAAAACTTTATACTATAAGCTATTTCTTTTCTTTTATTTTTTAATATTAATATATATGGTAAGAGCAGCCTTAAACTTTACATTAGATCTAAACTAGTTATTAAGAATTATAATAAAAAACGTACTTTATAGTTTATTAACCTACTTTCTAATAAGCACGTTTATAGTTAAGTAACTTTATTAACTTTTAATAACTAGAGATATATTATTATTCTAGTATTTAACTATCTAAGCTATAGTTACTACTACTTTTATAATATAATAAAACTCTAAAGTAATAATACTAAACCTACTAAGTTTTAGACTTATGTCTTTTTTATTTACTTTTTATTTATTTATAAGCTTAGTATATTTGCGCTTATTTTTTATCTTAACTTTCTCTTCTAATCTTTTAATAATAGCTACTTTATTTTAAGTAAGCTTAATATATATAGTGTTAAGCTTAAGAATACTAACTTTTAAAATAACTAGTTTATTATTAAACTAATATATTGATTTTTCTTTATGTATTTAAAATATTAGTACTACTCTATAAATAAATATAGCTAGTTTACTATATTTAAAGTTTTATATTATAGCATATAAATTAGTTTTTATTTTCTTATAAAAATAACTAAATTATTTTATTTTTATTTTAACGTTGTCATTTGTAAGCTCACGTAGAATTTTAAATATATTTTTTTTAATTTAGGCCTATTAGTCACACTTTAGTCTAGTTATAATAAATTTTAAAAGCTATATTAAATTACTATTATTAAATATACTAAATGTATTTAATATAGCAGGGTTGTAACTTTACGCCTTATAATATTTCTTAACAGCATTTTTAATAAAGTCTATTATAATATTACTACTTATATTTAAATGGTACTTGTTTTAAAATATACATCTAACTTATATAACAGGCTAATAAATGTGTTTAACTATAGAGTCTTTTTTTTTAGAGTATAACTAAGTAATTTATTATATATAAGTTAACTTATTTTTTAGTTATAACTTAATATAACTTTATATTATAACTACTATAAAGTAGTTAGAGTATTATAGTACTTTTATTAATATAATATCACGATTTTTAGTATGTAGTTCTATGAATATAGTTTTACTTTATAAGTATATTTATATATTCTTACTAACTACAAATATTTAATTCTCTTTTTTATATTATTTTTTGTTAGACTAGTGGATGTTTTTATAAATTTTTATTAATTTATTTAGTATTAATTTACTAAAAAGCTTGTTAATATTAAAACTAGGTATATAAATTATAATCTAAAATAGAAAAAAGTGCTATATAATTGCGCTATTTTTTAACATACGTCTAATATTATTCCAGAAACTAAGTAAACTAAAGTTAGGTATAATAGTAACTATAATATTTTATTATAACTTAGTAAGGTAAAGATTTCTATTATATTACTTATAATAATATATAAATAGCTATAGTTTTATACTTAAATATATTATATTAAGTAGCTGTAATTTAAATAGATAGAGGGACTAGTCTTAATATATTTTAACTTACTCTATATTTATTACATTCTAATAATAAAAGTAGTTTATAAAATAAAAAGTAATTAATATTATTATCTTTTTTAAACTAGATAAGTCTATATTAATGCTATCTCTTATTATAGTTCTTTTTTATACAAATATCTAAACTATAAATACTAGCTAATATAAGCTAATTTTAAAGTTAATATTAAGACTCTAGTTTAGAATCTTAATTAGATCTGTTTCTGTAAGTGCTTTAAAATTAATAAGTAGAAACATCTATAGATAAGCTCTAAATCTACTTTTTATACGTAAATAAAAAGGCTATCTAAATTATCTAAACTAGCTTAATAAAGGAATATAATTTTCTTTTGCTTATTAAGCTTATACAACTTATTTATATTAATATTCTAGTAATTAAAATTATTATTTAGAATATTATACTCTTTATTATTATTGTCTATCTTATTATTATTATTGTCTCTATTATTTAAAGTATTATTCTCTCCTTTATTACTAAGACTAGAATTAAAATTACTAGGCGTATATATACTATTATTATCTACCTTATTATTATTTATATTACTATTAGTTAATATAAATTTATTTTTAAGATATTTATTAGAGTAAACCTCTTCTTCCCTATTATTTCTTAATAGTAAATAGTATAAAACTATCTGTTTTATTTCTTATTTATATAAAAATAGTTTATTATTACTACTGTTACTACTAATATGTGTTACTATTTTATACTTTTTACTACTTTCTTTATAGGTTTAGAGCGTGAGCTATATTATAGAAATAAAAAGTTATATTTTAATAGTATTTATAAGATAGACGTTTAGAAATAATAATAGTATTATAAGTATTATTCTCGGGCCCTTCTGGCTGCTGCGTAGTTTTTCCATGAAAAAGCCCGTATATAGCACGGGCCGAGTATCTTAACATATATCCTAACCTCAACATACCTAACATTAATATCTAATATTTATAGGGAAAATACATATATTTTTCGACACCCATATCTGTAAGTGCAGTTATAATATGTCAATTAAAGTTTAGTACATCTACCAGTTAAATATCGCTACTATCACTAGCCCCTTCATACCCAGACTCATCTACCAGCTCATCCTCCTTAATATCACGTGGCTGTGACTCCTGCGATTACTGAGCTGCTTAAGAGCGCTAAGAAGCCTCTTCTACTAGTCTCTTACAGCATAGGAGAGCTATATACAGGTCGTTAATGCCCCTAGCTAGTAAGCTAAGTAGTGCGCTAGGAGTCGCATTATCAACAATATCACGGCTTAGCCTGAAAGGCCCCCACTTATCAAGCCTTTGTAGGCAATCCTCACTGTTTTCCTAACAGATATTAGGCTTAAGCACCCACCAAGAGACATCGCGATAGCAGGGAACCCCTTCTTCCAACCTCTTTAAGCATTTCTTGCTGTAGTTTCACACAGTAGGGAGGAGTCTCTTCCACTTATTAAAGATTCTCTTAGCTTCTTTAGCCTTCTTCTGCCTTAGCTCTCACTTTTGCTTTATAATTTCATTCTCTCTACGCTTCTTAATTATTGCGCGGCTGTTTTTAGCATAGATTAGGCCTTCTCCTATATCAAGCATACGCCTTAAGCGCTTATGGTGTTCCTTTCTGGCATTCTCAGCCGCCTAAAAAGCGTGAAGTTAATGCTTAAAGCCTTCTGTAGTAGTAGCTATAGCCATAGCCACCTTTAGAGTTCGTCTTATATCATTAGCCATAGATGTTAGCAGCCACTTAGAGATAACGCTGTTGATTCTTTTTATCTAATTAGAAAGGGTCTTAATATCCTAAGGTTCCACCCATCCAGAGCCTCCAGGTTCAGGTATGATAGGATGAGAAGAACTTAAGTGCCTTACGCGGATTTATACCTATCTTAACTCACTTTACACGAAGGAGAAGCGCCTAAGACCTCTATTATTTAGTAAGTTACCTCTAGAGTCATTATTACTCTCTAGCTCTGAAGAGTGGAAAGTAGGAGTAGCGTAAGCGTGTACGAAACCACCCTCCCTACTTACTTCAAAAGCATCTTTAGCAAATTCCTCTACTACCTCCTGCTCACAGAGCTTAGTAAGAACTACCTTAGGATCAAAAGAATGAATGCTAGTTTGCCTCCAGCCGCTTGCAATTATGCCAGGTCAAAACGCCTCTTAACGAATTTAGTGTATAGTCGCTAAGAAATCGTCTTTTGAAATATCCTTTAAGCCAGTTCTTATAGCCCAATCAAGCATCCTACTATGATGCCACTTTAGTGGCTGGAAGCAGCCCACATCAAGCACCTGAAGGAAATGCGTCGTATGTAGAGGAGAACCAAAGAGCTGTATTCTATTACGTTCTACGTACTTAATAAATTCACGAGTATAATGTAAGCCGTACCCATCAAGAAGTAGGAGTCTCCAGATCCCTTAAGTCCTATACCTTGTCATCCTATTAAAGTGCTTAATCCAATCCAAACTCGTCTCATTATTACTATACCCAGAATCTAAGACGTTTATAAGGTAATCGTCAGGGAGATCTATCACCTATTTTTCAAGGATCATACTTACTTTAATAATAATCATAGGTTTAATAATATCGTTATTAGCTGAGCAGCATTTAACCAGTGAGATAAGCTCACAATTGTTTAAATAGAGAATAAATATCTATAGTAAACGACGTTAGAGATCACTCTAATAGTAATTATATAGGAGCTTACCTGTTTACCATGCCTTATATATACATACTAATTCTTCGCGACTCCTATTTGACACCCAGTCTCATCCATGTTCCACATATCCTCATGTAGTATGCCCAGCTTTTAAATCTTAACCAGAAGCTTCTCAAACCACCGCTGGATAGCCTCTGGCTGCTGTACAAGCTTCCTGGAGACCTTCATTAGCTTTACCTTAATACGTCTATACTCTAGATAAGCTGCCAACCAGCGCCCTACTTACTTCTTACCACAGCGTAAAGAATTCTCTTCTCCTACATAAGTAGCTACTAGAATCACGTTATACTACTACTCTACTAATTACTTGTATATACCTAATCCTATATCATCAATCACGTTAAGAAAGTGTTTTAAAGCAAGGTCTTGTTCCTCCGTGAGTAATAGACCCAGCTGAGGGCGCAATAAACGGTTATTTCCACCCTTATAAGCACGTACAAGGCGTTAGTAGGGTAGCTTATAGCTATCAGCGAATGCGCGTATGTTTAGGTTAGAGACTGTTTAAAGGGTCTGCACTACTAGGTTAATACGTCTACAAGATTCTTAGTACTCTTTAGACTTAGGCATATTTCTTTGCATGTAAAAATATATAATAGGGTACAAAAACGCGTCGCAAGGTCCTCAGGTACGTTAAGGTTAGGATGTACATTAAGGTGCTTGGCTTATATATAGTATAGGCTTTTTCATAGAAAAAATACGCAGCAGCCGAAAGGGCCTGAGTAGTCTATATACTATTTCTTTCTATTTAGTTAAGAGCTATGTTTAAGTTAATATTACTTTAAATAGTAAGATGCTCATACTTCTACAGTATTAAGTATATACTATTTTTAAGTATATCTATATAATAAAACTCTTTATAAATCTCTAATTTCCTTTTTAGCTTTTCTAATAAAGCAATTCGTCTACTTCTAAATAAAATATATAAAATTTTAAGTATTTTAATTACTTTTAATATATTATCTCTATATATATTTTAGATTTTAATTAAAATATCTTTTTTACTAACAGGCGTATGTGCTGCCTGATTAGTTAAATAAAATAAAGTATTATATAATAACTACTTAATTAAGTTTATCTGTTAAAGTATACCCTGCTAATAGAATAATATTATTTAGGCTTAGTAATTAAGTTTAGGTAGCAGCAAGTTTATAAATAGAAATATAAGTATTAGAGTTTATATTTATATAAATTAAAAACTACTCTATGTTCTCCTTGTATTGTTTATATATATAGTTTCTATTATTCTTATAATTACATGTATTTTCTACTCTTTTAGTATGTTACTAAATTCCGGCATTTTAGCACAGAATTCTATAACGTGTTTATATTTTATGTTATCTAAGTTATTATAATAGATTATATTCTTAAGTTTTACTTTAAGTGTAATTTTTATAATCTTTTGTTTTAAGCTATTATACTACTAAGAACTTAATTTAAAGCCTTTAGAAAACTCTATATTTTTACTTAGTTTTAGATATATTTTATACCACTCTAGCAGCTTTACTTATAAACTAGCTATTATTATAATATTTTATTAATAACATATACATAATAGCAGAATACATAAAAGTGTGTTAATAAATGTTAAATTAAAAAATATAGTTACTAGTTAGTAGTTTAGTCAGGACAGTACTAGTATTAAGTATTAAAATAAATTATTAAAAATAAATATATAGTAAGGCATAAAGACATAGTAAAAAAACGTAGTAAATTTACTTTAATTTATAATAATACCTATAATCTAAGCACATATACTAGTAACTTTTATAAAAGAAATATATAATAAGTTATTTATAGTAATTAGTACTTTTTACTATTTTCTTATTATTATAACTACTACTATTATTAGGCAGTTATTTGCTGATTTTATAGATTAAAACTTAAAGTTTCTAGTTTTTTCTTATAGCAGCATGTAGTATATTATAGTATATTAATAAAATTATATTATAATTTTATAGTTTATAAAAACTACCCTACTTAGTTTACTTTATAATATAGACTAGGTAGTAGTTTAGTACTACTAGACTTTTATAGTTTTTAATATAAGCAAGTTTAGGCATAATCTGTATATACTTATATTTAACTTATATATTCTTAATAGGCATATATGCTAGTATTTAAACTTTCTAACCATAATAAAATAATAAGAATAGCTGTAATTAAGTAGAGTTTTAGTAAAAAGGTAACTACTTATTTTAACATAATATATAGAATATTACTAGTATTATTGTTATTATATAGAGTTAGTTAAAATACGTACTATTAATATCTATAAGGCTATTAGCATCTATATATAAAATATATAGTAATATAAAGTAACTAGTAGCTATTTATTAATATTTATTATAAAAAGTAATATGTTTTATTTATTTCTATACTACTAAAGACCTCTATCTTGTGTTATTATCTTATATAATAGGGGATTTCTAATCTCTACTAAGCTTTTAAGTAACTAAAAAAAAGTATTAATTTTCTAGTTATTATATATTTTTTACTTACTATATATAGCATCTTACATAGTAATAAAAATATATAAATATAATAAAGGTATATGTATAGAAAGTAATAATTAATATATATCCTAGATTTATATAAAATACTTTCTATTATAAAATTCTGTATAAATTAGTATTTTATTATAATTTATAGTAGTAAGTATGTACTATTAGTATATATTTATTAACTATTTATATTATTTACCTTATTTTATTAAAATGTATGTAATGTATAATGTTGTATGAAAATAAGTAATATTTTTTATAATATTTTATTTAATAGTATAGCATACTTAATATACTATTAAGTTTTAATTTACTTTAAGTACTATATAAAGCATACTAAGACTTAAAGTCATTTACTTAAATTTCTTTTTTTTTTAAGTTTCTTATTTTTTATATTATATACTTATATTGTAAACTGTAAGAGCTTAATAGTATTAAACTATTACTTAACCTATACTATAAAACAAGCTAAGTAAAATAGTTTCTATAAATTTATATTATACTATAAGTAGTAAGTATTAGTACGTTAGTTACTACTAGCTTTAATATATATTATATTACTATATATAGTTATGCTAAGACTTTAAGTCATAAGTTAATTTTAGGTTTTTTTATTTACTAACTTTATCTTCTATTATAAATCTTACTTGTTTTTGCTTAATAATATTACTAATATAAGTTAAATAGTTTTACTATACTTACTACTTAAACTTATACTAGCTAAGTTTGTAGATATGAAGACTTATTAGTTTATAAATTAAATAAATTAGTTCTTATAATATATATTTAGTAAGAGGCTTAAGTATACTAAGAAAATATTATAAATAACTTACTTAACGTATGTTCTACTATTAAGGATAGATTTTTCTATAGATTATTTTATTAATTATAATATTAACTATATTAGTAACTGTAAAAAGTTTATGAAAAAAGTTATAGTTTTTAAGTATTCTTTAGCTGTAAATATTACTAATACTAGTTTATCTATTAATAATAATTTTTAGCCTAGTAATACTTAGCTTCTTAAGCTTAGTAATTTCTATATATTTATAGTTAACGCCCTAAAATGCTATATTTATGGCTTAATAAACTATATGTGTACTACATACCCTAAGAAATAAATCTTATAAATCTATTATAATTATAGTAAAACTAGTTACTTTAAGTATAACTATACTTAAAATACCTACTATAACTATAGTATAGAGAGTTATAAAAAGTAGGACTATTTTAAACTAGTATAGAAATATTACTAACTAATATATATATACTTAAACTATAGCTTAATTAACTATATTATAACCTATTATAATTAATCCTGTAAGAATTGTGAAAGTATAAAATATATTATTAATAATTATATAAATAAGTCTAAGGCTTTATTTGTAATAATTATTATAATTATTTTAAATATAACTAATATAATAGATACTACTATTTCTAATACAGCTACTACTTTTTTAAAGCCTGTAGATACTAAATAAAACGCTAGTAATATTTTTTAAAGTAGTATTAAAATAGATAATAGCTTACAGTCCTGATAATCTTTTAGTTTAGTTAATTTACGTTAAGTATTAAATAACTAGGTAGAGGATATTAAATTCTAAGGTAGTAATAGTAATACTAAGATAAGTAAGCTACATAATATACTTAACTTACTAAATAAGAATTAACTTATAGTATAATTTATAACACAGATTATTAATAAATGTATTACTTTATATAATATTAAGTTTATAGTGTCTTATAAAAGCAGTAAAACACGTAGTAGCTATATATATAAAATAGTACTTATCTAATTTATAAACGTAAATATTAATAGTACTGTTAATATAAATGCTGTTAATACTACTTTTTTAAATACTTAACACTTATTATACTTAATAATACTTAAGTATTTTAGGCGTATTCTTTTGTAAAATACTATACTATTATAGTTATATTATATTAAATTTACTTTCGCCTCTAATAAGTTTAATAGTGGTATATATACTTTACTTAGTAAACACTTTTTTATTAATAGTAACTTTAGACTATATATTTAATAAATTTATTACACTTAGAATATGCTATTAACTTACTGAAAAATTATTATCTACTTTTTTATATTTAGTACTAAGTAAATTAATGGTCTCATCAGTAACTTAAATACTAATTTAAATAAATAAAAATATAAGAATTTTCTGCTCTATTAGTAGAACAGGTATATTATTAATATTTAGCTAAGTATATAGCTTTTAGTAGATACCTAGCTATTCTACTAGATTATAATAAAATATTAATTTAATTATTTTATTAAATATTTTACCGTTAGCTTTTACTTAGTAGTTACTAGTATAAAAGGTTTTAACTAGAACTTCTATATATCTACTGTTATCTATCTTATTACTTTTCTTAAAAATAGTAATAAAGTTTTTTTTATAGCTATTTAAATAGCTTTAGGGTTTAGTTTTTATATAGACTTAATTATTAACATAATCTTTTTTAGAGAAGACTTAAATAGTACTATTAATTAAAAAAGTATTATTATTAATATAATACTATTTAGCTCTACTTATAATTACTCTTATTTTAATTTTTAATTTTATATAGGTAGAATGTTTGTTATACTTTTTAATATTAAGTAAAAACACATTTTAGATAGCTATTAGTTTATAACTATTAGAAAACTAAGTAATATGCTAATTAAGTTTTAGAATATAAAGTATTATATACATAAGTATATTTTTAAAGTTAGAATAGCTTAAGAAATTAATACTTTATAATATATATAGTAAAGAATTAGCGTCTTTTTAATTAAGTACTAGATTATTATAGCTAATAATTTTCTTAATCTTTTATACATTAACTACTTCTTCTATGATATTAATAAGTATAGTGTTGTTATAATTAAAAATACTTACTAGTTTATTTTATTATTTCTAGATAATAAGTAGAAATAAGCCTGTATAGTATTTTACTAGTCTAAAATCTAAAGAGCACTAGTAAATTAACACTACTAATTATATTAATATAATACTAATATTAACTTAGAGTGCTGTATTAGAATTTCTATAGAATCTAAATACTCTTATTTTTTAATTATTAACTTAATATACTAGCTAAGAATATTAATACTACTTTTATAGCTAATTATAAGATGCTTTAGTTATAAGATAAAACTTTAAAGTTTCTTATTATTATTTGCCGGCACATGTGCGTAACTAAAACTAAAGTATTTAAGTAAAATACTATTATATAATAAACTATAGCTAACATTAATAATGCTTCTAAATATATTAATAATAATAATAATATATATAATAATTATTCTGTTAATAGTAATATCTATATATTAAGTATAGTTTTACTAATTTACTATATATTTAAGGCTAGTAATATTACTAGTTTTAATAAGCACTTTAAGCTTATAAATTTATTAAAAAATTAATAGTTACTATACTTTATAAGTGTCCCTAATAGTAATAGAAACCTATATTTTATTATAAACTTTAATTTAGTTAAATATGCTGAGTTTTGTTAGTACTTTAACTAGCTTATAATAGAAAAAGAAATAATAAGTAATAATAAAGCAGCTCTAATACTTTTATTTAATATAATAATTATAAACTTAGTAAAAAAGGTAAATACTATTTTTATAATTTTTAATATTATTTTACAGACATATATATATACTGTTAGTATTTTATATTCTATCTTTTATAATAAAGCTAATAAAGTGTTTAAACTAAATAGTCTTAATAAGCTTACATAAAATAGGCTTTATATAAATAGTATAGAAAATATATATATTTAGAAGAAAGATTTTGTGCCTTAGATTTTTCTTAGTAATATATATTAGCTTAGGTCTATACTTAGTCCAAATACTAACATCTTTTTCTGCTAATAAAAGTTAGTATTCTTATATAATTATTTACTATTAGTTAGTGCAAATACTATATAGTTTTAGCTATAATATTAATTTATTAAAAATATTATATGTTTTATAAATACTATTCTGCTACATAACTAGCTTTATACTAATTCTAATATTAGAAATAGAGATACATTTAAATTAGTAGCCACTTTTTTTAAAAAGAAGTTTTATTATAACTATATTATTATATTCCTATCTACTAAAAGCATAGTATAAGTAAATAAATTTAGTAAATTTATTTATAATATAAATTATACACAGCATGTATTTTATATAATAATAATATTAATTAACTTTAGTATTAAGCTAGTATAAATTAGTCTTACTGTTTTATATATAATATAGCTTACTATTTATACTATAGGACTATATACTTTAGTAGAATAGTATTATAATTAGCTATTTAGTACTATATAGTAGAAAATTATACTAAAAGTTAACTAAATTTAGGCTTTTATTATTAATAGTATTTAAGATAATTAAGTTAAATTTCTAATCTATAATACTACAGTTACTAGTCTGCTAAAGTTTGTTTAAAATATAGCTAAAAATTTATTAGTAATTACTAGACTATAAGTAAGTTTAATTATTATTAGTAATACTCTAGTAGTTATAAGTTACTATATTAAAAATAAGTTTTTTACAAACACTGCATACTATAAGATTGTTAAATAGTATAAAGAAAATAAAGTATTTATTAATCTTAAGTAGTTAAAGAAGAAAAAATATTATAACTACCTAACAGCTTCCTTTAATATTAGTATAGTTATAAAGTAAGTTTATTAATAGCATAAATATAATAATAACCTTATTTTATATAGTTTAGACTTAGAATTTAATATTAATTTCTCTGACTTTGTAAAGACATAGAATGCTAATTAAAATAATAGTAATAGCAGAAACTAAAGTTATAATAGTAAAGTAAGTAGAAATCTAATTAATAAAAGCAGTAAAATAAATAGAAACTAAAGTAGAAATAATTAGAACTTAGTTAGTTAGAATAGCATAACAAGTAGAGAGAATAAGAAAGTAAATAAAATATAATCTAATAGTAGTTATATATATTAATAATAGTAGTAGCTAGAATATTAAACATATATTTTATAAAGAGCTGCTTGTAATTATAGCTATTAGTTAATACCTATAATTTACTATTACTTAAGGCATAATATAGTAGATTAAAGTATCATATAGCACACTATATTTAGCTAAAGATTTAATAATACTAATAAATAAAGTAATTATATATATATTATAATAATAGTATTTAACTTTAATACGTCTAATAACTTTAATAACTATTTTATATAAAATAATAGTTATTCTGTTAATTAGCTGCTTTCTACTAGTCTATCTAATATATATTATAATAAAAATAGAGTTATATACACGTTAGTAATACACTTATAATAGTAGTATATAGTTACGTATTATTTCTATAAATAGCAGTAAATATTATTTAGCTTGTTTTATTATAAACTATCTAAAACAGAGCAGCCCTTAACACTTTATTATTTTATATAAATATAATATCTATATTAGCAGCTTATATTTAAACTAAGTTATAATTTATACTAGTAGTTATATATATTTTTATAAGCTGCTAGTACTCTATAGTATATAGTTTTTAAGTTATAAAAAATATCGTTACTAAACTTAAGACTATATTTATATATAAAACTAAGTTTATATTATTTAGCTACTAACTATAAAGTAATATTAATAATTAATTAAGACTATATTTATAGGTTTATATATAGCTATATATAGATATAATTTATAAATTTATATTAAGTATGTGCTTATTTTTTGTACTAATTATATAATTACTAAACTACTTTTATATTTTTATCTTCTTATGTATGTTTAACTACGTGTGAGCTAGTATATTTTATATAGTTTTATATACTTATAGCTTTAGTACTCTCTTATATTCTATTACTTAAAAAATAACTTTCTAGATTATTCTCTCATGTAGTGATGTGTTTAATCTTTTGTAAAATAAAATATATAATAAACCTTTCTTTATAATAATTTACTTAAAAATCTACTTAATAGTATTAAGTTAGCTAGTATTAATACCTAAGCTAGTAGTAAGTTATATATCTTTCTTTAAGTCTATTATAAAGTTATATTACTTAAGTTTAGCAGTATATTAGTATTGTAGAATATAGTTTATTATAAATAATAGTAAAAGTATTAGAAGCAGTAAAGACTAGTATAAAAAAAAGTTTATAAATATAAAAAAAAAAAAATTATTACTAGCATGTTAAGCTCTACCTAACTTAATACTATAATAAAATAGTATATTTTAGTATAAATTACTCTCTCCCTTTCTTTTTCCCCTTAAGGTAATTTGTTATTAATTATTATATAACTTAATAATAACTTATTATAACTATATTTTACTATATAAAATAATGGGACCTTTTGACTATTATTACTGTAAATATATTAATAGTAAAATACTAATAAACAGCAAAGTGTTAAAAAAATGTATAGTAAAATATATTATAACTTATAAATAAACACTATTTAGTAATAATATATTTAGTGTAGAACTAAATTAAAGAGTATTAATAGCCTAATTTAATATAAGCAATACTACTAAGGTTAATAGAATTAAATAAAAGATATATATAAACTTAATTATATTAAAGACACTAAAGAAAAAGTGTTAGCACGCTATTAAAACACAGAAAAATACTAGTTAACTAAGTATAAAGTTAAATTAGAATAAAATACTAAATAGCTATTTACTTAAGCTCTAAATAATAATATTATTAGAAAAATAATAGAACAGACTACAGACTTGAGATATAACAAAATTTTAGTTACTTAAAATAGTTAATACAGTCTAGTAAATACTAAAACTAACTAATAAACTTATATAAGAATGTTTATAGGTATTTTTTAAGTTAAGATATTTAAAGAAATTACTAGCTATACTATAGGCAAATCTCTAAAATAAGATTAAAATATCTATTACTTATTAATAATATTATAGTATTATATAATAGTATGTTATATATTAAATGTGCTAATAGTAAATTAAAAGAGGTATTTATACTACTCTATTTATTTAATAGCAAGGCAGAATATATATAAGTTTTATATTAAGTAATTTATAGAATATTAAATCACGCTATTAACACATGGCTAAGTAATATATAATTATAAAAAATATATAATAAGTATTTCTTTTACTAGAATACTAAAGAGGTTAAAGAAAAGTTATTATAGCTACACAACTAAGCCAAAAATATCTAACTATAATAGAAAATAATAACTATTATTATTAATAATTAACAGCTGCTAGTATATTACTGTAATATATTATATATAATATTATTATTTATTAATTATAATTTTTTTAAAAGTAACATAGTCTTCTTGTCTATAAGATAATACTTATTAAATAAAATAAGAGTATATAATAAGCTTTATACTATAGACTAGTAATAAAAAATATAAAAATAACTACTATATAGTATGACTATAGTACTAATTCTATTAGCTAGTAATAAAATATATTTAATAGCATATACTAGTAATAAGAAGGCCTGGCTGGTTTATTTTATAATTAAAAATATTAGACTAAGTATCTAATAGTTAGTAAACTAACTAGCTTTACTATTACTTATATATCTTTTAGTATATATACCTAGTAATTATACTAAAAAGCTAGTAGTATAACACAAAGCCTTTAAGACTATACTTAAATATAAATTTTAATAAAACTATTATTATTTAAATATAAATACTAATACTGTGTAAAGTATTAAAAAAAGCTAATAAAAAAAATACATTTTTAATATATAGATAAATATGTTTAACATTACTTTCTAATTCTAGTTATATTTATAGCTAACTATAAAGAGTAAGTTATATTTATAAGTGTTAAAAGTAGCTACAGCTATTTAGTTTACTATATGCTACTAAATTAATAGTATAATTTAATAATAGCTATTTTATAACTATAGCCCTTAAGAACATATTAAACTATATAAGTATAGCTATATAAATAATAAAAGAACTATATAGTTTATAGTAAAAATAATAAAAATTATATCTACTCTTTTTATAACTTTATATAGAACTATAAACTATCTAATATTTATATAATAATAGTACTTAATTTTCTACACTAGGTATTTAAAGGCCTTACTAGTAAACACCTTTTAAATTAGATCTAAAATCTTTTCTAATGTAAGATATAAGCTAGAAAAAATTCTAAAGACTTAATATTCTGTGTATAAATAGTTGTAGTTAGTAACTATTACTTATAGAAATACTTTTTACTACTTATTTTACACAAGTAAAATAGTTTGCTAATATAATAATATAAAATAATTAAGTAAACATTTACTAGTAAACTAGGAAAATATATAAGTTTCTATTATATTAATTAGTTTTAGTTATGATTTCTCTATTAAAACATAACAAAGACACCATGTTATTTATTTAAGTTTTTATTAATTTTACTATATTATTATAGTATATAACGATAATAATATAATACTCTAGTATATAGAAGTAGTAATATATAAAATAGATTAAACTAAAGACATATTCCTTTTATTTTAACTAAGTAAAATGAAATTTTTAAACTTTAATATCTCTAAGCTACATACTATTACCTACTACCTAAAAACAATTTAGAAATTTAAATTAATTAGAAACATAGATATAAAGTATTTAGAGTAGGTTTATAAGCTATAAAAGGAATTTTACTGTAAAACTAATAAGCAGAACATTTATAAGAAATAAATAGTATAATATAATATTATACACTTAAATATAATAATCTAAGCTAAGCTTTAATTATAAAAGCTAACTACTATAATTAGCACTATAAATAAGATAGATATAATATAGATAGTATAATTAAGTTCTCTTATTAACGTATATATGTATTACTTGTATATATAGAATATTAATAGCTTTAACACTTAAGTACTTAGAAACTAAAATATTAACACAGATTTATAGTATATAGCTAAGAAAGTATAGTGGTAAATAGAGATAATAAGCCTTATATTTAAGCTAGTCCCCTTTATAAGAGAATACTATAAGTAATTTAATAAAATTTAAAAAATAAATTAAAACATTAACTAATTTAATACTAATACTAGATAAGTATTAATAATATTAGTAAATATTTATTATAGTATTATCTACTATATTTACTTTAATAAAAATACATCTAATTTAAATAAGCTTAATAAAGTTTTTATTTACTATATATTAAAGTAGTTAGATACAGCCGTGCCTTACTATAATAATATAATAGTATAAGAATATAAGCAGGTAAATAATAGCCTTTATAGTTATAAAGTAAAAAAACTTTAGCTACTATTATTAATTTAGAATATAAGCTAACTTAATAGTAATAATAAGTATATAGTATATACTAAAGCTTTAGTAGAAACTTTTTATATCTATAATAAAGATAAGATTAATACAAAGACTAGAATACTAAAAGTATAGAATATAAAGCTATTTAATACTAAAATAAAGTATATGTTAAATGCTCTCTAAATATATAATATTAATCACATTACAAAACTAGTCTTTCTTATATTAATAAATATTAGTATTAATATTATAAATTTTTTTTTTATAAACAGCTATAGCAACTAGGACATATATAATACTATATATAATAAAGATTTTAAACACGTAAATAAGACATAAGTTAATAGATTTATAAGAAAGTAATTATAGACTATAAAGTAATAAAAAAAATTTATAGCTAATATTATTATAAATTACTATAATATATGCTAACGTTTTATAGGTAGCGCGAAATTACACTAATTAGCAGTAAATTCCTATAATTATAAAAAACTAGGTAGGTTGTGTTAACTTAATAAATACTATTCTTCTATTTCTCTCTATTATTTATATTATTATATACTTTAGTTATAGAATATATGTTAATTATAAAATAAACTTTATTTATATACTACTTAAAAGAAACTTATTTAAAATAAATCTATATTAAAGTAAGTTAAACTATTTAGTTTATAATATATAAACTAAAAAGCCGTCCTTTTAAAGCATTTATAGTTAATAAACTAGTATACTAACTACTTTTAGTAATAGAGTTAACGTGGAATATTAAAATTAAATATACTATTATTTAGAATATAATAGTAGTAGAACTATAAAATATCTAGTACTTCTTAGTATAATAGTGTTTATATAAGAGCTAATTAGTCTTATTAATTTATTTTAATTACTTACTATTTACCTTCTAAAATAGACGTATAATATAATATTGGACCTAATTATTAGTAAATTAGCTACTAAGTATAATAACGCCTTTTTTACACAGTAAAATATATAAATAGATTAGATAATAAAATTATAAGAGAGTATATACAATAAATAAGCTAGCTTTAAAAGAAGATAATGTTATATTTAATATAATAGTTTATATTAGCATAAATGTATGAATTTAGCTAATGTAATTATATCCTATAGTATAATACAATATTAATTTTAATAAAAGTATTATCTTAGTATTTTATTCTATTTTTATTAAGTAGAAGTTTACTAATACTAAGTAAAACTATAGTATGTAAATCTATATCCTATAAATAAAAAAAACGTTACTTAGATAAATAACTGCTATAAAAGAATTATAAATAATAAACTAAAGAAATATTAAATTCTACTAATATAGTAATATATTGTATTATGTTATTATATTTTATTGCACGAATAATAATAAGTTTATTCCCTAAGGCCTTCTGTTTATTTCTTTAGCTAAAGATAAATATTAGTAGCCTAAATGTAATAATAATGTAAATATAGAGTAAAATAATAAATATTATAAAAAGCTATAACATAATAGCTAGTAAAGTGTTAAATATAATACTAAAAATAATAACATATAAAGTATAATACTACTAAATATAGTAATAATATATTAACTAGTATTATAGTTATATAACTAGCTTAGTGTGTTTTATTCTTTCTTAATAAATATAATATATAAAGTTATTACTAGAAGCTATAACTATTTAGAGCTAGAGGCTAATATTATAATAAAAGTAAATAAATTACTTAAAAATAATAGCTTTACACTAGGTAGTCTAGTTAGTATTATATATATTAGTTTTAATATAACTAATAAAAATTAGTATAAAGTAATATGTTTTAGGTTACTAGTTATTACATGCTATATTAAGTTTGTATTCTTTAATACTAGTTTAAAGTTATTTACATTTAATAAAAACAGTACTAATCTCTTTGTACTAGTAATGCTTAATATAATATAGCTAATCTACTTAGTAATATAGTATACTCTTAAAGAATATAAAAATAAAGTAAAGATAACTCTAAAGTTTAAGGCTAATATAATAATTATAAGTAAAGCCTAATAATATTCTTTTTATACCTACTAAATACTATTATAAATACTTAGGAGTAATTATAGAATATATAAAAGAACTATAAACCTAAAAATACTAATAAAATATATAGGCTACTTTTATAACAAATTAATAAAATATAAAACATAATACTATAATAAATATAACCTAGTTAGTAAGTAATTAATAATTTTTATAAAAATATTATAAAAGACTTAAAAGACTTAAACTTAGAGTATAATAATAGCTTTATAGTTATACTATAAAACGTAAGTATAAACACCTTATTAATTTTACTATCTTATAATAATATACATCTCTAATTACTATAACTTATAATAGTTTACTAATTCTATATACTACAGTATAGACTATATATAGGCTAATTAATATATTATAATAGAATTCTAATAACGTTTAACTATTTTTATATTTATAACTCTTTAAACTTATGTATAAAGTTCTCTTTCTGTAGTATACTAAAAATATAATTTTAATACTTTATAGCTATAACCTTATTATTATTTAAGAATATCTTATAACCTTTTAAGACACTAATATAGTTAAAGAGGCAATTAATAATAATATTCTATAGTATATTCTTATTAGAAATACTATAGGTACAGATATTATAAATAATAATATCTTAGAGAATATAAAGGCCCGTGTGTAAACTAAAGATAAATAAATTATACTAAAATTTATAAGTTTAAATAGTAGGCACAGAAAGTACTTTAAGTAAATTAAAGAGAATAATAATAAAGAAAAGAAAAGTAAATAGATTTTATATACTATTTTATTACTTTATATGGCAAATTAGTAGTAGCTACTAATTTAAAACTATAGTTTAAAATATGTAATATATATTAACTATAGTATATATATATAATAGATTATAAGTATAATTAGTATAAAGCTTACTAGTAGTATAAAGGGCTAGTATTATATATTTTACGCTTTTTTATAGTTAATTACTACTTATTACAAGTTAAAGCTAGCTTAATATATAAATAAAAGTATACGTACTATATATATAAAATAAATAAATATATAGTATACCTAGAAAGCATTAAATTTATAAAATATACGTAATTAATAAATCGTGTAAATATCACGAACTATAATAAAAGCTTTAGAGAATATAATTATGTATTTTATAGTATCTTATAAGATAATATTATATCTAGTAGCTTAATACTACTTTAGAGTTAAGACTATAAGTTATAAAGCAAGTTATATAAAATGCTATAAAAATGCTATTAAGTTTTTTCCTAACGTAAAGCGTTAAATTTATAAAATATATATAATTAATAAATTATATAAATATTACAAACAATAATAAAAGCTTTAGAAAATATAATTACGTATTTTATAGTATTTTATAAAATAGTATTATATTTAGCAGCTTTAATACTGCTTTAAAGTTAAGACTATAAGCTATAAAGTAAAGTATATAAAATATATAAATAGCTACTAAATATAGCTAAATACTATAAAAATGCTACTAATTTTTTTCTTAACGTAGTAACTAAATTATTTATATTAAGTATTTATACTTACTAAAATAACTCTTTTAATATAATTATAAACATAATTAAATTATAAAATATTTTAGAACAATTTCTTAATAATAAGATTTAGTAAAATATATATAAATTTTAGTTTTCTTTAAAGTTAAAAATAAAAAAAAGTAAAAAAGTAAACTATATATTAATAAAGTATTATACTATTATTTAAAAACTAATAAATAAATATTACTATTAACTTATAAAATGCTATTAGCTTTATTAGTTAATATTACTATTTAATTTTAAAAAAAACTTAGTAACTTATTATATATTAACTTTAGTTTAAATTAATTTCTTAAATCTTTTTTTGAAAAAGTATAAAATTTTATATAAAGAGTAAAAATATAAAAATAAAGTATAAACTTATTAAAATAAGTTAGTATAAAATAAAGCTAATAACTATTATAAAAAACTTAACTTTTTTTAATATATATTGCTTTAATTGTTTTTAATTCTAAATTAAAACTTTAGTATATAAATGTTAAGTAAAATATATAATTTTACATAGTCTATATAAAAAAGTAGGTAAAAAACTTCTAAAATAGTAAGTATAGAGATTTTACTATTAATAGTAAAGTAACTACTTTTAGCCATAAATATGTACAGAAACTAATTATTAGTAATAGTAAATATAAAGCTTTAATATTAAGTATAACTTTAACTTAAATAAAGTTTAAGTAGTAAAAAATAAGTTTACTAAGTACTTAAAAGCTTTATAGGCTTTAGTAATAACCTTTTTATTTAGTTACTAGTAGAGTACTAATATAAGGAAGAAGTAGCTATATTAAACGTAAATAACAAATAATATTCTTTTAATTCAACTAATACGCTTAGAACTAGAAAGGATCTTTATATTAGCAAGTTTGTTAATAACTAATTAATAAGTAACGCTAAAAGGTGACATTATTAAGACGCATAATTACTTAGGCTCCTAAGGTAGGAACGTTTAATTTGAATTGGCATATACAAAGTAGATAGTGTTAAGGACTCCAAGAACGAAGGTAGTAATGAGGAAGGCAATCTTAATAAAGAAAGCAAAGAAAAGCTATTTACTGCGTTCGAAGCACTTCTGCCACTGCATATTCCTTAGTTTAATATAGTTTCAAATGAGATTAATGTATTTTGATGAGAAAACTAATGCAAAGTTTGTGCGTGCGTACAGTTGAGGTCGAATTTCAGCTCCCAAAAACTACTTACTAATCGCCTTTTGGTGGCGCGAAGTGCTTCATCTTCGAGCTTGATAGACCAAGTGCGATTAACTATTGTTACTCCACCTGTAAAAGCCTAATTTGAATTAGCTTACCCTATTACACGTGCCAATACCAGCCTATAGGCTAGGGCTCATATGGGGACTGCCTAAGCTGAACACTAAAGGCAACGCGAATAAGTTGGGCTTCGAGGGCTCATACGGCGCCATTTAGAAGGTGTTAAAAAGCAAAAACTCTAGATCCACTCAGCTGTGGAAGGCCTAGAACGAGATAAATGCAAATGCTGCGTTTTCCACCCGCTTTATTACTAGGGTTTAGTGGGTGTACACAAACCGAACTAAATATTTCCGTCGTACAAATGAGACGCTTATCTATCGCGCCGTAATCGTCCTCCACCCTGCGTATAAGTAGAATTACTTCGAAGATTAGTGGGCTAAAAACCGGTCCTAAATTACACAGTGCAAGGCGGCAATGGAGGCCTTATATAAATAACATAAGAATAAATACAGTGCGGTAATTAGAGATGAGGGAAAATTCTCTCCACCTCCAAGGGCCCGGTAATTCTACAGGCAAGAGATGCAACTCAGATTTGTCATCTTCTAGAGATGAGGGCTTCCTCTATTACGGAACCCTTCCAGTTGCTCGCTGGGTTAGGAAGAAGAGAAGGTTTGCTTTAGAGCTTGATCGCTACACTGAATACCCACCGACCCGGGGAGAAGTAGATTTTCAGCCCTATAGCTTGGTGGGAAGGCCAAAAATCGACTTACCCGATCCTCTATCGTATGGCCATGGATATATTCTCAATACCCGCGATGAGCTTGGAGATCGAGAGGAAATTCAACTTAACTAATGTGAGGGAGCAGGTGGGAAATTGAGCGAGCGAACAATCTACTCTACATAGATAACGGGGGAAAATGAGCTCTGAGAGCGATTGGTAAGCTACGTAAGGATCAACAGGGGAAAAGAAGGATCGACAAAGGGGATTGGCGATAGGGCTGCTCGGTAGCAGCTAATAATACGATCACGGATGATAAGAGCCGTCTAGCTGACGAAACGAAAGAGCCGATAGAGCTATAGAAGGACTGGCTGCACAAGAGGTTTTGAGGAGACTTCTCATGGATCTCAACACCACGGGCGTCAACTAGTATACAGCTGGCTGAGTAGCAACACCAAGAAAGCTGTTGGCATAACCGCGATAGGCAACCTTGCAACCTCGCTGCCTTGCACTAAAGGCAGGCAGAACTGAAGGTACCAACGCCACTACGACATGGTGAGTCATTGAAGATTCATACTGTCATTACGGCCTATTTGATTATTATGTACTTAATCAGTCATTGCCTTCCGCATTCAAATCAATTAAAATTCATTTGAAGACAATATTTATGAGTACTTCCAGATGCCAAGACATGACCTCTATCAAAAGCTTCACGGTTTTCCCGAATAGGAAATCCGCGTCTGCTTGACAAGCGCTCGTCAATTCGTCAATCAATCGGGACCCCTCGTCGTAAATCAATCAATCACAAACACAAATTTTATCAATCAATTGCAGACAGGACCCTCCGCTCGCGATTAATTGCTCATCGACCACGCTACTCGACAACTACTACACATCGCTTAAAGATAACGTTAATAAGCTCAAGGAAGGTGATGAGCGACTCAATAAGCCACTGCGTTAGTACAACGAGGTAGGCGCGAAGGAGTACCCTACTTTGTACAGGATGGTCCTTAAATACCTCTCTATACCCGCGAGGAGCTTGAAGTGCGAGCAAGCATTTAGTCGGGCTAGAAGGACTGTTACAGACGACCGCAATTCACCTCTTGGCGCTACAATCGAGGCACTACAGCTCTAAAAGAACCGACTGCGAAACAGAGCTGTACAGAGTCACCTGACAGAGCTTGTTGAACATATTGAGAGGGTCGAATATGTGTCAAGATAGCGTACGTAATTCTATCTTGACTCCATCCGTACGTACGTAAGTTCATCTTACTTTCCGTCGGTACTTACATAAGCTGATATTGACTCAAAACAGGCATTGAAGGGCTTACCGTTGTATGTGTTACGTAGGGTTGAAAGCCTTGTTTGCCTCTCGTATTCAAACTCTTAAAATAGAGCTAGTTCAAAGTCTATATCGTTTGCAACTTGCTCTAGAGGGCTACCCCGACAGTTTGTCCAAAACTCTTGTAAGGCGGTCATAACCCCTTTGTAGTAAGGATTGCCTTCCGGTAAACCATTTGCGAGAGTCGAAATATATTGGCCAATGAAAGCTATGTCCAAACCCGTCAAGGCCAAGTGCTGAGACCCTGCAGCAGCCAGGGGATACAGTAGCACCTGTTTGCATGGAAAGGATTCGCTGCCCATCTCTGCTCGCAATTCGCGCATCACCGAGGTGATATTTTGCACCATGTATATAGTCGAAGAGTCCACGGATATCAAGCTTGTGCGAAGAGATCCCAATACGGCTCATTACCTAGGCGATGGTGTGCTTGATAGTCTCACCCAGTAATAATTCCAGCGTGTCGAGTCGCGCCTTAAAGTTGGCAGTGCACAGGCCCCAAGGTTGCCCGGTCATGCGAGGAAGCAATCTTCGAGATCCGACCCCATGATGGGGGATGGCAAGTCTACCAGACTGTATGGCAAGCCACTCATACCGTCAATGCCGCTTTGGAACTAGCAATGGTTGTACCGTAAATCAAGATGCTTGTTTCGCCGTCCGAGTGTGTGAGTGGGCAAATCAATGACCTGGATCAAGGCAATGCATGCCCGAGTTGCTGAGTGGTGCGTTTGGACTTGCTCGTTTGGGCCGACCGAGCGGAAGCCGGCCCTGCTGGGGCGCAGCCACAGAACAAGATGCTCGTCGGACACGCTTGACCGAAGACGACAAAAACTGGCTTCTTGGAAGAAGTTGTGCCTAGCTAACTGTGGGGTTTTAAATTATGGACTACTCTCTCCTACTAACGTAGCGTGCTACTGCCCCATTTGCACGTCGACGGACTCCACTGCATCAAGGTCCAGGCCATGTCCGGTGCGTTGCCCCACCTCCAGACGCCGTACTGCACGAATCCCGCCTTTTGATACAGCGATGTTCCCATAGAGGTCGAATTAAGCAAAACCGGGATCTCCTCCTTGCGAGCCCAATCGAGACCCCAATCCACTAGCGCCCCGCCCACACCCCGACGGCGATACATGGGAGCTACAGCTAGCTCCTGCAGGTACCAGTGCTCTTCTGGTTCGTCCATGTCCTCGCTGGAGTCCTGACATGCCTTCCAGAACGCGTTGGATCGATCCCGATCCACCACTGGATTGCACAAGTCGCGAACCGCCTCAGCGAGCCTCGAGTTCAAAAGGCCATGCTTGAGCCTTGTTGCCATGGACAGGACTGCGCCTGAATCGTGCAGGCCTGCCACATGCAGCCGGCGTCGGACCTCATTCTTCCGTTCCTCCGATGATTCACGTATCCAGATTGCATACCCGGCGAGAGGCCCGGGCGATGGCTCGGTACTGGTGCCGTTTGTTACACCTTCTGACTCCGGTGGAATTTGTGCCACTATCACCCAACAAAGAGGTTCGTGGATGGCGGCATCGACTTTTTGCCGATATAAACGTCGGTATGCATTGAGGTTCGCTTTTCGCTTAGGGTAGAGGTACGCATCAAAGGGATCGTCCAGAAAGGCTACCGCGCCAACCATTGCTAAGGCATGGGCTTCGCGCTGGAGGGCGGGGCGAACCCGTAGGTTTACTGGCATTGTTTGCGTGTAAATTTGAGATCGTACGACGGTGATGCAGAGTTGCTATCAAGCAAGTCAAGCAAGTTGAGGCCACCAACTTGACTTGCTTGACAAAATCGAGCTCTCTGACTTGCTTGACTTGCTTGATGAGGGGATTTGGGTCGACTTGCTTGACAACTTGCTTGATAACTTGATAGATTACATAAGCCTAGTCCAGATCGCTGAGTTGCTCCATAAGCTCGTCAATCTCCTCTATCGTGAGATCTTGGCATGGTGTTGGTGTACGGCCTAGTGTAGGAAGTCGTCAGCTGCGTCAATAAGTAATAAATCCCTTACTCACCAGGTCTTGGAGCGCGTTTAAGGCCTATCCTCTTCCAAGACCGCAAGAATTGAAGTGCTGATAGGAGATCTGGCCGCATCCTAAGCCTCCTTTCACCCAGGAGATTTCCGAGCTTACTAAAGGTCCTCTCATAATCTGCACTAGAGGCAGGGATTGCAAAAATATCGAGAGCAAAGCGCGCTAATACAGGAAACTGGCTCTCCTAAAGCAGCTAATAGCGTACAGGATCAAGAGCGAGAGCATGGTCTTCAGGCAGAGCTGGCTCCTTCTTCCAGAGCTTGTACTTATCTCCAGCTGATTGTTCAATCTCTTTAGCAGCTGCCCTCATTGTAGCCGTGATAAAATTAGCCCTATTTGAGGCAAAGCCAACACGCTGCTTCTTAGTAGGAGGAGAAGAGAGTTTAGTAGCTGCAGACTCTTTAGCTGCATTTTCCTTATAACTCTTCTAAAGTTATTGAAAGTCTCTATTGTTCTGCTCTAGCCAGCCTTGCCTAGGATATGGCCCATCTTTGTCCTCGTCATAATTATTAGGGATCTTTTAGAGGGCGTTAAGGTAGCTCTTATAGTAAGAGTATAGCCGTGTAGCTACGTAGTAAACTGGAGCGTTATTAAACTTAGTGTAGTACTTATTAATCTTAGCCTAGGCTATGTTATAATTAGTTTTAAGGTAATTCTCTAGAGCATCTAGATTCTTATAGTTAATCTCTACTAGAGATCTTTTCAGCTCTTTAAGCCTGCTTAGCAGCTATTTAAATGTAATTAGAACCTTCTAGATAGCTCTATATAGGCCAGATTTGTTTCTTCCCTTAAGCTAGTAAGTAGTCTTTTTAAAAGGCTTGAGTAGGGTAATGTACTTAGTAATAGTAGTCTAATTCTAAGGTATAAGCTCTTTCTCTTAAATATAGAGCTTTAGCTTTAGTCTCTTAACTTAATCTTAACACCTAAAGGCTGTATCCACCCTGTATTTATCTATTTTATATTATATGTAGTTATTAAGGGGAGACTGAAGCACAACAGCGTGTTTAAAGTAGTATAAATAGAAATTCTAGTAAGTTTTTACTAACTTAATAATTTTCTTTAGTTTAAAGTTAGTAATATTAAGGCGCTTAGCTTTTTTATACTAAAATCTCTCTAATAGTTCTTAGGCCTAGAAGGTGTAAATTAATGATAAAATATTAAGTAAAATACTAATAAAGCTAAATCTCTATTACTTAGCCATATATCTTTCTTTAGCCTAGTAAGTATTAGTAGGTATTAGTAGAGAATTAGTTTTAGTTATACTACTTACTATTAAATTTACTTATGAGTTTTTAAATAAGTCTTTATCTTTATTTTAAAGTACTATTTAGGCTTTTAAGTTAAGAACATAGCATATACAGCATAGCTAATAGTAGAATATATAGAAATTAAACTTATTACTAAGAATCTAAATTATAGAGTTGTTATTGCTGGTGTTATTAAGTATAAAATAGTCTAAACACTTCTTATTAATTTAAAACGTCTCTAGTATAGAGCTTATTATTAAAGTAATGTTTTTACTAAAGTATTAACTATATAGCTAAAGAAAACTAAAAAGGTAGTTCTAAATCTTTTTTTTTATATTAATATAGTGTATATATATTCCTGTAAAAGCTTACCTACTACTAATTATAGTCTAATTATTAAAGCTAATATATATAAAAGTTTTTGACTTTTTAAGATGTTTAATAACGGAGGGGATATAAGTATTATACTTAGTAATTATATAATTATAAAGGCTTTAGTAGTTCTTCTAGAGGGCACTTTTAGCTAAATAACTAGCTACCTTTATTATAACTTAAAAAATAAGTATTTTAATTATTTAAAGAGCCTGGTTAATGTTAATTACCTAGTTTTATATAGTATTAAGAAACTTTAAATAAGAGAAACTACCTATAATATTATTAGCTATCTTTTAAGAAATTTTAATTTTTTTATCTTATATACTTATAAGTAGAGAGTTCTGGTTATAAGAGTATTTAATATTAATTTTATTATTACTATTATAGCTATAGCTAGTAGTATTTACTTTAAAATAATTATATATAAAGATAGTAGCTTTACTAACTATATACTTATTACCTAGCTTTTTATACTAATAGTAGTATCTATATAACTAAAATAGCTTATTCTACTTCTTATACTAAATATAGTAACTATAGTTATAAATCTAGCTTAGTTTACCCCGCTTATGCTTATACGGAGGCTTTAAGAGATATAATATTCTTAATTAATTAAAGCCTTAATACTAGTCCTTCTCTGCTTTATTTATAATTTTATTTATATTAGGTAAATTACTAGCAGCATAGTTAGCAAAAGTAGATTTAAGTTTCTAAAATAGTTTTTAGTAGTTTTCTAGTTAGACTTATTATTAAAAGGTATTTTCAAGGTTGCGGTTTATTATATAATAATAGATTTAATAAAAACTAATAAAGATATAGCTATAAAGTAGTAGATTACTTAATAAGAAAAGACTCTAGTTAATACTAGGTTCTTTAAGTAAATCTTAAAAGAGCTAAATTAATATTTTAAAAGAAGTTCCTTTAAGCTCTATAACACCTACCTAGTAACTTAGTGTATTTTTTAGAGATTATTTTAAGATCCCCTTTTAAACTATCTATACTAATCTTATTAAGTTTATATTAAGTAAGTTAAGTAAGTTAAGGCTTTTAATTTAACTTACTTAATAAAATCTAGCTCTCCGACTTAACTTAACTTACTTAATTTATAATTAAGTAAGTTAAATAAGTTATTAAGTTAACTTATTTATTAGTAACTCTATAGTGATATAAAGCGTGAATAATTACACTTTATATAAAGACAGTTATAATATCTATATATTAAAGAGATATTATAAGCTTAATAACAGGAAGTTATCTTAAAATATATCTATACTTTAATTAACTTAAATTAGAAAACATAAGCACTACTAACTCTTTATGTGTATAATTAGTACTTTATAAGTGCTATATTAGCTATCTATCTACTTTCTATATATATTCTATAATTTTTATTTAGCTATAATAGGAAATTCTTGCCTACACATTAACTTCATATAACCTAAGAAGTATACTAATTGGATTATTTACTAGCTTTATTAAAGATACTACTAGAATAAGGGTTCATCAGGCCTGAGTAGTGCTTTTTTAGTATTATAATTAAGAAAAATCTAAAAGCAGCCTTTAACACTAGAAGTTTAAAATTACTAATTTATTAGATAATGCTAAAGAAGTCTGAGAGTTTTAATTCTTTTATACTTTATAAAATTATAAATTAATAAGCTATAGCTACAGGGCTATTTTCCTTTCTATTTTTTTTTTTATATATAATAACTAATTACGTTCCTTATAGTCTTTGCTTATTTTTATTATGATTTTTAATTTAGCTATTTAGCTTTACTTTTACTTATATATTTACTTAATATATAAGACTTATATATAAAATATATACCTATATATACTAAGCTTTAGCCGATTCCTGTGTAAACATTTACGAATTTTAATAGTACTATAAATATTACTAAAGTTCTATAAAAAAGGTATAAGCCTACTAGGTGATTAATAAAAAAAAGAATTAATTACTTAAGCTAAGACTTCAGAACTGCTATTTATCTTAGAGATTATAGATAAAAGTAATTATTAAATTAGCTAAACAGCTAGCTTATTCCCGTATATATAACTATATAGCTTATAAAAGGTGATATAATAGGCCTAAACTCTACTAAAGTTACTAATAAGTAAGTTAACTTAATAACTTACTTAACTTACTTAATTATAAATTAAGCAAGTCAAGTCAAGTCGGAGAGCTAGATTTTATTAAGTAAGTTAAGTTAAAAGTCTTAACTTACTTAACTTACTTAATATAAACTTAATAAGATTAGTATAAATAGCTTAAGAAGGGATTTTAAGGTAATCTCTAAGAGATATACTAAGTTACCAGGTAGATACTATAGAGCTTAAAGGAATTCTTTTTAAAATATTAATTTAACTCTTTTAAAGTTTACCTAGAGAACCTAGTATTAACTAGAGTCTTTTTTTATTAAGTAATCTACTACTCTACAGCCACACCCTTATTAGTTTTTATTAAATCTATTATTATATAATAAACTATAACCTTGAAAATACCTTTTAATAGTAAGTTTAACTAGAAAACTACTAAAAATTACTTTAGAAACCTGAATCTGCTCTTACTAACTATGCTGCTAGTAATTTACCTAATATAAATAAAATTATAAATAAAGCAGAGAAGGACTAGTATTAAGGCCTTAATTAATTAAAAGTATTATATCTCTTAAAGCCTCCGTATAAGCATAGGTAGGGTAAACTAAGCTAGATTTATAACTATAGTTACTATATTTAATATAAAAAATAGAATAAGCTATTTTAGTTATATAGGTACTACTATTAGTATAAAAAGCTAAATAGTAAATATATAGTTAATAGAGCTACTATCTTTATATATAATTATCTTAAAGTAAACACTACTAGCTATAGCTATAATAGTAATAGTAGAATTAATATTAAATACTCTTATAACCAGAGCTCTCTACTTATAAGTATATAAAATAAAAAGATTAAAATTTCTTAAAAGGTAGCTAATAATATTATAGGTAGTTTCTCTTACTTAAAGTTTCTTAATACTATATAAAACTAGGTAATTAGCAATAACCAGGCTCTTTAAGTAATTAAAATACCTATTTTTTAAGTTATAATAAAGGTAGCTAGTTCTTTAGCTGAAAGTGCCCTCTAGAAGAACTACTAAAGCCTTTATAATTATATAATTACTAAGTATAATACTTATATCCCCTCCGTTATTAAACATCTTAAAAAGTCAAAAACTTTTATATATATTAGCTTTAATAATTAGACTATAATTAGTAGTAGGTAAGCTTTTACAGGAATATATATACACTATATTAATATAAAAAAAAAGATTTAGAACTACCTTTTTAGTTTTCTTTAGTTATATAGTTAATACTTTAGTAAAAACATTACTTTAATAATAAGCTCTATACTAGAGACGTTTTAAATTAATAAGAAGTATTTAGACTATTTTATACTTAATAACACCAGCAATAACAACTCTATAATTTAGATTCTTAGTAATAAGTTTAATTTCTATATATTCTACTATCAGCTATGCTGTATATGCTATGTTCTTAACTTAAAAGCCTAAATAGTACTTTAAAATAAAGATAAAGACTTATTTAAAAACTCACAAGTAAATTTAATAGTAAGTAGTATAACTAAAACTAATTCTCTACTAATACCTACTAATACTTACTAGGCTAAAGAAAGATATATGGCTAAGTAATAGAGATTTAGCTTTATTAGTATTTTACTTAATATTTTATCATTAATTTGCACCTTCTAGGCCTAAGAACTATTAGAGAGATTTTAGTATAAAAAAGCTAAGCGCCTTAATATTACTAACTTTAAACTAAAGAAAATTATTAAGTTAGTAAAGACTTACTAGAATTTCTATTTATATTACTTTAAACATGCTGTTGTGCTTCAGTCTCCCCTTAATAACTACATATAATATAAAATAAATAAATACAGGGTGGATACAGCCTTTAGGTGTTAAGATTAAGTTAAGAGACTAAAGCTAAGGCTCTATATTTAAGAGAAAGAGCTTATACCTTAGAATTAGACTACTATTACTAAGTACATTACCCTACTCAAGCCTTTTAAAAAGAGACTACTTACTAGCTTAAGGGAAGAAACAAATCTGGCCTATATAGAGCTATCTAGAAGGTTCTAATTACATTTAAATAGCTGCTAAGCAGGCTTAAAGAGCTGAAAAGATCTCTAGTAGAGATTAACTATAAGAATCTAGATGCTCTAGAGAATTACCTTAAAACTAATTATAACATAGCCTAGGCTAAGATTAATAAGTACTACACTAAGTTTAATAACGCTCCAGTTTACTACGTAGCTACACGGCTATACTCTTACTATAAGAGCTACCTTAACGCCCTCTAAAAGATCCCTAATAATTATGACGAGGACAAAGATGGGCCATATCCTAGGCAAGGCTGGCTAGAGCAGAACAATAGAGACTTTCAATAACTTTAGAAGAGTTATAAGGAAAATGCAGCTAAAGAGTCTGCAGCTACTAAACTCTCTTCTCCTCCTACTAAGAAGCAGCGTGTTGGCTTTGCCTCAAATAGGGCTAATTTTATCACGGCTACAATGAGGGCAGCTGCTAAAGAGATTGAACAATCAGCTGGAGATAAGTACAAGCTCTGGAAGAAGGAGCCAGCTCTGCCTGAAGACCATGCTCTCGCTCTTGATCCTGTACGCTATTAGCTGCTTTAGGAGAGCCAGTTTCCTGTATTAGCGCGCTTTGCTCTCGATATTTTTGCAATCCCTGCCTCTAGTGCAGATTATGAGAGGACCTTTAGTAAGCTCGGAAATCTCCTGGGTGAAAGGAGGCTTAGGATGCGGCCAGATCTCCTATCAGCACTTCAATTCTTGCGGTCTTGGAAGAGGATAGGCCTTAAACGCGCTCCAAGACCTGGTGAGTAAGGGATTTATTACTTATTGACGCAGCTGACGACTTCCTACACTAGGCCGTACACCAACACCATGCCAAGATCTCACGATAGAGGAGATTGACGAGCTTATGGAGCAACTCAGCGATCTGGACTAGGCTTATGTAATCTATCAAGTTATCAAGCAAGTTGTCAAGCAAGTCGACCCAAATCCCCTCATCAAGCAAGTCAAGCAAGTCAGAGAGCTCGATTTTGTCAAGCAAGTCAAGTTGGTGGCCTCAACTTGCTTGACTTGCTTGATAGCAACTCTGAACTCTACAGAATACTAAAGACAACGCAAACGAAACACAAGGCGGAATGACTAACATTGACCTCTAATTGAAACGACAAAAGCGGAAATCCATCGTCTATTACAGTCCAGGCCGGATGGCGCCCTCTCATTCTCTTCTGTTGATTGTACTTGCACGTACCCAATGATGTGACACCTCTCAAATTTTGCAAAGTCTTCCGTCTGGCTGACGAACCCATTCTTCGCTTCCCACAGCTGTCGTCGCATAGAAAATCGACTTTGGGTCGTACCTCTTCTTGATCGAGAGAAGACGACCATAATTTTCGCCGTAGAATGATTTCTGATAGTCCACTTCATATACGTCCGCTTCATTCATGTACGTGCCGCTTTCAGGAGTGAGATTGCGCAGCAAATCCCCCCATTCACGCGTGACACGATCGTCAATGCCTGCTCCCGTGCTATTCGCATCGATGCCGTTCGTGAACAGCAAAATATCTGATATTCTCCAGGCAGCGTTGACGGCATTGTCCGGGTTGTCCGCTGTCAACAGCTTTGCCCCGATGGCCATCTCGAGCAAAGACGCTCCCTGATCGACAATAGTCCGAAGGACTTTCGAGGTTTTATCTGGGGTCTCTAGTAGCGCTCTTCGTGTGAGAAGACGACTGCCCATATGGGAGCCTTCACCTGCCCCCTCTTGGCCAAGAAGGTTTGTCCAGGCGTCGAGAAAACCGTTATATGTTGTGGTATTGGAATCGTACTTAATACCAATCGAGTCCAAGAAATCATGGAATGGATGGATAACTCCAAGGACCTCGGATCGAGTGCGATTTGGAGCAAAAAGTGGGCTCATGGAGAATTCATCAGCGCTATAAATCGTGTAGGTGTAGCCGCCAAGGTCCGTAATGTTCGGCGCAAGAGAATGCCAAAAATCGATGGCCTTCCAGAACGTTTCATTGGAAATATTGCCCTTCGAGAAAGACATCTTAGTACCAGTGACAGGAACATCGTTGTAGACTTTGTACGTCACGGACCAGACAACTCCGTATCCAGGTCCACCTCCGCTGAGTGCCCAGTACAAATCCTGGTTCTCATCTGGAGCAGCTCGCAAGAACTGGCCATCTGCTGTGACAACCTCGAACTCTAGAGTCTGGTCGGCAGCCAGTCCAGCAAAGCTGCTTAAGGGAGACTGACCACCGCCGGAAGTATAACCACCAGCGAGCCCCACAGATTGGCATTCTCCGCCGACGATCATATAGCCATATCTGTTAACGAATTCATACGCCTCGAGTACCTGTACCCCGGCGCCGACTTTGACTGCTGGACCTTGGTAGCTTCGGTTTGTGTAGTTTCGAATGAGTACCATGTCCTTCAAGTTGTGGGTCCAAATTGACAGGCCTCCGAACCCTACGGACCTGCCCAAGTAGCTGGAGCAATAAAGGATTAGAAGCCAAATGCGATACGAGTTTCGGAAGAAGGCTTACTCATGACCAGTATTCTTGACTACCACTCGGATATTGTGATGGTCTGCAAAGCGCAAACCTGCAGCAATATCGTTGGGGCTGGTTATGTTCAGAGAATACGGGGCATAGCCGCCCAAGTCGCATGTAGTATTCGCATGTCCGAAGGGATCGCACGAATTATTCGCAAAAGAAGGCGAAAGGATGGATTCTGGGATGGAAGTTCGCCAATTCGGATCATCCCATTTCTCCTTTACCAGAGCACACGCATTCTTATCGAACGCCGGAGCATGGCACACGTGACCGACCGGAGTAGTTTTAATCAAATGCCCGTGAACCGTAGCATTCAGCGTATCCCATTCGGCCGCAGATGGCCAGCACGGGTCAGAAGGAATGCAGCGACAAGTTGAGTTTGTCGCAGCCACTGCGCGCACCAGGACTTGTGCGGAGACCCTTAACAAAACGTGGGTAGAGAAAAGAAGGCGTTGTCCCATGGTGAAATATCAATTCGAGAAAGATGGAAAGGACGATGTGGCTGGATAAGACACTGAAAGCAGAAGTGCGAGCAAGGTAAAGAGACTTTAGTCAATCCCCAGGCACCATAAAATAGTCTTCCAATGTGTCATATAGATTGCCAGCCAACGTACATGGTTTGCGTGGAAGAGCAGCATTTCTGGAAAGCCCAGGAGCGGTGACGAGGTAGTAGGTATGTCGTTCACAGCAAATGGCCATGGCATAGCCGATCTCTTCTAAAGCAAGCTGTCCGCCGATATGGAAAGTGAAAGAGCAAGGCTGTTTAGTTCACTCGGTCGTGGCCAGCAAGCACAAGGGCCAGAGAAAACCAATGTGCCCAGCCATTCCTTGGGCCGTTGGCTCAGGAGCGAAGGGAAAGAAGTATGATGCTCTATTGTAGCTACCAACAGGGTCTGCCTCCTGTGTTGATTGTAGGTCGGCCATGAAACAGAGCTTCGCCAGCGGATAGGCCTTCCAAAAGCTACAACGCCTAACGATAGACTAACGTCATCAAGCGCGTGCAGGCAAATATCCACTTCTAACGGGAGCGTGATATGAGTGATGTTTATTTCTCTGCGGCCCAGCTTATAACGGGCTGGGCAGATGCCTGCTATGTACCGTGGTGGATGCACAATATATCACGCCCAGCAAACGTGATCAACGTTGCCTACTCGCACTCGAACCCGGCACTGGCCGAGAGCCATCCCTGCTTAGCCTCCGGCGGTGCGAATGGCTTCCAGTCAAGGCTTAGCGTCCCTAATACTCTTCGGATGAACTCGGCGACAAGCCACGACCAGCCCTGGACCCTCATTAACCTCCGCCCCGCAAGTTGCGCCTTTGCAATATCGATCGTACGTGTCGCCCAAAGTAGCGCTTCCACCAGAGTTGTCACCATACCATACCAGCCCTGCAGCAGCGAAGACCAAAACGATTCGATACAGAGAATGCTTGGCCGTCACAAAGTGCTCAGTCGTCGCGCCGTATCCATTATTCGTTCAAAACATATAAAACCATAATGAGCCCACGCCGTCTCTTTCGACTGTGTGCATCCGCAGCGCACAATTTTCGCTCGCTCTCAGCTACTTCGTCCTTTTTATCACTCGTTGAACTTTACGCGTCTCTGAACATGAATCTTAATCCTCTTAGGCTGTTGGCCTATAGCTCTGCAATAGCCCTTGGTACGTCATATTTGGCTCCTCCACCATACTTCGCCGGCCCAATTGCTCGACAAGTCGGGTCCAACGGCCAATGCTCGGCGGAGCAACCAAAATCTGCCGCACCGCACAAGAACATTTGGAAGGGCTTGACCAAGAACGAAACCGTCAGCGTTCTTCAGTACTTGCATTCCAATTCTTCCGGGTTGAACTTGACTGCTGCCGAGTCAGCTGGAAGGTAATTACTTATCCTAAATGAGAGTATTCTTGCAACGCTTTAATCTAACGGTTGACATAGTTGGGACAACAGAATGTACTGTCTCTAATCTTGGTGTATGCTGCCAGCTGCTCATTACTGACGCCTGATTAGTGCCCTGGTGGAACTTTTGCAACCGAACAAAACAGACACGATTTCCTTCCTTGCCAATGCCAATGGAACCAATGGTCCACCTCGATATGCGCGTGCAACGATTTTATTCGGGGCTACAGCTGACCCCTACGTTCAAGACTACATGGTTGGGCCGCTTCCGGTTACGAGTTCTACTAAGATTCAGCCGCTCACTTTCCTCTACAACAACAAAAGTCCAGGGAAAATAATGGTAGCAAATGCCGATGGAGATAGCACGACAGTGCTGTTTGATAGCATCGGCTCCAGCATTGATGAGATCACCAGAAAGTTTTGGAACGCGGTAGGAGTAGTTCATGAGCCTCTAGGCGCCTTTTCACAGCTAACGATACATCAAAGACACTCGCTGACGGTCTGTCTTTATGGCAAATTAATCCTGTTTGGAGAGAAGATGATAAGACAATCTGTTGGTACGGTTTTATGAATAGTCCCACGTCGAACTTCGACACCCAAACCCTTCTGCCTCTCGGGCTGTACGTGCGCGCAGATATCACAGGCCGCGACACTTCCAAGTGGAAGACCACGGGCTGGTACTACAACGGGAAGTTCTACGAAACCACTGAAGACTTTAGGAAATCAGCCTCCGCTCCGGGTTTTGAGATTCTCAAGGCAAATATCGACGGTCCTTGGGCGGGGACGGATAAGCGTGGCGAACCGCTGCCGTTCGATGAACTTCCTCCCCCAATGCCGGTTTCACAAGGACCCAAAAGGTTTTCTATTGATGCCAACGAGCAATATGTTTCTTGGAGTAAGTAATTTGGTAAAATAAACACAATCCAATTCTGACATTGTGAAGTGGATTTCAGCTTCTATTTCTCAGTCTCTAGAAACACGGGTGTCCGTTTGTTCCACATTAAGTATAAGGGTAAAAAGATTCTCTACGAGGTAGGCACTCAAGATCTGATTGTGATACATGTTCTGACAATGTGAATGAAGCTCGGCCTTGAAGAAGCCCTTACCCACTACGCGTATGACATCTTTTGGACGCGAAACACATTGTTGAGCTAACTCGTGAAGGGGTAATGATCCTGTGCAGTCCGGGACCGCGTAAGCCAGCTGAGCCTTTGTTCTTATGTACATTGCCGTTAACTTCTTTAAAGATACTTTGACAGCCTACCAGGTTTTGGGCCTGGCATGGTGTCACTTGTAGATGGTAATGAACAACGTTTTTCAGGGGCAGGATCATCTGACCTTGTTAGGATACGACTGCCCGTACTATTCTACGTACATGGATGCAACTTATCCCGACGGCGAATCTATATATACCCAGACAAAGGGAATTTGTAAGTCATCCCGTTTTACCAACCGTGTATATCCATTTGCTCTACATGGCCGGACCCTAAATATTTGGTGCATAAGGCCTCTTTGAGATGGATATGGGGTATCCTATCCAGCGACACTCAGCTGGTAGATACGCTAGTGTTACTAAAAACATCGCCTTTACGCTGCGGTCCATATCTACTATCGGCAACTACGACTTTTTAACTTCATACAACTTCTTCCTGGACGGATCAATGGAAGTATCCGTTAGAGCTTCGGGCTATATCCAAAGCGCATTCTATGCCAAGAACGAGGAGTATGGCTTCAAGATCCACGATCAACTCTCAGGCTCTATTCATGACCATATTCTCACGTTCAAGGCCGATTTCGACATATTGGGTGAGAAAAACAGTTTACAGAAAGTTGAGTTCGTACCCAAGACCGAAGAGTAGGTATCTCTCGCAAGTTGAATGTGAATATATGCTAAGAAGCTGTCGAACAGGTACTCATGGTCAAAAGGAAAGCCAAGAAACACAATGAAGGCGTCAAAATCCTTCATTACAAATGAAGCCGACTCGAAGATCAACTGGGCTCCAAACAGCGCTGCTCTGTATTCGATTGTAAATAAAGACGCCAAAAACAAGTTCGGAGAATTTCCAGGATACAGAATAACGCCGTGTAAGCACCTCCCCTGATGGGGTTCATCAACATCGCTCATAGGATTATAGCGACCGGAAGTGTGACGTATCTCACTATCCAAAACTCGTCCAATATACCCAATGCGGCAAATTTTGCTGATCATGCTTTCTATGTCACCAAGCAAAAGGACACCGAAGCGCAGGCAGCCCATCCTTACAATGAAATGGACCCGTATGATCCATTGATTGATTTCGGAAAATTTTTTGATGGCGACTCCTTGGACCAGGAAGATCTGTGAGAAACACACCATCCCTGCTGAAATATGCGTCCCCTGCTGACTGCCGACGATCAACAGTGTAGTTTGGTTCAACCTTGGAATGCATCACATTCCACACACTGGTGACCTTCCGAATACTGTGTTCTCGACTGCACATTCCGCTATGACCATCGAGCCTATGAATTACCTAGACGGCGATCCGTCACGCGCAACGACTCAACAAGTTCGTATTGATTATGGGGATAATGATACCATAAAGAATGTTGAGACATTCGGGGCGAGGCACGCTAATTGCTCCATTGACCTGGTAAGTCCGTCTATATCATTGCTGATTAAGTTTTACATAAGATGGTATCACGTTAACAAATCCGTATATAGAGCCATAACCTACCCGATCTTTACAACTACCGCGGGAGACTTGCTGTTCGTAAATATCCATACGATCCATCTCGTCAGGAGTTCAGGAGAGGCACAGAACGAGCTGAAAGGAACTGAGGCTCTGGGCTGGGTGGGGCGACATCACGCACCCATATCAAGAGGTTCATGCTGGGATCGGATTCCACGGAAGAGCATAACCAAGAGAGAGAATCAGTGCAGATGAAGATGATTGCAATGTTGTCCGAGGATTCACACTTCCTATAGAGATTATATGTACAAGATGAGTTCCAACTTGGGAAAGTATCTATCCTACTGTCAAAACTGGATATAACGATTGAATTTGCCAAAGCTTTTTTATCGTTATAACAGATTATTGTTCAACCGAATTGATGATTAAGTGCTGCTTTTTGATAGAGACGTGTAAGGTCTTCTACCGGTTCCCGTACGGTTATCGTATCCCCCATATTAATTGTTGATTTCCACCGACAATTCTGTATTGTAGTTGTGGAGACGTTGAAGTTTCAGGACCGTAGAGTTCAACGGAGTGCATTCTCGAGCGCAACTTGCTTAATAGGGTCTTTCTTGGTGTTACAGCGGGTAATGGAAAACTTCGGCCACCGCTTTCGGTAGTTCGTTTTGAAGTTCTGGATAATACCTTGATCCAGTGGCTGATACATGGAGGTAGAGTTCTTTGGAAGAAACTCAATGCGGACATTCTCTGGAGGAGGGGCAATACTTAGAGCAAGTATGTGAGCGGAGAAGTTATCCATTAGTAACATAACTTGACGCGTAGTGCCGGCGGGATGGTGGAAGGCCTTTAACCAATCTGCCATAATATTTGGGTTCATCCACGCCATTGTTAAAGTTTTCCAAACAACGCCAAGAGTTTGTATATAGGTAGATCGAAGAGCGCGAGGACTTTTGAGATTGGCCAATGAGCCGGGGATAAAGTTTATCTGATCCAGTAGTGTTCGCGCAGAGCACAAGGGAAATTTAGGCTTTCTCTTTCTTAATTCTGGGTAATTTAGTAGTTGCAAGCCCTTTAGATTGCCCAGCGCCAATGGAGTCCGGTTTCGTCCATATTGTAGAGGTTTTCTTCAATAAAGAGGAGAGTAGCTGCTCGAACAAGCTTCATCCACTCCTCTGCGACAACTGGAACTGACCTAAGCTCGCCGTAGTTGACATGCTGTTGCAATCTATAGTGCTTCTTAAATTTGCTAAGCCAGCTAGGTGAGAACCTCGGGATTGGTTTGCCTGCATATTCGGGGACAAGCAACCAAATTTCCCGTGCCTTCTCTGCCAATAGCTCTCCCAACAGTAGCCCAACTTTGTGTTCGATTCCCTGCTGCCAAAAGAAGAGCATCGCTTCAAGGATAGGCCATGTTCTGACCGGACGCAGGGTAAAGATGTAGCAACCTCATGAATTGAAAACTATGGATGGCTATCCTACTTAAATATGTGCTTTGTAAATAAGAATAGGGGGGATCGACAGGGGAGGATCGTCAGGAGAGGATCAACAGGAGAGCTCAGTATACAAGCAATGGTGCTACCTGAGAGGCCAGCACTCGGTTACACATGTGGCCTGCCGTTGGCGGAAGGAGATAGCGTTCGGGGCTTCCTCGAGGTCAAGGTGCTTGTAGTGGTCGCCTAGAGACTCCGACAAGGCGAATTGAGCTAATCACTGACCGTATTTCTGCTCAAACCATTGGGGAATATCTTTATAGCGCGGATAAGGCTTTTTGGAGTAATAAAACTGGCGGAAACCCTTCCTTTAGGTGTCGGAGACGCCTACTCGGGGCATTTCGATATAACGCTAAAGAAACTTTTAGTTAACGATTAATCGGATATCGACAACAGCACAATTTTGAGTATACATCGTTATACCGAGTCTTGACTGTACTGAGTAACGTGATAGCGCGGTCTTACCAGGAATACAGCGAGGCTTCTGCGTTATGGCTATACCTTCTTCTGCTTCAATCCTTTCACACTTCTCCATATTTTCTATAGCCCAGGTTGATCCCAGGAAGCCGCGGACCAGCTGCACCCTTTATATGAGACCCTGCCGGACGTCGAATATCTTCTACGCTTCGATCCTGTTAAGTATCAAAAATCTAAATACTCCCAACAGATCCAGCGACTTGTTCTAGCCCAATAATCTAAAGACTGCTTAAGCCTTCATTATTCATATGCAATCTACGGTCCGTAACGTTACCTGCTATTTCTGTCACCGAGTAGCACCTCGTCTTCTCCCTATAATCGGCCCTTCCTTCGTTAGCTGTTTTCGAGTCCTCTTACGTACTATCATACGTACTCTCTTATGTACCACCCGCCTCTATTGTGTACAGTATACAGATCAACTCTTTCTCACATTTAATGGACAATGAGTTGCTACATTGATTCCCTGCACTCGGTTACAATTTCAGATCGGGTCTGACCTACCTCAGTCATCTAGCTAAGCTGCCCAGATGGCAAAGGCTAATACCCGAGCTCGGTGGAGCCTCGGCCGTGAAGGGAATTATATATATTGGATGAGAAGGGCGAGATGTCGTTCAAGTACGCTTTGTGTCACCGAGTGCAGGAAATCATTGTAGCGGCGATCTCATGATGAATTGGGCGTTTATCTAGGGATTGAAATATGTAAATGAGTGAGTAGTCAGATAAGTGCCAGGGAGGCTTGGAACAGGTAGTGTACGCAGTAGAGAATTAGTGTACGCGGCAATGGACCAGCGTAGGCTGCAGTACCAATCGGTGCTGTTTGGTGACACTTTTTGGACAAAGATATAAGTAATCGATTGTTAAATCAACCAGACAGGAAATAGCCTTTACTGGGGAAGTAGCTCTCGCCAGAGGAGCTATTAAGGTGAGGTATAAGCATGCTTCCTCTTTTATTTTTCTATTTTATTTCTTGTTTGTTCTCTCGGATGAGAGTTCTTCGGTTTAGGCGACGGGGCTGTTAAATGCTTTTCATGAGATTGATTTTGAATCGGCTTAGTGAACGACAATTATTTCGCTTTGAAGAGAGTCTCTTCTATTCTCTCCGGTCATAGAATCTGACCTGCAGGCTGCTGCGTTGGTAAAGTCGTACTATTCCATTGCTTATTCCACATACTGCTCAGAATATCTGTCGAAATTATATATGGCGCTCTCCTTTGATCAATAATTTTCCTAAATTTCCAATTAACTTTTATTAAGAATACGTCATTAGCTTGCCATTTAAACGAATAGAAGAACCAAAATATTTCTACCAAGGTTTGCGCTCAGGCCTTCCGAATATTAGGACTCCCTTTGCCTTTCCTATATTTTCCCTAGTACTACACTCCTACGTCCTTTCCTTATTTGTCTATATCGATACGAAAGTCGTCTGGCGGTGAGACCGTTCGCGTACCTTAAGACCTTGTCGTGGATTCTCCGTTGCCCCAACTCTTTTGTCGAGGACACTTCGACAACTTAAGGGAGTACGACGAACTTGGCTGACAGATAGTGCCTACTGGTATAGTCTCGCGGTAAGACTTTATTGCAATCAACAATTGTTCTAGAAGCTTTTCGTGGTAATACCGGATTTCGAGTGGCAGGTCCTAGTTTACTTCCAAATCATAGCTTAGGAACGCTGTTTATACCTGCTAAAGTAACCTTAGTTAGATACGGGGAAGAAGGCAACTTCGCCAGAAGTGTAACCGAGCGCACTGGAGTGAAACTCATGGTCAACCTGATGATGAATTGAGAGCTATCTAGGTGATATATATATAAGGAGTGACTAGGCAGATGAGTGCTAAGCAGGTTGCGAACAGGTAGCGTAGGCAGTAGAGAGTTGGCGTAGGCGACAATAGACTGTGTAGGCTACAGCACCAATTGTGACAAGAAGAGCCTCGGTACGCCCTTCCGCATTGGACAGAGGTCTCATAGGTTCTCATAGCTCAGCTAAAGTTGCAGATCGCTAACTTATACTACAGAGTATCTACTAATTATTTGTAAAACATTGCGATCTGACCGACCTTCGTCGCCTTACTCGTACTGCTTTAAGAATCCCAGCGCCTCGTGGTGCTCTCTTTTGATAGTTTCCGCATGAGCATCACTTCGAATCTTGATCTGGACATTGAACGGAAGCGGCGCCTGTAGAATACCCGGATTATACGCCTCTGGGTCGAGATGGACTACCTTGCCCGTCGCAAGATCGACCGGCTCCGCAAATTCAAAAGCCCACAGCAGCTTGGCTGCGATGCGTCACATATTGCGTTCTGCCAGGTGAATTCCAGGACAGATGCGTCGTCCGGCTCCGTAGTTGTAGTGATGTGCTGGGTAGTTAGACGTGATGTACAAAGAAGCGAGCTGAACATAGACTGGACTTATCTCGCTTTGCCCAGTCAGGGCTTCCAGCATAATCATTGGCCAGTTTGTCATGCTGCAAGTAGCGGTCAGGATCGAAAGTGTCGGGGTCCTCGTAGATGGTGTCCATGTGGTGGATAGCCCATGTGGGAATGAATATGGTCGAATCTTTCGGGATGAGCATCCCATCGTACTCGTCGTCTACATACGTTAATATTCATAATAATATGGAATGCAAGCTTGAAGGTGAAGGACTTGGTTAGGGATACCTTGCCTTGCTCTGTGCGGCAAAGCAGTGACGGCCCTATTTAAATAATACGATCAACTCTGGGGCCATCCACCTGGAAAGTAGCATACATACACTGGACGCCACCTCATGCCCTCTTTGACAATACAGTTGATGTATGGCAGCCGAGGAAAGTCCGACCGGAGCGGGGATCTCTCCGTACCACAGACCGCATCGATCTCCCTCCTTGCCTTCTCCTGCACGTGCGGATGTAGCGCAAAGGCCAGGATAAGCGTCAGTAGCTGCGCCGCAGTGGTATCTGCACCACCCTCGACCATTTCCCCCAGGAGGTTAGTGAACGCATGTTGGCTCACCGCCGTCGGCATACCTTTCTTCTCGTACTCGTCGAGCAGCGCGTCGATGATGCACGGTCGTCGGTCTCCGCGAGCCCGGCGCCCTTCCGCCCGCCGGCGCGCTTCGCTCCAGGTTTGGTCCATCGTCACGCCGGCGTTGATGGCACGGCGCTTCCATAACGCCATCCAAGCGGGCGCATACTTGAGGATGATAAAGACTTCGACAGGCGGGCTCGCGCCGGGTTCCATAACCGCGGTCCACTGTTCCATCCGTAAGCTAGAAATCCCCAGGAGTACAACAGAGCTGAGGATAGAAAGATGTCCGGACTACCTTCTCCATAACATCGTATACTCCCTGAGGCTGGTTAGCTTCCTGACATGATAAAAGGCTTCAAACACGGTTCCGTACATGACCCCAGAATGAATCGAACGTCGCGGCGCGGAAACCGTAAGTAATGGAGGTTACCACTGACGCGGTGTACCGTCTAATATCTTGGTAGAAGCTCCCTGGGTGATTGAGAAGATTTGTCATAAGCACAGTAGCCCTAACATACGCGATGTAAGCATCGTCCTTTGCCTAGAGCTATATAAAGACTGTAGGAAACGACTAACTCAGCTTCCTGCACTCTGAAGTGCTTTTCGTCTAGCTGTCTTGGAGAAAAGTTGTGCGAGATCACTTTCCGCTTTTCTCTCCAGGTCGCGTCCATCTGCTCGAGGGCAAGGTGATCCCCTTTAGTAAGGAGACTGCCGACATAGCTAGGCGGGCGATCAGAGTAGATGCTGCCCTTCTCAACCAGGAGTTTGTGAATGGCCCGGCGGTTACAGAGAACGATGATGTTGGATGGTCCAACCGTGAGGCTGAAAACAGGACCGTATTGCTTCGCCCATTCCCTAAACCTGGTGGAGGGAAAATTAGCACAGCACAGGCAATTGGCCTAAAAAGGATAAGCTGGAAGTTTGATTTACTGTTTGTAGAGACCTGTTGCTGGGATCTGATGGGCATTCCCAATAATTGGCAAGGTCGGTGGTCCCTTGGGCATTCGAGGGTCCCGTTTTCCAACCTGCAAGAGACGATATACTAAAGCCGCTACAGCAAGGATTATCACGGTGTGGGCATATGGCATGTTGTCTAGGCTTTAATAAATCAAGAAAACTCGCGAACAGAAGAGTAATTGCGGATCCCGCTACAGGACACTTCGTCGCTGCGTAAATCGAACTAAGTAAATGAAAATATGAGCAACGACGGGCCTGCTCTTTTCCTTTACATAAATTGGTAGCAAATTATTTAGTTCCAGGAAAGCACAAACAGGAGCATCGTGCAATTGTGAGCTGGGCGCCGTATGACGGGGCAATTGCGGACGAACTTATTGCCACGTTAAGTTAGCCCGACGTTGCGACAATTGCTCCGGAATTCTGGGCCAGACCCGTATTCCATCCGTCCCGATTGGTTCCAATGAACAGATTAAAAGCGACTAAAATAAGTCATGTGGAGGGGATTGTGATTGTAGTGAAGACGGTTGTCTGCGTAAAAAGGGTGCCTGTGTAAAAAGGGTGCCTGTGCTATGTACATGTAGGGGCTGCCAAGGAAGTGTATTCCTCGCAACTGCGAGGGACATCATCTAGCCTACAGTGCTTGTTCAGAGAGTCTTCGACCTTTAGAATATACAGCGACAAAGTCCGGTGGGTCTGCCTGGATAGATTGCATACCTGCGCAATCGTTGGTAACGGAGTCGGCAAACAAAACACACCTATTACGTCTTCATGGAGGTCTTATTTGGCAGCATGAAGTTCTCATAAATATTGTCTTCAAAGGAATTATTGCATTAGATTCTTACTGAAGGTAATGACTGATTAAATACACAATAATCGATTAGGCAGTAACGATAGTACGAATCCTTGATGACTCACGTTGCCGTTGTGGCGGTGGTGCCTTGAGTTCTGCCTACGCTTGGCGCATGGTAGCAAGGTTGCCTATCGCGGTTTTGCCAACACGTCTCCACCCCGCTTTTCGACCACGATGCAGCCTCAAATCCCCCACATGAGCCGCCCCCGCATTTCAACGCAATGTAGTGGCTTGTCTGAGCTTGGCATGCTCTGATTTTCTCACACCGCCGCTTCCTGCCCCTCAGTCTCCCCGTTCCATCCAAAATTCCTTTGCTCATCAATCTCTCTTCCAGCGTGGATGGATTTTCTCCAGAGCCGAGAACATCAGAGCTTCCCAACTGGCAAGTTCGCTGCGACGGGAAGGTCAGACTTAGCTTGCGAGTCCTGTCGGAGGTGTGTCAAGGCCAGAATGGTTTTGATTTTGGGCAATTACCGCTGATCAACTTGTCACTAACGCGCTGATGAAAGGAGAAAGGCGAAATGGTTCGTCAAATGGCGTGCACCGTCGGGCGTCAACTCTGCTGACTCATGGCCAATTCAGCGACAGGACCCTGCCTTCCTGCATGCTGTGCAATAAAACGTCGCAGACGTGCACTTACCCTTCTAATCGGCTGAAACCAGGCCCCAAGACAGGTAAACTCGCTATATTATTTCGTTCTCATCCGAGCCTGACGGTCCTCGAGGGTCACTACAGCGAGGCCGACAACGTTTGCGCTCCTACGGCCCAAGAAGAAGCCAGGAATGCAACACCCGGTCTGTGAATGGGGATTTGGAGGTTGGTAATCAGTCAGCTCTGCAAGAAAAGCGCGATGGGAGGCGGTTAGCGAGTCCATCTTCTCGCCGGCGAAGGACATCGGAGAGCGTTATGCCGGCCGCCAGCATCCCTTTCGAAAGTGCTCTGCCTCCTTCGCAAGCCCCCAACATCGACGAGATGCTCTATGAGTCTGACTCATCCGACACGGCCGCAACCAACTTTGTGCGCGCTATCAGTCTCTCGTCTCTCATTCACCCTACTCATGAGAGTTGCTTGACGCCACCGGCCAGTGTGTCGGACACGTCCACATCTGGATTCTTCGTCAATTTGGCGGGAACACAGGATCTCATTTTGCAAACCTGCTATTCACTAAATCTGTCAGCCGGGACACTGCAGGTGCTGTAAGTCAAACATGCATCTGAAAATATATCGACTAATACGCCCGACTCCAGCATAGACTCGTATTTTCAGAATATGACTGCCATCTCTCTTTTCCATCAACCGTCTTTTGGAAATAAAGTCCAAGAGACTAAGAACCTCTTGCATCTGAAGGCGCTCTTTGCAGCAATGTTGTCCTTCTCGGCGAGATTTGAGCGGAGCCAGTCGGCACCTTCGTACCATACTCCAGCACATAATACGGACAGCCTATCTCATGAGCGGTTCCACGCGCTGGCCCTCAAGTTCATTCAAGAAGCCATAGAGGAGTGTGCCGACGAGACACCTCCACTTTGTCTCCTCCAGAGCTTGGCGCTCACTACGTATTACCTCCTCACCAATAGTGTTCGCGGGCGAGCGTGGCGGCTGTTAGGATCATGTGTGAGGATCGCATACGAGCTGCGACTCCATCTAGTGGACTATGAAGGCAAAGTCGACTCCCCGAAGGTCGGTGTAAACCTCGCGCGGTGGTCAGCAGATGAGGAGCGCCGACGATGTTGGTGGGCGATATGGGAAATGGACGTGTTCGCCAGCACGATCAGGAGGTGTCCCACTGCAATTGATTGGACCATGAATGACACATGTCTGCCCATTCAGGATGAGTTTTGGTTTCATAACCAGTACTGCCCTAGCTGCTTCTTAGAGCGAAGGCCGATGGACCGTTGGAAGAAGCTGAAAGAATCCGGGAATGAAAGCGCATCAGCGTGGTTTATTATCATCAACTCCTTGATGAGGAATGCTCAGGTACTTTCTCGAGGCAACCTCCAGGGGATCTTGCCGGGCTCCGATCCCAACAACAACGTCGCCCAGCTGACTGACTATTTCCGAAATGCGTATAAAAAAAAGCGTTCGGAAGAAGATTCAACGCAACTGACGATCCTTGCCCATGCACTCCGGTGTACTACCTCCGTTCTGCCCGAATCTTTGGCGTACAAAGGCGAAAACTTGAGCTTTGCTTCAATGGACCAACACTCTACATCGGACGGCCTCGAACAAAGTTATGGACGACTCAATAGCGCGAAGTACAGTATATACATGATCACGCAGCTGGCAGCGTTCATGATCTACCACCACTATGCCTTTGGAGAAATTTTAAACGGCACTATCTTCGCGGAAGAGCCGCGAAACCCGGGTTTTGGATGGGCTGTGCCGGACCAAGCAATCCCTCCAAACTGCAAGGGGTTACAGAGCTGTTTGCAAGCGGCAGATAACATCCTGGCCATCATCAACCGGTCATCTGAAGACCATGTCAAATACGTCAACCCCTTCCATGCCAGTACTGTGTGGCTTGCAACCTCTCTTCAGATTCTCCGCAAGGTGTTCGGACCTGACGTTCAGGTTGAATTGACCGAGTCCAAGTGCGAGATACTTCGTCTCAGTTGCCAGCAGTACACTAAATTCTGGGGTACACCTTTAGCGCTCCTGGAAAATCTGGACAGCTTGGAAGAGCGATTGATACTGAGACGCAAACTATCTGGGAAGGTGGAAAGGAATGTTACAAGAACAAACGCGCGTCCGAACACGGCTGCTGCTACTCGACATACTGAGCCGAAGCGCCAGGAATCGCGGAATAATAATACAAGTTGGGAAGGATTAAGGCATGCGGTGACGATGCCGCCCGTTGCTCTAGATGGTATATCGAGCTTTTCGTCAGATCAAATCGCTGGGTGTGCCGATCCGGCATGTCAGGCGAAATCGCCCATAAGCAATTCTGCTGGCCAAACTCAGACGCCAAGTCAACCGAGCAATGTTCCCGAGTATGCAGAGGACCATATGGTTGGGAATAGTTCTTCAGGCAGCTTCGATCATTCCTCATATCTGACATTAGAGACGATGGATGCGGGCTCGGGGTTCGGGGAAGATTTTGCATGGGATCTTGCCGGATTAATGTCCGAATCCCTGTCTAGGTAACATAAGACATATCGAATTAAGTCAGCATATGAGCGTGACAAACGCTGGCTAAGCGGAAAGTAGAAATGAGGAAAATGGATGTAGTTTGAGCTGTACCCTATCTCGATAGAATGGCTTTCATAGCCCTTGTCAAGGAGTCTTCTGCCCAGCTGACATCTCCTTGCATCTCTCGGCACCTCCACGCTACGAAGCGATCGGGACGGATGAGCAGGCAACCAGATTCCTCGACACCGCGAACACGTGCCCAATCGAAATAGGCGTCCTCGTAGTCCTGGCCGAATCCAATTGAGAACGCGTAAATGGGCACATCGAGCGAGCTGGACAACTTGGCCACAGCGGTCTTCCAGGCGTCACCACCAATACCGGTGAATAGCGTGAAGCCGCCTTTACCAGCCAAATCGATAGTTGACACCAAGCCCGAAGGAATCGCGCTGTTGAGCCAGGTGTGAGGCAGCCTCCTGCCTGGTCTCGTGCTAGGAATATGATAGAGAATAGGGTCGGAATTCTTGTCGTTAGAGTCAGCGAACACACCGACGTCTGGCAAGACGGCTGTTGACTTGTATGTTTGGTTCATCTCGATGCCGAGGCCGTGAAACTCATGTGATGTTTGCGCAATTGCTGCCTGAAGCCTGAGACGACGGTCTTTACCGGCAGATGTGTCGGCGCCCAATTCTTTGATCGCGACACAGCGTCCTTCCACCGTGGGAAGCGTTACTCCTATTGCTGTCCAGACGTGCCTGTGGTCGCGAAAGCCGTCATTGGCTCTATATTTGGAAGAGGGTTGTAAGTACAGCTGGTGGCACAACGGCGGGCGTCTGACCGTACCTCTGCACTACTGACCTCCCGACAGGTTGTCGTTCCTGTGAATAGGTAGTCAAGAGCCCTGCACCTGCCTTGTCTTCTTAGGTCAATAAATGATCAAACATACTCCCTGGAGCATTGAAGACTCACTTTGCATCACGTATGCAATTTTCCAGGCCAAATTAAATGCGTCTTGAATACAAGTGTTCGAGCCGAGACCGTTGAATGGAGGATGGCGATGAACAGCGTCTCCGAGACAAAATCTACATTTTCTGTCAGCATCGCAAGCGGCAACGTCGCTAGGTGTAGAGGCTCACACGCGGCCCTTCGAATAAGTCTCGGCCACGATTTCGTTGATATTCCAGATATTTACCCTGATGATTTTGGCTGGTGTGTCATCTCCAATCATCTCCCATCATCTCCCGTACACGCTTCAGGCACTGCTCCTTCGTGGGCTTGCTTTCCAGTGTGCTTCCTGGAGTAGGCAGTAGGATGAACATCCATTCGTGCCATGGCTTCACCATGCGCACGATTGACATGCGTCCAAAGTCGGGATGCTCGCGATCAGGCTGCATAATCCAGTGCAAATTGCCCATGCGATACTTTACCAAGTGCGATAAGTCCGCTTTCACGAGGACATTAATGGCCGGCCCGCCGCCTGGATGCTTCTCAAGCGGAAGATCCAATTGCCTTATAATACGTGACCGGGCGCCGTCCGCTCCGAAGAGATACTTCGCCACAATCACGTAAGGTTGTTTGGTGATCTTATCCACAACACGCACCGTTACACCGTCGCGATCCTCTTCGAAGGAAGTATACTCCGTGTCCCATCGAATGCTGAAGCCATTCAACGTCGCGTAACGAACTAGCTCGGGTTCCAACAGCGTTTGTGGCAGGTCGCATGGTGAGCAAGGACTTGCGTTCTCATAATCACCCTTCAATTGTAGTCAGGCATAGAAGTCGGTTTTTCCTCTGATATTCGCATCGGTACCTTTCTTTTGGGGTCATTACCCCAAGAATAAAGTCGGGCATACTCCCTGCCCGCCATACTATGGGCCCAGCGAGTGTGCAGCATGCAATCACCTTTTGTCGCAAGCTTCTCGAGAATTGTGTCGAGACCGATATCACGGAGACATTCTGCGCCATCGACTGAGCAAAAGGGCGATTTCCCCTGAAATTCTCGCGGGAGTCTGACTTACCCATGGCTGCCATGCTAGTAATTTGCGCTCGTGGGGTATCCGCGCTCGTGGAATTGAGTTCTACTATAATTCCTTCGATGCCTGAGACGAGTCATATCAATCTCACGACTCAAGGAATAAGAACAGCTCCTACTCGTCAGCTTACCATAGGAAGTCAAGAAGCAGGCCAGAGAAGCACCGGCTGGACCGGCGCCGACAATGACAACGTCCGTCGTCACGCCTGCTGCTTGACTGGCACAAGTGCCATTGGGATGAGGGTTTGACGCCATCACTGGGCAATCGGTTCTGTGGATGTTGTGGAAAGTAACTGGGGGAAGGTACGGACACGGGGGAAGCTCCTTGCTTGAAAGAATTGTAGACCAAGCAAACCGAAACACGGCAAAAGGCCCTGGTATATCTGGACGCGAGTCTCAGTCGTTGGTTTGAAATTATCATGCCACAAAACTTAGTCCGGGAATACCCCGTAGGGTCCACGTTGATCCAGATGTGGATGACCCACTGACTAGTTTTGTTCGCTGAGCTTCAATTCCTATCGGGAATGTCGGATTTTGCCTGTTCAGGCTTGCCAAATGTCCCACTTATTCCAGATCCTTTGTTCTCAGCGAAGGTACAGTGCTAGTACTTTTGTATTATGTGGTATATTTGCCCTTCTTGTATTTAATCGGCGCTTCCTCCCCAGTTACGGATAGTCAAGAATCTACGTGGGTGAAATCCAATAGGATGACTTTACTCACACAAGTGTCCTCAGCTACGGATTGCTTGTGCCCGATAATGCGTATTCAAATTCTTATCCTTACTAAAGGAAGTTTCCAGTCAAATTGGGACAGATTCTGCCCCATTCCGTCAGATTCCTAACGGAGCCTAACAATCTGTTCCTGCCGACACTATGGCGCGGCGCGGGAATTGATTTGTCCGCCTAATGAACTCCTTAGATAGCCCGTAACGTCAATACGTTAGAGCCAAGCTTCTGGAATTCGGCCGATGGCGTTCATAGATTCCGGCCAATTAGCCCGCCTCCCAAATCGGAAACAATGGAGCGGTCGGTTTGAGAGGATGGGTCTGTTCGTTCACCTTTAGTGACCTAGCGGTTGCGGCCGTGCATGGGCCTGCATCATCTACTCAGTTTATCCGAGACTTGCCCCTGGTAGCTCTCAATCTCAAGCCTTCTAATAGTATCACACCATTTTGTCCCTCTCTGCTTTTCCTTATCGTTTTTCCTTCTGGATTTCCCAAAATGACTGGACAGTCGAAGATCACTATACTCCGCGTGTCCCACGTCTACTACAAGCACAAGGACGTCGAAGCTGCCCAGCAATTCCTAGCCGACTTCGGCTTCATCGAGACGAAACGAGTAGGCAATAAGATATACTACCGCGGCTATGGGACGGAATCATTCGTGTACTGCCTTGAGGGAGCAGACGAGGATGAGTTTGGAGGGACTGGTTTTGTTGTGCAGTCCCTCGGCGACCTCGAACGCGCTAGAGAGCGTATCCCAACAGCATCCGAGATCTACGACCTGGCTGACGCTCCCGGGGGTGGTAAATGCGTGACTATCAGAGATCCGGTGGATGGTTGGCCGCTACATCTCGTGTACGGTCAAACCCTTGTCGAGCCTACCAAAGAGTATCATTACGTCAACTTCAATTTTGTAAGGACGTCCCACTCTATGTACTCTAGACGTGTCTGAAAGAGGGCTTCGCTGACAATTGGGTGGATAGCCGCACAAGAAAAATCGAGGGGGTGGGGAGTTCCAGCGATTTGATAAAGGTATAAGCTCGGACCGAAGGCGTCTGACCACGATCAGGGGTGGCTTACCATGCTCATGGCAGGCCCCGCGAATGTCCACAAAATGGGACATTTCGGCATGTGCGTGACCGACTTCGATAAGGTGTACAACTTCTACACGACGCTGTTCAATTTCAAGGCGAGCGATGTAAGCCTGAGGAGAGTCCCACTGCTTGATACTTACGAGCTATGATACTAAGTCCTGCATTGTAGATCCAATATGACGAGGCCGGCAAGTATATAGGCGCGTTTCTGCATATCGATTTGGGAGAGCAGTTGACAGACCATCACACCTTCTTCATCTTTGAAGGGCCGAAAAGCCACGTCCACCACTCGTCCTTCGAAGTTCATGACTTTGATACAGAAGTTCTTGGCCATGACTGGCTCCGGCACAAGAATTATAAAAATTGCTGGGGAGTGGGAAGACATGTTATGGGTAGCCAAATATTTGACTACTGGTATGTTCTTCGGTTAGCCTAGTTAGCATTGAATCAGGTCATTGATGGTCGGGCTAGGTACGATACTTCCGGGTTCATCTTGGAGCATTATGTTGACGGAGACCTCGTCAACTGTCACACTGAAACCAAGGTTTCTCAAGCTTCACCGGATGGTCTCCATGTCTGGGGTAAGTTCCATGACTGCTATGCCCCTAATTTGCAAGACTCTTGGTGTTTAACTATCATAGGCCCCGATGTTCCTGAAGGCTTCTTGGGGTAAGACGCTGGTAATTGATCACTCCGACATTGTAATTGTTAGGGAAGGCACAGTGGAGCACTATTTTTATATAACTTTCATAGCTACTCAACAGAACGGCCTTCTTCCTCTCATTTATTACAGAAATATACCCCGCACATATAATCATCGCGGAGGGATGTAACTGAAATAAGTAGAATAACAGGCACTAACTGCACCAGTCTATCTTTCATTCACCTTGATGGAAAACATCGGTCGGCAATACAACCATCTAAGGCAGCTAGTCACATTATCTACTCGTAATACACTTCGTTGATGAGGGTTCCTATCGACAAATCAATGAGTCAGCTGCACACTCTATTATACATGGTATTGTGTTGAGAGAATCGCAATTTTTCTTACCGATCTTCCCAATATACACCCTCATGTCATCGCCATGCTTTAAGACGACTCTTGGTTTCCTTGTGAATCCGATTCCTGCCGATTCTTAGAACACCGGGTTTAATTTATAGTGCCGCTTAGGAAGGTACCTGGCGGCGTGCCCATCATGATAATCGTGCCGCGTTCCAGAGTCGTGCCATGAGAAAGGAATGAAACCGTTCTCTGTACCGAGAAAATCATTTGGCTGAGACATTTGTTAGCGTTTGAATTGTATAAATGTAAATAAAAACGGGCCAGATACCCCAAGGCGGGTAGTACACGTACTTCGTATGAGAGTCTTGGACAGTTTCTCCATTCAGGGTTGCCTTAATTGCTAGTTCTGATGGCTCAGTAACCACGGAGGTGGATACAAGGACAGGCCCGATAGGTGCAGACATGTCGAGGCCTACATATTTCGTTAGGGGCCGGCTCTGAGGGAGAAACAAAAACTGGGACGGGAAAAGTTGGAGGAATTTTAGTTCAAAAGGTCGGCACCTTTGGAGAAGCACCACTGGCTGTTACGAAACTGCTCGGTCCTGGCACTGACGTCATTTCCACACGTGTAACCAAGCACATAGTCCAGTGCTTTCTTTTCTGGGATATCTCTTCCATCTTTGCCAATTACTAGGGTGAGCTCTGCTTCGTAGTCACTCGTTCCATCCTGCGCAAATTCCGGGATGGATATTTTTTGGGGATACGGTCCGTTTAGCGCCGTTCGAGGCTTAATGAAGAGGACCGGATGGGAAGGCACGGCCATGTTCGCCTCTGTCGCGTGATCATGGTAGTTGAGTCCAAGGCAGCGAATGAGAGGTACTTCGGACATGGACATCGGTGAGAGGAGCTATGGGATTGCTCGTCAGTCCAGAAAGGAATAAGAGAACCGATATTACCATTCCGTCCTGTTCGGGGGATGGCACAAAGAATCGTGACGGACCTGTGAAACAGTCATAACCTTGCCAGTCACTACACCGTCGAATAAAGACCCTATGACGAGCCGTGCCTTGATCTGTTTCCCTTCGAAAACCGCAAGGCTGACATCCATCATCTCACCGGTTTGGTCGACCTGACCAAGGTGGATAAGTCCATCTTCCACGGCAATGAACCGAATGAGATGGGTCCAGGTTGGCGCCATTTACACTTAGTCTGCTTGACTTAAAGGAAAACAGGGTAGGAATTTGGATCACAAGAACTAAGAAATTTGAGCGGAGATGTTAAAAACCGAAGCGTTGGGAGGGGGCTTCAGGCAATAGACATGGCGCTTGGGGTTTACGGACTAATTGCAAAGTTCGGCTCGGGGAACCTAGAGTCCTAGTCATTCCGGAGTGCATGCAGACACATCGCCCAACTTAGTCACAAAGCAAAAGTCGCGGCCTCTTGGAAGGCCGTCTTCCTTGTGGGGCGTACATATATATAGGAGAAAGTGGGAAATTTTACACTTTTCGCGAATTACATTACACCATCCAATAACTTGAGGGTCCGTTACCAGCGAACCAGTCGCATATGTAGTCTATTCTAGTGTGGTGGAGAAATACCGATTGTTATGCCGCCATCAACAGAAAGGACCTGTCCCGTCATCCACTGTGATTCCGACAAACATAGAAACACGGCCACTCCTCCGATGTCATCCGCCCTTCCCAGTCTAGGCCAAGGAGTTGCATCCTTCATAGTCTGGTGAATGGTACCGTCCTCCAAATTCTGACGTGCCAGACCCGTTGCCACCACTCCTGGAGCTATGCAATTGATGTTGATATAATCCCTGGCGTGATCGAGAGCGGCCGCTCGAGTCATATGGTTGATGGACGCCTTTGTAGCCGAGTATGCCACCTCTCCCGGATATCCACAGACTGCAGCGCAAGATGAGATGTTCACGATCCGCCCGCGGCTTCCCCTGTTTGAATCAACGTTCTGCTTCAGGAATTGACGGATCGCTAGCCTGGACATTTTTGCAGTGCCTAGAGTGTTCACTGCCACCATCTTCGCCCATGTCTCATCATCTTCATCTACGAAGAGTTGGAATGGAACCCAGTATCCTGCACAGTTGACCAACATGTCCAACCGCTCATATTCCTATGCCAATTGTGAGTATACCCTTTTTTTCTTGTCTGGTTCGAGAGTTACGGGCTTATCATACTGTTATTGTCCGCTCCAGAGCCTTTTCAAGTTGGTCTGTTTGCGAAATATCGGTCTGGCAGAATATGGCCGAGCCACCGCGCTCGACGATAAGCGAGGTCGTTGAGATGCTTACATCTGACTCAAATCCAGCTGGATTAGCCGCTTCCTTCAAATCACAGCATACGATTTTGGCACCATGGCTGGCAAGGCCGAGCGCAATGGAGCGTCCTATGCCTATTTTACAGCCAGTCAGTCTAACGGAGTGGATGTTCTGGGGCCGGCGCTAGAAATACCTGATGAAGCCCCTGTCACGAGCGCAACTTTGTTTTTCAACACATTCGACATGATCTTCTAGGTTCTGGTCGTATTTTGAAGATCACCCTGCATTGAGTACGGAATGTTTTCTAATTTTATTTTATAGTATATCCACCATGTACCAAGAAGTAAAGGGTATGGCCGGTCAAGGGCAGTGATGGACTATGGTGTGCTCGCCGGACTGATTTTCTACCGCGTCTCGTAGCGGTAAATCTTCGCACTTATAGGATCGAAGACCACCTACCTAACACAACACGACGTCTTATCGACGGCCCGTTCTAGCAAATTGGCATATGATACGAGCAACTCTTGGGCAAAATCGCGGCACATCTAGCCTTTCTCTGAAAATTCCTTTTAGCCTCTATCCCGACATTGTTCTCGGAAGAACCGTCGCTATTAGCCCGCAGAACCGGGGAAGGCGGGCTGTCTATAGAGAGAGCCTGATTCACGGGCGATCTCCTTCTCAATGGAGGATTAATAGAATGTCCCCTGGTTACGACAGAGCTGATCGAACAACTAGCTACCACACCAAAGCTCCCTTATCTCAAGCATCGAAAAAAAAATGTTTGAGGGAAAGTACTACACCGTGACGGGGGCTGCTTCGGTACCAGCCCGAGTTGCAAGCGAAAGCGGTGAGCAAATTGCTAACTGGAACTTTGCATAGGGTATCGGCAGAGCCACTGCAATACGTCTTGCCGAGTTAGGTGTTGCTGGCATTGCAATTAGCGACGTCGATATTAAGGGACTTCGGGAAACGGAAGTGAATGGTTCCTCAGGCAAGAGAATCGGATCCGCCATCATTACACACACAACGGTCGACGTGCGAAATCGCGAAGGTATCCAGAAATGGATAGAAGACTCGTTCCATGTTTTTGGAAAGCTAGACGGTGCAGCCAATGTCGCTGGCGTGGCCGGAGGGAATGGTGATACGACAATTGAGACAATTGTCAGTAAACTTAAAAGCCCCCAAGCCGCCAATTAATCTACTCGCTTGATTATACAGGAATGCTGATATGCAGACTTTCAGGTCCAGGAAGATTGGGATCTCACACTAGGGGTTAATCTCACTGGGGCCTTGAATTGCATGAGGGCGCAGCTTTCGAAGATTGCCATGCCTGGTGGCTCCATCGTAAACGTCTCGAGCACATCTGGTCAACGAGGACTCCCCCACAGTGCTGCTTACGCTAGCAGCAAGTTTTCCGTCATCGGACTTACAGAGTCGGCCGCTGGGGAATATGGGAGAGAGGGCATCCGGATAAACGCTCTGCTACCGTGAGTTTATTAAGGCATCATAGATCCTGTGCTGCTGGTATCATTTTACTAATGATACCGCCTTTAAGGGGACCTATTAGTACCAAGATCTTCACAGACGGCGAAGCAAAAGGACTCTTTGACGCAGATAAGCTGTCGAAAGACACATTACTTCAGAGAATGGGCCAAGCAGATGAAGTGGCCAAAGTGCTTTGTTTTCTTCTCAGTGACGATACATCTTATGTTACTGGCGGTAAGCTTCTCTGACTCCTGTCTTCATGAGTTGAGATCGATTGACCACTTCCAGCTCATTGGACTGTCGATGGGGGGTATTTAGCGTGTTAATAGCACTTTCCTACACGGGTCCCCTTAGAATTGCTTCTAAATAGAAAGTCTTTCCAGTTGTACCACTCCCAAAAAAGCTTCCAAGAGTCTCAGGCCCGCAATTAGATAGCCCGGAATTGGTCCGCTCGGCAGCACTAAAAAAATGCCCCGGTAACGCCCTAAGCTATTCACGTAATTACTCCTGTAGACGGGCTAACTCACAAACAGTCCGACATTTATGGTTTCGTATTTTATTCATGGTCCCCTGGTGCAGTTCTTCTCAAATAGTTGTGATATACTCAAGAGGGAGAGGGCTGCTATCTCCAGAAACGTGTACTCCATCAGAGATTGAATTCGAGTGTTCGATATTTATACACTATGGAAGCCCTGACTCCTCGTTTCTATGTCATCGCCCGTGTAGTTAGCTCCAAGGGTTCCTTTAGGCGCGTTAGTAATTCCATCCGCAAAGAGCTTTGTTCCCGATCGCCTAATTAACGAGGCCAATTTAGTGGACCGAACTCCTAGTGCACCTCTGTTCTGTTTCGGCAACCGAGCCTTACGGCTCCTCTTACTACTGGGGCCAAGATATCGATGGCGAACCGGACACACTCTGGGGCCTGGAAGGCTATGGCCACGCCGTCGGCTTCTTCCTCGGCCACCCTGCGTCCGACATGTTCAAGATGCAGATGGCCTTTGTCGACGCCGAGAAGTTGCTCAGGCAGGACTACGACTTGCACCATTACGACGCCATCGGCGGGTTCCTAACGCGTGAGGACGACCCAGACAGAGATTCTAAGACCTCTTTCGTGGTCGTGCACCACTTCTGGGCAGTGGATAACGCGATGCGGGAGGCGCTGCTGGGACACTTGAAGGGACTGGCCAGGAAGGCGCGTGAGTTGCCCGTTGGCGAGGGCGTGCAGAGTTGTCAAGTATTGCGGGAGTGCAGCGACATGACTTTGGCGACGCTGTGGGTGAGGTACGTACGGCTGTTCTCGGGTGATTGACAATTGAGTCGGGCAAAGTTTCCGTGTTAATACGAATGTGCAGGACGAGGACAGAGGCTCATTTCGTGAAATACAGAGAATCGGAGACGTACCAGTTGATTGTGGGGACCGAGTTGAAGAGTGGGGGGAATGTCGTCGCAAAATCCGAGTTACATAGCTCGCGAGCGTTTAATGGGCATATCGACAAGACGCCAATAGTCGAGCAAATCGACTATTAATGGCAAGGCAGACTTATGATGAGGAAGTAAACTTAGTAGTTGAAGAGGAAAAATAAAGCCAGCTACCATAGAATGTGTGGAGAAATGTTGATAGCCAATTCACGAGATGTGAGTCGAAACCCATAAAACTCTCTGAAAGATAGTCACGACACAGAGACAACAGGACGTATTAAATCTGAATCGGGAGTTCATGAGGTTCTAATTTTGCTAAATCCCACCATCTACGACAACTTTGTCGCTTTTAGCGGATCCAAACTGGCAGTAAAATCCGCCATTTTGGATTTCATATCCGTCGGAAAACTCAAGTGCTCATGGATCCACCGCCACTCACCATTCTCGTTCTTGCGCGCGATCCCCGTGCGCCGGAAAGCGGTATCGAAAGGGACGCTGCCGGCCGTGCCCCAGGTGTGCTGAATCATGGTTGAGTACGTGTACTCCTTGGACAATGCTGTGATCTCTATGTCCTTGAATTCCATATGGCCATCGTTCCAGTATGGGAAGATACTCTCGAAGTGCTTGTTGAACCTGGTCCGAATCGTGTTGCCGAACATGTCGTACGACAGCATGTCCTCGAAGTCGTAGAAGCGCCGGGCGCCCACCATGCCGTTAGCAAAGTCCGCACGTGACTCGTGGTTCCAATAGTGCAACCATCCACGATAGAGCTGGTCGAGGACTTCTTGCTCTTCCTTCGCCAAGGCGGGGTTGTGGTACTATATGGTGCTTAGTAGAAGGTAGGAGAGGTAAGGACTAGCTGGTTATCCACCTTGCTGGGGGCCATGTGAAGAAATTCGTATTGCTTGGAAATGGAGTTGTACTCAGCCTGCGCGTATCAGTAGAATCCCAGATCATCGAGATTGCGGCTGCGAACATCGTCCTTGACGAATCCGTTTCCATCCATGCTGACGAGGAGAAAACAAGACTATGAGTCGAAAAGATAGCGTTATCAGCACGTATCGCCAGTGTTTCCTTGAATAGTAGCCCGATATAACGGAAAGAAAGTGCTCAGGCTGCGTAGGGCGTAACCAGAGCACACTTCCTAGCCACATCCGAGTATTTATCTAAACAAATATACGATGGAGAAGACCGAATACCGCTCCGGAGCGATCAGCTCAGAAGACGGACTGTTGAAGAACAAATGGCGTCATGGCGGCTCAAAATAGAAATTATCGCGTTGACTTCGGATCAATTTATACCATCACCCTTCAGCCCGTCCGGGTCCGTTTCGGCGGGTCGAAGGACAACCCACCCATTTTGCCCGACTTTCTCGATTGTCCGAACATGAGTGTTGTCCGAGACCGGGTTGGGCGGCCCAATGCATCCGCACATGGCAGTGGGCCCCGGTGAGATTGATACGGCCTTGTTAAAAGGGTCGAGACATGTATGGCGGGGTCGTCAGTCCTATAAGGAAGACACGGCAGAAAAGTGTTGACAAGAGTAATTATAACTTAAACAACCCAGAGAAAGCAAAGAAGTATCTGAACTACCACATTACAAACACCTCCAATTTACATTCATACAGTAGGGTATAGCGAGATGGGCTCGATCTCCGCAACCCCAGCCTACGACGCCATCATTGTCGGCGGCGGCTTTGGTGGCTGCTATACACTCCACAAACTTCGCGAGGCTGGGTTCAAGTGTCTTGTAATCGATGATGCCGGGGACCTCGGGGGAGTTTGGTATTGGAACTGTTACCCCGGTGCTCGCGTCGACACCAAGGTCCCCTTGTATGAGTTTTCAGACGAGAACATCTGGAAGGACTGGTTCTGGTCCGAGAAGTACCCTGGCGTGTCCGAGATTAGGGAATATTTCGCTCATGTGGAGTCTAAACTACACTTGAAGAAAGACATCCTCTTCAACACACGGGTTGTTGCTGCCGAATTCGATGAGAGCAGCATCCAATGGAAAGTTAAGACGGATGACAGCACTGAGCGTTCGACGAGATATCTCATCCTCTGCACTGGATTTGCGGCAAAGCCATATATTCCGAAATTCAGAGGTCTCGACACTTTTGCAGGCATCTCTTGCCATACGTCCAAGTGGCCACAGGGCGGAATCGACTTCAAGGGGAAGCGAGCCGGTATCATTGGGAATGGTTCCAGCGGTCTACAAGTCATCCAAGAAGTTGGGCCCGAGGTTGCTCACCTCGCTGTTTTCCAACGCAGTCCAACTTACGCCCTGCCCATGCGTCAAGGTCCATTGACCAAGAAAGAGCAGGATAAAAGCACATATTCAGATCTCTATGAACTGCGCCGCCAAACCTTTGCCGGTATTGACACCGAATTCAGGCCAAAGAATGCCATCGAAGAGCCGGATGAGGAGCGAAATAGGTTTTTTCAAGAGATTTGGGAGGAAGGTGGGCTGTCCTTCTGGCTTGGGACCTATCAAGACGTCATCCGCAATAAAGAGTCTAATAGACATGCCTACCACTTCTGGCGCAGCAAGGTCCTCCCTCGCATCAAGGATCCCAAGAAAGCCGAGCTCCTGGCCCCAGCGGATCCACCATACTATTTCGGCACCAGGCGAGCGACACTTGAACAGCGGTACTATGAGGTTTACAATCAGGGCAATGTCGAATTGATTGACGCCAAGGCGAATCCTATTACTGAAGTCGTGCCGAACGGGGTAATCACCGCGGACGGCGTCTTGCGGGAGCTCGACATCTTGGTCTTAGCGACTGGATTTGACTCTGTCACTGGCGGAATCCTGTCCATCGACATTAGGGGTTGCAAAGGCGAGTCGTTACAGACTAAGTGGGCTAAGGGAACCTACACTAACTTGGGCTTAATGACTGCTGGCTTCCCTAACATGATGTTACTGTATGGCCCGCAAGGCCCGACCTCCTTTTGCAACGGACCAACTTGCGCTGAAGTGCAGGGCGATTGGATCGTGAACGCTATGCTCCGCGTGAGGGAGCATGGCAAGATCCGTCTCGACGCGAAAAGAGAAGCAGAAGAGGAATGGCGAGTCCTCGTGAACCAGATAGGCGACGCTACTCTTCTGCCCTTCACAAATTCAGAATATATGGGTACAAATATCCCAGGAAAACCTAAGGAAATGCTGAACTACCTTGGGGGACTGGTTGATTACACTAGACGGATCACCAGTACGATTGCCATGGGATTCCCCGGATTCACTGTCCATTGATGTTTAGAAGAAGAGCCTTTAGCCGGTGGAGAGTGGAAGAGCTGAAGATGTTGATGTGTGCACTGTACTGGCAGGATGGCGTTTGTGGATGTACATGAGCCCGGGGCACTCCCCTGAATATGGGCTAACGCCTTGACTATCATACATATTTGTTTTCCGTCAACCAGAAACTCTTAGCGGGGAATTTAGAAATTTTGCGGCCTCGCCATATATTTTTAGGCCCTTCTTAACTGCCAGTCAGGCGGCCGTACACATAGGCGATAGCTTGAAAATAAAAACCGTTCTTATTTGCTTTGTATTTTAATTCCTCTATGATTTCTTAAAAGAATTAGATATAATATTTTATATATAGAAGGCTATCTTAATCGAAAATATATGTTTAGAACATATAGCATTGCGGTACTGCACCACAGGTGGGAGATCTCGCTACCGTGGCGGTAGTCCACAAGGCTTAGTTATGGTTTTGGTCTGCGCACACGTGTGGCACGGGCGAACAGGCATCCAAGAGGCATACCAGACCTGCTAATAATCAATCGATCAATCCAAATTCCCTACTACTTGCTTGATTCTTCGTCGTCGCCTTCGTCAATTTATTGATTGATTGTTGGTTTACCTAAATATCTCGTTGATTGATTGATATTTGATAGATTGATAGAGCTTACTAATGCACATCTTTTGCTACTCTATGTAGTAATCTCTGTCCGAGGACTCCCCTTCGGGTTTAGTGCGGTCCCTCGCTTATCCATATTAGGCATCGCTCCTCGCCCCATCAACCCGCTGCTTTTGACGTCTATAAAATGCTCGCCCTCCCGTTGCTAGGCTTCCTCCTCATTTCTGTCCTTTAATTCTCTAGCCCTACCCCCGGCGCCTCTGCTGCTAAGCGGTCCACGCCTTTCTACGCCTCGTCTGCCTGCTCCCCCATCTCGTCTCCGGCCATCAATCAAAAAACTCGCTCCCCAAACCAGCCAACTTGCTGCGCGGCTTTCCCAGTTTCCGCCTTATTGTTCTTTTTACCGAGGCAGGCTATAGTGCTGTTAATCGACTTCCGTGTGGACCTGACGATCCCGCCAGCTTCAGTTAGGTTTGATTCAAACAGCTTTCGACTTTTATTTTTAGAATATCCTCCCTCTACTTTTCCGGGGCCCTTCACATTTGCTTTCGCTATCTACGATCCTACCTATACGCCTCTCTAGTTTCTTTGTTACAATCTTCCAGACTCTGCTTCCCGCCAGAGTCGATAGGATTGATAGCTTAGACGATTCAGCACATGTTGACTAAATGATCCCGCAATCCGGGCTTCCGTGCCGCCCGTGACCCAGAACCCAGCTTCAGTTCGAAATATAGCCGTCATTACCTCTTCTCCCTGGTCCGTATTCCTGGTTGCTGCCTCAACCACCTTCTCTGTAATCTCGATCCTGTTCCGTCTTCGCTCGAGTAGAAGTGTCATTATATCTTTCCCCTGTCCCACATTCCCAGCCGCTGCCTCAACTACCTCCTCTGTGATTTGGATCTCATCTCCTCTTCGTTCAAGCAAAAGCGTCATTACATCTTTCCCCTGTTCCCAATTCCCAGCTGCTGCCTCAACCACTCTCTCTGTGACCTGGATCTCGTCTTCTCTTTGCTCGAGTAGAAGCGCCATCACTTTTTTCCCATGTCCCTCATTCCCAGCCGCTGCTATTGCCACCATTTCCGTGATCCGGACCTCGTCCCCTCTTTGCCCGAGTAGGAGCGTTATTACTTCGTGATCAAATGGTCCTGCAATCTTGGCCGCCGCATTTTCTGTAATTTCGGCGTAACCTCTGCTGCGCTTAAGTAGATCCGTTATCACTTTCAGCTTCTTTGCCTTCTCCAATTCGCCCTGGCGTTCGTACTTTGATGTTAGGTTGGCCATGCTTTTCAGCGTGTCTGGATGCTCCCACCCTTGTATCTGTTTTCTTGTCTGTATCGCCTCTAAATACAACTCTTCTGCTTGCCCATAATTTTCCGAATATTCCAATATTAGTGTAACGTCCTACAGTCTGGCCGCTTGGTCTAAACAATCCTCCAGCTCCGTCTTTGAAGGCTTTGGCACTCTACTGCCTATCAAGACTTTGCTATCTTTTCCATCTTGCAGCTTTCGGGGGGACTGTTTCCAGTCCCAGACAAGTAGGAAATCACGTGGAAAGGTTGTTATGGAACCGAGAAGATCCGACCACTTGATATCCCCATTGTCTGTTATGTCCTCCGTAGGGGTCGGTGCAATCATAATGATAACGAAATGATCCTTGCACAGCCTGACGATCGTAGGCTTTGAAGCTCCTTCTAGGAGGCAGATAAGGTCACCCTCCCGGATGGATTTCGCCGAGGCCTGGAGAGTCCAGCACGCGCTCCATTCCCTTTTCTGGCCCAAGTAGCTAAGGGTATTTTTTGATGTGATGTTAACACTCTCGCTTTCTACCGATGACACCTGGGCAAGAATACAGCCTTTGCTCTTGATTACGGCCACCTCTCTATCCCCCCAAGCCTCTACATGTACCCGTTCGCAAAGAAGGAACTTGATAAGTCGTCGGAAGAGCTCTTCCCATGAAATCTGGTAGTCAGGCGTTAAGCCAGTTGTGCTAGGATCATCGGAACTCATGCCAAGTAAAGCATAAACCTTATCGTGACGCTCAGTAGCTTCGTGGGTATGATACATGTCTATTAGCGTACATAGAGGGAGAATACATAGAGAAAATCCGCCTGATGGACTAGTTTGCGTATTTAGGCCAGAAGGTCGCGCCCTTTATGAGGTAGGCGGCTGAATGGATCAGACTCTGCAAGTCTGGACAAGATTCGTAGGAGAGCTGTAATGAGTTTAAACCTGAGCAGAACGTGTATCCGTCAATCTCCGCGGAACCACACATGATCAATATATGGCGAGCTGCGGCAACCTCCTGCAGTACCTGATCGACCTTGTCAATAGCTTCTGCCAATTCTGTTGGGGGTCTGCTTCCTTACCTAGATGCGCCGAAACCACTTCCGTTGAAGCAGCGCGAAAATTGACTGGTTCTTTATTTCCTCGTTCGGGGCTTTCGTAGACGCTTTGTTTGCAGTAAAGAGTATTTCTTTGATCGCTCGATCGCTATCGGCTGCCGCCCGTCCAAGCCAAACAATTGCTTTAGCATATATTCTCGCCATATACTGAACTTGGTGTCCACGCTCTTTTAAGTCTTTTTTTGTTGATGCATATAGCATCCACCCATATGATTCGTTCGACAAAGCCATCTCGAAGGTGTGACAGCGCCTCGTGAAGGTTTACCGTAACAGGTAAGTCGCGCTTGTCTATGGAGATAGATCGAGGCGTTTCCGAAGAACCCCATACGTAGGATAAAGCCTCATACAGATGACTCCCCTTGCCTGACTCTAGAAGAGGACATTCGAAGAGCTCGCATTGTATATGGGCATTTTCGTCTCGATACGGCATTAGCCGAAGCAAGCGAATTCTGCCCTTCGACAAGGGAGAATAACAGTACGGATTTATGCCACAAGACATGGTACACCGGACTGGAACATGAATACGTAAAATATTTCTGAATGAGTAACCCAATGCCTAGCGTTATCGCTTGGTTGTTTCCTAAGCTATCAGGTAACAAGGCTCTGGGAGGGGGAGAAATCTTGGCTGTGCCTCAGGCAACACAGCCTTAGTCCAATGGCGTCCGAGCGGGGAACAAACCAGCGGCGCACGAGCCATGTTTGAAGTATATATCCATCCACACAGTCTGACAAACTCGAATATATATGTAGCCTTGTTTGGGGTCGCTTGAAAATTGCTAAATCTAGCTTCGTTCCTCAAGGCTGTTTTGGGCAAACCGCAAGCTGTTTGCATCTCCTGTGCTTATATGGGACATATATCACGTGATAACACTACTCACTTTCCTGGTGTAGTACGAGGGGTATAAATAAATAAATAAATGAACCATTTTTGGGGCATACCGCAGTAGTTCACGGGGCTACGGAACCCCGAGGTCCGTTCCAACGATAATGCCATAACTAATTTTAATTGGCTAGCTCCGGCGGCGAAGCTTGACGAATACCATCACGTTTCTATTTCGGTCGGGGCCGCTTTCGCTCCCCTGCCAGAAAATACAAAGCCTAGAATTAAAAGCGAATTTTTCGCATAAATAGCCTTATCCGCCGCTTAAGAGAAGATCCTAAGCTTAGTGACGATGACTGACCATTGCTTTGAAGAACATTAAATAGGAAAACGAAACAGCGTGTCGCTTTAAGACGGAATATTTTATGTTGTTAGCTTGGGCTGTAGCACTACTAATTTCGCAAGGTTTCAAAGACCAAAAACAACCTCCATAGGTGTCCTAGTACTCTGGTGCCAGATTTGGGTCCTAGGAGCCTCAGGGTCCCTGAAACAACAGCGTCCCAGGACAATCGTCCCAGGATAATCGGCGTCCTAGGAAAATCGGTGCCCAAGGAAAGCCCCGGAAAAATTAGCATCCTAGGGAATTTGGCATCCCGGGAAAGTCGTCCCGGGAAAATTGGTGTCCTAGGAAAATCCTCCCAGGAAATTTGTCCTAGGAGAATGAGGTCCCAGGACAGTCGTCCTAGTCTGCGCTATTAAGCACGCATATATCCGTACACTTTCTTGATCGCGAACGGTTACACGTATGCCAGCAGCCCAGAAAGAAAGTAAAGAGGCGCTTGACAGCTACTAAGATAACATTAATTATAAATTAAAAGGATAAACCAACAGCAAACTGTATAAAATAAGCTACTAAATATAACGAGAGCCCACATTAAATAAAAACAAAAAAAAAGGGCTGTATAGTATAATAAAGTATAAATAAAAACAGTAAGTTAATAAACAAAATAAATGTAAGTACATTTTTAAGCTTATTTAATTATTATAAATTTTAAAATTTAAAAAAAAAATAAAAATTAAACGGCATAGAGCAGTGCGGAAACTAGGCAAGAAAAGTTAATAAAGTTATAAGGGTTGGACCTAGTACTTTAGGTGCAAGTGACTCTAAAAGCGGCGATAGGAAACCTCTAAAAAAGAAGTCAAAAGTCCCCCAAACATAGAGTTACTGTAGTAAAGTTGGGTAGATTTCTACTTTTCTGCGCCAACTTATTGCTAATGCTAAAACAGCTTATTAACACTTTCAATCTCGTTATCGAAAGCACGTAAATAGATGCTATAGTTAAAAAAAAAAAATAAAACAAGTGTAGTATTAAACAAAAAGGAACTAGTGTACTAATTATTTACAACGTTATAGAAGTTTAGAATAGAGGAAAAGTAGGATGCAAGGTTTAGCCTTGTTCAGCTATAAAGATAAGGGCATATTCTCTCAGCAGGACGAGCCTGATAACCCAGCTATATTAGTCGTTGTACGCTCGCGGTATACCTCTCTCCCGCCCACAATCGCTTGGTGGTCAACCCTCAATATCTATCTTCCTCCGAAGTAGCTCAGATGAACTTTTGAATCAAAATGCGTCTACGCATGAAGAAGATTATGTCGATGTTTGTCATTCCTAGCCATCTCTTGCTACCATGGGCCTTTCGTGCCCCTTCTGTGATACGGGAGGTGCACGATGTCGTACTCCCTTTCAGGTATCTTGTCTATGGTGAGTCCAGCCGGCAATGGGTGCTTTTGTTTTACGTGCTCCTTCAGTTCGTCGATAACGGTGTACCAGCTTGCGCAGTACTTGTAATCGTTCGTATTACTGTTATTAGCGTTTGCCGTGGCGCATATACGGCATTCGTGCAAGGTGCAATCCCTGAGACGGTCCCACATCGGTTGAGTTTTAGTCCTATCCTCCCGTTGTTGGACCAGCCTTTTGGCTAGACCAGGGAGACAATTGCGCATCTCAGTTTCTTGTGGATCAGCTGTATCCTTGAAAGCATCGTCCACCATTGTTTTTATAGTTGAGATGGTACCGGGGGGACCGAGTGTTCCATCGGTGTACTCGTCCATAGGCATCTTGTTCAGCCCTCTCTTCACATTGAAGCGGAAGTAATAACCCTTCTCAAAAATCCTCAGCCTCACATTTTCCTCCATCTGCTCATGAGTTCTCTGGGTGTCGAGCATCTTCTTCGTCGGGCTGAAACGGCCACGCCACGATTTAGATGGAATCCCTGTACCGAAGCTCACGATAGTTAGCCCTTTAGAAGCTTGCTTCAGGCCTGACTGTCGACTCCCCTGACGTAGCGAACAAACTTCCTTCCACGCACGTAACGTGGGATTGTTTGTACCAACTCCTCCGTCAATAAACGAGTGTTTGACTATTTTTTGGACTCCGTTTTCCACCTCGGACCATTGGATTTCCTGAGGTTGGAAGAACGTAGGTGCCGCACTCGTAGCTCGGCAAGCTTGCTGAATAGTGATATGGTCGTGCTTTCCAAGCGGGTCCCTGCTATATGGATTATACTCAGGGAGGTCGTATGTGCGAAGTATCATTGCGGCTTCTCCCTCTCCCTCGAAGGACGTAACATTGCTCTTGAGAAGCCTCCAAAAGAGTGACTCCTTGTAAGTTACCACGCCCCTGCCAGTTCGTAAGCATACGTGCCTCGAAGAACCTAATGCTTTTTAGATCCTCTTACACCTTGCATAAGTCCGGTGGTGACGGCAGATTGTTGAATAGTGGTGCTTGAGCCGGAACGCCATGGCCGTCTGCTGGATTTGGCCCTCGACCGGCAACAAGGGTGTCTATGTTATTAACAAGGTTTGTGTGATTCCATTTGGACCCCAATAACGAATTCTGCCTCATTTGTGCGGAAAAGATTCCGCTAGCGAAGTTTTCGTATGCTCTCTTTGCGTCGCCGAGAGTCATCCTCAAGCGACCAAACATCAAAGCTATAAGACTAGGTCAGAAATAGTCAGTCAAAGTCCTAGAATTCGCAGTATCGTACACGCTAATATCTTACCCGCCTGTGCTTGTTCCATAGAAATAATCAAAGTAGTGAGCCGGGCACATGTCGTCTACTGTGCCAGGTCTATATTTGTTCTCAGGATCGTGGTAGATCTTCTCCATCAGCTTTTCTAGCATCAGTAGACTCGCATAGCCTCGAATGCCACCTCCATCTGTCAAGTTATCAGTGAAGACCCAGGCAAGGCTGACTCGTTCAGTGGCTGACCGAAACAAACCATAGTTTCCGAGTCCCATGCTGCATACTTGGACCTCAGTTTCCAGGCGTCCGGGAAAGAAATTGGCTTGGGATTTGGACTTGCCATTGGGAAGAGGAGAGGCGCTGCCGGCATTCGCGGAGAAAGGACGAAGCGCGGTTTATTAAGGTTCCAATGTTACTGCAACCATCGCAGGGTGGCGCTTTGGCTTGTCTCAGCCTTGTCCCGAACAGCAATTGTTCTTCAGCCAAAACTGTTTGTGCAAAGCCTTGCAGACACCTGCTGACGTGGCAATTTCTGATTGGGCTTATTAGAGTATCCTAAAGTTTCTTATTAGTGTTGAAAAGCGAGAGCGCTGATTTTGCACGTTCGACCGAGTTAACTGTGCTTGCTAACTAAACATTTTCGACGACTTCATCCAACGTACACCGTCTCTCCTGGTCCAGCCAACAATCCATAGATGGGTTATGATCCTGAAAGCCCCACCAGCTCGGATGAGCAAGTGCGATTGCAGGAGTACTGGCGCGCAATCGCTGCGCAGAAGGTATCGTCGAAAGCGAGCTCGCGGCCCATGATCGATAGCAAGTGGGTTCATGGCGTCGAAGTGCCAACTGTACTTAATCAGCTACGCCTCCAAGATCCTATCTCAATTGTCTTCGATCCCATAGGTGCCACATTTGGGATTCTTAACAGCAATCTCATATATGGCAAGTAGCACCACCCCGAGCCTGACGCGCATAGCAACTGATCAGTGTAAATAGGCAACGACTACATCCAGATTCCGCTGCCCCCGTATCGCTTTAGCTCATTCCTCGATGTGATTACAATATTCGATGATGCTGGATTTCATAGTCTCAAGCCCCGAGCAAAGAGAAAAGGAGAGGAGGGCAAGGAGAAGGACACTTTAGCGGAAGGGAGCTCGCAGGCTGAATTAGCGATCAGGAAGCTCGTCGCGGAAAAAAAACGAGGGCCTTACAAGCACGGCGAACAAAGTGCCAGAATACCTATCGTCAGCTTCCCACTCTTCGCTTTCGGTCACGTCGTTATCCTCAAACGAATTTTCGGGCTCATACGGACTTTGCATGTCTTGGCGCCTGGTTTGGGCCCACGTCCGCCATCCGAATCTGAGAAGAAGACTCAAGAACAGGGTCTGACCGTCGAAGAGCCGCAGGCTGAAGGTGGAGAGAAAGCGCAGGCGACTGAAAAGCAAGTCAAAAAGCCGAACACGTACCTGCACGGTTTGGCCATCGAGGGCAAATATGACGAGCTCTGCGATGCTCTTCAAGAGCCTTCCACCGTCAAAGTCGACGAGCTTGACGTATTTGGCCGCACCGCGCTTTCCTGGGCGGCCGCTTATGGTCGTGCCAGAATCGCAGAAGTCCTCTTGAAGCACAAAGCCGATCCGAACCTGCAAAGCTCGAATACAGGCTGCACACCACTGTGGTGGGCGGCGAACGGCGGACGCGAAAAAGCAGCTTCCGTCCTTCTCGATCACGGCGCGAAGCCTGATATACCGAACTATTTGAAAGAATCGCCACTGCACTGGGCGGCTGGGAAGGGGTACGACGACGTCGTTAAGCTACTGATCCGCAAAAATGCCAACATCAATTCTATAGACGATGACGGTCGAACGTCACTGCACTGGGCTGCGAAGGATGGGCATCTGGCCGTAATTACACTGTTGCTCGAGGCTAAAGCTGACACGCAGGTAAAGGATAAATCCGGCCGGACACCGCTATTGTGGGCCGCTGAGAATGGGCACGAGGCCGTTGTGCGGCTGCTGCTCGAGAAGGGCGCCAACCTCGAGTCTAAGGATGATGAGTATGATAATATACAACTCTCGTGTGCCGCCCGGTACGGGCAAGAGGCCGTCGTGCGGCTACTGCTCGAGAAGGGCGCCGACCTCGAGTCCAAGGATAAGGAGTATGGCCAGTCGCTACTGTCATGGGCTGCCGCCAACGGACACGAGGCCGTAGTGCGGCTGCTGCTGCTCGAGAAGAGCGCTGACCTCGAGTCCAAGGATAACAAATATGGCCGGACGCCGCTGTCGTGGGCCGCCGAGAACGGGCACGAGGCCGTTGTACGGCTACTGCTCGAGAAGGGCGCTGACCTCGAGTCCAAGGATAACAAATATGGCCGGACGCCGCTGTCATGGGCCGCCGAGAAGGGGCACAAGGCCGTTGTGCGGCTGCTGCTTGAAAAGGGCGCCGACATCGTGTCCAAGGATAAGGATTATGGCCAGACGCCGCTGTCATGGGCCGCTGAAAAGGGGCACGAGGCCGTTGTGCGACTGCTGCTCGAGAAGGGCGCCAATCTCGAGTCCAGAAATAACGAGTATGATAATATACAACTCTCGTGTGCCGCCTGGTATGGGCAAGAGGCCGTCGTGCGGCTACTGCTTAGGAAGGGCGCCGACCTCAAGTCTAAGGATAATAGGTATGGCCAGACGCCGCTGTCATGGGCCGCTAAGAACGGGCACGAGGCCGTCGTGCGGCTGCTGCTCGAGGAGGGTGCCGACCCCGAGTCCAAGGATAATAGGTATTGCCAGACGCCGCTGTCATGGGCCGCTAAGAACGGGCACGAGGCCGTCGTGCGGCCGCTACTCGAGAAGGGCGCGGACCTCGAGTCGGATGACGAGGATGGCCGGACGCCGCTATCGTGGGCCGCCGAGAATGGGCACGAGGCTGTCGTGCGGCTGCTGCTTGAGAAGGGTGCCGACCTCAAGTCGAAGGATAACAAATATGGCCGGACGCCGCTGTCATGGGCCGCCGAGAATGGGCACGAGACTGTTGTGCAGCTGCTCCATTAATACCTCAACCGCCTCCCCACCTATAGCCTCTCCTATTGCCCCTCCTATTGTGGTGGAGAGGACTCCTCTAATGAAGTGTATAACTAAGCTCATTGTTGTTGTCTGTTTTTGTGGCTCGCTATAAACACTGCCCCTAATTACTTAATTACCTATTAGAATATAGTTCTCCTGTGTTTGCATAAACACTAGTGTGTCTAACTTATCTAACGTCTCCTAACTAACCCTAATGTTCTATTGGGAACTAGTTCTATTATACTTACGCTGTCCGCTTTTACTCTACTACACTATAAACAAGTTACTAGCGCGTGTTAGTTTACTTTTATACAAATCAATATCTTTCTATATAAATTCTGTTAGTGCGGTAGCTTGTTTATAGAAAGAAATTATTCTACTTACTGCTAGTACTTATGTATATGCCTAAAACACAGTAAAATAAAATAATAAAAAAAGAGAAAAATATTACTTAGCTGATATATTAAATACTATTTACTCTAGACTATGTTATAGCTACGTAGCTACGCTTTTAGGCTTAGCTAATAAGTGTATTAAAGTGTTTAGGTAATCTCTGTCCAGGGACTCCCCCTTCGGGTTTAGCGTAGTCCCTCGCTTATCTATATCGGGCATCACTCCTCGCCCCATTAACCCGCCGCTTTTAACGTCTATAAAATGCTCGCTCTCCCCTCGCCAGGCTTCCTTCTCATCTCTTTCCCTTAATTCTCTAACCTGACTCTAGTGCCTCTGCTGCCAAGCGGTCCACTCTTTTCTACGCCTCGCCTGCCTGCTCCTCATCTCATCTCCGGCCACCAATTAAAAACTCGCTCTCTCCAATCAGCCAACTTGCTGTGCGACTTTTCCAGTTTCCGCCTTATCATTCTTTTTACCGCGGAAGGCTATGATGCTGTTAATACGACTTCCGTAGGGACCTGGCGATCCGACAGCGTTAGTTAGGTTCAATTCAGACGACTTTTAACTCTCATTTTTAGAATATCTTCCCTCTACTTCGTTTTAGTTCTTTTCCAGTGCGCTGTTCCGGAGCCTTTCGCATTTACTTTCGCTATTCGCGGTCCTGCTTTTACGCCTCTCTAGCTTCCTTGTTACGATCTTCCGGTAAGGGTAACCCAATCCGGCCAGGACGCTGATCCCCTATCTTCTTCCTGCTCCAACAGCCACCGCCGTAACTGGACCAGAGCTGAGCCTAACCTGCCCCTGGACCTATCCGCCAGCGCCAATCATGAAAATGCCTTATCTCCTGACAAGAGGAGAGTCATGGCTCCAGGCGGAGCAGCATGTGGACCATGGAGAGAAACAGGAGAAGATGGATTCATTCCTTACCACTGTGCTCAGGTCTGATATCCTGCCGTTATCCTACCAGCTACGCCTCATAATTCGGTCTAACACGTCACATTCCGCGGCTTGCATCTTTCCCCTAAACTAGATTGAGTTCGAGCAAGGGCCTAATCTAGTGTACATAAAAAAGGAGGACAGAAACTAGGGCAGTATATTAGATTGCCTTTAGCTAGTAGAGGCACAGCCCTTTAGCTAAACGTTAAGGACTACTGTAGTAGGAGTGCGTGGTATCAACCTACAGCAGGATGGAGCAAAATTCATACGATATAAGGAAGACTATACCCTCCAACGTGCGACGTATCCAATTAAAGAAATACCTCGCCGTTATCTCCACCTTCTCCGCCTTGCTGCACCTTGGTGGATACCATACTAGCAATTGCTCTGCTGACTTCCTCGTAAGATGGGCAAGCATCTTCAGCCCTGGTTGCTCCAGATGAGCATCTTTCGTCCTAGGGTACGAATCCATAGTGTAAGAGCAATGGGCCTAGGGATCTTATCCTTGTCCTTCTTCGGCATAGCCGTGACAGATTCCTTTAGTCTGCTTCAGAAAAATAGTTGGATTTGCTCCCCTTACCATCTTTTAGCCTGTTTGGACCACTAGTTCAGATGCCATTAGCAGCTGGAATTGGAATCAACAGATGTCCTGAGCATGCATAGCGCATCGAGTACCAGGATCAACTATCAGCCACTTTTTCACACGAAGCACCTCTCAAGGGAGGTGTGATAAGCAGGACAGGCTACAACCTAACGTAGCTCGCGCATGATTTTAGACCTGAGACAAAGTCCCAATCTCTTACAGCACTGTTATAGAATGGTGAAAAGTGGTAGCAAAGAATATCTCTATCATATGGGCTTCTTTGTGCCTAGAAAGAACTACTCCACTAGGATATTTCTCTATAGAGGTTAGAAAACAAGAAGAGGTATCTTGGGAGTTCCATTATAAGCCAGTACTTTAAGATGGGCTCTTACTAATCTTATAATTATATCTAGGCTGTAGGCGGTAAGAACCCTTCTAGAAGAGAGTAGAGTAATGCTTATATATTATAATTTCTTAGCTGGATTCATACGCTTTACATAGCCACTATAAATGATTAGAGTTAGTAGCAAGAAATACTTTACGTTTTATAAGTATGGATACAGATCTAGTAGTTAAAAAGTCAGGCTATGTAGGGAAGACTAAGTTAGGGAGGTAGATAAAGTAAAGGGCGTAAGTATATAAAATAGTTTACCTTATTTTCTTCCTATCTTCTTTTCTATTATATAGTTATTAATTACTTATACTTGTCTACCTTAACTACATAACTCTTAAAATATATACTACTTTCTTTTTCTGGCTCTAGTAGGTGGCTATTTATATTTATATAAATATAGTATATTATCTTTCTCTAGCTTATAATAACCATGCTGTTAACCTCCTAAGTAGAAAAAACTAGATAGGCTTATACTATAGTAATTAGAATATAACTTTAAAATTCTATAACCTAATATAAGTTATAGACCTTATAAGTATAATAAAGTTATAAACTTTATATTAGCTATGCCTACTATACTAAAGATAGAAATAATATTAATATTAATTATTTTTTATTTCTTAAATAATTTTTACGTAAAGAGAAGTAGAAGAGAGCTCTAAGTTCTAAATAGAAATTTAATAAGCTTATTTATAATAATAATCTAGTAAACTACTTAAGTTCTAAATTACTAAATAATAAGAATAACTATTTAAGCTACTTTCTAAGTTACTCTTAAAAATACTAATTTTACTAAACTTTAGATCTGGCTATATAAAGGGTAAGAGACAATCTAATTAAAGCTACTAGTATATATATATTATATTATTATAATACTACTACTTTAGTAATTATATTTAATAGTATATAAAAAGCTTTACTATAATAAGTTATAGTTATCCTAATAATAGTTATAACTAAATAAAAAATAGCTATATAGAGTTTACACTTATTATAGAAATACTTACTAGAATAAATAGTAAACTAGCTTAGAATACTATGAAGCTAAATTTTCTACCTGTAATAATTAAGTAAGTATATAATAAAAGTCTTAATAATAACTTTATTAATATAAGTAGTAGTAAATTAGATAAAAAGTAAAGTAGAAAATTATAGTTATTTTAGCGCTATATATACAGCTTACTTATAATATTTTAAATAAATAAATAATCTAAGATAGTAATAATAGTAATAAACTTATTATAAATAATAAAGCTTATAATGTTATTTAAATAAACAGTAGACTTAGTACTTATAATTATTTAAGTAATATTATTAATAGTAGAAAGAACTCTAGTTTTAAACCTACTAGCAATATTTATAATTAGAATAAATAGGGTAATATTAAAAAGAAACATGAAAATAATAATATTTAGACTATAAATAGAGATAGAATAGCTAATAATAAGCTTATATAGTTTTCTAGAGATTAAGTATACACTTATCTCTTACTATATAATAAAATAGTAAATAAAACATAAAGTAATAATAGAATTATATATAGAAGTATTTAGTTATTTAGTAAATATATTTATAACACTTTTAGTAAACCCGCTAAACGTATTAATAAGAATAGAGTAAGTAAAGAAACTAAAAAGTTAACTTTATTTAGTAATTTCCTTTATAGCTATACTAAAGAACTAGTTATTAATAAGACTTTAATAGAGAATATATTTAATAATATTTACATAAAAAGCTCTACTAAAATAACAAGTAATAAAAAAGCTAATAATAAGTTTAAAGAATACTAAAATAATAAGCTATAATAGAAGCTGCCTACCTTTAAAACAGTCTTTAAATATAATTTTTTTTTTAATTATTAGCCTTTCTAGTAGCCTTCCTAAAGAAAATGAAATTATTAAAATAAGAAATAAATATTTTTAAATAGCTAGTTAAAGTAAGCTTAAGACTCTTTAAAACTATCTTAAAACACTTTTAATATATTATTTAAAAAATACTACTTTTGCTAATATTTTAGCTACTAAACTTAGTAATAAAATAGACTTTATAAGCCACTTATTAAAGAAATAGTAAGCTTAATATAGTTCTTTTAAGAATAAGGCCTTATTACGTAATACTAGAGCTTTACTTTAGTAAATTTTTTAGAAATACTTTAAATTTTTTTTTCTACTATTAACGCGCTCTAGTGGTATTCTTTTATTAAATTCTAAATTAAACTTAAAAACAAACTCTTTAAAGAATAAAAAGAAAAGTTAAAAACTAGTTATATTTATTATTTATAAGTATTACTATTTTAATTTAATATTATGCTTATATTTATCATGGTAATTACCTGTGATATTTTATAAAAGTTTTTTAAAAAAGTTTTTCTATAAGCCCTTTTATTACACTACGTGTTTATATATTAGCTTTATACTAGTATATAAGTTTTTACCTAAATACTTTATTTATAGCCTATTTTATTTCTTTTTTTTACCACGTAACGTTTTGAATTATTACTTAGTATTATATATAGTAATTAATTAACACTCTTTTTTAAGTTCTTAATGTCTTATATGTAGTATTCTTATAACACTATATTATATTACCACTACTATTAGTAGAATATCTGATTTTTTAAATACCCCTATTCTAACTGTAGAACTTATGTAGTTATTTAAGAAATAGATAATTATAATATAAAACGCGTTTACTAAAGCACTAGAATAATAGTAAGTATAGCTAAAATATTAGTAAATATAACAACAGGAATCTATTAACGCTTTCTGAAAAGAATTATAAGAAGTTTAAAAATAAATTATATCTATCTCTTTTTACTCTACTGTTTAAGTAACTACTGTTAAAAAAGTCTTAATAGATACTACTAGTTTATCTAGAAATAACTTAAGTTCTATAATTTTAATTCTATTTATAACTATAACTAGTACCTATCTCTAAGTTCTTTAAATTATAGTTAGGTAAGTAAAGTTAATTTCTACGCTAAGTTCTACTACCCTATTAGTAATAACGAAATCTAATTACTTATTTAACTTTCTAATGTTTACTAGAAAGTAAAGAGATCTACCTATTTTTATTAGAAAACTTTATTATAAACTTAAAGATAATATTAACTAATATTCTACTAAACGCTTCTAGCTTTTATATGTATACTTAAGACTAGAGAAGGACCTAATAACACTTATAAACTCTCTTATAAATTAGAATATATATATAATAGAGTAATTAATTGCCTTTTTACTAGCTATATATAGAAACCTAAATAAGAAACCTACCATTTTAAGTAAACCTAATTTATTTTATTAAGAGTAAAAAAGCTTTACTGTTTACTTCACCAAATTCTATAAACTAGCTATTAATACTAGATTAAACGAAATTAGTCTGATTATATAGTTAAGGAGATTATTAAATAATAAGTTTTATTAAATAATAGTAAGTGTTAAAAATTCTAATATATTAAATAACTACGCTAATTTAATATTTTTATATAATAATAATCTCTAGTACCTTTTTACGCTATGCTATTATAAACTATAACCTATATTATAATAAGACCTTAATATTATAGAAATTAATATTTCTAACTATGCTTCTTTTAGATTAGCTAAATAAAAAGTCTAAAAGCATAATAGCTAATATTTTAAGTATAATAAATATAACTACATTTCCTAAAACTACTTTATTTTTATATTAGAACTTTAATCTATAAGCCTGTCTGAATTCTAATAATTAACCTGCTTTTATTCTTTCTCTAGATTTAAATTTTTTTATAGATAAGAATACTTCTAAACTTTTAAAGCTAGTTTATTAAAAGCTTTATTCTAAGGTTAAGTTACTCTTTAGGATATTTCTAATATTAGATTTCTATTAACCTATAGACCTCTAACCTAATAACTAATTCTTAAGACTATTAAGTAAATATTTTATATACTATTTAATAAAATAGCTCTTCTTATTTTATTACTACTTTAATTAATACTAGAGCTATTAATATAGATTATATTAGTAGACTTTTAGCTTATACCTAGAAACTCTATTTTTTATTTCTTTTAAACGTTTTTTATTCTACTAGTTTTAATAGTAAACGTTTTAAAGAGAATTATATCTTATATACTACTAGTATAACTCTCTATTATTTAAATTATATTAAAGATATACATCTTTTTAAGATAGCTACTAGAAATTATAAACTAATTTTTAGCTAACTATAGATAAAGAAGCATAAAGTTAACTTTAATTATAACTTATAAAAGTTGTTTTTTAATGCTTCTTATTACTAGGCTTACTGCTTATACTTATTTTAATTCTTAATTTACTTAAAAGAATATACTACCTACCTAAGAGACTTTTTAGTGAATTTTTTATTAAAAGGTTTTTATTTTAATACTATCTATATACAGCATACTTAAAACTGTTCTTTAAAGTTATTATTAATTACTTAATTCTAATATAATTACTAGTTAACTAAAATGAATTACTAGTTATAAGAATTAAATACCTATTTAAAGATCTTTTTAGTAAACTATTTTTTAAAGGACTTTTATTTAGAGTTTAAATTTATATTTAGACACGCACCTAAATCTGATACTAAATTAAATAAGGACTTTATAAGAAAGCCTTTTTCTTAAAGCTCTAAAAACTTTTTAGTAAAGGCTTTACTAAAAGAGCCTTATAAGAAACCTAAATTAAGTATAAACATTTACCTAATTAGGGCAGCCCTCTTTATATAAATAGTTTAGAAATATAAATATAAAATCTTTATTGTTTTAATAGCTGATATTAATAAGACTCTAGTTTTAAAAACCTATATAAATTTAGTTACTAAGATTCTAGAGAATTACCATGATATTCTTAGAATATTTTTATATAAAAAGACTAATAGACTACTTGGATATTATCTATATAACTATAAGATTATCTTTAAAGAAAGAAAGTAACCTAAATTTAGACCTCTCTACAGAATATTTTAAAATAAATTAAAAGTTTTTAAAAAGTATTTTAATAACTATCTTACTAAAGGATTTATTAGGGTAAGTATGTTTCTTATAGTTATACTAGTTATCTTTATAAAGAAACCTAATAGAGATTTTTAATTCTATATAGACTACTAAGCCCTAAACACTATTACTATTAAAAACTATTATTTTATTTTATTAATCTAAGAAACTCTGTTTTGCTTTAGTAAGGTAAAGTATTTTATAAAGTTAAATATTATCTCAGCCTTTAACTATCTCTATATAGCGGAAGGAGATAAATAGTTAACTATTTTTTAAATTTAATATAACTTATTTAAATATCTTATTATACTCTTTAAACTAGCTAATACACTAAGTATGTTCTAACACTATATAAATAATATTTTTTAATTATTTCTTAATATATTCTTATTACGGACTGTAATAAAGAAGGAAATATAAGTAAGAAAACATCACTATAGAAAGTATAATATAAAAAAATATATAAGTAATACTAATAAATTAAGGTAAATTAGTATAGATAGAACTTATAAATAAGACTATTCTATAGTAAGTTTAAGTTCTATAGGGAATAATACCTAGAGTAAGTAAGTAAATCAGGTAACTAGTTATAGTAAAATATAATAAAAATAAGTATAGATAATAAAGATAATACTAAGTATAGGCTTATTTTTCCTTATCTTTTTTAGCAGTATCTAATATACTTCTAATTAGTATATAATATATACACGGAGGATCTACTATAAGTATAAGACATTAGATAGTTTATAATTACTTTTAATTCTTTATAGTTACTCTAAAATTAAGATTCATATCTTAAGTGAAATAGTTTAATATTATTCTATTAAATCTTAACTTACTATATTACTTTTTTTTATCTCTATTGAGTTAACTAACTTCTATTAAGTCTAATAAGTTATCTAATTCGGAAGTAAGGGAACTAATTAACCGTTATAATAATTAGTTAGACGACTTATTACTAGTATATTTTATATTAGTAAGTTAGTAACTTATAATATTATAACTACTACCTTAAGAAAGTAAAAGAAGTAGTTAGATAGATTCTAGTAACTAATTATTAAACGTCTATAACAACCTACTATAAAGACAAATAGGAACTTTATTTGTTAGAAGAAAGTAATAATAAAGAAGAAGTTATAGTAGAATTTTTATTTATAACTAAAAGTATATTTAAAGTAACTAAGAGTGTATAATAAGTTATCTAAGAATAAAAAATAGCTATTATAAAGTTACGTGATGCCTTAATAAACCTATAACAGTAAATTAAAATAAATTAAAGAGAAGAGACCACGAAAATACAGCCTTTTAAGAAATTTAATAGTAATAAGAATAAACTTAAGATCTTTATAGCAGCTATAGATCTCTACTATTATTTTAATTAGAAATTATTTCTAACTAATTAGGATTAGATTTTAGTGGCTGGTATAAACATAATAAGTAGAGCTATATAATAGTTTAAACTACTAATAAAAAATTACCTAGCTAATAAAAGCTTTAACTTAGGAATAGTAGGATTAGCTAATTATAATAGTAATATACAAAAAGCCTTTAAAAATTATAAATACTTTAAACAGAAAATAATTATTATCTTTAGGGAAATTAATAAAGAAACTAAAGTAATTTAGAAGCTTTAATAGCTTAAGTAATAAATATTAGTAGCTAATTACACAGCAGAATTTAAATAAATCTAATTATAACTTAATTAGATAGACTAACTACTGGTTATGATATACTATAAAAAACTAAAAAATAAAATTAAGGATAAAATCTCTAGAGGAAAATAGCTAAGTATCTTACTAGAAATTATTAAATAAATAGTAATTATTAATAATTACTAGTATTAATAAAAGTAAGAGAAAAAGGTATAAGGAAGATTAGTAATCTACGTACCTAAAAAAAACAGAAAAAATAACTAAATCTATAATAAAATAGATATTAACGTTAAGTAGATATTTATTAAAAAGGGATAAGAAAAGTAAGCTAAAGAATAAATAGAATATTATATATATAAAGTCTATTTAGAATGCAGGAAATAGGAACACTTTATTAAAAATTATAAATAAAAGTAATTAGATATTAAAAAAGCTTACGTCTAGACTAAGGCACCTAAGGAAATTAAAATTACTATAGTCTAAATAGAATAAACAAGAAATATAGTTATAAAAGAGATAATTACTAAAAGAATTTAGAAAAAATAATACTAGATATATAGAAGCTACACATATCTTAGATAAGAATACAAAATTCTGTATTAGTAAGTTAAGAATTATCTAATAAGATAACTTAGTAATATAATCGCCATAATATAAGAAATAGCAGTTTAATAATATAATATAGAAACTAAGAAAGAGACGTAAAGGTTCTATGAGATTATAAAACAGAAAAATAGACTATTCTATAAGAAGGATCAGAAATTCAGATAGAGAAAAAATTAAGAGATAATAAAAGATAAGAAGCTAATATCTATAATAATTATATAGTAAGTACACTAAGGACACTATTAGATATATAGATTAGAGTATTATATAGGGGAATATTATATTACTAAATACTAGGAAGTTACTTTAAAAGATAGAATATATAAATGCCGACAAGCGCTATAGTTAGCAGGAAATAGATAATATAAAGAACTAAATAAATAAGAATTAGCTATATAGATAAATAAGATCTATTAATAAATATTTATATTAGTTATAAGTAATATAATATACTATCACCCCGTCAGACACCCGGAACTGGGATAGGATTAAAAGAAAAAGAAAGAAGAAATCTCTTTACTAATACTATAAGTACAGAATAATAATACCATAAACAGAATAATAAGAAAGAAATACTAGATATGTGTAGCTTTTAATTATATAGGAAAGAACTATAGTTAGAATAAACACGCCATACGTATTAAAGGACTAAAGATAAAGAAAGTATTATAAAAACTAGTAAATAAAAAGGAACTTAATTTATAATAAGAATTAGTTTATATAGACTTAGAAGACGAACTACAGGACCTAAATTTAAATTAATATAAATAACTATTATAGGATAAGTGCTAGATAGAATGCTAATAACACTAAACTAAATACTACTAAAAAAGATAGTTAGCTATAGACTCACATAAAAAACTCCCATATTAGGAATGTTTCTTAGGATAGAAGTACTAGGATTATAGAGAATAAGCTAGAAACACATATAAGATATTTAATAAGAAAGTATATTAACTCTAGAGATATTTAATTTACAGACCTAAAAAAGAAACACTAAAGAAGTAACTACTACTTAGGAGTTAGCTATAAATAAAAAACTAGAAAACTAATAGACTATAACTAAGCTACTAAAAGGCTAAGAACTAAAAATTAGAGAGAATATAACATTTATATATATATAACTAAACTAAAAAAAAACACAAGAATAAGCTATACGTAAATATATATATTAATAGTAATTAAATACTAGTACTTATAAACAGTGAAGCTAGTAAGACACTAATATTAAATAAGTAAATATAAAGATATTAAATACTAACTAGAGTTTTAAACAAACCTGTATAAGTAAAATGCATAGATAATAGTCCAGTAATATTCAGAAAAAATCTAATTAATCTTAAAACACGAAATATGACTATTTAGGTAGTAAATTATAGAGATAACTGTCGCATTAAAATCATGAATTTAGATAGTAAGAATTTTATCTTAGGATAGAACTAGCTAGTATGATAGAACCTAACTATTAATTAGAAAAGAAAAACTATAAAGATCAGAAACAACTACCATAAATAATAATAATAAGTTATAATATAAATAAAGAAAATGATACTTTATGATACTACGTTTATTATACTAAAAGAATATTAGAAGAAATTTAGAAAGTAGTTCTTTAAAAAAGCTAAAGACTAATTACTAGAATACTAGAACTAAGACTATAAAATTATGCTTAAAGAGAGAATAGATTTGAAACTAGAATTATTATACTAGTTATCTATTAACTAATAAGAGGAGTTACAACAGTATCTGAATAATAACCTAAAGAAAGAATATATTTAAATAAGTAAAAGCAAAATAGCATTACTAATACTCTTTATACTAAAGAAAAATAGTAAATTATAATTATGTATTAATTATAGGCACCTTAATAAAACTATAGTAAAAAATTATTATTTAATACTATTAATAATAGAACTTATAAATAAACTCAGAAGAGCTAAGTGGCTTAGTCTCTTTAATATTAGAGATAAATATTATTAAATAAAAATAGCTAAAGAATATAAATAGATAACAGTATTTAAAATAAGATATAAATTATTTAAATATTTAATTATACTATTTAGACTTACTAACGCACTAGTAATATTTTAGATAATTATTAACTATATACTAAGAGAATACTTAGATGTATTTATAATAATATATTTTAATAACATGCTCGTATACATAAATGGAATGCTAAAAAAATATATTAAGTATATTAAAAAAATACTAAGGAAGCTCAAGGAACACAAGCTATATATTTAAATAAAAAAATATATATTATATAGAATAGAAATTAAGTTCTTAGAATACTTAGTATCCTAAAATGGAATAGTAGTTAACCTAAATAAGACTAAAAATATTCTATCTTAGGTAATACTAATAAATATAAAAGAAGTTTATTCTTTTCTCAGATTTATAGGTTTTTACTAATAATTTATTAAGGACTACTTGAAAATCACATTACCCTTAACGGAATTACTTAAGAAAGATTAATAATTTAAGTGAGAATAACCAAAAAAACGCTTTTAAAATATTAAAAGAAATATTCTAATAACTACTAATATTAAAGATATTTAATTTATAACTTTAAATAGAGATATATATATATGCATTAGACAGAGCTATAAAAGCTATCTTACTATAAATATAAGATAATAAATATAAATATCTAGTAGACTTTCTATCTCATAAACTAACAACTACTAAGTTAAATTATAACATTTATAATAAGAAACTATTAGTAATAGTTTAAGTATTTAAAAAATAGAAATATTACTTAGAAGGAGCTAAGTACTAGATTATTATATATTCAAATCATAAAAATCTAATAGTATTTATAATAACTAAGAAATTAAATCAACAACAAGTCAGATAATAGGAACTAGTTTTAATCTTTAATTTTTAAATACTTTATAAATTAGGAAAAGAAAATATAGCGGCTAATATATTTAGTTAATAAGCAGACTATATAAAAAGTATACTAAAAATCTATAATATAATACTTAGATAAAGACTAGATAGATGCTTGGGCAGCTTATAAATAAATATTAAAACAATAATTATTATCAAAAACACTTAGGAAAAACGAATAAGGAACTTTAATAATAGATAACTATAATAGAAACTAGACTAAAGAATAATTTATATACTAGATATATTATAAACTAAGCTTATTAAGGATTAATACTCAGCCAAAATATATAGATATTAGGGAATTAAAAAAACTATAGAACGAATCAACAGGCATTTTTAAATTCCTAGAATATAAAAAAGAATTAAAATTATTCGTTTAGAGTGTATTAAGTGCAAAAAGAATAAAGTATTAAGATATAAAGAGTATAGACTTATATAACTACTCCTTTTACTAGACCTACTATAAAAATTAGTTATAATAGACTTTATTACAGGAATACCAATAACAACCATCTTTTAAGGCTAATAGTATAATATAATATTAGTTATAGTAAACTAATTTATAAAATACGCATACTTTAAACTAATATATATAGAAGTTAAAGTAGATAAATTAGTAACTATACTTATTAGACTATTAATTACATAATATAGGTTACTATAAGAATTTATTACAGATAAAAACAAATTATTCACGTTAATATTCTAGAAAACGTTTATAGAAAAGTTAGGGGCTAAATATCGCCTCTTAATAGCATTTCACCTACAGATAAATAAACAAATAGAATAGATAAATTAGATACTAGAATAATATCTACAAATATACGTTAATAAATAATAAGATAATTGGATTGAATTGCTACTAATAGCTGAGTTTATATATAACTCTATAAAGTTATTAACTACTAGAAAATTACTATTCTTTATGAATTATGGATATGAGCCTACGGCTTATTAAGAACTATAAAAACTAAATAAGATATCAGAATTAGTAAGAATGAAAGTAAAGAGATTATAATAACTTTATTAGAAAATAATAGAAAAAATTATCTAGAAAAAAGACCTTAGTAATTAATAGAAAGATAAGTCTAAAGTTAAAAGCCTAATCTTTAAGGAGAAAAATAAAATTTTCTTATTATAAAAAAATTTAAAAACTAAATAACTATTAAGGAAACTAGATCACATTAAATTAGAACTATTTAGAATTAGGTAATAAATAGGACCTGTAAATTACAAGCTATAACTACCTAAAAATATAAGAATTTACTTAGTTTTTTATATTTTATTACTAGAACCAGCACTATAAAACGCTAAACTATAGATAAGACTTAAACTTAAAGAAGATACTACTAAGTATAAAGTTTAATAAATTCTAGACTACTAGTAGTTTAGACGTTAGTAGAAGTATTTAATTAAATAGAAAAATTACAAACCTAAGAATAATATATAGAAACTAATTAGAAACCTAGGAAATAATTCAGAACTAATTAACTAGTATTATTAGATAAACTAGAAAGGGCTTACTTTAAGGTTATATTCTAGAAATAAAGTAACTACAAAGCATTCTAATTAAAGTAAAAGAATAAGAAAGACGAAGTGATAGGCCGAGAAAAAGCTTAGACTATAGGTTATAGTATATAAGTTTTTTAACCCTAAGAATAAGCCTCTTTCTTTTTAAGAGCTTAGACTTTATGAATTAAAGCTATCTCCTAATTAAATATCTCCTTTTCTTTTAAATTAACCTTTATAAGCTTATGATGGAGTCGGAGAGTATAAGAATAAACCTTAAAAGTATTCTCTTTAGCTTTTTTAAGTTAATAATAGAGTCTTACTTTATCACGGTCAAGACAGTCCTACTTTAGTTACAAAATAATTAGATTATACTTCACGTTATAATTATATAGACTGAGTAATAACTAGAGCTTAGATTTATAAAATAATTATTACCTTAGTAGAAATAATTTAAGTAAGGTGTTAATATATAACAGGGTTTATTATAAATTTAAGAAATTAAATAATAAACATATATCAGAGATGACTTAAGACACATTATTATTAAAAAACTAAGTAAGAAGAAAAGAAAGTTAAAAGTCTTATAGTCTAAAATATAAAATAGAAAACCTACTACCTTTATACTACTTATAGAAAAAAAGAACTATTTTCTGAGATAAAGACTTAAAAGAAAGGGATAGTATTACAGACAGTAATAAGATAACTAATAATTTAGTTAGAAAAATAACTATATGTAAAAAGTTAAGAGAACTAGCAGTAACAGCTAATAAAGCTCTAGAATAGAAATATATATTTAAGTTTAAAAGAAAGAATTATAAGTAAGTATGGGACGTACTAGCATAGGCTAAAATACAAGCTAAAAAATAAAAATAGAGATATAAAACTATATAGGATGATTTAAAGCATCCTGTTACATAATAAGAAAACTTAGTAACTAGAGATATTAGAAGAAACTAGAGACTCTAACAGCTCTAATAGTCTCTAGTAGTATCTAATATACTTCCAGCTAGTATATAATATACTTATAAAGAGTTTACTATAAATATAGGACATTAAACAGCTTATAGTTACTTTTAATTCTTTATAGTTACTCTAAAATTAAGATTTATACCTTAAGTGAAATAGTATAATATTATTCTGTTAAATTTTAACTTACCGTATCGCTTTTCTTTATCTTAACTAAGTTTAATTACTTTTCTACTAAGTCTAACAAGCTATCTAATCTAGATATAAGAGAACTAATTAACGTTATATAATTAGTTAGATAACTAGTTACTAGTTTAATATTATATTAGTAAGTTAGTAATCTATAATAAAGAGCTTATACACTAGTATAAAACTAAAGTATAAATATATAATATAAAAAAAAGACTTATAAAAAGGCTTCCTTAGAAGACTTTTATATTATAAATAGTTATTATAATAGTACCCCCCTTTTAGGTCTGAGCTCCTATAAGGGGTATTTATATTAAATATTAGATCTAAATTAGTTTAGGTTTTTAAAATAGAATTCTTTTATAGTAGCTATATCTTAAAGGTTACTTATAAATTTATATGTTAGGTTATTATATCTAGTTTATTTAACTAGGTATTTATAGTGTTTCCGCCTATAATTTAGGCATAGTTCTTTAATTTATTTAACATAGTATTTAGTTTTCCTATTAATTTTAATAGATTTAGATGGCGGGTTTTGCTAATCTAGAAGATATTTAAATTTAAACATAACAAGCTAAAGCAATAATATATAAAAAACTAGATATATATTTAAAAATTCAGAGAGTTTAAGTTAGTACGCGTATAAAGAAATTATTTAAAAGATATAATATTTCCCTAAAGCCTTTAAGTCTAGCTTTTTAGAAAGTTACTTTATTTAGATATTTTATATATTAAGCTAGACTATATCTCTTATTTAATAGTTAGATATAAATAATTATTTTTAGTTTACATATTTATTTTAGAGAGCTTAGGCCTAAATTATCTTTTCTTAAATTAATTATTAGATATTAGTTATTTTCTTTACTATATGGTTAACTTCTAAAGCTTATAATGCTTAGTAAAAATATTTTTAACTTCTTATAAAAAATTTAAAACCCATTCAGAGATGTTAATCTGTATTAGCCAGAAATAATAAAACTTTTATAAATTTAGATATAATATTATTAGCTTTAAACTATGCTAAAAAAAGCCAGTTTATCTAGTTATCTTATTAGTAGTTTATATATATATATATAGGATTTATTTTATTATATTATTAGCTCTTTTTATTTAGCTATTAGTTTCTAGATAATATGCAGAAAACAGTCAGGGTTTAATTTATAGTTATTTATAGAATTTATTATAAAAAGTAAAAATAAATTGTGTTTTTTAGTTTAATATAATTATTTCTAAAAGGCCGTAGTCTATTTATATGTACTAATAAAAGAAATAGGTAACATCTATAATAATTATCTTACTATAAGAAATTAAGTATTTATATTTTATAAAGTAATTAACTATAACTATAATATTAATATAGCCTTTAGATTCTAGGAGATTAGTAATAAAGTTTATAAAAATATCCTTCTATCTCCTTTTAGAAACAGAGAGAGGTTTTAAGAGGCTATAGTACTTTTTATAGAAAATCTTAAATCTTTAGTAAGTATAATAATAAGATATATATTAACATATTATTTTAAATATTCAGAGCTAGTAGTATTTATGTTATAGAATTTTAAAAGTTTTTCTATAACTAGAGTAGCCGCCAGCAGGAGAATCGTGCATAATTTAAAGAAATTTAATTTTAAATTTATTATTATTTAGTATTACTAACCGGTTATGATAGTATAACTGGTTTTTTTAATTTTTATATTTACTTAAAGAAAGCTTCTTAGAGCGTTAGGTTCTATTCTATATTAGTAACAAAATTTCCTAAATAAACTTATTATTTAAGTATTTATTATTAATAATCTATTAAATTAACTTATCTATCTTAGTTAAGTTTAATTTTAGAGTATTATTAAATAGTTTAGGGTGGAAGAATATTTGTTATTAAGCTCTTCAGACTTCTTCTTAAGCTAAAATATTCTATATATAGTAAGTAAAAGTATCTAGTTTTCCACTCTACTTACCTAATTAGTACGTGATAGTGAAGTTGAATTAAAATAAATATTTAACTTAATAAGCTTATTAGTAGTTAAGTTACTTTATTATAATAAAATACTAAAGGTTTTTATAGTTATTTAGTACTTAAATTAGGAACGTAGTATCTTCTAATTTAGGTCTCTATTATTCAAAGTAATATATAATAGCTAGTAGTTTCTTATTATATATCTTATAGTTACATTCAGTAGGATTTAGTCTTTTAGAAAAGTAAACTATAGGTCTTAATTTATCTTATTTATCTTTCTAGAAGAGAATTCTAGTAGTTACGTAGTCTAAAGAGTCAGCTTCCATAATAATTAGTAACTTAAGATTAAAGTATTAGAAAACTAAAGTAATTATAAATACATATTTTAAATATTTAAATGTCTTTTAGTAAGTATTATTAAATTCAAATTAAATATCTTTCTTCATTAGGACTATAAGCAGGAACGTAATATAAAAAAAGTTATTAATAAATTATTAATAAAAGTTAGTAAATTCTAGGAGTACTCTTATATCCTTTACGTTTTTAAAAAATTTCTAGTTAAAAATATTCTTTATTTTATTTAGGTTTATACTAATTCCTCTTGTTAAAATTATATACCTAAAATAAGTAACTTATTTTTAGTGGAATTTATATTTATTAATATTAAGTTATAGGCTAGCTTTATCTAGGGCTTTTAAAACTTATTTTATATATTATTAGTATTTATATAAAAAATTACTATAGATTAGAATATTATTAAGATAGACTATATAAAACACATTAAGAAATAATTAAAGGATATTGTTTATATAGTATTAGAATATGCTTAGTGTATTAGCTAGTTTAAATAATATAATAAAATATTTAAATAAGCTATATTAGGTTTAGAAGGTAGTTAATTATTTATCTCCTTTTATTACATAAAAGTAGTTAAAAGCTAAGATAATATCTAGCTTTATAAAGTACTTTATCTTACTAAGACAGGACAGAGTTTCTTAGATTAATAGAATTAAATAATAGTTTTTAATAATAATAGCGTTTAGAGCTTAATAGTCTATATAAAATTAAAAACCTTTATTAAGTTTCTTTATAAAGATAATTAGTGTAGCTATAGGAGATAAACTTACTCTAATAAATTCTTTAATAAAATAGTTATTAAAATACTTTCTAAGAACTTTTAGTTCGTTTTAGGATATCTTATAGAGAGGTTTAAATCTAGGTTACTTTCTTTCCTTAAGGATAATCTTATAATTATATAGATAATATTTAGATAGTCTATTAGCTTCCTTATATAAGAATATTTAAAAAGTATTATAATACTCTTTTAGAACCTTAGTAGCTAAATTAGTATAGATTTTTAAAACTAAGGCTTTATTAATATTAGCTATTAAGATAGTAAAGATTTTATATTTATATTTTTAGGCTATTTATATAAAGAGGGCTGCCCTAATTAGGTAGATATTTATACTTAATTTAGAGTTCTTATAAAGGCCTTTTAATAAAGCCTTTACTAAGAGATTTTTAGAACCTTAAGAGAAAAACTTCCTTATAAGGTCTTTATTTAATTTAGTATTAGATTTAAGTATAAATTTAGATTCTAAATAGAAGCTCTTTAGAGAACAGTTTACTAAAAAATTCTCTAAATAAATATTAGGTTTGTGACGGTGCTGCTTGCTCTGCTCGCTGTAGGCTACATGATATTGTGACTGGCTATGCTAGTCATGATCTAGCGCAGAGCCTGGAGTATGGCTAGCTTATGCTTAGGCTATGCACCGCCCTATTTAGGGGCGAGCCCCCTTTGTACCTTTTCTCTCTCCATCTTAGTGTAGCTGAAATAGAGCTAACTTATTTCATCAATCTGCATTAATGCTATGACGCGTGAAGACCGAGCCCGTTATTATATTATACTAAGATTAATCTAACTTGGCCGGATGATGGCGACACAATATTGAGGTTAAGCCGCGTGATTAATCTGAGCGTTTAATTCGCTAACGACTGCACCTGGAGAATTAATTGCATGACTACGCTGAGTCGTTAGTTTGTTAACTATATAATCTCTACTGGAAAGCTCTATAGCGGTAGGCAGTTGAAACCCTGAGCGATAGCCTATATAAGCCCTGTAAGGCAGGCCTTGAGAGTGACTCGGTAGGTAACCGGAAGACCTACAGCGGTAGGCAACATATTTATTAGATTGGAAGAGAGCTACGAGAGCTCTAGCGAACCCCCTTTCCTATTATCTTCTCCACGCTAGAGAAACTGACTCCCGTGAGCACCACTAGCTTATCTTCTTCACGCTAGAGAATCAGCCAATTGCTTCACCCTGTTAAGGGCCAGAAGCTCTATACAAATACAAGGACAGATAGGTTAGGACCATGGGAAAGCTCTCCACGCTAGAGATGAGGGTCGATCCTAAGGCAACAGCCACTGGCAATGACTACACGCTTATCCCTAAGTCGCTTAAGTGTGCCGCCACGCACTACCCTGACAACGTGATTAGAGAAGACTACACTATCAAGAAGCTCCGTATCCAGGCACGACACGATAAGAAACTCTTCGTGGCTACTACTAAGAGCACTACCTAGGGAACCGACACCTATAAGCCTTAGGAGATAGAGGTTACGCTTTCTACCCTGATGACCCTCGATTAAGTGATAATTGCTAGCGAGCTAGAGCATAGCCACCTTAAAGTACTCACACATTGTGACCATGCTGATACGCTAGGAAAAGCGCTCAACACGGCCGAAACTAAGCTTAACGAGGCTAGAGATGAGCTTGCTGAGCTTCGTTAGCTACTGAACAACACGCTTAAGCGCGTAGCGGATTAAGAGAACGAGATTAAGATACTAAGGGTACAGATAAAGAAACCCACGCACAATATATACTTCTTCCTTTCTGTAAAGGCCAGCCTAGCGCTATTGTCGACACCAGTAAAGAAGACACGCTTCACAGCTCTGCTACAGACCCCTCAGAACCAGGCTGGCTATGTCGCTGTAGGACCTGACAATGGTTCTGATACAGGAGATCTTAGTAACTAAACTCCTCAAGCATCACCCTACCTACCCGCCACTCCACTAGCTACGCTTACTGTAGGCAGCCATCAAGGCAACAGCCGCTCAGCACGATTTCCCGACCCGCCAATGCTTAAGGACGGCAAGGACGTCACCTTCGATTAATGGAGGGATGTCTTAGAGGATAAGGTACGCGCTAACTAAGACTAGTTCGCTGAAGCCAGCGAGTAAGCTACCTAGGAGAACATCGTCTCTTACATGCGTACGCGTACGGAGGGTCCTGCTAACCAGTACCTCTTAACACTTATACGTATAATAAGAGAGAGTAAGCAGCTAGTTAGCTACCAGTACATAGTAGATTGCCTAGAGAGGACGTACGGCGACCCACACAAGAGACTCAACGCTCACCGCGATTTCCAGAAGCTCTACCTTAGAGACCCTACTAACTTTACTGTATTCTAGAGCGACTTCTTCTGCCTAGCTCAAGAACGCAGCCTGCCTGCAGACTAATGGGTAGAAGAATTCCATGAGAAGCTCCCAGACGCTCTGCGTACGCAGATGGGCATCTACTAACGGCAGTACTGCGACTAGTATAATGAGTACGTAGACCTGGCTTAAGACTTCGCTAGAGAGCTAGCTCTCAGCGCCAGGAAAGCTACTAAGCAGATTAATAGGAGAACTAGGAAGACTTAGCTGCCGCTAACTTAGCAGTCTTGTTTAAGAGCTGAGCGCTTGACTCGCGCAGTAGCTACCGCTATCCTACCAATACCCATCCCTAAGCCAGCTAGTTACTACAATTGCGGGAAACTTAGCTACTTTGTAAAAGACTGCTAACTACCTACTCAAGCTACAGCTAAAGTAATTGAGCCTATAGATACTAATAAAGAGCTTTATACGCCCCAGGACACTAGCGACGACGAGGAGTTTCAGCTTATTATAAAGGAACTATTAGGGGAAGACTCACCCTAGGGGAAGTCTCCTTCCTAGGGTTATCTCCTGGAGCTACTAACCAGTTTGACTCTTGCTAACTGCTATTTAGTGGACTGGCTTTTATCTTACCCTGCTACATCTCTACTGGTGGACTGGCTATTAAGCTAAGCGGCTTTTTTGATACTAGAGCTGGTAGTTTTATCCTAGTACACCTAAAGCACATGCGCGCTATTAAGAAAGGGCTTAAGATAAAGACTTACTAGATAGAATTTATTCCCCTAGCTGGCTACGACAACAGACCAAACAGATAAGTAAATGAGTACTTTTAGGCTGATCTAGTACTAGATAACTACCGCCTGTTAACTTACTTTATCTTCTGTAATACTGGCCGCCACGACCTTATAATTAGCCGTAAGCTGTTTGAAGATATAGGTGCATTAATTAACTATAAGGAGTGAGCGCTTAAATAGCTAGATAATAAGCTAATTAACTATAAGCGCGACATTGTTATTCTAATGTGAGGCCTATCAACTAAAATCAACCCCTCGCACTAAGCTGATGCCGACCGACGCGATAAGCTGATGAATGTAGTGATTCTGCAGCGCACCTGTAAGCTACTCCAGCGCTTGTCCTAACGTGTTGCACACCAAGAGAACCTCAGGAAGATGGAAGAGCAGCTTTACTCATGATAGTAGCTAGAGCCAAACAAGCGAACTATCTGCCCTCAGCCTATCTCACGCGAAGACCTCTCTAAGGCAGGCCTTAAGATTAATACTATAGAAGCTGTTGTCTTCATGATGCACGCACGGCAGAAGGAAACTGTGCTAGGGCACACTAGCGTCTATGAAGTGGATAAGCTCATCCAGGACCGTAGGGACCTTATGAGGAAGCCTTCCTCCCAAGGCCCTAAAGACTCCTTAGTGAAACCTTCGCTAGAAGGGCCCTATCAATCAAACAAGGACCTCACGGAAGAAGAGGAACTTCGACAGCTTATTAAGTAGAAACTACCTTACCCTGGCTACGCCGGCGCGACTTAGGCCCACTTCTTAAAGAAGGACTCAGACATGCTGCCCCCGCATCGCGAAGGTGTCAACCATGATATTAAACTGACAGCTAAGAACACGCTGACGTTAAGCCCACTGTATAGCATGTCTCTCAAGCAGCTATAGCTTGTCAAGACCTATCTGGACGACCACCTTAGACGAGGGGTTATTACTCACAGCGACGCTTCATATGCTTCCCCAGTACTGTTTACTAAGAAGCCTGGAGAAGGGTGGCGCTTCTGCGTCGACTACCGTAAGCTCAATACTATTACGAAGAAAGACGCCTATCTGATCCTGCTGATTCAGGAGACCCTTGCCCGCCTAGCACGTGCAAGGGTGTTCACTAAGCTTGACGTACAACAGGCCTTCTATCGTATACGTTTGAATAAGGACATAGAGGACCTGACTATGTTCTGTACTCGGTATGGGAATTACAAGTATCGTGTGCTACTATTTGGTCTCTGTAATGGCCCTGCTACATTCCAGCGCTATATTAATAAGGTGCTTTATAGCCTACTAGACGACTTCTATACTGCTTACCTTGACGATATTCTGATCTACTCTGAAGACCTGCTGTAGTATGAGGAGCATGTTGCTTAGGTGCTAAGACGTCTCCAGGACGCAGGCCTCCAGGCAGACATTAAGAAAAGCAAGTTCGCTGTTACTAGAACGAAGTTCCTAGGCCTTATTATCAGCACAGAAGGGATCTAAAAGGACCCTGAGAAGGTTGCTGCTGTACAGGAATGGCTAGTACCTACGTCAGTTAAAAGCCTGTAATTCTTTCTAGAATTCTGCAATTTCTATAGAGCTTTCCTAAAAGACTATGGATGTATTATTCGACCGTTTACTAAGCTGCTTAAGAAGGGCGTATGGCACGCCTTTGGCGAACGCGAGCTGGCAGCCTTCCAGCAAGCTAAAAATCTAATGCTGTTAGATAATGTCTTAGCTCACTACTCGCCCTACCGCCAGACGCGTATGGAGACAGACGTAAGTGATAGGGTCGTCGCAGGGGTGCTATCGTAGCTCTAAGAGAATGGCCTTTAGTGACCTATAGTTTTCTACTCTAAGACTATAAGTAAGCCCCAGATGAACTACGATATATACAATAAAGAGATGTTAGCTGTAATCTACGGCCTCTGAGAATGGCGCTTGCAGCTTATAGGCTTGCAGACTATAGAGTTATTCAGTGCCCTGACTGACTACCGCGCGCTAGAGTACTTCTCTATAAAGCGAGAGCTTACTCCCCGCCAGATGCGCTGGGTAATGAGCGTAGTAGACTATTACCTAACGCTTACCTATCGCCCTAGCATGGCTAATATAGTAGCCGACGCGCTCTCGCGTAAGCAAGAGGAACTGAAGACCTAGAAAGATAAGGATAAAGCAGCCCGAACACGCGTCTTTCTCTTAGTAGAGTAAATCAACGTTAGCTTTATTGAGGCCGCGAGTGATAACCTAGCTGTGCTGTTAGCAAGAGGCATGCTAGCTATTAATGTAATTAAAGTAGCTACTACTGATACTTTTATGGCCTCGCCTTCTTTAAACGACCCTCACTTACTGATTGATCGCATTATTGAGGTGAATCGCAGCTATAAGAGTTTACAGCCATTCTGAGAGCGCGCTCTCTCTAGTAACTATCTAGCATAGAAACTTAGCTAGGGCCTTCTTATGCACTACGGTAAGCTGGTAGTCCCTGCTGTACACTTCTTAAGGACCCACCTTATTTAAGCTATCTATACTACCTAGGTGACTGCTTATTTAGGTAAGAGAAAGACAGGCAAGCTACTTCGTGACTGCTACTACTAGGGCCGTATGGGTAAAGATATAGATGACTACGTAGCTATGTATAAAGCTTGCAGATAGAGCCACATACCTCATGACAAGACTCTAGGCTTACTTAAATCACTACTAATTCTTAAGCGAGCATAGTGAGACGTCTCTATAGACTTTAAGTCCTTCCCTTTAGATAAGAAAGGATATGACTGCGCTTTTGTTGTTATGGACCGGCTAAGTAAGCACTGCTTTTTACTATCTTACCATAAGACAACTACAGCTACTTAGGCAGCTAATATGTACTATCGCTATATCTAGCGAGTATTTAGTCTGCCTAGGTTAATAGTCTCTAACCGCAGTCCTTAGTTCATCTCAGCATTTATAAATAAGTTATACTAACTAATAGGAATTAAGTAAAAGCTCTTAACGCCGTATTATCTCTAAACTAATAGGAACACTAAGGTTCTAAACTAGTACATTAACCAGCGCCTATGCCTATTTGTTAACTACTATTAAGACAACTGGTCAGACCTACTACCCTGTATAGACTAGACTTAAGTAATTTTACTATATGAGACTATAGACTTATTACTTTATTAAATTAAGTTTAACCACTAGCTAATCTATTACTAGGACTAGGAGAAACGTATGAAGATATTTACTATAATTTATAAATAGATATCTCATAAGAAAGCGCAGAGCTACACTAAAGCTTAATATAACATAATAAAGCTAGCTATAGAGATAGCTTAATAAGGAATTACTTAAGTATAAAAGTAATAGGCTTAATAGGCTAATAAAAAGCGCCATAAGCTAGACTTCTCTATAGGAGACGAGGTATACATTATATCTAAAGACTTTACTACTAGCTAATCTAGCTAAAAGCTCAACCAGTAGATGTACAGACTTTATTCTATTATAGGCATAAAGAGACACTCCTATTACCTTAAGCTACTACTATATATGCGTATGCTTAACATCTTTTATATAGACTACCTATAAAAGGCTTTTACTTACTTACTATCTGGCTAAATTAAACCTAAGGAACTGCCTATTGAGATTAACGGGTATTTTAAGTAGCTAGTATAGGAAATTCTTAATAGCCGCCTATTCCATAGCTAACTATAGTATAAAGTATTCTAGCTAGCTTATAACCTAAATCCTATCTAGTATAATGCCTGAGACTTTATAGGCACTCTATATAAGATAAGAGACTACTATAAGGCCTATCTAGAAAAAGCAGGACTACTAGCATAACTAGACGCCTAGTTAAAAGCATATAAAGCAGAGAAGGATCTGGAAGTAACAGAGGAAAATAATAAAGCAGCTTTAAAAACAAAAGTAATACAGAGACCAGTAAGAAAAAGACTATAACCTAAAAACTCAGGGATAAGCCTCTTTTAGAGAGGGGGTAATGTAATAATACTACTTACTTTACTTACTATAAGCTATATAATATTATAACTAGCTACGCTAGCTATAATCTAGTATAGAGCCTAGAGCATAGCTAGCTTACGCTTAGGCTATACACCACTCTATTTAGAAATAAGCCCCCTTTATACCTCTTCTCTCTCTATCTTAGTGTAGCTAAAATAGAGCTAACTTATTCTATTAATTTATATTAATACTATAACGCGTAAAGACCGAGCCCGTTATTATAAAATTCTTATAATTAATAATTTATTTTAGCTAACTAGTTATCGCGTTAAGTTTAAATAGTTAGTAATAACTTTAAAAAGCAGGTCTATAAACGCTATATATAAGTAGTATTAAGATAAAAACTTTTTAATAAAAAGTTTACTAAAAAGTCCCTTAAGCGGATAGTATTTTCTCTTAAATAGATAAGAAATTAAGATAAGTATAGATAATAGGTCTAGTAATAGGGAGTATTAAAAAACAGCTTTTATAAATTATAGTTAAAATTAATCTTATATTTTCTTATTTAAGGTTAGCTAAAAATTAATTTATGGTTTCCTATAGCTATTATAAAGAGACAGATTTTCTTAACGTAATTTATATAATAGAGAGTTATATTAGCAGTATATAAAATATAACCCTCTTTAAAATATTTATTATTAAAACTAGTAAAATATAAGACGTTTAGGAGTAGTAAGAAATAGAGTTTTTAAATACTAACTAGAGATCTACTAATATAACCTATACTAGTTACTCTAGTATTAATTTAAGTAGTAATAGAGTAGGATGAGCTATTTTATTGGATAATATATAAAATATTTACTTAATAGTTTTAAGAGTTAGTTACTGGGTGAAAGATCTAAAGGTTAATAGAAATCTAATATTAAAAACGTTCTAGAAAGTAATTTAACACTAAGATAGAGCTTTTAATAGACTAGTTTAAAGAGTTTAAAAGTATTCTTATCTATAAAAAGATTTAAATTTAGAAAAAGAACAAAAACAGGTCACTTATTAGGGTTAAAATAAACTCATAAATTAGAGTTTTAATAAAAGAATAGAGTAGTTTTAGAAAATATAACTATATTTATTATACTTAAAATATTAGCTATTATACTTTTAGGCTTCTCATTTAGCTGACTTAACAGAAACATAGTTAGAAATATTAATTTCTATAATATTAGAATCTTTTTATAATACAAATTATAGCCTAATAAGACACAGTAAAAAAAGATACTAAAGATTATTATTATATAAAAATATCAGGTTAGCGTAGTTATTTAATGTATTAGAAATTTTAATATCTACTATTACCTAGCAGAGATTATTATTTAATGATTTTCTTAACTAAGTAATTAGACTAATTTTATTTAGTCTAGTGTTAACAGCTAGTTTATAGAATTTAATAAAATAAATAATAAAACTTTTTTATTCTTAGTAAAATAAATTAAGCTTACTTAAAATAGTAAGTTTTTTATTTAGATCTCTATATATAGCTTACAGAAAAGTAATTAATTAATCTACTAAGTATATATTCTTATTTATAAAAGAGTCTATAAGTATTACTGGGTCCTTCTCTAGCCTTAAATATGCATATAGAAATTAAAAGTATTTAGTAAAGTATTAATCAGTATTATTTTTAAGCTTATAGTTAAGTTTTCTAATAAAGATATATAGATCTTTTTATTTTCTAGTAAACATCAGGAGGTTAAACAGGCAGTTAGATTTTATTATTATTAATAGTATAATAAGTTCTAGTATAATAATTAATCTCATGTTTCTAATTATAGCTTAAGGAACTTAAAGATAGGTACTAGTTATAATTATAAATAGAATTAGAATTATAAAACTTAAGCTATTTCTAGATAAACTAGTAATAAAAGCTAGACTTTTTTTAATAGGGGAGATAGTAATAGTAGGGGTTAAACTAATAAATACTTACTTTATTTTATTAAGCTTAGTATAAAAAGCTTTTATATTTTTTTTATATTAGATTTCTTATTTTTCTAAGGTATCTATAAGCGATTTGTTACTTACCTTTAGAGTTATATATTAAAAAATAAAGTCTCTAAGGATTTTAGCAAAATCCAGGTTATCTATTATAAGAAATTAGTAAAGATATAATATAATATCACGGTAGTACTATAAGCAGAGAGTTAAGTACTTAATAAGAAGTATTAATTAATTACTAAATATAATACCAAGTAATAAATTAAGACATTACGTAAAGAAAAGAAGAATATAATAAGTTATAAGCTAAAATATTTAGGGTAAGAGCTTATGCGCTAACGCAAGATTAAAGTATAAACATATAATATAAAAAAAGAGTTTATAAAAAGGCTTTCTTAGAAAGCTTTTATATTATAAATAATTACTATAACACTTAAGCTAAATTTTAATAGCTAAGTTTTTAAATACTTTTTTAATACTAATACTTTATATACTTTTTAATTTTATACTAATTATATTTTTATTTTATATTAACTATGTTTTTATTTTGTACTAACTACATTTTTATTTATACTAACTACATTTTTATTTTGTTATATGTAAAAAATAATATTTAGTAGTTTTACTCTAAAAATTTTAAAAACTTATAAATATTAATTTAATTTAAAGCCTAAAAGTAGCTTATTTTTATAATATATAAAAAAAAAATTAATTATAATAATATTTCTAAAACTTAATAAACTATATATAACTATTTAAAAGCCTTTACTTAGAGTCGTAAATATTAAACAAATTTAAATAGTTATAGCTAGTTTAAAATAGTATAAAAGTAAATTAAAAAACTAAAATAAAACTATAATAAGCTTTTTTATAAATATTAGTAAAGTAAGCTATATTATAATAGGCTAGAGCTTAAGATAGTTAATTAAAATAATTATTTTAGCTTTAATTCTATACGTAACCATATAACTTTAGTAATTTAATAAAGGTTAACTATTAAATCTCTATAGTATATATAATTAACTTTTTATTAAATTCACTTTATTTACACCTAATTGCTATTATTGGCCTGGATTCTTATATTTTAATTTAATTAACTTTATTTCTCATAGAGGCTGAGAGGTTTCTGGTAGTATAATTAACTTTATAAAAAAATAAAAAGCTCTCTAGTATTATAAAAGATCTATCTAGTAGTATAGTAAGTATTAATAAATATTAATAACTTTTTAGTATCTGTACTAATAGCCCGAGTGATAAACCTATTTAATATAAAATATAATAATAAATAAACCAGCCGTGAACTACGCTAGTTACTTATTTTATAAAAGTTAAAAGTTTTAGCTATTAAAGTAATAATAAGTTAAGTAAAGAATAAACTTAATAACCACCTTATTTAGCGCGATAAAAAGAAAGTTTTATTTCTAATAAATAAAGCCAGCAATAGCACCTTACTTAAGGAGATTATAAATATATTATAAATAATATCTAAAAAGCTAACTATACTAGAAGATCGTAATTCTTTATTAAAGCTATTTTTATAGATTTTAGTAATAATACTAGTAACTCCCTTTATACTAATACTATAACTAGTAATTAAATTAGTAGTTAAACTATTTAATTTTCCTAAATCTTCTATATTTAATAGTATATAGTTTTTTTACTTTATGTTTAAGTATTAAGCTAAAGTTAAGTTATGATTTAATAAATACTATATAGGTAGTAAGAAAAGACAGATAGACTATCTCTTTTAGTATTTAAAAAAATAAGTAGTATAAACTATTCTTTTATAGCTCTCTAATTAAAGAAATAATACTACTTTTAAAGGAATATAGGTGTTTATAGACTCTTAGTTTAAAAACTAGTATTAAAGATAAAAGTCTCTAGATAAGCTGTAAAGCATAAAATAGAAAAAGAAATTAATAAGAAAATACTATATAGAGTTTAATAAGAAGTTACTACTAGTAGAAAGTAATTAGCTAAATAAAAATATAAAAAAGAGTATATTTACTTAAGGATTAAATAGAAAGCTTTAAAAGTATATTATAACCTTTTTAGTAACACTAAGCTTTAAAGAGTATACTTAAGAAGTAATTTATATTAGTAATAATCTTATATAGATTATATTAAGTAATTATAGAACTATTATGGTTATTTATATAATGTTATTTATACTAATATTTAAGTTAATAAATTAGGAAGTAATACTCACGCATGTAGGGATAATAAAACTATAGAATAATTAATTTAAAATACTTTAAATAAGCTAAAAGAAATTTAACTAGTTCTCTAAGTAAGATTTTTATTATTAATACAATTCTCCTAGCTATATAAAAAATAAGTATAAATATATAAGAGTAAATTAGTTATGTTTAGCTACTATAATATTAATAAAAACTAAATAAATAGATACTAATAAAAGAGATAAAGAAGACGGAGATAAAGAAGACGGAGATAAAAAAGAAAAAAAAAAAGTATTAAGAAAAAAATAGCTCTTACTTATCATCATAACCAGAAACCTCCAGCTAAAATAGGTAAAGTAATATTATAAAGAAAATAATAAAAGTTTTAATATATATATATATAAATAAATCTTATTACTATATACTTATTAATTAACTAAATGAATATCGTATATATAATGATTAATACTAGGTATTTATGTTATAGTCTTATAAGCTTTATTTTTACTACTAAAGTTTATTTAGCACATATTAACATAGCCCTATAAGGGATTATTAGAGTATATAGAAAACCGAAAAAAGTTATCTAAGTTATATAAATTAACCTTAATGTTAAAGAATATACTGAATAGGCCTATATATATATTATTAATAATATATTTAGGTTTAATTTTATTTTAGATAGACTCTAAATAAACTAAAATAATATTATAATTACGCTAGTAAAGAAATCGTTTTACATTCATACTTTAAGAATAAGAGTTTATAGTAAGGAAGGGAAGAAACTATATTAGTAAAAACTAATAAAAAATAGCATAGCTACTTTTTTAATATAAATAAATAAATTAAAAAGAATAAATAAGATATATATTTTTATAGTATTATTAGTAGATATTTAAAAGGTCTTAGCACTTAAACTAAAGTTAGATTTTAGAATATTACTTTCTAAAGCCTATTAGAAGCACTTAAAGCTATTTTTAAAAAAAAAAAAATAAGCTCTTACTACTATAAGGTCCTAAAATAAACTATTATATTAAATTTAAAAAGATTAATAGAAAGGACCTTAAGGTCCTATAAGGACTACTATATAATATATAAAAAAAAAAACTATTAATACTATAAAAAGAGTTAATACTGTTTCTAGAAAAGGGCTTTATTTATATAAGTAACTCCCTAGCTATAATTTTAATACTATTTATATATAAGTTTAATAGAGGTTTTTACTTTTATATTAACTACTATACGCTTAATAAGATTTTTAAGAAGAATAAATATTCTCTTCCCCTAATTCATAAAACGCTTAACTAGATTAGTAAGGTAAGATAATATACTAAACTTAATATTTTAATAGCCTTTTATAAGATTTGTATTATAAAAGAAGATAAATAGCTAACAGCCTTTTATATAAGATTTAGACTCTTTAAATAGCTAGTTATACCTTTTAGATTAGTAAAAGCCTTTAATATATTTTAGTAATATATAAACTAAACTCTACAGGAGTATCTTAATAAGTTTTATTTAATTTTTTTTAATAATATACTTATTTACTTTTTAGACTTACTAAAAGAATATTACTAGTAGGTTAATCTAGTACTAGAGAAACTTAGTACTATAAGTTTATATCTAGATATTAAGAAATACAAATTCAAAACCAAGAGCATGAAAAATCTAGAGTTTATTATTAAAATAGAGTAAGGAATTTAAATAGATTCTACTAAAATATAAGTAATTATTAAGTAGTAGTCTTTAATAACTATAAAAAAAATTAAAAGCTTTCTTAAATTCGCTAATTTCTATTCTTAGTTTATTAAATCTTTTTTAGAAATTATTATTCTATTTATAAGACTTATAAACAACATGCCGTTCTAATAGACTAATAAAAAAATAAAAAATATTTAATAAGCTAAAAAAGATTTTTATATTAGAACTAGTACTAGCTTAATTTAATTCTAATTATAAGACTATTTTAGAAGCTAACTCTTTAGATTATATAACTAAAAGAGTTCTTTTATAATATAGTGATAATAACATGCTATATTTATATACATATTTTTTAAAAAAGAATATACCTATAAAATATAATTATAAAATATATAATAAAGAACTCCTTATAATTATTCGTTGCTTAGAGACATAGGATGCTGAATTACGGTTTATTAAAAAGTTCTAGATTATTACTAATTATAAGAACCTTAAGTACTTTATAAGGCTTTAAAAATTAAATAAAAAATATACATACTAGCAGTTATTCCTTAGCTGATATAATATAGAGATTTAATATAAACTAGAGAAAGAAAATATATAAGCTAATATACTATTAAAACACGAATAAAATTATCTAAGTAAAGAAAATAATAAAAGACTAAAAAGCTATATAATTTAGCTACTAAAGCTAGTAATTACATGTTAAAAAAAGAGCTTAAATTAAATAATAATAAACAAGCAGCATAGACTTTCTCTGCTTAAATTAGTTTTTTAATAATTATAAAAAATAGTATAACTAAAGCCTAGAAGTCTTATACTTAAGAGTCTTATAATAAGCTTAAATAAAGATAGTATAATATAATACTAGATAATAAAGTATACACAAGAGCAGTATAGGCTCTTTATAATTAAAAGTAAAAAATTTTTTTAAAGCTTAAACTAAAGATTTCGCTGGCTAAATACACAATTAATAAAAATAAAACTCTTTATTATTAGAATAAAAAGTAGGTGCCTGACTTAGAGCTATTAAGAATATTAATTATCTACTAAATTTATTTATTATAAGTAATAAGACACCTAGGACAATAGAGAACCTATTTAATATTAATAAGAAATTATTTTTAACTAGAGATATTAAACTACGTATAGTATTATATTTAAAACTATAATGTCTATAGCTATATAAAGTTATAAAGAGATTATTAGTAAGGGCTGTTACATCTATTACTTATTTCTAATCATATTTAAAAGAAAATCTTAATAGATTTTATAACTAGATTACTAGAAAGTAATAGCTGTATAGTCTTACTAGTAATTACTAATAGGTTAAATAAAAACATAACTCTCTACCCTTTTCTAAATATAGATATTAAAATAGTAATATAGGCTTTTATTTATAAGATTATTACTTACTATTAAATTCTTAACGCTATAGTATCTAATTATAGTAGCTAATTTATTAGTAAGTTCTAGACAAAGTTTTATAAAATCCTAAAAATTAAAAAGTAATTATTAACAGTATTTTATCCATAAACTAATAGTTTAATAGAAAGGATAAATAGTATAGTTAAGGCCTATTTTTAAGTATTTATTATATAGGACTAAGTAAACTAGATAAAGCTCTACTTAATAGTTAAAATTATAATAAAGAGAAGAGACACTATTTTAATAGAAATAAGCCAAATTTTTTTTTTTTTGCATAAATATAATATAGAACTGCTATAAGTATATATTAAAACTAGGTATAATATAACAGCTTAAGACCTAAAAGCTAGCGTTAAAGAAATTATAAAAAAGCTAAAAGAGTATATTAACTTAACACAGGCAACCATAACTAAGATATAGTAAAAATAAGAAAAATAAATAAATTAATATTAAAATAAAGCTTTATAACTATATATTAGAGATAAAGTATAGCTAAAGCTTAGTAACTAACTCTTTACTAAATAAGAAAATAAAAAGCTAGACTAAAAGAATACTAAATACACTATAGAAAATATAATTAGTTTACATGCTATAAAGCTAAATACGTCTCTAAAACTAAACCTAATATTTTATATAAATAGATTATAGCTAGTAAGTAATAACTTATTACTAAGCTAGTTTATAAATAACTTTTAGTTATTATTAATTTAAGTAAATAATTATAAAAAGCTCGTAGTATAGGATATTATTACTAAAATATAAATAAGACAAGAGTAAGGCCACTAGCTATAGTATAAAATAAAATAAAAAAGCTATATATTAATAATTATAAAGCTAGTAAGCTAGCTAAAAGATATAACAGCATTAGATTATTAGAAGAAGTATATAGTATTTCTATAAAAAGATAGATATAAACTTTTATTAATAAATTACTAATAAAAGCTTTAGAAGAAGCTATAGTAAATAGAACCTAAAATAAGTCTATAAAAGCTTTTAGGTAAATAGTTCACTAAAGAGCCTATATCTAGTCTATAAAAAGAAAAATAATAAAATAGGCTAGAGCTTAAGATAGTTAACTAAAATAGTTATTTTAGTTTTAACTCTATACGTAATCACGTGACTTTAGTGACTTAATAGAGATTAACTATTAAATCTCTATAGTATATATAATTAACTTTTTATTAAATTTACTTTATTTATATTTAATTACTATCATTAGCCTGGATCCTTACATATATTATTATAAAAACTTTTTTTTAAGTACTTATTTATTTTTATACTAAAGTAACTAACTAATATTATAAATTTTTTATTAGTAGAACTTAACTTTTTATACCTTTTATTATAAAATAAAATTAAATAATTACTATAATTAATAATTAATTATAATACTTAAATATTTATTAACAAAAATAAAGTTTATAGTAAAATTAATTTTAGTAGCTTTTATATAAGCTTTTTTATTAATAGTTTTAATAGTAATTTTAAACGTAAAAACTTTTAATTTTAGTATTAAAAGTATTATAAGTATTATAAGTCTTTTAAGGAATATAAAATAAATTTATATAAAACTATATTAAAAAGTATATAACTAGTTTAAATACTAAACTAAATTTAGATTTCTATTTTTTACCTTTAAGCATATTTATAAATCTTAATTTTATGGCTTAATTTTTGTTTTATACTTTTTATATAGAATAAAGTTTATAAACCTAGTAAAAAAATTTTTTTTAAACTAAAGTACTAACTATAAAGCCTATTTTATAGCAAAAGTATAAAGTTAAATAAAAAATAAAAAATCTCGTAATTTTAGGCTATAATATAGCTTGTTAAGTTTAATAAACTTAAGTACTTTAAGTAACTAAAACTTAGTAAAGTAATAAAGTTTAAAAAAAATTTTATTTTTTATTTATTTATTAGCTTACTAAATAGTCTAACTATATATTAGTTTAAACTCTATTAAAGGAAGTTTACTAATTATTACTTGCTTTTTTAATAAAGTATTAACTTATTTATAGTAAAAAATAAAAGTAAAAGTAAAAAAGTATTTATAGTTATAATCCTTTTTTTTATTTACTTTTTTATTATAGTAAAAGTAAAAATAGCTAAATTAAGCTATAAATTATAAGAATTTATAACTAATAAAATACTACAATTAAAAATACTTTTAGTTAGTAACTAAAATTATTATAATAATATACTACCTAAATTAGTACTATAATTTATGTATACTATAATATTAGGTCAATACACTAATCAACAGAATTAATAATGTGAAACGTGTGTTAATATATAGATGCATGGCGAGGAGACTCACTATGTAGCCCAACATGGAACGGCCCATACATTAAGGTCCAAATCCCTTATGAATGATGAGATAACGTCCCTCCCTAGGTGGCGAGAAGCCCACTGTGCCGAGAAAAATGATAGGTACTTTAACTTTAAGCATCTCACACTCTGTGCATACGTCGATATCTCCCATATTTTCGTATAAGTTATGTTTCGTGGCCACTCCTAAACACTCTGAACCCCTTCTACTAGAAAATTACGTTCGTATCGTTGCCCTCGCGTCTGATTTACAGACAGTCCCTCTCTATGGCGTAACGGGGTTCCTTCACCACAGATCCACCACCGAGCTCTTATCACTCCCAATACTTATAAAAGGGCCTTACGTGATTTCACTTATGTAATAATTTGCCAAACCTGTGGCTATTAAAGACTGTGGCTGACGCGAGGCTAAACTGCATCATGTGCGGCCTTGACCGACAGCGAGCGAATACCAGATCGGCAAAGTTATTTGGGCTATAGTGATGACATTTCCATTTCTAAGGATGATATGACAGCATTCAATAACTAGTGTATGAACTAGTGACCTTACCCACTTTCTCTTCTGCTTCAGACCGTATGATGTCCACAGCAGCTTCTAAAGATTCACGGTAAGAGTTCCAGGCTCCTCATCAGCTGAACCTCGTCGATGGGCTCCCGCAAAGCATCTCCATTCAAGTCCTCGCCATTCACAATCGCTCGCACCGTGCAGTCCGATACGAGCAAGTCCGTCATGTCTAGCATCTCGTCTCCTAGCCGGACGGTCCTCGAGCTGTCCCGACGAGCCTCAGCAATGTAGTGTTCCCTCGCAGCCCGCATGTCCAAGTTTAGTTGGTTCTGGTAGTTCCATATATGCTAATCCGACTTAGAGCGAACCAGCACGTACGGCTAGTTGCGTAACTTGCAAACTTTGAGTATCCGGATGTCCGCTTAAATTATGAAATCTGTTAGTCCTCAGATGCTCTGCATGACGCCATTAGAGCGGGGTAAAGATGGCAGGCCTTACTTCAGTCAACGTCGACTCATGAAGAATCACAACCAAGTCGTACGCAAACAACTGCTGGTTATAGTAGTATTGCCACGCCGTCACATTCGCAGTACCTGCTCCGGGTACGTCGTACCATATATGTCCTTGATGTTTTTGGTCGACAAAGCGGCTCCGTCTCGTCGTTGTTTCAACCGCTCCCGTTTTTGCTGCGCGGGGATCCGTTGACGCATACCCTAGAAGTGCGTTGATCAAGGAAGATTTGTCAGCTCCGCGATTGCCGGTAATGACAATATGGGTGTGGTTGTCTATGAAATCTGCCTCTCTCCTTGCCCGTTCGATTTCGTTCGAGGAAGCTTCACGATCTGGCTCGATCCCTCTATATCGTCGTTATATTAGTTCAATTCATAAAGGTAGAGGATGCATGGCATGAAGGCCTACAGCTCACGAAGTTCTTGCTCGCGCCTGAGGCGTCTCTCTGCCTCCTCGCGCTGCTTTCTCTCCTCCTCGCGTTCTCTCTCAGCTTGCTCAGCCCGTCTAGCATGGGCGGAGGCTTGGATTTGGCCGTCTACGTACGACAAGAACATCACTAAGCCTGTCCCAAGGAGCTGCTCCCTTATATCTCCGCCGCCACCGCTCCTTCTCCGTTGTGCCATCTCGCGTCTTAACTCTCCTGCGAAGCTAGAGGGAGACGAAGATCTTGATGAAAATTGGGAATCCATGGGAACTATTAGGCTGGGCGGAGACTAAGAGCTTGAAGAAAGATTAAGAAACTATAGAGGCTGATGAGAAGGCGAAGAACGTCTTTAGGAAGAAGCTGTGCTAGATACCTAACGTCTATCCACCCGTAACGGAAAACCACCCGTGGCGGAACAACAACCTCTGATCGAACACCTCAAGCATCTCCTCACAAGTATGTGGAGTTTTGGTCATTGTCTCAATGCTTTTCAGCCTCTTCTCCGCATGATTCCAAGTTCCAACTGGAAAAATACCTCGACTTGGGCACGCTGTCGACTGATCCATTCGCGGCGACCGTTCGCGCCTCAGCTCGTTTCCCTGCTCAACCACGAACTTCGGCATGTCTTCGAGCTTCGGGCATATGGTACGAAGGTTCGATCAAAATAGTCCATGCTTCCAAGCTTTGACAGCACTGATCACTCAGAAACCAGTAAGCCGGGAGTTCCGCCGTGTGAAAGGGGGGATTGAAGCGAGACGCCACGTGTCTTAGCGAAAGAGTTTAGCGCACTTATATAATACTATATTATATTAGACGCTAGTGCCAAATAGCTCCAAGAGTAGCGTCATTCTAGTAAGTACTAAAGTCTAATATAAAAAACTATTTTATTATTACTATATATAATAAATATATAGCTTAGAGGACTTAGAGGGGAAACTTAGTTTATTTATTTTAACATATCACATTAACTAGCTCAGCCTATCTTAGAGCTAGAAAAATAGACTAAATATAAACAACTTTTATAATAGAAATATAAATTTAATAATACTATTTATAAGTAAAAGTAATAATAAGTACATATATTTATACTAAATATATAGTATAATAAATATTAATAAATATAGGTATATTACTACTATAATTTAGTAAGATTTTAATTCTATTATATTATAAATATATTAGCTTAAGTAATTATACTAACTATAATACTACTTTAAGATATTTTTTAAATTCTTATTTTCTATTTTTTAATTTCTTATACTAAGTCTAATTTTTAGAGTTTTAACTTACTTTAGTGCTTATACTAAAGGTTTAGCTATAAATAAATAATAATTTTAATAATTTAACGTTAAATTTACCTCTTTTTATTAAAGTACTTTTAGTAAATATTTTCTAAAAAAGTTTAGAAGTATTTATTAATACTTTAATAGACTATAATAAAATTAATTAAAAAAGAAGTTAAAAAATAAACTTATACTATCTTCCTTTATATTCTATATAGAATATATTTATAATATATTCTAAATATATTTTAGCTTGAACCTAAAGGGTCTAAAGTAATTATATTTAATAATACTTAACTAGATATTAAATTTAATAGCTAGTTAATTACTATAATAAAAGTTATTTACATTCAAAAATTTTTAGAATATTTATAAACTTTTATATAAGAAATTATATATATAGTCTCCATGTATAAGAAAACTAAGTAGAATATAAAAATAGATTTAAAAACTATAAGCTACTTCTACCTATAGATATTATTTAAAATATATTTATAATATATTAGAAATTTTAATATTCTAAAAAACTACTCTAGCAGGTAGCTAGAAGAAAGCTAAAAACTAAGTATATTTTCTTTAATAATATTTATTACTGCTATATTATGTATAAATATATAGACTATTTTTATTATAAATACTTAAATCTAGAAATTTATAACCTTTTATATTTAGTAATAATACTAAAAATTTCTTTTATTCTTTAATAGTATTAAGTTAAAAATAAGAAAGAAACTAAAGAAAGTATTATAAATAAATTCATAATACAGTCTAAACTTATTTATATTAAATAATTTTTTAAACTAATTTTTTCCTAACTTCTTTTTTTATGTAAACTTAGTTTGTATAATAAAAAACTTATTATAATACTATATTTAGTAGCTATAAATTTTTATTAACACTATAGTAAAGTATATAAGTAATAAACTATTTAAAATATATTTAAAATATATTAAGAATGTATTAAATGCCATTTAAAGTAAAAATATAGTAAGTTTAGTATATTTATTAAACAGCTTATAAAATACTATATAAGTTATAAAAGCTTCTAGTAAACTTATAACTATATATATAATTTCTTTTAGCTTAATTTATAAAGAACTAGTAATCTAATAAGCTAAATACATATTATACTATTAATATAACTAGTATAAAAAGATATACTTATAGTTTATAATATATTTTTAATATATGTAAAATATTTTGCTAATTTAGTAAATATTAATTACCTTTAAGAAAAGAAAGTTTTTATATTCTTTTTTAAATATTTCTCTACTCTTAGTTTTTGTACTAATAGGTTTCAAGATTTTATACTTATTAATCTTTATAATTTTTTCTATTATTTAGTTATTTTTTATAATACTTATAATTATCTACTACTTTTACTAGTTAAAACCCCTTAACAGTATATTAATAAAATAATTTTAAGTATTAATAACATTTAAAATCCAAATCTTGTACTAAGTATATATTCTAAATACATTTATTATTAATTCTTATGTATAGAAGTTTTATAGTTAGTTTAGTATAAAGAATCTTTAGAAGCTCTACTAAAGCCTAGTAAATATAAATAAAATTTTAGCTATTATTTATAAGTAGAAAATATTATATGCTATAGTAAATTAATTTATTACAAATATTACAGTAAAATAAAGCTCAAAAAAATTAATAATAAACAATCTTATAATATATTCCAAATATATTCTATATATATTTTTATTTTTTATTTTAGTATATTAAAAAAAAAATTTAAAAAAAAAATTATTATAATCTTTTTTTTAAAACATGGGTTAAAGTTCTTTTACATTTAAAAACATTTTAAGTTAATATAAAATTTAAATAAATTAAAAACTTTAATATTAAAAAGGTACTCTTAACTACATACTAACTAAAAATTAAGAAATATAAGTTTAAATACATTTTAAATTACTTTAGAATATGTTTTTAATATTTTACTAGATTTTACTTTTTTCTACATTTTTATAAATTAGGAGTTAATAAAAATGTATTATAAAGTATTTAAAAAAGTATTTACTTTTTTATAAAATGTTTATTATCTACTAATAGCTTAAAATTACCTAAGTAAAAGTAAGTTTTAAGCTGTTATTATAAATATAAATATAAAATAATATTCTACTAAATAAATACTTAAAAATATTTTAAAAATATTTTAAATAGCTTCTTAATATGTTAGGGCTTAGTATATATCTTATATTAATTAATAAAAAAAAGTAGCTATAGTAAGAATATATTAAGTATATTATTATATACTACTAAGTTTATTTTATGTATAGTATATAGAAAACTACATTTAATAATAATTAGACACTTAAGTTAATATATTAATAAATATTAAATTTTATTAACTACTAATTAAAGGAAAATTACAAGAACATATACAAAAAGTTAAAAAGTATTCTAAATATATTAGAAATATATTAAGAAGCTATTACTAATAGTTTTTAGTTTAATATTATAATATAAAACTTGGTAAGTAAGTAAACTATAAAAAGTTATAAAACTATATATATAGAATTAACAAGTATTACTCTATAATTCTAAATAAAATTTAAGATAATATTTATTAAAAACATTTAAACTCCGTTAAATTATTTTATTAAAGGAGAAATTTAATTAAGTACTAGCTTTTATTTTTTTAAATAATTATATATTCTAAATATATTCTAAATATATTCTAAAAATTATCTAACTAAATAATAGTTTTAAGTATATTAATTTACGTAATACTAGTTAATATAATATATTTATAAATTCTAGTATTTAGTCTAGCTACTGTTTAAGAAATATATTAAAAAGATTTAACTAATCTAAGTTCTAAAAAAATAAGAAATATATTTAAAATATATTTGAAATATATTACTAACTTACTTTAAACTAAAAAGTTAAATAATAGTAAAATAAAAAAGTTCTTTATAAAATATATTAGATTTTATAGTTAATATAATTTCTACTACTAATAGCTTTTTTATACTAGCTTTTATGTAGTTATTATCTATTATATTTTTTTTATAAAGTTATTTAATAAGTTTATGATTCCTTTAAACAACATTTTCAAAAATTTAGAATCTATTCTAAATCTATTTTTAATATTTTATTAATAAATTAAAACTTAACTCTAGGTCTTCCCTTTCTAAGTATAACAAACACAAAATTTCTTTTAGTTTTTTAGTATAGTATCTTATATAATATACTAAATACTAGTATTAATTACTAACTAAAAGAAATTAAAATTTAGAAATAGTAGGTAGTAATTAAGAAGTAAAATATAAGAGCTAAAAAGCTAGAGTTAAAAAATAAATATAAATAACTAAAAATAACAAAACTTAAAAAGCTAGAAAAAAAGGAAAATAATTAAATATATTTATAATATATTTAAAATATAATATTACTCTCTTTCTTGGACTTGTTATTTAGGAGAATAGTAAAAATATTCTCTAAAATACAAAATAAGAATTTAATAAATATATTCTGAATATATTCTAAATATATATTATATTAATTAATACTACTTTAAGCAACCTTTATTTCATTATATAGGTTAAGTTAAGTAAGTTTTAAGCTAAAGTAATAGAGTTAGAAATTTCTAACTATAAAAGCTTTAGGTATTATATTCTAAGACCTTTTACCCTAAACACCTAATATTAAGAAGTTAGCTTAGAATATATTTATAATAATTTCTAAATAGATTTAAATAATTTATTTTTATTTGCTAATATAACCGTCTTTTTCTAAGCTTATAGAATTTAGAACTTTAATTAAATAAATTAGTGTTTTTATTATTTCTTTTTTATTATTACCTATACTATTATTATTAAAATTAGTAAAATAATTAAAGATAGTACAATCTAAGTCTAGAGTTAAATATTCTAAATATATTAGTAATATATTCTAAATACTTACTCTTTACCTTTACTAAAATATAATTATTATAGTGTTTTTTAATATATTTTTTATTTTTATTAATACTAGTTATTTATCGTGTTTTAGTAGAGTTAACCTATAATATAATATTAATAAATAAATAAAATATATTTTAAATATATTCTAAATGTATTATATATATTATTTTTCTTTATTTTAGGCTAAGTAAGCTAATACTATTTTAAGAATAGAAATTTAACTAAAAGACCTTTTAAAAAAGCTATAGTAGCTAGTATTTTAGTATTTTTATTATTAATAATTTTAGTATATTACTTTATAACGTTCTTATACTACTCTATAAAACTAATAATATTAGCAATATATTCTAAATATATTTAAATTATATTTTATATTTACTTACTTTAAAGCTAATAGTTTTTGGTTTATATTATTATTTTAGTGTAGGCTTTTGCAATTTTCTTTATATAAATATATATAATATAATTTTAAAGGTTATTAGTATTAAATATAGACTAAAATATATATTATAGTAACTATTTATAATATCTTATAAGAGCCTTTTAAGGAAGCCTTTTTTATAAATTTTTTTATATTATATGTTTATATATTAGTTGCGTGCTAGCACATAAATCCTATCTCTAAATATTTTTACTTATAATTTATTTTATTCTTTTTCTCTTTTTTACGTAATGTTTTAAACTATTATTTAGTATTATATATAGTAATTAATTAACGCTCTTTTTTAAGCTTTTAATTTCTTATACGTAGTATTCTTATAATACTATATTATATTACTAACTCTCTATAAAATGAATAACTTGGGACTTATTAAAATTCTTAGAAACCTTATCTCTTAACTCTTGACTCTAAAGGTAAGTAATAAATTGCTTATAGATATACTAGCTAAATAAAAAGCTTACTACTAAAAAAGCATAAAAGCTTTTTTATAAGAAACTTTATAAATTAAAGTAAGTATTTATTTATTTAGTTTCTATTATTACTATCTCTTTTATTAATAAAAGTCTAGCTCTTACTACTAGTATATCTAGAGATAGCTTGAGTTTTATAAATCTAATACTTATAGTAATTCTAACTATATTTCCTTTACTAACTTTCTTAAAATAACTATCTAACCTTTCTACCTTCTTTAGCTAATATTCTAAATTATAAATATTTATTAGATAACTACTTAGTTTTTACTAGTTATTAATATAATCTTTCTATAGAAGATATCTCGCTAAGTGAGGTCTACCTAAGTTAATAATAAACACTAGATTAATAATAAATATTTTTAAATTATTAAATTAACAATATTTCATGCGCTTATAGCAGGTAATAATTAATCTAATTTATTATTTATTTATCTACTAGTAGCTCTGTATTGTTTTTTATATTAAATTTATTTTTTACTTTACTATTACTGCCTTTAGAGCTTTTAGAGCTTAAGTTTTTATATATTCTATTACTAATATAAAGCTCTGTAGTCTCTATCTTATTTTAATATCTCTTTATAAGTATGAGCTAGTTGTTTTGAAGTTAATAATTAATATTATATTCTCTTAGCTATTCTAATCCAGCGCGCTTAAGATATATCTTAATATAATTATAAATAATAGAATATAACTACTTCTACTAATTTAATATAATATTATACTCTTTTAACTTTTTAGCCTTAAACTGCTTTTTTAGAGCCTGGATTTTATTAATTTAATATTATTAAACTATCTTATAGCCTTAGCTTATATAGATTAGCTTTTTTTTAGAGATAATTTAGTACTTTTACTTTTTTTACTTCTCTCTAGCAATCTCAGCTGCCTACGTTTTAAAGAGTTTATATTAGTAGTTTTATATATTACTAGCTATTATAAAAGCTCTCTTAAAAGTTAAGTAAATATTTTTCGTAATTAGTAATAGTAGCTACTCTATAATAGTATTCTTAATTATAGTATATTAATATTTAAGTGTTTAGATAGTAAAAGATATCTACTAGCTAAGCTTATTAGGCACTAGTATAATAAGAGAAAGAATTTTAAAACACTTACTTTTATAATATACTTTAAGAAAATATTATTAGGCTTGATTATATGCTAAAGAAGTTTTAGCATACACTTTATCTAAATACTCTTTAAAATCTAAAGATATAAAGGTAGGAGTAGGTGGGGCTTATATAGGTAGTAATTTATAACTTATTATTATTATATTCTTTTTTATTTCTTATTACTCTAGCTTATTTAATAATAGCTGAGGATTAAAGAGATAAATACTAAATCTCCGCTAGCTACTATAAATTATGCCTAGATAAAACGTTTCTTAATGAACTTAGGCTATAGTTATATAAAAAATTAGTTTTTATAATATCCTTAGCACCTGTCTATAAAGTAAAGTTAAGATACTTATTATAATATTACTTAAGCAGCTAAAAACACCCTATATCTAGAGACTAGAGAAAATATATAGTATATAGTAGTAAAGTAAATAATTAGATTTTATAACTAGCAGCGTACTTAATAAATTATTAAGTAAAATAAAATCTATAGTTATTTATTAATAAAAGTCTCTATATCCTCTTAACTTAGTCTTTAGTTATTTTCTTAAAGTGTTTAATCTAATCTAGACTTATCTTATCGTTATTATAGCTAGAATTACTTATATTAATAAGATAGTTACTAGAAAGATTTATTATCTAGGCTTCTAGAATTATTAAGGCCTTAATAATAAGCATAAGATTAATTACCTTTCTATAAGTAAAGATAGCCTCAACAAGAAAAACTTACTTATAATTATTTAATATAGGAATCAATACTTATTTTTTATGTTTAATAAACACGTACTGGTTCTTTGCAACGCCTATTTAACAGCTATATTTATCTATATTCTAGATATTCTTAAGAATAATCTCTAGGCGCTTATATATAGTCTCTAGTTTATTAAACTATTTTCAAATTACCTCTAGTTATTGCGTAAGCTTTCTCTGAATCTTAAAAGACTTTAATTATACTAAATAATACTTTAAATAAGCCTTAAGCTAGTGCTGACTCTAGTTTTTATTATATTATAAAAATTTATCCAACCCCTTATGTGCCACCTCTAGAATCTTATTATAATACTAAATAACTAGATTCTTATATATACTAAAGCTAATATTATTAATTATATTAAGAAACTACTCAAGAGCTAGCTCCTAGTCGTTAGTTAATAGAGATTTTAGTTTAGAATATATTTTCTTATTATAGCCGCCTTTATAAGTATGAAGAAGTTGCTAGTAAGAAAGATTATTTACCTCTATATAACTCCTAATACTTAGATTTAGTAGCGTTTTAAGATATTTAACTACCTTATTAATATTAGTAACTGATTAATTATAGATAAGTAATTTACGAGATTTTTTAGCTATAGCTATAGTATAATAGTAATAATAATATAATATAAAATTAATTTTATTATTAATTTAGTGTTTATTATTAACTTAGGTAGGCCTCACTTAGTAAGGTCTCTTTTATAAAAAGATTATATTAGTAATTAGTAGAAACTAAGTATATAATAAGTTTATAAAAAATAAAAATTAGTATTTAACTAAATAAGTTTACTTTTACTATACTATTAGTCACCTATAAAAAAAACTTCTAATTTAGTAAGATTATTTTAACTAGATATTATATAGAGCTTAGTAAACTTATTTAAAAATACTTATAAAAATTTAAACTAAAAGACTACTACGTAAAGAAAGTTAGTTTATATAAGTTAAAAAGACTAAAGCTTCCCTTCTTTCTTTATAGAATTTTATAGATATACCTAAAAATATGAATAAAATGATTTTACCCTAATTACACGCCTAATAGAGGCTCTTTACTCTAACTTTTATTATATTTTAATTAGAGTTAACTATTCTAACAATCTTATTAAATATATAAATATAATTAGTAAATATTATAATAATATGCTTATATTAGCTATAAAAGAAAACTAATATAACTTATATTACATAATTATAAGACTAGAAACTACACTATAAAAAAATCTTAATAATATGAAAATTAATACTATAAGATATACTTTTTTTTATTCAACTAAAAAAGAAAAACGCGTTGAAGAAAATCTTTATTTTAAATATAGTAAGTATAGTTACTTTATTTAAGATTATCTATTTTCTTTATTTAAACTTTAATTTAATAGTCTAATTTAAAGAAATATGTTCTAATAATTGTTTTATTTATTCTTATTTAGCTTTAACAGATCCTGTATTTAGAAACCTAACTAGTAATTTAAACCTAACTTATTAAAAGTCTTGTTTTAGAAATAGGTTACTTTCTAGAATACTTCTAATACTAGATTTCTATTAACTTATAGACCTTTTATTTAATAACTACCTCTTAGAACTATTAAGTAAATATTTTATATATTATTTAATAAAATAGCGTATCTTACTTTATTATTACTTTAATTAATACTAGAGTAACTAGTATAGGTTATATTAGTAGATTTTTAGTTAATATTTAAAAATTCTATTTCTTACTACTTTTACACGTCCTATATCCTATTAGTTTTAATAGAAAATAACTTAAAAGGAATTCTATCTTATATACTACTAGTATAACCCTTTACTATATAAATTACATTAAGAAGATTTATTTTTATATAATAGCTATAGGAAATTATAAATTAATTCTTATCTAATTTTAAATAAAAAAGCATAAAATTAACTTTAACTATAATATGTAAAAACTACTTTTTAATATTTTCTATTATTAGGCTTATTATTTATCCTTATTTTAATTACTAATACCCTTAAAGGAATTTGCTAACTACTTAAAAAATCTTTTAATAAAGTTTTTATTAAAAGGCTTTTACTTTAATACTACTTACTTACTTTATTTTTAGATTTATTTTTTAAAGTTACTACTAACTACTTAAGCACAACATAATAACTAGTTAGTTAAAATAAACTATTAATTATAAAAACCTAATATTTATCTAAACAACTCTCTAGTGAACTGTTTTCTAAAAGGTTTTTAATTAAAAGCTAAATTTACATCTAATTACGTACATAAATTTAATACTAAGTTGAATAAGGATTTTATAAAAAAGCTTTTTTCTTAAAACTTTAAAAACTTTTTAGTAAAAACTGTACTAAAAGAGCTCTACTAAAAATCTAAACTTAATTTAAATATAAATATTTACTTAATAAAAATAGTGCCCCTTACTTGGCTTATTTAAAAATATAAATATAAAATTTTTACTATTTTAATAGTTAATACTAATAAGGCTCTAGTCCCAAAAACCTACACTAATTTATCTATAAAGATTTTAGGAGAATATTATAATATTCTTAAAATATTTTTATATAAAAAAGCTAATAAACTATCTAAATACTAATTATATAACTATAAAATTATTCTTAAAAAAAGGAAAATAACCTAAATTTAGCCCTCTCTATAAAATATCCTAAAATAAACTTAAGGTTTTTAGAAAGTATTTTAATAAGTATCTTATTAAAGAATTTATTAGGGCGAGTTTTTTCTTCATGTCTTTTCCTATTATTTTTATAAAAAAAACTTAATAAAGGTTTCTAATTTTATATTAACTATTAAGCTCTAAATACTATTACTGTTAAGAACTATTATTTAATTCTATTAATCCAAGAAACCTTATTACACTTTAGTAAGATAAAGTATTTTATAAAACTAAATATTATTTCAGTCTTTAACTATCTTTATATTGTAAAAGAAGATAAATAATTAACTACTTTCTAAACTAGATATAGCTTATTTAAGTATTTTATAATACACTTTAGGCTAGTTAACATACTAAGTACTTTTTAATATTATGTAAATAATATTCTTGAATTATACCTTAATATGTTCTATATAGCCTATATTAATAATATTCTAATTTATAGTAACTTTTTATACAAATATTAGTAATATAAAAGATAGATTTTAAAAGCCCTAAAAAAAGCTAGCCTATAACTTAATATTAATAAATATAAATTCTATTAAGAATAGGTTATGTTTTTTAAGTATATTATTTCTACTAAAGGGATTAGTATAAATCTAAATAAGATAAAGAATATTTTTAATTAAGAAAATTCTTATAATATAAATGATATAAAAGTATTTCTAGAGTTTACTAACTTCTATTAATAATTTATTAATAACTTTTTTAATATTATGGCTCTATTTATAGCCTTAATAAAAAAAGATACTTAATTTGAATTTAATAACGCCTTGTAAAGGGTATTTGAAATTCTAAAACTTATATTTATAATTACTCTAATTTTCTAATATTTTGACTTAAAACTGCTAATTATTATAAAAGCTAATTTCTTAGACTATATAACTACCAATATACTTTTCTAAAAAAATTAATAAACTAAAACTTATTATCTATTTTTTAAAAAAGCTAAATTCTACTAAATGTAATTATAAAATCTATAATAAGAAATTACTAGCTATTATATACTATTTTGAATAATAGAAATCTAAACTAAAAAGTATTATTTTTCTAATTTAAGTACTAAGTAATTATAAAAACCTATAATATTTTACTACTATAAAGTAGCTAAGCTACTAATAAGTCTATTAAACTAAATATCTATTTTAGTTCAACTTTATAATTACGTATTAACTAGGTAGATAAAGAAGGAAACTAAATGCCTTTATTTACTATATATAAAATACTCCATATTATAGTATAGTCTTGTAGGGATTGTTATTTTTAAGTTTATTTAAATTAAATATTATATTAAGCTTTTACACAGGCTGTACAGGCCCTTTTATTTCTAAAATCTTATATATTCTATTTATAGCTTCTATATATAGCTCTGTAAGCTACATATTATAATCTATTTTATACTATATACTATTATTATAGTTATTAACTTTATTTATACTTTACTATTTTTTAATATTATGTAGCTTTTTTTTTTACATATTAGCTTTATAACCTCTACTAGTTTTATAGAATAAAAATAAATTCCTATAATTTATATAAAAATAATTATAAAAATAGTTAGACTATATTCTAATTCTTTATAGTATTTATAAAAACTAATTATAGTAATTTACTACTACTATAATAGAAATAGTAGAGCTCTGCAAGTAAGTTATAATACTTAAAAAAATTTATAACTACTAGAAAAAAAAGTTATAAAAAGCTTAAAAGTAGATTATAGATTTATATATATATAGCTATAATTTAAAAGTCTAATATTTATTATCTCTATTATTTTTGCTTCTGTCTTTATTTTTATTTCTACTATTATTTTAATTAAAGCTAAACTATTTATAACTATCTCTTTTTTATTTACTTTTATTTTATTTTTAACTTATACTTTTTTTAAATGTTTACTTAATTCTAATAGGCTTAGTAGTAACTAAAATAACCTTTAACCTTTTATAATATAAAAGTATATAAAAATAACTATAAATTAAGACTATTTTCCTACTACTAAATTCTACATAACTTATGTAAATAAATAACTTAAAAATATACTATATAAGTAAGTTCTTTTATATATTACTAATAATATCTGCTGCCTACTAAACTATTTTATAATACTAGAAATCTTAAAGTAAGTCTATAAAGACCTAAATTAAGCCTATAATATCTAATAAGATTTATTTAAATTCTATAAGAAGAACTAAGAATTTAGAGCTTTTTTTAGTAGAATTTTAATAATTAGCTTTTAAATTTAGCCTGTTTAAAAATTTTCTACTAACCCTTTTAAAGAATTCTATTTTTAAAGAATTATAAAACATACTATTTTATAATTTACTATTAAGCTATTAATACTATCTACTAGTTTATTATCTATAAAATTTTAAAAACTACTATTATTATTATAACCTAGCTATTTCTATAAATAGCTATAAAACTTATAACCTCTAGTTTATAATTTAGAAGTGTATTATTTTTTTACTAATAATTATCTTTATTACTTTTATTACTAAATCTATAAATTTAAGCTATTACTGTTAATTAAATTTTTTAAACTAAGACTATAAGAAATACTATAAATACTATTATTATAACTTAAAAAGTTATTTTATTATCTATTGCTTTCACTCTAATATTTACTAGTTCTAAAGTATTTTTATTTATATACTATTTAGTTTATTATTTTTGTTTTCTATTTATCTCTTTGCTTGCTTATATACTCTATTATATTCTTTATTATATAGTCTAGTAAAAGTCTTAAGCTATAACTAAGTTACGCTCTAGCTTTAGAACTATATTCTTATAAAATCTCTATTATTACTATTTATGAAATATTAATTAAAAAAGAGCTTAATTTATAGTTTTATATTCTTATACTACTTATTAAACTAACTCTTATTATTATTAAATACTTAATATAGTTTACTAGTTATACTGTTATTATTTATAGCCTTATTAATAGTAGAGCTAAAAATAACTTTATTAATTAAAATTAGATTATTTCTATAAGCTTCTAGCTAAAATAGCTAAAGAAATTATTTTATTTTAATTATTAAAAAATAGTAGAGTACAGATAAAGTTAGTAACTATAATAGTAATATATAATATAAAGTAAATTATAAAATATAGCTTACTAAGCTATATAGAGAAGCTATAGACAGAATATATAAAGTTTTAAAAATAAAAAGACCTATATAGCCTATACAGAAGCTTTATATAGTATTTAATTTAAATAAACTTAAAAGTAACAGTTTCTATAAGATTACACTATAATAGTACTTTTTTTTTTATAATTATAGTTTTTATAGTTACTTTAGAGACTAGGCTTTTTAAAGTATTATTAATAAAACACTTAAATTACATCTATAGTATTCTTTATTTAGTAGATAAGAATCTTAGTTAACTTATTATATCTAGTTTATCTAACTATATATTTTAGTTATAAGATGCTATTACAGCTACAGTAGTCTTAATAAAAGTTAATAATCTTTTTAATAAACTACTTCTACTTACTATTAATTTTTATTAGTAAAAAGGGTAGTATTTACTAGTAAAATAGTAAGTTAATTATTATAAAATAAAGTAAGCTAATATAAAACATATTATAATAACAGAATTTATTTAATAGTTTAAAATAGTAGGTGTATAGTAATACAGTTTTTATAACTTAAAATAGGCTTAGATTCTTCTAATCTAGTTTCTTTATAAAGTATAAAGTCTTAATCTTTTAAACATCTAACTATATAAAATGTATTATATAAAATAGGTAAGTAAAATAGTAGTATATATTTATCTAATTTTTATAACAAGCTTATATAGTTAATAGTTTAGTATATAAATAGTTTATAATTTTTTATATTTTAGTTATAAGCTTCTTAGTATCTTAGCCTTATATAGAGTAGATAATAGCTAATAGTTTAAAGCTAACTCTTAAATAAAAGCTATAATTTATAAAGAATAAAGAGATAGTAGTGCTTTTTAAGTAGATAAAATTTAAAATAAACTTAACTAGTAATAGTTATTTAAACTAGTTGTCTTATAAATAGCTAATATATAACTATAAGTATTATTTAAAAACTATATTAGTTTATTCTAATTAGTTATTAGTTTTAAAATAGTATATAATTAACAGCAGAATTATAATCTTTAGCTAATAGTTTAAATACTTTTAAAATTTAGAGATAAATTAGAGTCTATAGTTAGAAAAAATAGTACTTAGTAAGCTATAAAGCTTTTATATATATATTAGAAATAAATAAATAGTGGTTTTAATATTATAGTATATTTAGCAAGAAATTAAGTACTTTATTTTTATTAAATAGTAGGTTAGAATTATTATAATATTATAATAGCTACTTAGTAGTAAGTAGATAATAAAGTCTATAAACATATTCTTTTAAATATAGTTTAAAATAGATAGTAGTTTTAAAACTCTTTAGCAGACTTCTCTTAATAGAATAGTATAATAATAGGTATAGTAGTTATAAAACTAGTAGATAATAAAGTTATACATATAACGCTAGTAATACTTATAAGATAGTAGTTTATATATTTTATTATAGCCTATATAGCTAGTAATAAGGCTTTTATAGTAAAAATAAAGTAATTTAGCTTTTAACTTATTTATATTAGATATATAGAGCCTTTTTTTATATTATAAATATTTATTTATTTTAGCACACTTAGCTAGTGTTAGGTATTTATTCTTATAATTTCTATTCTATAAGTTAGTTAGTATAAAGTTAATTATAGAATTAATATAATAACTTTTCTAAAATAAGGTTTAAATTTTTAATAGTAGTAGGTTTTTAGTCTGCTTAAATTCTAGAGTAGTAGTAGATTTAATAGTAATAATAATAAAAGTAAAAATAGAAATAAATTTAGTAAATAGTAATAGTTTAGCAACATATTAGTAGAGCTAGTTATAAGTTATTATAATAATTCTATAAGTAAAAGTCTCTAATAAGTTAAAAAAGTAAATTAATTTTTTCTTATAATTAATTATAATAGGCAGGGTAGTAGCTAGAAGTAATTCTAGATTTTCTTATTTTAAAATAATCTAACTTTAGTAGCAAAGCCTTTTATTCTCTTTTTATAATAAGTTAATGAATTTTCTAATTAAAGAGTCTAGTTTTACACTCTACTTTCTAAGACAGTACATAATCTTAAAGTTAAAGCAAAATAGGAATTTAAACTAGTAGACTTAGTAATAGTTTAATAACTTTATTATTATAAAGTACTTTAGATTATAGTAGTTTATAATTACTATAATTAGTAAAGTATATCTTTTAAGTTCTAGCTACTATTTTTTAAAATAGTAGATAATTACTAGTAGTTTTTTATTATAAATCTTATAGTTATACTCTGTTATTAAATACTTTTTTAAAAAGAATATAATAGACTATAAAATACTATTATTATAATAGAAATGTATATTACACAATGCTGTAAAGTCATAAAGTTAAATATAAGTTAATTATTTCTACTAGCTATAAAAGTAGGCAAGAATATCTTCTATCTACTAACTACTATTATTACGTAATAACTATGCTATTACGTAATATTATATAGTAATATTATTTTATATAGTGCTTTTAGTTTATATTTATAATATATTTCTACTTCTTAAGCTTTTTACGGCCTCGTGAAGACATATCACCTAAAGAAACAAAATTAAAAAGAAAGAAAAGAAAGAAAATTATTAGGACTTTTATAAAGCATCTCTTATAATAATAAGAAATATAATAAAACGTTTATTTAAGCTTTATGTAGAGTAAGCTAAATATATGTATTTATATAAAAATATCTAATCTAAATAGAGAAATTCTATAACGTATTTGATAAGTGAATGGTCCAGATAAGCGAGTGGCCTATCTTAAAACTCACTAAAAAATCAAGAATTCGCACATGAATATCTCAGCAACCACTTGATGATAAATTCTAGAAATTTAATGGGTACTTGATGGTGCTCCAAAATGTATGCCATTAAATTTTTAAGAGCTAGCAATTAATAGTTATTGAGATAGTACTGTGTTGGCCCCCAAATTCACCTTTTCTTAAATATCTTAATAATGTTTAATCGCTAGCTCTTAAAACTTTAATGACGTCCATTTTAGATCACTATTAAGTACCCATTAAATTTCTAGGATTTATCATCAAGTGGTTGTTGAGATATTTATGTGCGAATTCTTGATTTTTTAGTGAGTTTTAAGATAAGCCACTCGCTTATCTGGGCCATTCACTTATTAAATATGTTATACATAGTTCCTTCTATCTTTTCTTAATCCTTTAGTTAAAGTAAGCTTATTATGAAATATAAATACTATCTATATAAAACTACTAATATACACTATAATATTATTCTATTTAATAATCTTTTAATTATATAAGATTGTTTATTATTGTTTTTGAAGTGTATAGCTAGTTTTTAGTATTTTTATATAACACTATTATATATCTTCTTTTATTATTTACTTATGTTTTATACTACTTAAACTAGAAAGTTTAGAGTTAACTAGTTAAGAAATTAGTATTACTTTAATTAAATTATTAGATTTATTATCTCTAATATTACTCTTGTATTTTGGTTCCTATACTTTTTTATCTAAATTATGCTTTTATAGTAAGTTCGTTTGCAACTATTTTATTTTCTTTTTATTTAAGTTCTAAATTTTCTTTTGTGTTTATTATATAGTTTTACGTGCTTATTATTATTTAGTACTTAACTTAATAAAGCATTCTTAAATCTAATAATCTTATTTATTTTTTTATTTTTTATTATTATTATCTTATTTGCCCTGCCGGCTCTTTTTTGGACTATAATTAGTTTAGTATTATTATTATTAGCATCAAACTAATTATTATATTCTATATTATAGAAGTGATTAATTTAGAAGTTTATATTAAATACATTTTTTTTAGCTACATAAAGATTTAAGTTAGTAAGTTTTATTTTATTCTTTTTATTATTTATACTGTCTTTTAGTCTTTTAAATTTCTTTTTTTATAATTCTATTTTATTAACTCTAAGAGTTTATTATTACCTGATTTTTTTTTATTAAATGTATTTATATTACCTAGCTAATGTTGCCTATATAAAATTAATTATTTTCTAAAATAAAAATATACTTTTACTAGTGTTTTATAGTTAATAAATTTTTTATATATATTATTTAACTTATAATATGTTTACTCTTTTAAATAGAAAACTGTATATATACGTTTTATATATACGTTATTTAATAGAAAATTATTACTAATTATTTTAATACTTTCTTATAAAGCTATATTAATATATATTTTAAATACATTATATTTACTCTACTATAATAGTTTAGTAGCTAGTAAAATCTTTAATTTTACTATATTATTTTATTCAACTTATACGTTCTACTAGTATGTGATAAATAAAATTATTAGTTTTATTTAATTATTTACTATCATCTTCTCCTAATAACTGTTAACTTAATTCTGAATTTAATTAAAATACTTAATAAGAATAGTAAACGCTACTTTATTTATATCAGCTGTGTATATATAACTTTATATAAAAAGTATAAATGTATTAGCTGCTAAGTTCTTATAAATTTAGCATTAAGTAATTAGCTTTATTTTATTATAATTTATTAGATACATAAATAAGCTCTTTATATGTATTAGTATTAATTATTTAATAATTACTAGTACAATTTATTCTTCATTATTTGTATATATTTTTTTATTAAGTTTTATTTTCTTATTATTAGTTATAATATAAAGCTGTAGCTTATGTTTTTTCTAAAATAAACTCTTAGTATTATTATTTCTAATATCCTATATTTATATCTTTTAACTAGGTGTAATAACTATAGATAATACTGTACTTTTTTATAAAATAAACTTTAGTAAATTAGCTCTAAAAAGTACGCTTTATTTACTTTTATATAAAGTATTAATATTTTATCTACTTTCTATAGTTAGTACCGTTTTCTTGAGATTATTAATATTAATATCTGGAAATTTCTTATTGTTATTATTATTAGTATTCTTTATTATTTATAGACGGCTTTATTTATTTAGTATATAAAGTTTATTAGTTACGTTTTTTTATAATTAGTTTATTTTTAGAGATAATAGTAGTTCCTGTTGCTTAAGCCTATTAAGTATAGTTAATAGAACTAGATCTAGCTTTATAGAGCTATCCGAATAGATATATCTTATATAATTTTAATATACTTATTTAATATTTAATAAAGAAAGTGTGCCTTACTTTATGCTTACTAAACTCTTTATTTCTTTCATACTAAAAAGAATAAGAATTGCTTACTTTGTGTATGAGTTTTATATAATTTAGAATTACTTATTCTTATACTATATAAGGCTCTATACTATTTAATACTATTTATTAGCTTTATATACTTCTTTATATAATAAGTACTATTTATTTATTAGCTAGTCTAAAGACTATTATTCTATTCTTATTTATAATAAAAAGATGTGATTTTTTAGCTTATAGTTTAGTATTATTTATTCTTATAAGTTAAAATTAGCCATCTAATGCTTAATTAGTATATTCTTATTAATACTATTTATTTTCTATAATATACTAAACTAGCTAACATGTTTATCTATTAAGTATATACTAGTAGATAGAAGGTTATTTTCTATAATATTAATTAATTAGTTATAGTAGAGTAGGTAGTCTTAAAACCTTATATTATTATTATTATATTATAATTAAATATTATTACGTTTATCCTTTCTATTATTAAATATAATAAGCTAATATTAGGAGATAGTTTTAAGCTCTTACTAATTATATTAGCAGCAATTCATTTAATAGGCACAGTAAAGTTAGTTATTATTATTTTATTAAAATATATTAAAAAAGTATAGTTATTACTCTTTTTTAAAATAAATAAATATTTTTAAAATAAGTGCTAGTTACATCTAAGTTTATATCTAAACTAGAGTTTCTTATAATTTAACTTAGTCTTTATATTATTAGTTATAAAATTATTTTGTTAACTATAAAAATAATATTTATATATTTAAAAAGTTTTATTAGTACACACACGTAACGTATTTACTTTTATATAGTAATAAAAATAGAATTAAACTCTTATAATAATTAAAATAATATTACGCTATAACTATTATTACTAAATAAAATTAATACTAAACTAAATTCTTATAAAATCTAAATACTGTATACTGTAAATTAAAAACCTTATTTAATTTTAAAAATTATTTACTTTTCTATTATAATACCTGCTTAGATAATTGTGCTTTATTATTATTTTATTTTTTAAATACTAGAGCTTTTACTTTCTTTCTTTCTTTCTTTCTTTACTTACAATTAGTAGTCATTCTTTTTAGTGGTAATAATTAATTAAATTTAGTAGTAAATTTCTTATTAATACTATCTACTATTATCTATTTGTTATATATAGAACTATAATTTTTCTATTTAACTAGGTATTACATAATGGGCTTTTTATATCTTTTTATTATTATTATATATTTATTTAATAACTTCTTAACCTTAAAGAATGCTAATATTTTATTATTATATTTATCTTTAATTATACCTAATTTTTTTTAAAATTATTCGCCTGTATAAATTATTTTAATTAAAAGATTCCAGGTATTTAATTAATATAGTTAGATAAATTTTTTATATAAATAGAAGTTTTAATTTAGCTATATTATTTCCTACTATTTACTTAATTAAAAACAGTTCTTTATATTATTAGCTAAATTTTTAATGGACTTCTAGAATCATGAATCTCTTATAAAGCTAAATATTAATAAGATTTTTAGGTTTTAATTTTAATACAGTATACTTGCTATTATATTTTTTTTTATTTAAATTATTATAAATATAAGCGTGTCTGCTGCTTTTTTATATAAAAATTTTCTTTCTTTTATTATGTTATTAAACAGATAGTTAATTAGTAATTTTTTAGAGAACTTAAAGCTATAAACCACTTCATTAAATAATAAACCTATTAAGGTATTTATAGAGTTATTTATAATTCTTTAAATTATAAGTAATGTTTTAACCTAATAGTTATACTCTTTTACTAAATAAAACCTTAAAATAGTCTTAAAGGTTTAATTTGTTTATTTAGATTATTTATTCATTTACAGGTAGTATATAGTTAATATTAGAATTTATATTCCTAAAGTTTAAAATATACTTTTCTATAGTGCTTTTATAAATTTAATATTCTAGTTATAAATAATTATATATAAAATGCCTTAATTAGTTAGTACTACTAAAAATAGCTATACCTAATTCTTTATATTCTAATTTTTTTTTGTTCTAGAAGAACTACTATTTTCTTCAAGTACTTATATATTACTATTATACATATATTAAATCCTTTATTTTCTAGTAACTCTTTAATAAAGTTAATTATAACTGTATTAAATAAAATAAAAGATATTTAAATTAAATAGAATTAACTATATAGCTTGTAGCATTTTATTTAGTAATAACTATATTTTTAATAATAATTAATATATTCATTTAAATACTTCGCAAACTTTTATATATAATAATTTATTTTAATAGCTTTATAGACTTTATAGAAATTAGCATACTACTACTTATTATAAACTTATTTAAAGATATTATCTAAAAGTGCTTTTAGTATTACTAGTTATAAATATCTATTTAATAAATTAATGTAATAGAAAAAGTTACTCTTTATAATATATAAAATTAGTGTTTTTTTATTAGTTTTAGGACTATACAGTTTTAAAATTTTAATTATATTTAGTTAATACTTATCTTCCTTATACGCTTACTTTAGTTGTTTTTTAAAATTATTATCTAATTTTACTATTAAGGTGTAGTAAGTATATAGAGCTTTTTTTATACTAATATTATATATCTTAGCTAATAAATTATCTAGGACGTTTATTTTAAGATTCTTTAGATTTTTCTTACGATTATTAAGCCTTAATAGAGCGTTTAGTATTATATATTATCTATTTAAAATATATTATATATCTAGGTAGTACTATAAAAGGTATTATAATACTTATATAAGTTATATATTTAGCTTATCTGTTAATAAACTAGTTAAAAATATTTACTTTACTATACTAGTTATTACTATATAATTAGTAAGTATAATTAGTAGTTTTAACTTAAGTATAAAGTTAATTATATGCTTTACTTATTATATAGTTTAAATTAAGTATATTATTTTAAGCTTTATAGGCTAATATAATCACTCTATTAATAATAAAAACTTTAAGAGAAAATAAATTAGTTATATATGATTTTACTTAAGCTTTTCTATATTAACTAGATTCTTTTTAGTATAGTAAATTATAACTCTAAAACCCCATTTTTTAGAAGCATTTAATTCTATATATAGCTAATAATTTAAATTAAAGTATACTAGAAAACATAGGTTCTTAAAGGCGTTCTAAATTATATAATATAAGATTTAAAAATCCTTCTTTTCCTAGTTTACTAATATTATTCTAGTATAGTATGTTTTGGTATACTTAGATTTTAGTACTTTTTTAAGTAGCTTAGTTTTTTCACGCGTAAACAGTTTAATAAGCTAGTAGTAATATTTAATATACTATTAAAGCTATTTAGTTAGGCTAATATACACCTTAAGGTCTTAAAATACCTTTAGAAATTTTAAGTTTTAAATTACTATAAGCTTTTTCTTAGAAGTATATATTCTAAATATATTAACTCTTTAACTAAGTAAAATTACTAATAGAAAACTAAAATATACTTTTAGGCTACTTAATATAAAATCTTTCTATATAAATACTATAAATAGCTAGTTAAGGTACTGTAAATGCTTTTTTAAAGTATAACTTATTACTAATATATTATTAATAAATCTACATATAAAGTCCTAACAGCTAGATTTTTAAATTACTTTATTAATTTACTACTAAGTGTATAGTAGGAAACTATAGTATTTTATTAATACAGTATTTTATTCTTCTAGTTCTTTATATAAGATTATTATAGTTTTATGACAATTTTTCTTTACTACAGAAAATTAGAAGAAATAGGCTGCTATATTAATTATTAATAGAAAATTCTTTTCCCATACACTTATAATAATATCTTCTTAACTAAAAATAAAATAACTATTTTTAATTAAAATCTGATTTAGTTCTTAAATGTCTATAACTACGCGTTTTTTATAAATAAATTCTTTATTAACTATTATATTTCTTCATACTATAAACAGTAGAAAAGTAAATAGTGTATTTTTTTTTAACTATAAAACTTTACCTTCTTTCTAAAACTTATTAAAGGTTTTATTTACTAGTTCTATTTCTTTTAGTTTAAGTAGGTATATATAATATGTAAGTTTTACTCTAACTAAACGCTAGTTACTTATAAAAAAAATTCTTAATTATTCATCTTTTAAAAGGTCGACTACTTTACTATTATTAGTAAACAAATTAGAATACTTTTTTATAATTTCGTTAATTCTTTATATTGCTGTTTTTAAATTATATATTATTACTCTAAAAGTTCCCTTTTATTTATTCTTTCTAATTTGGCTTAATTTGTGTAATTTAAAGAGCTTTTATTTCTCTAAACTACTACTTATATTAACTTCTATTATATTAATATAGTAACTAACTTAGTTGCTATAAAAATAAGTCTTAATTCTTAGGTTTTATTTAAGTTTAATATTTTTATATAAAAGCTACTTTATCTTTAAATTATATAAGTAGTTATTAAGAACTATATATTTCTAAGTTTACTAGAAAGGTACACGTTTCCCTATAAGAATATAGAAATCTTATTATATCTTTTTATAGTTATTAGGCTTAAAATGCTATATCTAACCTATTTTAATATCTTTATTAATAGTAAATAATTTAGTAAAAGTGTTATATATAAATACTGCATTAATATCTACATCTATAATTTAGAAATAAAGTCCTTTATTTAGACCTAATTCTTTTAAATTTTATTTTAGATTGAAAATATAATCACAATTCTTTAAAAGCTATTTCTTTTTATATATTATAATTTATATTAGTGTTATTATATTACTTAGTATTATTATATCTTCTATAGTTTTTACTAATTAATATAAAAGGTATTAATTTCTTACCTAAATAAAAAAAGGTACTTTAAGATTTTTATATAATTTAATTCTTATTATTTAGTTTATACTATTAGTTTTAATACTATTTAGAATAAGAATATCATTTCTAAGTAGGATGTTTGTGTGTAAGTTTTTTATTAAGTATGTTTTAAATTTAAAATATACTAATACCCTTATCTTTTTTTCTATTTAAGCTAATATAATAGCCTAGTATAAAAAAGCTAAAAATAGTAAATCTTAAGGTCTTTATTAGATTATTATTAACTCTATATACTCCTACTTATTTACTTATTAAATAGATTTTAACTTCTAGGTAGTGTTTCTGTAGAAGGTTCTTATCTATAAGTAATATAATATTCTTTATATTTAAGTAAATAGAAATTAGTTCTCTTTCTAGTTTTAATACTATTTATATACTAGAATAGCTTTATATTTAAAAATTATTACTACTACTTATAGGTAGCTTTATGTTTGACTTAATTATTTTTATTATAAACTAGAATTTTAAAATAAGGCTTTTTATAGCCTTTATAGTTAGTATCTTCTTTTTATATTTTTTAAGGTATATATATAGCTTATTATTTAATAAGTATATTACTTTATAATATTTATACTAAAAAAATTTTAGTTTCTCTTAAACTAAAGTGTAGTATACGCTAACTATATTTTTATTTTTTAAATTATATATTCTATTTAATTCAGACGCTATTTTTTTTTCTATTAGTTATATTATTCTTATACACTATCTAGACTCTAGTATACTAAATACTATCTTAGAAAGCTTATTTCTTTAGGTACTAGTTACTCAGATCTACTGTTTCTATATTATTTAACTAGAAAGGTTATAATAATATTATACTATACTAATCCTTTATCCTAGTATACTTTTTTTTATTATAACTAGATTATTAGTCTCTGCTTCTAATTATCAATATCTACTTTTTAGATAATACTATCTACGTAGTTATTTTATTTATGTTTATATTTATATTTACTATATTTATATTCTATTATTACTATACCTAATAAGTATATTTACTATATTTATATTCTATTATAACTATAGTTAATAAGTATACTTATTATTTTTATACTAGTACTAGCTTATTCCTATAAATTAACTAGAACCATTACTAGTTTCTTTATTTTATTAGAATTAGTTATATTAGTATATTTTAGGTGTTAAGTATTAACCTCTTAAATAGTAGAATTTCCTTATATTTATATCTATATTAAGGTAGATTTATATAAAGCTATACTAGATTTTTTATTTTTTACTTATTATTTAAATAAAAGTAGAAATGTTTGTTTGTACTATAAATTATAAAATAAAATTATAAAGAAGCACGTGCAGTCTGTTTTATGTAAAATTTAATTATATAATAATATTTAATATTTAGTTTCTATTAGTTATTAATATAATTTTTTTGTAGAAGAGACCTTGCTAAATAAGGCCCACCTAAATTAATAATAAATACTAGATTAATAATAAATATTTTTAAATTATTAAATTAACAATATTTCATGTGCTTGTAGCAGGTAATAATTAATCTAATTTATTATTTATTTATCTACTAATAGCTTTATATTATTCTTTATATTAAATTTGTTTTTTATTTTATTATTACTGCCTTTAGAGCTTTTAGAGCTTAAGTCTTTATATATTCTATTACTAACATAAAGCCCTCTAGCCTTTATTCTATTCTAATATTTTTTTATAAATATAAGCTAGTTGTTTTGAAGCTAATAATTAATATTATACTCTTTTAGCTAGCCTAATTCAGCACGCTTAAAATATATCCTAGTATAATTATAAATAATAGAATGTAACTACTTTTACTAATTTAATATAATATTATATTCTCCTAACTTTTTAGTCTTAAGCTGCTCTTTTAGAGTCTGGATTTTATTAATTTAATATTATTAAACTATCTTATAACCTTAGTTTATATAGATTAGCTTATTTTTAAAGATAACTTAGTATTTTTATTTTCTTTACTTTTCTCTAGCAATCTCAGCCGCCTATGTTTTAAAAAGTTTATATTAGTAGTTTTATATATTACTAGCTATTATAAAAGCTTTTTTAAAAGTTAAGTAAATACTTTTTATAATTAGTAATAATAGCTACTCTGTAATAGCATCCTTAATTATAGTATATTAATATTTAAGTGTTTAGATAGTAAGAGGTATCTGCTAATCAGGCTTATTAAATATTAATATAATAAGAAAAGAAGTTTTAAAACGCTTACTTTTATAATATATCTTAAGAAAATATTATTAGGCTTAATTATATGCTGAAAATATTCTAGCATACTCTTTATTTAAATACTCTTTAAAATCTAAAGATATAAAAGTAGGAGTAGGTAGAGCCTATATAGGTAGTAGCTTATAACTTATTATTATTATATTCTTTTCTATTTCTTACTGCTCTAGCTTATCTAACACTAGCTAAAAATTAAAGAAATAAATACTAGATCTCCACCAGCCACTATAAATTATGCCTAGACGAAACGTTTCTTAACAAACTTAGGCTATAGTTATAAAAAAATTAGTTTTTATAATATTCTTAGTATCTGTTTATGAAGTAAAGTTAAGACACTTATTATAATACTATTTAAGCAACTAAAAACACCCTATATCTAGAGACTAAAGGAAATATATAGTATGTAATAGTAAAATAAATAATTAGATTTTATAGCTAGCAGCGTACTTAATAAATTATTGAGTAAAATAAAATTTATAGCTATCTATTAATAGAAGTCTCTATATCCTCTTAACTTAGTCCTTAGTTATTTTCTTAAAGTATTTAATCTAATTTAGACTTGTTTTATTGTTATTATAGCCAGAATTGCTTATATTAATAAGGTAGTTACTAGAGAGATCTATTATCTAAGCTTTTAGAATTATTAAGGCCTTAATAATAAGTATAGAATTAATTATCTTTTTATAAGTAGAGATAGCCTCAACAAGAGAAATTTACTCACAATTATTTAATATAAGAATAAATATTTATCTTTTATGTTTAGTAAACACGTACTGGTTCTTTGCAACGCCTATTTAATAGCTATATTTATTTATATTCTAGATATCTTTAGAGGTAATCTCTAGGCGCTTATATATAATCTCTAGCTTATTAAACTATTTTTAAATTACCTCTAGTTATTACGCAAGCTTTCTCTGAATCTTAAGAGACTTTAATTATACTAAATAATACTTTAGATAAGTCTTAAGTTAGTGCTGACTTTAGTTCTTATTATATTATAAAAGCTTATCTAACCTCTTATATGCTGCCTCTAGAATCTTATTATAATACTAAGTAACTAAATCCTTATATATACTAAAGCTAATATTATTAATTATATTAAGAAACTACTTAAGAGCTAGCTCCTGGTTGTTAGTTAATAAAGATTTTAGTTTAAAGTATATTTTCTTATTATAGCCGCCTTTATAGGTATAGAGAAACTACTAGTAAGGAAGATTATTTATCTCTATATAACTCTTAACGCTTAAATTTAGTAGCATTTTAAGATATTTAACTACCTTATTAATATTAGTAACTAATTAATTATAGATAGATAATTTACGAGATTTTTTAGCTATAGCTACAGTATAATAGTAATAATAATATAATATAGAATTATATTTATTATTAATTTAGTATTTATTATTAATTTAGTATTTATTATTAATTTAGTATTTATTATTAATTTAGTATTTATTATTAATTTAGGTGGGCCTTACTTAGCAAGGTCTCTTCCATAAGAAGATTATATTAATAATTAATAAAAACCAAATATTCTAGCTAATTTCGTATTTTAAATAATTATATATATATATAATTTTATAAAACGCCGTACCTTTATATTCTTAAGTATATATTTTATATTCACGAAATTATTTATTACTTTCTAAAAAAGAGGATAAAACTACTAAACTAAAAATTATTTCTATTATTTTAGGTCTAAAGTATAGTATAATATATCTTTTTAATATTTATTAATATTATAGTAAACTATTCAAGAGCATCTTTTTATAGGTATTATAAAATTCTAAGTTTAATAACTATTTTATTTTAGTCACTACGTGATACAATAGCGTCTTAAATATAATTAATTAAAATAAATATATTTTATATATATGTATTTTATTTAATATAGACTACATTTCTCTTTCTAAATAATATAGGGAGATTTAGTTAAAAATAGCCTATTTTATAAATATAAAAACTTATATAGTTAGTCTACACAGTTTATTAGTCTTATTAATTATATTACGTTATATTTATTCCGGCCTATATACTGTTTATAGCTACTATAAACTATATAAAAAACACATTTATTTATTATAAATTAAATACTTAATATAGTAAAGTTTACTGTCTAAGTAAATATTCTTTATTATAACTTAATTTTTATTTAATTTTTTTAGTCTTGTTTAATAATATTACCTGTATAGTGTTATCTCTATAGTATTTTTTACTTTTATTCTATCTTAAAAATCTAGTATTCTTATTCTAAGTGTTGTTATTATCTTTAAATATATTAATTATTTATAATAGCATTACGTCTTACTTAGACATGCTTTTAGTTTTAACTAAAAGTATAAATTTAGCTTATATAAATAGTATTAGCTTTAGAGTTATTTATTTAATATTTTTTAGAGTTATACTTACACTTAAAGCTTTATAGCATTTATAATTAATATTAATATTTATAAAGTTATTTATATTATAAATTTAAATGTTAATTAATCCTTTCTTTCTACTAATACTTTATGTTAACTAGATTTCTGGTAGTTGAATTTTCTGTTTTATAAATTACTATACCTAATACATGAAATTATCTAGAAGTTAGTTAATTTCCTAGTATAAGGCTTATTATTTATGTAATCTACAAAAATTATAGATTTAAAAGCTAATAATTATTAAATACTTTAGTATATTATAAAATAGGTATTTTCAAGACATATAGTACTTTAATATAATTAAAAGAAAATAAATAAAAAACATTCTTCCTTTATATGTGTGGTTTGAAAGTTATAGTATAATAATAAAATAATAGCTATCTAATAAAATAATATAGTATTATTAATTTAAGTTAATACACTTATTTTATAAAAGTAGTTAATTTAAATAGTATAGGTTTTTTTATACTTATTTAAAAGATATTAATTACCCTTCTAAATAAACAGCTCTTAAACTTAGAGGGTGCAAAGTATACTACTAGTAAGTATAAAAATATTAATTAAATATAGTATTTTAGTATATTAAAAAATTCTAGAATAGAGTAGATTCTTTTACTTATTTAAAAATAATAAACTTTAAAAAAGACTTTAATAAAAACTTTAAAGTAATATATATAATTAAATTTATATTAGTACTTAGTAAAACTAAGTTAATAAAACTAGTAAAAACTAAGTATATCCCTTTAAATGTAATAGGCTTAAATAATAGATTTTAAATAATATAAAAATATATTACTAGTAAGTATAGTAGCTCTAGCTAAAAAAAAATTCTAGTAAATTAATAGATTTTAATAAATTAAAGAATTCTAATATCTGAAAAGTTTTTTAGCTACTAATTATAATAAAAATACATAATATATAATACTATAAAGTTATAAAGTTAAATATAAGTTAATTATTTCTACTAGCTATAAAAGTAGATAAGAATATTTTTTATCTACTAACTAATATAATTACGTAATAACTATACTATTATATAATATTATTTAATAATGTTTTCTTATACAGTGCCTTTAGCCTATATTTATAATAATTATTTTTATATTATAATAATATTTCTATAGAAACGTAATTAGAAATGTTTATTTTAATAATAACTTCTTTTTTTTAATTAAATAGTGCTAAAATAGGTGCTATAGTAAATACTATTTTTAGTCTCTAAAAAACTTTCTATTACAAACTGTAATAAAGAAGGAACTGTAAGTAAAAAGGCGTTACTATAAAAGACATAATATAAAGAAATATATAAGTAATACTAATAAGCTAAGGCAAATTAATAAAAACAGAACTTATAAATAAGACTATTCTGTAGTAAGTTTAAGTTCTATAGGGAATAGTACTTAAAGTAAGTAAGTAAATTAGATAACTAACTACAGCAAAACACAAGAAAAATAAGTGCTAATAATAAAGATAAGAATTTATTTTCTTTTATTTTCTATAGTAGTATTTAATATATAGCTAATAAGTATATAATATACACATAAAGGATTTACTATAAGTATAAAGCATTAAACAGTTTATAATTACTTTTAATTCTTTATAGTTACTCTAAAATTAAGATTTATATCTTAAGTAAAATAGTTTAATACTATCCTATTAAATTTTAACTTACTATATTACTTTCTTCTTATTCTCTACTAAGTTAACTAACTTCTATTAAGTCTAACAAGCTATCTAATCCGGAAGTAAGGGAACTATTAAGTGTTATATAAGTAATTAGACAGCTTATTACTAGTATAATTTATATTAGTAAGTTAGTAACTTATAATATTATAACTACTACTCTTAAAAAATTAAAAAGGACCGTTAGATAGATTCTAACAACTAATTATTAAAAAGCCTATAATAACTTATTATAAAGACGAATAAGAACTTTACTTGTTGTTAGAAAGTAGTAGTAAAGAGGAAGTTATAGCAGGATCTTTATCTATAACTAGAAGTATATCTAGAGGAACAAAGAGTACACAGTAGGTTATCTAGAAGTAAAAAGTAACTATTATAGAGCTATAAAATACTTTAGTAAACTTATAATAGCAGTTTAAAATTAAATAATACGTTATAGTAATTTAGAAAGAAGGAATAGCTAAGATACAATCTCTTAAAAAGTTTAATAATAGTTAAGATAAACTTAAGACTTTTATAACAGCAATAAACCTCTACTATTAATTTAATTAAAAGTTATTTCTAACTAATTAGGATTAGATTCTGGTAGCTAGCATAAATATAATAAGCAGAGCTATATAATAATTTAAATTACTAGTAAGAAACTATCTTATTAATAGAAATTTAAACTTAGGAGCAGTAGGATTAACTAACTGTAATAATAATATATAATAAACTTTTAAGAATTATAAATGCTTTAAACAAGAGATAATTGTAGTCTTTAGAAAGATTAATAAAGAAATAGAGATAATTTAAAAGCTTTAATAGCTTAAGTAATAAACATTAGTAACTAATTACATAGCAGAGTTTAAGTAAATCTAATTATAACTTAATTAAATAGACCAGCCACTAGTTATAATATACTATAAAGGACTAAAAAATAGAATTAAGAATAAAATCTTTAAAAGAAAGCAGCTAAGCACCTTATTAGAAATTATTAAACAAGTAGTAACTATTAATAACTAGTAGTACTAATAAGAGTAAAAAAAAAAGGCATATAAGAGATTAGTAATCTATATACCTAAGAGAAATAGAAAAGATAATAGAGTTTATAATAAAATAGATATTAACATTAAATAAGCATTTATCGGAAAGGGGTAAGGAAAGTAAGTTAAAAAATAAATAAAACACTATACATATAAAGCCTACTTAAAATACGGGAAACAGAGACACTTTATTAAGAACTATAAATAATAATAATTAAATATTAAGAAAGCTTATGTCTAGACTAAGGTATCTAAAGAAATTAAAATAGCTATAGTCTAAGTAGAGTAAGTATAAGACATAATAACACAAAAGACTATCATATAACGAATTTAGAAAGAATAATACTAAATCTATAGAAATTATATATACCTTGGATAAGAATGTAAAATACTATATTAGTAAGTTAAGAATTATCTAGCGGAATAAGCTAGTGATATAATTACTATTATATAAAAAGTAGCTATTAAATAGTATTAAGCTAACTCTATAGAAAAAGCTAATTAATTCTATTAAATAATTCAATAAAAAGAAAGACCCTTTAAGAAAGAAGATTAAAAGTTTAGATAAAGAAAAGATCTAGAGATAATAGAAGGTAAAGAATTAATATCTATAATAATTATACAACAGGTACGCTGGAATTACTGTTGGATATATAAATTAAAGTACTATATAAGGAAATACTATATTACTAAACACTAGAAAGTTACTCTAGAAGATAGGATGTATAAATACTGATAAGTATTATAGTTAGTAGAAAATAAACAGTATAAAGAACTAAGTAAATAAGAACTAGCTATATAAATAAACGAAATCTAATAACAAGCGCTAATACTAGTTATAACTAATATAATATACTATTACCCTATTAGACACTAATAGAAGGACGAAGATACTCTTTTACTAATATTATAAATACAAGATAATAACGCCGTAAATAGAGTAATAAGAAAAAAATACTAGATATATATAGCTTTTAATTATATAGAAGAGAACTATAAATAGAATAAACACGCCATACATATTAAAGGGCTAAGAATAAGAAAAGTATTATAATAACTAGCAAATAAAAAGGAACTTAACCTGTAATAAGAACTAGTTTATATAGACTTAAAAGATAAATTACAGGACCTAAATTTAAATAAACATAAATAACTATTATGAGATAAATACTAGATAGGATGCTGATAACACTAGGCTAGGCTAAACACTATTAAAAAAAAATAGTTAACTATAGATTTATATAAAAAACTCACATATCAAGAATGCTTCTTGGGATGGAAATGCTAGGATTATAAAAAATAAACTAAAAAAGTATATAAGATACTTAATAAGAAAGTATGCTAACTCTAGAAATACCTAATTTATAAACCTAATAAAAAACCACTAAAAAGGCGACTGCCACTCAGGAGTCAGCTATAAATAAAAAACTAGAAAACTAGTAAACTATAACTAAGCTACTAGAGAGTTAAGAACTAAAGATTAGAAACAATATATTAATTATATATATATAACTAGACTAGAGGAAACACGAAAATAAGCTATATATAAATATATATATTAATAGTAAATAAACACTAGCGCTTATAGATAGTAGGGCTAGCAAAACACTTATATTAAATAAGTAGATATAAAGATACTAGATACTAACTAGAGTTTTAAACAAACCTATATAAGTAAGACACGTAGATAATAGTCTAGTAATATTCAGAAAAGGTCTAATTAATCTTGAAATAAGGAATATAACTATTAAAGTAGCAGATTATATAGATAACTGCCACATTAAAATCATAGATTTAGGTAGTAAAGATTTTATCTTAGAATAGGATTAGCTAGCACGATAGAACCCGACTATTAATTAGAAATAAAAAACTATAGAAATTAGAAATGATTACTACAGATAGTAATAAATAAAAGCTATAATATAAATAAAGAAAGTAATATTTCATAATACTACGTTTATTATACCTGATGAATATTAGGAGGAATTTAGAGAATAGTTTTTTAAGAAAGCTAAAGACTAGCTATTAGAATACTAGAAATAAGACTATAAAATCACGCTTAAAAAAGAAATGAATGTAAAGCTAGAATTATTATATCAAGTACCCATACACCAACAGGAAGAATTACGAAAATTTTTATAAAAGAACTAATAAAAAGGATATATATAAACTAGTAAAAGTAAAATAGCATTACCAATACTTTTTATACTAAAAAAGAATAAGAAGTTAAGGCTATATATTAACTATAAACACCTTAATAAAGCTATAATTAAGAATTGTTATCTTATACTACTAATATTAGAACTCATAGATAAACTTAGAGGAGCTAAATAGTTTAGTCTCTTTAATATTAAAAATAAATACTATAGAATATAAATAACTAAAGGACATAAATAGATAACAGTATTTAAAATAAAATATAAATTATTTAAATACTTAGTTATACTAATAGGACTTATAAACGCATTAGTAACGTTCTAGATAATTATTAACTATATACTAAGAGAATACCTAAATGTATTTATAATAGTATATTTTAATAACATGCTTATATATATAAATAGAACGCTAAAAGAATATATTAAGTACACTAAGAAGGTGCTAAGGAAGCTTAAAGAATATAAGCTATATATTTAAATAAAGAAATATATATTCCACAGAACTAAAATTAAGTTCTTAGAATACTTAGTATTCTGAGACGGAATAGTAGTTAATTTAGATAAAGCTAAAGATATTCTATCTTAGCTAATACTAATAAATACAAAAAAAGTTTATTCTTTTCTTAGATTTATGGGTTTCTGTAGATAATTTATTAAGAACTACTTAAAAATCACAGCACCCTTAACGGAATTACTAAAGAAAGATTAATAATTTAAGTAAAAACAACACAAAAAAAACGCTTTCATGATATTAAAAGAAATATTTCAATAACTACTAATATTAAAAATGTTTAATTTATGACTTTAAATGGAGATATATATAGACGCATTAGACAGAGCTATAGAAGTCATTCTACTATAAATATAAAATAATAAATATAAGTATCTAGTAGACTTCTTATCTTATAAACTTATAACTACTAAATTAAACTATAATATTTATGATAAGGAATTACTGGTAATAGTTTAAGTATTTAAGAAATAAAAATATTACTTAGAAGGAGCTAAGTACTAAATTATTATATATTTAAACTATAAGAATCTAACAGCATTTATAACAACAAAGAAACTAAATTAATAATAAGTTAAGTAGTAGGAACTAGTTTCTATATTCAATTTTTAAATACTTTATAAGTTAGAAAAAGAAAATATGGTGGCTAATACACTTAATTAAAAAGTAAATTATATAAGAAATATACTAGAAATCTATAACATAATACTTAAGCAAAGACTAGATAGATTTCTAGGAAGCTTATAAATAAATATTAAGGCAGTAGTTATTATCGAAAACACCTAGAAAAAATAAATAAGAAAATTTAATAATAGATAACTACACTAGAATCTGGACTAAGGAATAATTTATGTGCTAAATATATTATAAACTAAACTTATTAAAAACTAACATTCAGCAGAAATGCACGGACATTAAGGAATTAAAAAAACTATAAAACAGATTAACAAATATTTTTAGATTCTAGGAATATAAAAAAAGGTCAGAGCTATCCTTTTAAAATGCATTAAGTATAAAAAGAATAAGATATTAAGATATAAGAAATATAAACTCTTATAGTCAATTCCTTTACTAGACCTACTATAAGAGTTAGTTATAATAAACTTTATTATAAAAATACCAACAGCAATCACCTTTAAAGGCTAGTGGTATAATATAATACTAGTTATAGTAAACTAACTTATAAAATACATATACTTTAAACTAATATATATAGAGGTTAAAGTAAATGAATTAGTAATTATATTTATTAAAGTACTAATAGCACGACATGAATTGCCATGAGAATTTATTATAGATAGAGATAAATTATTCACATTAATATTCTAAAAAACGTTTATAGGAAAACTAGAGACTAAATATTATCTCTTAATAGTATTCTACCTATAGATAGATAGACAAATAGAATAAACAAATTAGACACTAGAATAATATTTATAAATATATATTAATGAGTAATAAGATAATTGGATTAATTTACTATTAATAGCTAAATTTACATATAACTCTATAAAGTTATTAATAATAAAAAAATTACTATTCTTTGTGAACTATAGTTATGAGCCTACGGCTTATCAAGAACTATAAATTCTAAATAAGATATTTATAATAACGGGCTTAGTCTTCACGTGTTGTAGTATAAATACAGGTTAATAAAATAAGTTAGCTCTATTTCAGCTACACTAAAATAAAAAGAGAAGAGATATAAAGGAGGCTTACCTTTAAATAGGGTAGTGTATAGCCTAAGCATAAGCTAGCTATACTCTAAGCTCTATACTAAGTCATAGCTAGTATAGCTAGTTATAATATTATATAGCCTATAGTAAGTAAAGTAAGCAGTACCGTTATATTACCCTCTCTTTAAAGGAGGCTCGTTCTTGAGTCTCTAGGTTATAGTCTTCTCCTTACTAATTTCTATACTACTCTTATCTTTAAAGTTGCCTTATTATTTTCCTTTATTACTTCTAGATCCTTCTCTGCTTTATATGCTTTTAACTAGGCATTTAGTCATACCAGTAGTCCTGTCTTCTCTAGATAGGCCTTATAATAGTCTCTTACCTTATATAGGGCGCCTATAAAGCCTCGGGCATTATACTAGATAAAATCTAAGTTATAAGCTAGCCAGAATACTTTATACTGTAGTTAGTTATAGAATAAGTAGCTATTAAGGATTTCCTATACTAGCCACTTAGAATACCCGTTAACCTTAATAGGCGGTTTCTTAGGTTTAATTTAGCTAGGTAGTAGGCAAGTAGAAGCTTTCTATAAATAGTTTACATAAAAGATATCAAGCATACGCATATATAGTAATAGCTTAAGGTAATAGAAATATCCCTTTATGTTTATAATAGAATAAGGTCTATACATCTGCTGGTCTAGCTTCTAGCTAGGTTAACTAATAGTAAAGTTTTTAGATATAACGTATATCTTATTTCCTATAGAGAAGTCTAGCTTGCGGCGCTTTTTATTAGCCTATTAAGTCTATTACTCTTATACTTAAATAATCTCTTATTAAGCTATCTCTATAACTAGCTTTATTATATTATAGTAAGCTTTAGCGTAGCTCTGCGCTTCCTCACGTGATATCTATTTACAAACTATAGTAAATACCTTCATACGTTTCTCCCAGTCCTAGTGATAGATTAGCTAGTGGCTAAACTTAATTTAATAGAGTAATAAGCCTATAGTCTTATATAGTAGAATTACTTAGGTTTAGTCTATACAGGGCAGCAGGTCTAACTAGTTATCCTAATAATAGTTAACAAATAAGCATAGGCGCTGGTTAATGTACTAGTTTAGAACCTTAGTGTTCCCGTCAGTTTAAAGGTGATACAGCGTTAAGAGCTTTTACTTAATTCCTATTAGTCAGCATAGCTTATCTATGAATGCTGAGGTGAACTAAGGACCGCGATTAGAAACTATTAACCTAGGCGGGCCAAATACTTGCTAGATGTAGTGATAGTATATATCAGCTGCCTAAGCAGCTGTAGTGGTCTTGCGGTAAGGTAGTAAGAAGCAGTACTTGCTTAGCCGGTCCACGATGACAAAAGCGCAGTCGTATCCTTTCTTATCTAGAGGGAAAGACTTAAAGTCCATAGAGACATCTCGCCATGCTCGCTCAGGGATTGGTAGTGATTTGAGTAAGCCTGGAGTCTTGTCGCGAGGTACGTGGCTCCATCTGCAAGCTTTACACGTAGCTACGTAGTCGTCTACATCTTTGCCCATGCGGCCCCAGTAGTAGCGGTCGCGAAGTAGCTTGCCTGTCTTTCTCTTACCTGGGTGAGCAGTCACCTGGGTAGCATGGATAGCTTGAATAAGGTGGGTCCTTAAGAAGTGTACAGCAGGGACTACCAGCTTGCCGTGGTGCATGAGAAGGCCCTGGCTGAGTTTCCATGCTGGGTGGTTGCCAGAGAGGGCGCGCTCTCGGAATGGCTGTAGGCTCTCATGGCTGCGATTCGCCTCAATAATGCGATCGATCAGTGAGTGAGGGTCATTTAGGGGCGGCAAGGCCATGAAAGTATCAGCAGCAGCTACTTCAATTGCATTGGTAGCTAGCATGCCTCTTGCTGACAGCGCAGCTAGGTTATTACTCGCGGCCTTGATGAAGCTAATGTCGATTTGCTCTGCTGAGAGGAAGGCGCGTGTTCGGGCTGCTTTATCCTTGTCTTTCTGGGTCTTCAGTTCCTCTTGCTTGCGCGAGAGCGCGTCAGCTACTACGTTAGCCATGCCAGGGTGATAGGTAAGCGTCAGGTAATAGTCTACTACGCTCATTGCCCAGCGCATCTAGCGGGGAGTAAGCTCTCGCTTCGTAAAAAAGTACTCTAGCGCGCGGTGGTCAGTCAGGGCACTGAATAACTCTATAGTCTGCAAGCCTATAAGCTGCAAGCGCTATTCTTGGAGGCCGTAGATTACAGCTAACATCTCTTTATCATGTATGTCGTAGTTCATCTGGGGCTCGCTCATAGTCTTAGAGTAGAAGGCTACAGGTCGCTAGAGGCCATCCTCTTAGAGCTGCGATAGCACCCCTGTAACGACCCCATTACTTACGTCTGTCTCCATACGCGTCTGGCGGTAGGGCGAGTAGTAAGCTAAGATATTATCTAATAGCATTAGATCTTTAGCTTGCTAGAAGGCTGCCAGCTTACGTTCGCTAAAGGCGTGCCATACGCCCTTCTTAAGCAGCTTAGTAAGCGGTCGAATAATACGTCTATAGTCTTTTAGAAAAGCTCTGTAGAAATTGCAGAATTCTAGAAAAGATTACAGGCTTTTAACTGACGTAGGTACTGGCCATTCCTGTATAGCAGCAACCTTCTCAGGGTCCTTTTAGATCCCTTCTGTGCTAATAATAAGGCCTAGGAACTTCATTCTAGTAATAGTAAACTCGCTCTTCTTAATGTCTGCCTGGAGGCTTGTGTCCTGGAGACATCTTAGCACCTAAGCAACATGCTCCTCATACTACAGCAGGTCTTTAGAGTAGATCAGGATATCGTTAAGGTAAGTAGTGTAGAAGTCGTCTAGTAGGCCATGAAGCACCTTGTTAATATAGCGCTAGAATATAGCAGGGCTATTACAGAAACCAAATAGTAGCACGCGATACTTGTAATTCCCATACTAAGTACAGAACGTAGTCAGGTCCTCTATGTCCTTGTTTAGACGTATACGATAGAAGGCCTGTCGTACGTCAAGCTTAGTGAACACCCTTGCACGTGCTAGGCGGGTAAGGGTCTCCTGAATCAGTAGGATCAGATAAGCGTCTTTCTTCGTAATAGTATTAAGCTTACGGTAGTCGACGCAGAAGCGCTACCCTCCTCTAGGCTTCTTAGCAAATAGTACTGGGGAAGCATACGAAGCGTCGCTGTGAGTGATAACCCCTCGTCTAAGGTGGTCGTCCAGATAGGTCTTAACAAGCTGTAGCTGCTCAAGAGACATGCTATACAGTAGACTTAACGTCAGCGTGTTCTTAGCTGTCAGTTTAATATCATGGTCAACACCTTCACGATACGGGGGCAGCATGTCTGAGTCCTTCTTTAAGAAGTGGGCCTGAGTCGCGCCGGCGTAGCCAGGGTGGAGTAGTTTCTGCTCAATAAGCTGTCGAAGTTCCTCTTCTTCCATGAGGTCCTTATTTGATTGATAGGGCCCTTCTAGCGAAGGTTTCACTAAGGAGTCTTTAGGGCCTTAGGAGGAAGGCTTCCTCGTAAGGTCCCTACAGTCCTAGATAAGCTTGTTTACTTCATAGACGCTGGTGTGCCCTAGCACAGTTTCCTTCTGCCGTGCGTGTATCATGAAGGCAACAGCTCCTATAGTATTAATCTTAAGGCCTGCCTTGGAGAGGTCTTCGCGTGAGATAGGCTGAGGACAAGGGGTTTACTTATTTAGCTCTAGCTACTATCGTGGGTGAAGCTGCTCTTCTATTTTCTTAAGATTCTCTTAGTGTATAACACGTTAGGACGAGCGCTAGAGTGGCTTATGAGTGTGCTGTAGAATTACTACATTCATCAGCTTATCACGTTAGTTAGTATTAGCTTGGTGTGAGGGATTGATTTTAGTTAATAGGCCTTACGTTAGAATAACGATATCATGCTTATAGTTAATTAGCTTATTATCTAGCCATTTAAGCGCTCGCTTCTTATAGTTAATTAATACGCCTATATCTTTAAACAGCTTACGGCTGATTATAAGGTCGTAGCGGCTAGTATTACAAAAAATAAAGTAAGTTAATAGATAGTAATTATTTAGTACTAAATTAACCTAGAAGTACTTATTTACTTGTCTATTTAGTCTGTTATTATAGCTAGCTAGGGGGATAGATTTTATTTAGTAAGTTTTTATTTTAAGCCCTTTCTTAATAGCGCGTATGTGCTTTAGGTGTACTAGAATAAAATTACTAGCTCTAGTATTAAAAAAACTACTTAGCTTAATAGCTAGTTTACTAGTAGAGATATAATAGAACAGGATAAAAGCCAGTTTGCTAAATAATAGTTAGTAAGAGTTAAACTAGTTAGTAGCTTTAAAAAATAACTCTAAGAAAAAAACTTCCTCTAGAGTAAGTCTTCCCCTAATAGTTCTTTTATAGTAAACTAAAACTTCTTATTATTACTAATATCCTAGGGTGTATAGAGCTTTTTATTAGTATCTATAAATTTAATTACTTTAGCTATAGCTTAGGTAGGGAGTTAGTAGTCTTTTATAAAGTAGCTAGATTTCCCGTAATTATAGTAACTAACTAGTTTAAAGATAGGTATTAGTAGAATAGTAGTAGCTACTATATAAGTTAGGTACTTAGTTTCTAAATAAAACTACTAAATTAGCAGTAGCTAAGTTTTTCTAGTTCTTTTATTAATCTGCTTAGTAGTTTTCCTAGTGCTGAAAGCTAGCTCTTTAGTAAAGTCTTAAGCTAAATCTATATACTTATTATACTAGTTATAATACTACTATTAATAAATGCCTATTTGTGTATATAAAGTATCTAAAAGCTTTTTATAGAATTCTTCTACTTATTAGTCTGTAGGTAGGCTGTGTTCTTAAGCTAGGTAAAAGAAATCACCTTAAAATATAATAAAGTTAGTAAAGTCTCTAAGGTAGAGCTTTTAGAAGTTATAGTAAGTATTAAGTTTCTTATATAAATTACTATATGTTTTTTTTAGATAATTTACTATATACTAGTAGCTAACTAGCTGCTTACTCTCTTTTATTATATATATAAGTATTAAAAAATACTAGTTAGCAGGACCCTCTGTATATATATATATATAAAAGATAATATTCTCCTAAGTAGCTTACTTACTAGCTTTAGTAAACTAGTCTTAGTTAGTATATACCTTATTCTCTAGAATATCTCTCTATTAATTAAAGATAATGTCCTTACCGTTCTTAAGTATTAGTAAATTAGGGAATTAGGCTAAGTAGCTATTATCTTAATAGCTACCTATAATAAGCGTAGCTAGTAAAGTAGCTAGTATATAAAATAATACTTAAAAAGTTTAGTTACTAAAATCTTTTATATTAGAACTATTGTTAGGTTCTATAGCTATATAGTTAGCCTAATTCTAAAAGGTCTATAGCAGAGCTGTAAAGTGTATTTTCTTTATTAATATTAATAATAGCACTAGGCTAGCCTTTATAGAAAGAAAAAAGTATATATTATACATAAGTTTCTTTATCTGTACTCTTAGTATTTTAATTTCATTCTCTTAATCTACTACGTGCTTAAGTGTGTTGTTTAGTAGCTAATAAAGCTTAGTAAGCTTATCTCTAGCCTTATTAAGCTTAGTTTTAACCGTGTTAAGCGCTTTTCCTAGTATATTAGTATAGTTATAATATATAAGTACTTTAAGATAGCTATACTCTAGCTTACTAGCGATTATCACTTAATTAAAAATCATTAAAATAAAAAGCGTAATCTCTATTTCTTAAGGCTTATAGGTATTAGTTCTTTAGGTAGTACTCTTAGTAGTAGCTATAAAAAATTTCTTATTATATTATGCCTAGATATGGAACTTCTTAATGGTATAGTCTTCTCTAATTATATTATTAGAATAATATATAACAGTACACCTAAGCAACTTAGGAATAGATATATAGTTATTATTAGTAGCTATTATTTTAGAATTAATTCTTATCTCTAGCGTAAAGAGCTTTCTTATGGTCTTAATCTATTTATTTTTATATATATATAAAGCTTTTAGCCTCTAGTAGGGTAAAGTAATTAGCTAATTCTCTAGTATAAAAAAAATAAACTAGTAGTGCTTATAGAAGTTAGTTTCTCTAGTATAAAGAAAATAAACTAGTAGTGCTCACAGAAGTCAGTTTCTCTAGCAGAGAGAAAATAATAAAAGGGGAAAAAAAAGAGAATTCACTAAAGCTCTCATAACTCTCTTCTAATTTAATAGGTATATTATCTACTGTTATAGGTCTTTTAGTTACCTACTAAGTCACTCTTAAGGCCTACTATACAGGGCTTATATAAGCTATTACTTAAAGTTTTAATTACCTACTGCTATAAGGCTTTCTAGTGGAGATTATATAGTTAATAAACTAATAACTTAATATAGTTATATAATTAATCCTTTAAGTATAATTATTAATAAATTAAATGCTTTTATTAATCGCGCGGTTTAACCTTAATATTATATTACTATTATCCAGCTAAGTTAAAGAGATCTTAGTGTAATATAATAATAGGCTTAGTTTTTATGTATTATAGTATAAATATAGGTTAATAGAATAAGTTAGCTCTATTTTAGCTATACTAAGATAGAAAAAAAAGAGATATAAAGGGGGCTTATCTCTAAATAGAATAGTATATAGCTTAAGTATAAACTAGCTATACTCTAAGCTCTATATTAAGTTATAATTAGTATAGCTAGTTATAATATTATATAACTTATAGCAAGCAGAGCAAGCAGTACCGTTATAATATTAAAATTAACAAAAATAAAAGTCAACGAATTATAATAACTTTATTAGGAAATAGTAGAAAAAATTACTTAGAAAGGAGTTCTCAGCAAACGGCAGAAGAATAAATCTAAAGTTAAAAAACTAATCTTTAAGAAAAAAAATAAGATTTTTCTATTATAAAAAAATTTAGAAATAAAACAACTATTAAAGAAACTGGATCACATTAAGTTAGGACTATTTAAGGTTAAATAATAAATAGAATCTGTAAATTACAAACTATAATTACCTAAAGATATAAGAATTTACCTAGTTTTTTATATTTTAAAACTAGAGCTAGTACTACAGAATGCTAAGCTACAGACTAAACTTAAACTTAAAAAATATACTACTAAGTATAAAGTCTAATAAATCATAAACTACTAGTAGTTTAGATGTTAGTAGAAGTATCTAGTTAGTTAAAAAAATTATAGACCTAAAGATAATACATAAAAGCTAATTAGAAATCTAAGAAATAATTTAAAGCTAATTAACTAGTACTATTAGAAGAAGTAATAAATGCCTGCTTTAAAGTTATATCTAATAAATAAAAAGAATATAGAACGTTCTATTTAAAACTAGAGAAGAAAAACAAGCTAATACTAGACACTATAAATTATAATATACTAAGTTAGGTCTAATAACTCTACTTTTTTTTCTCTATTATATAAATCTTATTAATTAAGGTAAGCTCACGCTGAAATATCTCTTTCTTCTAAGAATTTATTTAGGCTAATTTATAATAAAGATAAAGCTTTTAAGATTTTATAATAAAGGTTTTCTTTTTAGTAGCACGAAGTCACTACTAAAGACGCTTCTTATTATAATCTAAATAATTTTACTTAGAATATATTATAATAAGATTATACTTTACGTTTTAATTAATACACTTAGAACATTACCTAGAAGCTAGATTTACTAAACAATAATAGTTATTATTATAATAGTAAGAATAGAAAGATAGTATACGACAATTACTTTTTTAGACTCTTTTTACTAGATAGTAAGCTTATATTAAAGACGATTCTACTTAAGTTATTCTTAGGAAATTAGAAAGATAGAAAAGATAAAAAAAGTTTTTATAATCTTAGCTTTCACGCAGAGAACTAGCTGCCTTTATACTATTTATAAAATAAAAAACAAAATAACCTTTAGGCCGAAGGCTTAGAGGAAGGGGATAATATTACAAACTATAATAAAAAAAAAACTATAAGTAAGAAAGCGTTATTATAGAAGGCATAGTATAAAGAAATATATAAGTAATACTAATAAGCTAAAATAAATTAGTAAAAACAGAACTTATAAATAGGACTACTTTATAGTAAGTTTAAGTTCTATAGGGAATAATACTTAAAGTAAGTAAGTAAATTAAGTAACTAACTACAGCAGAATATAAGAAAGATAAGTACTAATAATAAAGATAAGAATTTATCTTTTCTTATCTTTTATAGCAGTATCTAATATATAGCTAATAAATATATAATATATGTATAAAGGATTTACTATAAGTATAAAGCATTAAACAGTTTATAATTACTTTTAATTCTTTATAGTTACTCTAAAATTAAGATTTATATCTTAAGTAAAATAGTTTAATACTATCCTGTTAAATCTTAACTTACTGTATTATCTTCTTTTTACTTTTTACTAAGTTAACTAACTTCTACTAAGTCTAATAAGCTATCTAATCTAGAAGTAAAGGAACTACTAAGTATTACATAAGTAATTAAACAGCTTATTACTAGTATAATTTACGTTAGTAAGTTAGCAACTTATAATACTTTTTTATAAGTATTATTTTAGTTAAACTATATATCCTTTCTTATTAAATAAACAAGTAGAGTAGTAATATAAAAAAATTCTTATATAAAATAATAATAAAAGTTTATAAAGTTAATAAATATCTATATATTTATAATATAAGTTAGTATTATCTAGTTAGCTACTATTTTAATTTTTTTTAAATCTATATAAATACTATTACAGCCTATAATTAAGCCTAGAAATTAGATTTTAGTTATAAAAAACTTATACTTTTCTACTTTTACATATAAGCTTGCCTTTTGTAAACTTTCTAATATTAAATAAAAATATTCTTTATATTTAGTATAAATATAACTATAAACTAGAATATTATTTATATAAATAATACAGAAGTAGTTTAGGTATTTTTGTAAAATATTATTTATATACTACTAAAAGGTTATAAAAACACTTGTTAACTTAAACAGCATTATTAGTGTCTTATATAAACTAAAATAAATTTAGAATATAATAAGCTACTTTTAGTTAGTTTTAATACAGAAGTTATTAAAAGCTTATAAAATATTAATTTAAAAGAAGTATTATATTCCCTTTAAGTTATTTAATAGTTTTTTAGTTAGTAATAAAAAGTAATAGTTTTTTACTATAATTTTATTTAGTATATAGTAGTTAATGCAAAATTAGAGTTCTTTATCTACTTTTTTTATAAATAAAACTAGAAATATAGTTAGGGAGTTATTAGAGTAGATAAATCTTTTCTAAAGGTTTTTATTAAACTATTTATAAAGCACTTATAGCTCTATATAAAATATTAAGTATAAATAGCTAAAAAGCAAAGTTTTTTCTTTTATCAGCTAGATATTATAGTAGTATAGGTAATATAATAACAAGTTTTTAGCTTCTTCTAATAAAAAGAACTAATAAAACTAGAATAGAAATTTTCAGGTATTAAGTAGAAGTTTTTTTTATAGATTTATACTCTTAGTTATAATAAAAGCTTACTTAATATCCTTTATAAAAATAGTAAATAAGTAGTAACTACTATAGTAGGCGTATATAATATAAGCTTTTAAAAATATTAAATAAATATCTAACTTCTTACAGTCCTTCTAGTTATAACAGAATTTAGAAATTAATTTCTATAGAATAAAGACAACTCTATAAGTCTAGACTAGAGTAAATAAAATTCTATAATAGTTATAATAAAATAAGCTATTAAATATAAGAATATTTATAGCCTAGTTAATATAAGAGTTATAGTATTATAGTTAGTATACTATTAGCATAATAGAGTACGACCTTAAAGTAGTTATAAATAAATAAATTATTTTAGTATAATTATTAATATAGAGCCTTATAGTAATATACAAAGTAACAAGTCTACTGTAAAACTTAGTTCTATTTATAATATTAAGACAGAATAGTCTCTTTTGCTATTTTAGCTAGTAGTTTATAAAAATAACCTAATTTCAGTTAATAAAGTCTTCTTTAACTCTACTATTAATAAAGCTATAAATAGTAATAGTCTAATTAGTAGGCTATATTAAGTATCTAGTAGTAATAGAAATTAGTTTAATAAGTAATATAAGAGCATAAAACTATAAATTAAGCTCTTTTTTAATTAATATCTTATAGATAGTAATAGCAGAGATTTTATAAAAGTATAGTTTTAAAACTAAAATATAACTTAGTTATAGCTTAGAGTTTTTACTAAACTATATAATAGAGAATACAGCAGGGTATAGAAGTAAATAGAAAAGTAAATAAAAAATAGAAATAATAAACTAAATAGTATATAAATTAAAATACTTTAGAACTAGCAGGTATTAAGGTAAAAGTAGTAGATAATAAAATAACTTTTTAAGCTATAGTAATAGTATTTATAGTATTTTTTATAGCTTTAACTTAAAAAGTTTAGTTAATAGTAGTAGCTTAAATTTATAGGTTTAGTAATAAGAGTAGTAAGAATAGCTATTAGTAAAAAAAATAGTATATTTTTAGGTTATAAGCTAGAGATTATAGTTCTTATAGCTACTTATAAAAGCAACTAGATTATAATAGTAATAGTAATTCTTAAAGTTTTATAAATAATAGACTAGTAAATAATACTAGTAGTTTAATAGTAGATTATAAAATAGTATGTTCTATAATTTCTTAAAAACAGTATTCTTTAAAAGAGTTAGTAGAAAGTTTTTAAATAAACTAGATTTAAAAGCTAACTATTAAAATTCTACTAAAAAGACACTAAATTTCTAGTTCTTTTAATAGAGTTTAAATAAATTTTGTTAAGTATTATAGACTTAATTTAAGTCTCTATAAGCTTACTTTAGGATTTTAAGTATTATAAAATAGTTTAGTAAGTAGCAGATACTATTAGTAATATATAAAAAAACTTACTTATATAGTATATTTTTAAGTTATCTATTTACGTAAACTATATAGAATTTAGTAGTAAGAAAGTAGTCTTAATTTATAGTTATCTTTATATAAATTTATACTATAAAGTGTTAAAAGTTATTTTAATTACTACTAAACTTATTAAAATTAAATAGACATTTAGGGAGAGTATAAGTTAAAAATAAATAAAAATAAATAAAGAAAAGATAGTTATAAGTAGTTTAGTTTTAATTAGAATAGCAATAGAAACAGAGATAAAAATAAGAATAAAAATAATAGAAATAATAAGTATTAGACTTCTAAACTATAGTTATACAAATAAGTTTATAATCTACTTTTAGACTTTTTATAGCTTTTTTTTAGTAGCTATAAACTCTCTTAAGTATTATAACTTATTTATAAAAGTTTACTATCTTTACTATAATAGCAGTAAGTTACTATAATTAGTCTTTATAAATACTATAAAAGACTATAATATAGTTTAGCTATTTATATAATTATTTTTATTTTATAAAACTAATAGAAGTTATAAAGCTAACATATAAAAAAAAGCTATATAATATTAAAAAGTAATAAAGTATAAATAAAGTTAGTAATTATAATAGTAATATATAGTATAAAGTAAATTATAAAACATAGCTTACTAAGCTACATATAAAAGCTATAAATAGAATATATAAGGTTTTAAAAATAAAGAGGCCTGTATAGCCTATATAGAAGTTTTATATAATACTTAATTTAAATAAACTTAAAAATAACAGTTCTCACAAAACCACACTATAACATTAATATTATAAATAGAATTAAATTTTATAGTAAATTTATTACTTTATATATTACTATATATATTACTATAAGACTCTGTATTAATAACTATACTAAAATAATCTATTTATTTACAATTATATTAGGGTTGTATTTTATTATATTAAAAGTATACTAATTATAGCACCATAACTCTTAAATTAACTAAGCTATAAATACTTTTATATTTAATAGCTTATTTTACTATAACTATTACGAAATTCTATCTACTTTAGTATAAATCTATAGAGTTATTTTTATTTTATAGAAATTAATCTTTAAATCCTATTACAACTAAAAAAACTATAGAAAGCTAAATATTTATTTTATATTCTTAAAAGCCTACACTATATATGCTTATTGTGATAGCTATTATTTATTTACTATTTTTATAAAAAATATTAAATAAGCTCTTACTATAATTAGAAGTATAGAAAAAGCTTCTACTTAATACTTAGAAATTTCTATTTTAGTTTTATTAGTTTTTTTTATTAGAAGAAGCTAAAAACTTGCTGCTGTATTACCTATATAATTATAATATCTAGCTTATAAAAAAAAACCCCTGCTTTTTAGCTATTTATATTTAATATTTTATATAAAGCTATAAGTACTCTATAATAGTTTAATAAGAATTTAAAAAAAAAATTTATTTACTCTAACAGCTCCCCAACTGTATCTTTAGTCTTATTTATAAAGAAAGTAAATAAAAGACTTTAATTCTATATTAACTACTATATACTAAATAAAATTATAGTAAAAAACTATTATTTATTATTACTAACTAAGAAACTACTAAATAACTTAAAGAGGATATAATACTTCTCTAAAATTAATATTTTATAGGCCTTTAATAATCTTTATATTAAGACTAGTTAAAAGTAGCTTATTATATTCTAAACCTATTTTAGTTTATATAAAATATTAGTAATATTATTTAAGTTAATAGGTACCTCTACTATTTTTTAATAGTACATAAATAATATTTTACAAAAATACCTAGACTACTTTTATATTATTTATATAGATAATATTTTAGTCTATAGGTGTACTTATACTAAATATAAAGAATATTTTTATTTAATACTAAAAAGCCTATAAAAGGCAGGCCTACATGTAAAAGCAGAAAAGTATAAGTTTTTTATAACTAAAATCTAATTTCTAGACCTAATTATAGGCCGTAATAGTATCTGTATAAATCTAAAGAAAATTAAAATAGTAGCTAACTAAATGATATTAACCTATATTATAGATATATAAGTATTTATTAGCTTTATAAACTTTTATTACTATTTTATATAAAGATTTTTTTATACTACTACTCTACTAGTCTAATTAACGCGGAGAAATATATTATTTAACTAAAATAATAGCTATAAGAAAGCTTTTTAAAAACTAAAAATAGTATTTACTACAGCACTTATTCTAGTACTATTTAATTAAGAAAAGAAGTTATTATTAAAACAGATGCCTCTAACTACGTCTCTATAAAAATACTATTATAATATAAAAATAATAGTATTCTATAATTTATTACATTCTTCTTAAAAAAGTACTTAATAATAAAGTATAATTATAAGATCTATAATAAAAAACTGCTAGTAATTATTTACTATTTTAAAAAATACATCTTATTAATTATAGTACTTATAGACTACTATAATTTAAAATACTTTATAATAATAAAGTTACTAAACTACTACTAAGTTTACTAGTTTAAATTTCTATTTTACTTTAACTTTAAGATTATATACTATTTTAGATAGTAAGATATAAAGTTAGACTTTCTAATTAAAAAATTAACTAATTTATTATAAAAAAGAAATAAAAAGCTTTGCTACTAAAGCTAGACTATTTTAAAATAAGAAAATTTAAAATTACTTCTAGCTATTACCTATTATAAGTTACTAACTTACTGATATAAATTATACTAGTAATAAGCCATCTAATTAATTATTATAATAGTTAATTAGTTCTCTTACTTCTGAATTAGATAGCTTATTAAACTTAATAGAAGTTAATTAACTCAGTAAAAAAATAATAATAATATAGTAAATTAAGATTTAATAAAATAGTATTAAACTATTTCCCTTAAAGTATAAATCTTAATTTTAGAGTAACTATAAAGAATTAAAAGTAATTATGAACTGTCTATTGCCTTATACTTATAGTAGATTCTTCATGCGTATATTATATACTAGTTAGCTATATATTAGATACTACTAGAGACTATTAAAACTACTAGAGATTCTATTATTTTATTTCTTTTCTATCTACTAAGCTTTACTCTTGTCACGTGGATAGATACTCTATATTTATTTATATAGTTTTATATCTCTGTTCTTACTTCTTAGCTCTTGCTTTAGCTTATGCTAATATATCTTATACCTACTTATAATTTTTTCTTTTAAATATAAATATATGTTTTTATTTTAAAGCTTTATTAGCTGTTATTACTAATTTCTTTAGCTTTTTAAATATAGTTACCTTTTTATTACCGTTCATAATACTACCTTATCTACTATAATTAACTATAAGAAAAAATTAGTTTACTTTTTTAACTTACTAGAGGCTTTTATTTATAGAATTATTATAATAATTTATAACTAACTCTATTAACATACTACTAAACTATTACTATTTATTAAATTTATTTTTATTTTTATTTTTACTACTACTACTAGGCTTATTAATACTTTAAAATTTAAATAAACTATAAACCTACTACTACTAAAAATCTAAACTTTATTCTAAAAAAGTTATTATATTAATCTTATAATTAACTTTATACTAACTAATTTATAGAATAGAAATTATAAAAATAAATACCTAACACTAGCTAAGTGTATTAAGATAGATAAATATTTATAATATAAAGAAAAACTCTATATATTTAATATAAATAAGCTAAAAGCTAAACTACTCTATTTCTACTATAAGAGCCTTATTACTAGCTATATAGGCTATAATAAAATATATAAACTACTATTTTATAAGTACTACTAGCTTTATATATATAACTTTATTACTTATTAACTTTATAACTACTATATCTACTACCGTGTTATTCTATTAAGAGAAGTTTATTAAGAAGTTATAAAACTACTACTTATTTTAGACTATATTTAGAAGAATATATTTATAGACTTTATTATTTACTTACTATTAAGTAGCTATTATAATACTATAATAACTATAACTTACTATTTAATAAAAATAAAGTACTTAATTCTCTATTAAATATACTGTAATACTAAAAACACTGTTTATTTATTTCTAATATATATATAAAAACTCTATAACTTACTAAGTACTATTCTTTCTAATTATAGACTTTAGTTTATTTTTAAATTCTAAAAGTACTTAAATTACTAACTAAAGATTATAATTCTACTATTAACTACGTACTATTTTAAAATTAATAATTAATTAAAATATACTAACACAGTCCTTAAGTAGTACTTATAGTTATATATTAGTTATTTATAAAATAACTAGTTTAAATAGCTACTGCTAGCTAAGTTTATTTTAAACTCTATTTACTTAAAAAACACTACTATTTTTCTATTCTTTATAAATTATAGTTTCTATTTAAGAGTTAAGTTTAAACTATTAGCTACTACTTACTCTATATAAAGCTAAGACTTTAAGAAGTTTATAATTAAGATATAAGAAATTATAGACTACTTATATACTAAACTATTAACTATATAAACCTGTTATAAAGATTAGATAAATATATACTACTATTTAGTCTACTTATTTTATATAAAAGATTTTATAGAGTTAAATACTTAAAATATTAAGACTCTACGCCCTATAAATAAACTAAATTAAAAAAAATCTAGACTTATTTTAAGTTATAAAAGTTATATTATTATGTGCTTATTACCTTAAATTACTAAATAAACTTAATTTTTTTAATATATTCTATATTAGCCTGTTCTGTTTTATTGTAATTAATTTATTATTTTACTAATAAATACCACTCCCTCTACTAATAGAAATTAATAGTAAGTAGAAGTAGTTTATTAAAGAAATTATTAACTTTTATTAGAACTACTATAGTTATAATAGCACTCTATAACTAAAGTATATAGTTAAATAAACTAAATATAACAAGTTAACTAAAATTCCTACTTATTAAATAGAAAATATTGTAAATATAATTTAAGTATTTTACTAATAGTATTTTAAAAAGCTTAGCTTCTAAAGTAACTATAGAAACTATAGTTATAAAAAAAATACTATTATAATATAGTTTTATAAAGACTGTTATTTTTAAGCTTATTTAAATTAAATACTATATAGAGTTTCTATACAGGCGCTACGGGCTCTCTTATTTCTAGAATCTTATATATTTTATTTATAGCTTTTATATATAGCTTTATAAGCTATATTTTATAATCTATTTTATACTATATACTATTATTATAGTTATTAATCTTATTTATACTCTGTTGCTTTTTAACACTTTAGCTTAAAAAGAAGCCTGTAAGGCTTAATAATAAATACTTTTCTACCTAAAACTATTTAATAATATATTAGAATTTAACTTAACTAAAATAAATAGGCCTATTTAATAGATTATTAAAAATAAGTACCTAAATAATAAGTTTATTTAGGAAATTCTATTATTAATATAGAATAGAACTTATTACTTTAAAAAGATTTCACTTAGTAAATATAAAAACTAAGAGAGTTAACTATACTATTACAGCTAACTAATAATATCTAATAATAATAAACTTAAAATTAAACTTCTTTAAATTACGTATAATTTCTCTACTAGTAGTTATTTTAATTATAGAAAAACTTTTAAAATTTTACAACATAAATACTACTAGCTTTAAATATTTAAAATAATATATTAATATATATCTTATTACTATACCTACTAAAGATTTAAGGCTTTTTATAAAAAGTATTATAGCTTCTTAAAACCTCTTTCTATTTCTAAAAAAAAAAAAGAATATTTTTATAAATTTTATTACTAATCTCTTAGACTCTAAAGGTTGTATTAATATTATAATAGTAGTAAACTATCTTATAAAATACTAATATCTAATTTTTTATAATAAGATAACTATTTTACTTGTAGCTTGTTTTTTTTATTATTATATATAAATAGACTATAGTTTCTTAGAAATAATTATATTAAACTAAGAAATATAATTTATTTCTACTTTTTATAATAAATTCTGTAAATAACTATAAATTAAATCCTAATTATTTTCTACTTATTATCTAGAAACTAATGACTAAATAAAAAGAGCTAATAGTATAATAAAGTAAATCTTATATATATATATAAACTACTACTAAAATAACTAAGTAAACTAGCTACCTTTAGTGTAGTATAAAGCTAATAATATTATATCTAAATTTATAAAAGTTTTTTTATTCCTAGCTAATATAAATTAACACTTTTAAATAGGTTTTAAACTTTTTATAAGAACTTAAAAACGTTTATACTAAGTACTATAAGCTATAGAAGTTAATTATATAATAGAGAAAATAGCTAATATTTAGTAACTAGTTTAAAAAAAGATAATTTAAGCCTAAGCTTTTTAAAAAGAGTATATAAACTAAAAATAATTATCTACTTTTAACTACTAAATAAAAGACATAGTTTAGCTTAATATATAAAATATTTAAATAAAATAACTATCTAAGAAGCTAGACTTAAAGGCCTTAGAAAAATACTATATTTTTTAAATAATTTCTTTATATGTAACTATTTTTATAAGTGAGTGGACACTTTAAGTAAGTAGGTATCTTAAAAACTTACTAAAATTTTAAGAATTTGCACCTCAATATCTCAACAACCACATTATAATAAATTCTAAAATTTTAATAGGTTATTTATAGTGCTTAGAAATAGAGGGTTTTTAATTTTTAAGATCTAATAATTAATAGCTATTAAGATAGGAGGTTTTTGGCCCCTAAATTGTTAAATATTTACCTTTTCTTAAATATCTAGTTTACTACTAATTTCTAGCATTTAAGAGTTTAATACTCTCTTTTTAGAAGCACTATAAATGGCCTATTAAATTTTTAGAATTTATTATAATGTGGTTGTTGAGATATTGAGGTGCAAATTCTCGAATTTTTAGTAAGTTTTTAAAGTACCTACTTACTTAAGGTGTCCACTCACTTATGAAAATAATTATACTAACTTAAACTCTTTAAATTTCTAAATATATACTTAGTTCTTTATATATTATTGCTTTAGCCTATTATACTTAAATTTAAATACTTTTTAAATTAATAAAACGTACTACTTAAGCTTATTAAAGTTAATAGAAAAACTAAATATTATATTAAATAAATTAAAGAACTATGCCTAAACTGTAGGCAGAAACGCTATAAATATCTAGTTAAATAGACTAAATATAATAATCTAATATAAAAATTTATAAACAACTTCTAAAATATAACTACTATAGAAAAATTTTATCTTAAAAACTTAAATTAATTTAAACTTAATATCTAACATAAATACCTTTTATAGAAGCTTAAATTTAAAGGGGGAGTACTATTATAGTAATTATTTATAATATTTTATAAAAGCCTTTTAAAAAAAGCATTTTTTATAAGTTGTTTTTTTATTATATATTTATATATTAGCTGTGTACTAGTGCACAGACTTTATTTCTAAATATTTCTATTTATAACCTATTTTATTCTTTTTCTCTTTTTTACGTAATGTTTTGAACTATTACTTAGTATTATATATAGTAATTAATTAATATTTTTTTTAAGCTTTTAACCTCCTGCATGTAGCACTCTCATGATAATATATTAAAAATATATTTAAAATACTTTTAAATAGAACTTTATATTTTTAAAACATAATTCTAGTTTTTTACTATTCTTTATTATATTATATTAATAGTATTTTTTACTTGTAGTAAACTATTACAAGTTGCTAACTTACTAATATAAATTATACTAGTAATAAGCTATCTAACTAATTATTATAATAATTAATTAGTTTCTTTACTTCCGGATCAGATAGCTTATTAGACTTAGTAGAAATTAGTTAACTTAATAGAAATAAAAAAAAGTAATATAGTAAGTTAAGATTTAACAGAATAGTATTAAACTATTTCACTTAAAATATGAATCTTAATTTTAGAGTAACTATAAAGAATTAAAAGTAATCGTAAACTATCTGATGCCTTATACTTATAGTAGATTCTCTATACGTATATTATATACTATCTAGCTATATATTAGATACTGCTAGAAACTATTAGAGATATTAGAGCCTTTAGCTTTCTCTAATATCTCTAGCTACTAAGTCTTACCTTATTATATAGGTGGATGCTCCGGATCTGTCTATATAGTTTCGTATTTTTATTTTTACTTCTTAGTCTTTGCCTTAGCCTATGCTAATATATCCTATATCTACTTATAATTCTTTCTTTTAAGCTTAAATATATATTTCTATTCTAGAGCTTTATTAGCTATTATTACTAGTTCCTTTAGTTCCTTAAATATAGTTATTTTCTTATTACTGTCTATAATACTATCTCCTTTTTCTAAGTCTTCGTTCTAGAAGATAGTTTCTTTCTTTTATAAGTAGTATAAAGGCAGCAGGTCTTCTATTCTATGTTTTAGACTATAAGACTTTTAACTTTCTTTTCTTTTTATTTAGCTCTTTAATAATAACACGTTCTGAGTTATCTCTAATACGTGCTTACTATCTAGCTTCTTAAATCTATAATAAACTTTATTATATGTTAACACCTTACTTAAACTGTTCCTACTAAGGTGATAACTATTTTATAAATCTAAGTTCTAGTTATTACTTAGCTTATAACAATCGCAACGTGAAATGCAATTTAGTTATTTTATAACTAGAGTAGAATTATCTTAATTATAATAAGAATAAACTCCGTTATTAGCTTAAGAAAGCTAAGGAGGATGCTTTAGAGGCCTATTTTTATACCCTTCAGCTTCATCATAAACTCGTAAAAGTAGATTTAAAAGAGAAGAAAATGTTTAATTAAGAGATAACATTAATTCATAAAGTCTAAGCTCTTAAAAAGAAAGAGGCCTATTCTTAAGATTATAAAGCTTATATATTATAATCTACAGTATCTGATATCAGCTCGCCCTCTTTCTCAGGTTTTAAATAAAACATTCTATATTCTTTTTATTTATTAGATATGTCTTTAGAGTAAGTGTTTACTAGCTTATCTAATAATACTAATTAATTAGCTTTAAACTATTTTTTAAGTTTCTAACTGGCTCCCACGTATTATCTTTAGGTCCATAATTTTTCTATTTAACTAAGTATTTCTACTAATACCTAAACTGCTAGTAGTCTAGAATTCTCTAGACTTTATATTTAGTAGTGTCTTCCTTAAGTTTAAGTCTTATCTATAGTTTAGCATTTAGTAGTACTAGTTCTAATAATAAAATATAAAAAACTAAGTAAATTCTCGTGTTCTTAGGTAATTATAGTTTATAATTTACAGATTCTATTCATCATTTAACCTTAAATAGTCCTAATTTAATATAATCCAGTTTTTTTGATAGTTGTTTTATTTCTAAATTTTTTTATAGTAGGAAAACTTTATCTCTTTTCTTAAAAATTAGTTTCTTAACTTTAGATTTATTTTTTTATTACTTGCTAAGGCCTCCTTTCTGGGTAATTTTTCCTACTATTTCTTAATAAAGTTATTATAATTTCTTAACCTTTATTTTTGCTGATTCTGATATCTTATCTAGTTTTCATAGTTTTTAATAAGCTGTAGGCTTATAACCATAATTTATAAAGAATAGTAATTTTCTTGTAGTTAATAACTTTGCAGAGTTGTATATAAACTCAGCTATTAGTAATAAGTTAATCTAATTATCTTATTATTTATTAATATATATTTATAGGTATTATTTTAGTGTCTGATTTATCTATTCTATCTACCTATCTATTTACAGATAAAATGCTATTAAGAGACAATATTTAGCCCCTAGCTTCTCTATAAACATTTTCTAGAATATTAATGTAAATAATATGTCTTTATCTGTAATAAACACTTATAATAATCTATGTTATGTAATTAATAACTTAATAAGTATAGTTACTAATTTATTTACTTTAACCTCCGTGTGTGTTGGCTTAAAGTATGTGTATTTTATAAATTAGTCTATTATAACTAGTATCATATCATACTATTAGCCCTAAAAGGTGGTTATTATTGGTATTCTTATAATAAAGTCTATTATAACTAATTCCTATAGTTAGTCTGGTAAAGAAATTAGTTATATAAGTTTATATTTCTTATATCTTAATGCCTTATTCTTTTTGTACTTAATACATTTTAAAAGAATAGCTCTAACCTTTTTCTATATTCTAGGAATTTAGAAATATCTGTTAATTTGTTCTATAGTTTTTTCAATTCCTTAATGTCCGTGCATTTTAGTTGAGTGTTAGTTTTTAATAAGCTTAGTTTATAATACGTTTAGTATATAAATTATTTCTTAATCTAGATTCTAATATAGTTACTTATTATTAAAGTTTCTTATTTATTTTTCTTAGGTGTTTTCGATAATGACTACTGTCTTAATATTTATTTATAAACTTCCTAGAAATCTATCTAGTTTTTATTTAAGTATTATATTATAAACTTCTAGTATATCCTTTATATAGTCTACTTATTAATTTAGTACGTCAGCCACTATATTTTCTTTTCCTAATTTATAAAGTATTTAAAAGTTAAATATAGAAACTAATTTCTATTATCTAACTTATTATTAATTTAACTTCTTTATTATTATAAATGCTGTTAGATTTTTATAGTTTGAATATATAATAATTTAATATTTAGCTCCTTCTAAATAATGCTTCTATTTTTTAAATGCTTGAACTATTACTAATAATTCTTTATTATAAATATCATAGTTTAATTTAGTAGTTATAAGTTTATGAGATAAAAAGTTTACTAGATATTTATACTTATTATTTTATACTTATAATAAAATAGCTTTTGTAGTTCTATCTAATACATCCGCATATATCTCTATTTAAAGCCATAAATTAAATATCTTTAATATTAGTAGTTATTAGAATATTTTTTTTAATATTGTTAAAGCGTCCTTCTTGTGTTGTTTTTTACTTAAATAATTAATCTTTTTTAAGTAATTCTATTAAAGGTACTATAATTTTTAAGTAATTCTTAATAAATTATCAGCAAAAGCCCGTGAATCCGAGAAAAGAATAAACTTTTTTTATATTTATTAATATAGGCTAAGATAGTATATCTCTTATTTTATCTAAATTAACTACTATCCTGTCTTAGGATATTAAGTATTCTAAGAATTTAACTTCTGTTCTATAGAATATATATTTCTCTGTCTAAATATATAGCTTGTGTTTCTTAAGCTTTTATAATACTCTCTTAGTATATTTAATATATTCTTCTAGCATTCTATTTATATATACAAGTATATTATTAAGATATGCTATTATAAATACGTCTAGATATTTCTTTAGTATATAGTTAATAATTGTCTGGAATATTACTGGTGCGTTAGTAAATCCTATTAGTATAACTAAGTATTTAAATAATTTATATCTTATTTTAAATGCTATTATCTACTTATATTTCTTAGCTATTTATATCTAATAATATCTATTCTTAATATTAAAAAGGCTAAACCATTTAGCTCCTCTAAGTTTATTTATAAGTTCTAATATTAATAGTATAAGGTAATAATTCTTAACTATAGCTTTATTAAAGTATCTATAGTTAATATATAACTATAGTTTTCTATTCTTTTTTAGTATAAAGAGTATTAGTAAAGTTATTTTACTTTAGCTAGTTTATATATATCTCTTTTTCTAATTTTCCCGTAAGAATTTCCGTAATTCTTCTTGTTAATAGATGGGTACTTAATATAATAGTTCTGGTTTTAAATCTATTTCTTCCTTAAGCGTGATTTTATAGTCCTAGTCTTAATATTCTAGTAACTAGTCTTTAGCTTTCTTAAAGAACTATTCTCTGAATTCCTTTTAGTATTCATTTAGTATAATAAATGTGGTGTCGTAAAGTATTATTTTTTTTATCTATATTATAGCTTTTATTTATTACTGTCTATAGTAGTTATTCCTAATCTCTATAGTTTTTCTCTTTTAATTAATAGTTAGATTCTATCATGCTAGTGTTATGAGTTGCCTTTACTTAACGGTACGTTTCACGTTAGCGACTCTGCCCTAACTAATGTTCTAACAGAACTTTAGCTCTTTCCGTATTTGGAACAGATAGCCCTAGGTTTAACAGGTGAGAGTTTGTGCTTTATCGCAAGGTAGGAAGAGAGATGTATAATAGATTTAATAAGATAGTGTCAAACTATTTCACTCAAGTTCAAGTCTCAACGTAGAGATAAGATCTCGATTTTAGAGTAACTATGAAGAATTAAAAGTAATCGTGGACCGTCTAATGCTTCATACTTATAGTGGATCCTCCGTGCGTACATTGTATATCTGTTGATAGTATGTTGGATACTGCTAGAGGCTGCTAGAGCTGCCAGAGGTTCTGTTACCTCGCTCTGCCTCTGTCAGCTAAGCCTTGGCTTAGTCACATGAGCTACCGCTCCCAATCCACTGGCATGGTTCCGTATTTCTGTTCTTGCTTCTTGGCCCGTACTTTAGCCTGCGCCAAAGCGTCCCGCGCCTGTTTGCAATTCTTTCTTTCCAATTTGAACATACGTTTCCATTCTAGGGCTTTATTAGCTGTTGTTACCAATTCCCTTAGCTCCTCAGGTACAGCTGCCTTACTGTTACTGTCCGTAACATTATCCCCCTCTTTTAAGTCTTTGTCTTGGAAGATAGTTTCTCCTTTTCATAAGCAGTATAAAGGCAGCTGGTCTTCTGCCCTGTGTTCTAGGCTGTAAGACTCTCGGCTTCCTTTCCTTCCTGCCCAGCTTCCCAACGATGACACGTCCTGAGTCGTCTCTAATACGTGCTCGCCGTTTAGCTTCTCAGATCCGTAACGAACCCCGTTACATGCCGACACCCTGCTCGAACTGTTCCTGTCGAGGCGATGACTGCCTTGTGAATCTGAGCTCCGGTCGCTGTTCAGCCTGCGCCAATCGCAACGTGAAGTGCGATTTGATTGTCTTACAGCCGGAATGGGATCGTATTAATCGCGATAAGGAAAAACTCTGTCGTTAGCTTAACTCCCTTAAAGATTAGCGCCTTGAGCTCTGTGCTTGAGAGTTGCGACTCCGTCGTGAGCTTACGAAGGTAGATTCCAAAGAGAAGGAGATGTTTGATCGAGAGATGGCCTCCATTCGTGAGGTTTAAGCTCTTGAGGAGGTAGAAGCTCGTTCTTGGGGTCAAGAAGCTCGCACGCCGCAATCCGCAGTGGTAGCCTCTTCCTAACCTGCTTTATCTTTCTTCTCAGGTTTTAAGTAAAACATCTTGTACTCTCTCTATCCCTTAGATTCGGCTTTAGAGTAAGCTTTTGCTGCTTCTGATGGTACTGGTTAATTAACTCTAAACTGTTCCTCAGGTTCCTAATTAGCTCCTAGGTATCGTCCTCAGGTCCGTATTCTTCCCATCTAACTAAGTACTTCTACTAATAACTAAACTGTTGGTAGTCTAAAATCTGCTAGACTTCATACTCGGTATGATCTTCCTTAAGTTTGAGTTTTGTCTGAAGTTTGGCGTTGTGTAGTGCTGGTTCTAATTTGGAGACATGAAAAACTAGGTAAATCCTTATGTCTTTAGGTAACTATAGTTTGTAATTCATAGGTCCTGTTTATTGTTTAACCCTGAATGGTCCCAATTTGACGTGATCCAGTTTTCGTGATGGTTGTTTTATTTCTAAATTTTTCTTTTTTAAGAAAACCTTATCCCCCTCCTCAAAGATTAGTCCCTTAACTTTAGATTTATTCTTGATTTGTTTGCTAAGATTGCCTTTATAGGTGATTTTCTGTGCAATTTCTTTATAAAGTAGTCGTAATTCTTCAGCCTTTCTTCTTGCGGATTCTGATACTTTATCTAGTTTCCATAGTTCTTGATAAGCTGTAGGCTTATAACCATAGTTCACATAGAATGGTGATCTTCCTGTTATTGATGACTTTACAGAGTTGTATATAAACTTAGCTATTAGTAATAAGTCAATCTAATTGTCTTATAGTTCGTTGACATACATTCGTAAGTATTATTCTAATATTTAGTTTGTCTGTTCTGTTTGTCTATCTGTTTATAAGTGAAATGCTATTAAGAGGCGATGCTCAGCCCCTAGCCGTTTTATAAATATTTTCCAGAATATTAACGTGAATAACTTGTCTCTGTCTGTGATAAATTCTTATGGCATTTCATGTCATGTAATTAGTATTTTAATTAGTAATAACGCCAGTTCATCTGCTTTTATTTTCATATAGGTTAGTTCAAAGTAGGCGTACTTTATTAGTCTATTAATAATAACTAGTATCATGTCGTACCATTAACCTGTTAGGGTAGTAATTATTAGTATTCCTATAATAAAGTCTATTATAACTAATTCCTATAGTCTGTTTAGTAAAGGTATTAGTTACATGAGTCTATACTTCTTATATCTTAATGCTTTATTCTTTTTACATTTAATGCATTCTGAAAGAATATTCCTAACCTTACTTTAAATTCCTAGAATCTAGAAGTGTCTGTTAATCCGTTCTATAGTCTTCTTAACTCCTTAATATTTATGTATTTTAGCTAAATATTAGTTTTTAATTAGCTCTACCTATAATTCGTTTAGTACATAGATTATTTCTTAGTCCAGATTCTAAAGTAGTCGTTTATTATTAAATTCCCTTATTTATTTTTTCTAAGTGTTTTTAATAATAACTATTAATTTAATATCTATTTATAAGCTTCCTAGGGATCCGTCTTGTCTTTACTTAAATATTATGTTATATATTTCTAATATATTTCTTATATAGTTTACTTGTTAACTAAGTGTGTCAGCCGTAGTATTTTCTTTTCCTAATTTATAAAGTATTTAGAAATTAAAAGTTAATAGTAATTTCTATTATCTGACTTGTTATTAATTTAACTTCTTTATTATTATAAATGCTGTTAGATTCTTATGATTTAAATATATAACAATCTAATACTTAGCTCCTTCTAAGTAATGTTTCTATTTTTTAAATGCTTAAACTATTACTAATAACTTCTTATTATAAATATTATAATTTAACTTAGCAGTTATAAGTTTGTAAGATAGAAAGTCTATTAAGTATTTACACTTATTATTTTATACTTATAGTAAGATAGCTCCTGTAGCTCTGTCTAATATATTTATATATATCTCTATTTAAAGTCCTAGATTAAATATTTTTAATATTAGTAGTTCTTTGAATTTTTTCTTTAACCCTGTAAAAGCTATATTTTTTTTGTTTATCTACTTAAATTATTAATCTTTCTTAAGTAATTCTGTTAAGGGTGCTGTAATTCTTAAATAGTCCTTAATAAATTACCTATAAAATCCCGTAAATCTAAGAAAAGAACAAACTTTTTTTGTATTTATTAGTATTAGCTATAATAGAATATCTTTAGCTTTATCCAGGTTAACTACTATTCTATTTCTAGATATAATATATTCTAGAAACTTAACTTTCTTCCTATAGAACACATATTTTCCTGTTTAAATATATAAGTTGTGTTTCTTAAGTTTTCGTAGTATCTTCCTAGTATACTCAATATGTTCTTCTAGTGTCCTATTTATATATACTAAGATATTATTAAGATATACTAGTATAAAGACATCTAGATATTCTCTTAGAATATGATTAATAATGGCTTAGAATGTTACTAGTGCGTTAGTAAGTCCTATAGGCATAATTATATATTTATATAATTTATAGCTTATTTTAAAAGCTGTCAGCCATTCATGCCCTTTAGCTATTTATATTTAATAGTATCTATTTTTAATATTAAACAGACTGAACCATTTGGCCCCTCTGAGTTTATATATAAGTTCTAATATTAAGAGTATTAGATAGTGATTTTTGATTATTACTTTATTTAATTATTAATAGTCTACGCAGAGTTATAGTTTCCTATTTTTCTTTAGTATAAATAATACTAGTAACGTAACTTTGTTTTTACTTTCTTATAAATATCCTTTTTTAATATTATTATTCAGATATTGTCGTAACTTCTCTTGTTATTTAATAGATATTTAATATAATAGTACTAGTTTTAGTTTTTCTTTTTCCTTAAGTATAATCTTACAGTCCTAATCCTTATATTCTAGTATTTAGTTTTCTTATTCTTCTGTAAACTATTTCCTAAATTCCTTCTAATATTTATTTAGTATAATAAACGTGGTATCGTGAAGAGTTATTTTCTTTATTTATATTATAGCTTTTATTTATTTATAGTAGTTCTTCCTAGTCCCTACAGACTTTATTCTCTAGTTAATTAGTAGATTCTATTATACTAGCTAGTTCTATCCTAATATAAAATTCTTACTATTTAAATTCATAATCTTAATATAGCAGTTATCTGTATATTCTGCTGCCTTAATAATTATATTCTTTATTTCAAGATTAATTAGACCTTTTCTGAATGTTACTAGATTATTATCTATGTATACTACTCTTACAGGTTCTTTAAGAACTCTAGTTAAGATATAGTATCTTTATATCTATTTATTTAATATAAGTGTTTTACTAGCTTTACTGTCTATAAGTGCTTGCATTTAAAAGCTATTAATATATATATTTATATATAGCTTATTTTCGTGTCTTCATCTAAGTTGTGTATAGTTAAGTAATAACTTTTATATTTTAACTTTAAATTAGTTCTCTAGCAGTATAGTCGTTGCTTACTGGCCTTTTAGTTTTTTATTAGTTGCTAACTTTTAAGTAGCAGTCGTTTCCTTAATGTTTCTTCCTTAGATTTATAAATAGGATATTATTAGAGTTAATATTATTCTTATAATAGTACTTTATACTCTTTCTTTGTTTTCTCTCTATAATTTTAGTACTTTTATTCTAAGAAATATTCCTTAGTTATTAGTTTAGCATGTAATTCTGTAGTTAACTATTTATTTTAGTGGTATTTAGTTTAGTAATATTAGCATCCTAGTTAGCACTTATCTTAGTCTAACTGTTTATATTTCTTAGTCTTTAGGTCCTAAAGTTCTTCTTTAGAATCCATATAGATTAGTTTTTACTATATGTTAAATTCTTATTTCTATACTATCTATTTTAGTACTTATCTTATTATTAGTTTTTTAACTTATATAACATGAGCTGCCTATTTATATTCTTATCTAGTATACGTTTTTTCTTTATATATCTAGTACTTCTTTTATATAGTTCTCTCGGCGGCTTCTTTGTCTTATATCTATAAAATAAGTAAAGTAAGTTCTTTCTTTAGTCTTCTATTCTAGTCCTATTCTAACTCTAGATGTCTAACAGGGTGGTAATAGGTTATATAACTTATAAGTAGTATTAATTCTTATCTATAAATCTTATTTATCTATATAGCTAGTTTCTATTTACTAAGTTTTTTATACTGTTTATTACTAGCTGCCTGTAGTACTTATTAGCACTTATATATCCCATCTTCTAAAGTAATCTTCTAGTACTTAGTGATATAATATTTCTTTATATAGTATTTTAATTTATAGATCTAGCAGTGTCTCTAGCTTACTTATTATCTAATTATTATAAATATTAGCTTTTTATCTTCTATTATCTCTTAATCTTGTTGTTATCTGAATTTCTAATTTCCTGCTCTAAAGGGTCCGCCCTCCTGTTAAATTATCTTATAGAATTTATTAGCTTCTTCTATAAAGCTAGCCTAGTATTATTTAATAGTAGCTTTTTATATAGTAGTAATTATATTATTAGCTTATCCTACTAAATAATCTTTAACCTGCTAATATAGTATTTTGTATTCTTATTTAAGGTATATATGTTTTTTATAAATTTAGTATTATTTCTTCTAGATTTATTATATAATAACCTCTTTAGTTATCTAGTCCTTAGCTGGTTCTATTTAAACTATAGTAATTTTAACTAATACTTTAGTTTAAACATAAGCCTGTTTAATATCTACTTTCTATTATTTATAGTCTTTAATAAAGTGTCTCTCTTTTCTGTAACTAAGACATACTCTTTATATATATTAATCTATTTATTTCTTAGTTTACTTATCTTATTTTTACTTATTAATTTATGCGTTCTTAATTGATACTTAGTTAATTTCTATTACATTATAAATTCAGTTATCTTTTCTATTCTTTTATGGTATATGGATTACTGGCTTAGCGTTATTTTTCTTTTCCTATTCCCTTTAATACTAATAGTTATTAATAGTTACCACTTATTTAATGATTTTCAGAAGTATACTAGATTATTTTTTTTAGGAAATTTTATCCTTAATCCTGTCTTTTAGTCCTGTATAGTATATCATAACTAGAGGCTAATCTATTTAGTTTAGTTAAGATTAGATTTATTTAAACTCTGCCGTATAGTTAGCTACTAACGTGCATTATCTAAGTTATTAGAGCTTTTAAATTACTTCTATTTTTTTATTAATTTCTCTAAAGACTATAATCATTTCTTTTTTAAAGCTTTTATAGTTTTTAAAAGTTCTCTAGATATTACTATTACAGTTTATGAGTCCCGTAGATCCTAGATTAAAGTCTTCTTTAGCTAGATAATTTTTTATAAGTAGTTTAAACTATTTTATAGCTCTTCCTATTATATTCATACTAACTACTAGAATCCAATCTTAGTTAGTTATAAATAAGGATTAATTAAATTAATAGTAGAGATTTATTATAGTTATAAAAGTTTTAAGTTTATCTCTATTACTATTAAACTTTATAGGAGGTTATATTTTAGCTATTTTTTTCCTACTAGTCTTACCTGCTACTACTTATTATTATAGGTTAACTAGAGTATTACGTAACTTTATAATAGCTACTTTTTATTTTTAGATAATTTACTATATACTTTTACTTTCTCTTAATATATTTTTAGTAGTTACTAAAGGTTCTACTATAACTTCTTCCTCGCTACTACTTTCTTTTAATAAGTAAAGTTCTTGTTCGTCTTTATAATAGGTTATTATAAATTATAATTAGAAATTTATTATTAAAATTAATCTAACGTCCTCTCCTATACTTTAAAAGGGTAGTTATAATATTATAAGTTATTTTTACTTAATAGTACGTTTCGCGTTAGCGACTTTACTTTAATTAATATTCTAATAGAACTTTAGCTCTTTCCATATCTGGAATAGATAGCCTTAAGTTTAATAGATAAGAGTTTATGCTTTATCACAAGGTAGAAAGAAAAATATATAATAGATTTAATAAAATAGTGTTAAACTATTTCACTTAAGTTCAAGTCTCAACGTAGAGATAAGATCTTGATTTTAGAGTAACTATAAAGAATTAAAAGTAACTATAGACTGTTTAATGCTCTATACTTATAGTAGATCCTTTATACGTATATTATATATCTATTAATAGTATATTAGATACTGCTAGAGGCTGCTAGAGCTACTAGAAATTCTATTATCTTATTTTATCTTTATTAGTTAAGCCTTAGCTTAGTTACATAAGCTACCGCTTTTAATCTACTAGTATAGTTCTATATTTCTGTTCTTACATCTTAGCTTATATTTTAGCCTACGCTAAAGCATCCTACGCCTGTTTATAATTCTTTCTTTCTAATTTAAATATACGTTTCTATTTTAGGGCTTTATTAGCTGTTATTATTAATTCTCTTAGCTTCTTAAGTATAGTTACCTTACTATTACTATCCGTAACAGCTAGCTAATTTTATCCTAAGATAAAATTCTTACTACCTAGATTTATAATTTTAATATAGTAGTTATCTATGTAATCTACTACTCTAATAGTTATATTTCTTATTTTAAAATTAATTAGACTTTTTCTGAATATTGCTAGACTATTATTTATATATCTTATTTATATAAGTTTATCTAAAACTCTAGTTAGTATTTAGTATTTCTATATTTATTTATTTAATATAAGTGTTTTACTAGCTCTACTATTTATAAGCGCTAGTATCTAATTATTGTTAATATATATATTTATATATAGCTTATTTTCTTATTTCCTCTAGTTTAGTTATGTGTATATAATTAATATATTATTTCTAATCTTTAGTTCTTAGCCTTTTAGTGGCTTAGTTGTAGTTTATTAGTTTTTTAGTTTTTTATCTATAGCTGACTCCTAAGTGGTAGTCGTTTCTTTAGTATTTTCTTTTTAAGTTTATAGATTAGATATCTCTAGAGTTAACATACTTTTTTATTAAGTATTTTATATATATTTTTAGCTTGTTCTTTATAATCCTAACACTTCTATCCTAAGAAACATTCTTGATATGTGAGTTTTTTATGTAAGTCTGTAGCTAACTATTTTTTTTAATAGTATTTAGCTTAATATTATCAGCATTCTATCTAGTATTTATCTTATAATAGTTATTTGTGTTTATCTGAGTTTAGGTCTTATAGTTTATCTTTTAAGTTTATATAAACTAATTTTTATTATAGATTAAGTTCCTTTTTATTTACTAGTTACTATAATATTTTTCTTATCTTTAGTTCTTTGATACGCACGGTGTGTTTATTCTATTTATAATTCTTTTTTATATAGTTAGAAACTACGTATATCTAGTATTTCTTTTTTATTATTCTATTTACGGCGTTATTATCCTGTACCTATAATATTAGTAAAGAGGTTTCTTTATCCTTTTTACTTTAATCCTAGTTTAATTCTAAGTATCTAACAGGATAATAGTACATTACATTAGTTATAACTAGTATAGGTATTTATTTATAAATCTTATTTATCTATATAGCTAGTTCTTATCTGTTTAGTTTTTTATACTATTTATTTCCTGCTAACTATAGCGCTTATTAGTATTTATATATTCTATCTTTTAAGATAACTTTCTAGTATTTAGTAATATAGTATTTTCTTATATTATATTCTAACTTATATATCTAACAGTATCCCTAGTACACGTACTGTATAATTATTATAGATATTAGCTTCTTATCTTTTATTATCTTTTAATTTTTTCTTTATCTGAATTTCTAATCTTTCTTATAGAATAATCCACCTTTCTGTTTTATAATCTTATAGAATCTTTATATTTCTTTTTTAGTTTCCGCGTTATATTATTAAACTGCTGTTTTATATATTATAGTAATTATATTACTAAGTTATCCTACTAGATAATCCTTAACTTACTAATATAGAACTTTATATTTTTATTTAAGATATATATAGTTTCCACATATCTAGTATTATTCTTTCTAAATTCTTTTAGTGATTATTTTTTTTATGACTATATCCTTTACTTATTCTATTTAGACTATAGTAATTTTAATTTCTTTAGATACTTTAGTCTAGACATAAGCTTTCTTAATATTTAACTATTATTATTTATAATCTTTAATAAAGTGTTTCTGTTTTCTATATTCTAAGTAGGCTTTATATATATAGTGTTTTATTTATTTCTTAACTTACTTTCCTTACTCTCTTTCAATAAATATTTATTTAACATTAATATTTATTTTATTATAGGTTTAATTATCTTTTTTGTTTCTTTTAGGTATATAGATTACTAATCTTTCACGTGCTTTTTTCTCTTACTTTTATTAGTACTAGTAGTTATTAATAGTTACTACTTATTTAATAATTTCTAATAAGGTACTTAGCTATTTTCCTCTGGAAATCTTATTCTTAATTCTATTTTTTAGTTCTTTATAGTATATTATAACTAATAGTTAGTCTACCTAATTAAGTCGTAATTAGATTTATTTAAATTCCGCTATATAGTTTGCTGCTAATGTTTGTTATTTGAGTTACTAAAACTTCTAAATTACCTCTATTTCTTTATTAATTTCTTTAAAGATAATAATTATTTCTTGTTTAAAGCATTCATAACTTTTAAAAGCTTGTTATATATTATTATTATAATTAGTTAATCCTACTACTCCTAAGTTGGGGTCTCTATTAGCTAGGTAATTTCTTACTAGTAGTTTAAACTATTATATAGTTCTACTTATTATATTTATACCAGCTACTAGAATCCAATCCTAATTAGTTAAAAATAACTTTTAGTTAAACTAATAGTATAGGTCTATTATTACTATAAAGGTCTTAAGTTTATCTTAATTACTATTAAACTTTTTAGAAGGCTGTATTTTTGCTGTTTTGTTTCCTTAATTTATTCTAATTTACTATTATAGGTTTATTAAGGTATTATATAACTCTATAATAGCTGCTTCTTATTTCTGAATGACTTATTATATACTTTTTTATTCTCTAAATATACTTCTAGTTATGGATAAAAATCCTGCTATAACTTCTTTTTTACTACTACTTTTTTTTAATAAGTAAAGTTCTTATTCGTTCTTATAATAGATTATTATAAACTTTTAATAATTAATTATTAGAATCTATCTAACTGCTTCTTTTACTTTCTTAAGGTGGTAGTTATAATATTATAAGTTACTAACTTACTAACGTAAATTATACTAGTAATAAGTTATCTAATTAATTATTATAATAGTTAATTAGTTCCCTTACTTCTAGATTAGATAGCTTATTAGACTTAGTAGAAGTTAGTTAACTCAGTAAAAATAAGAAGAAGTAATATAGTAAGTTAAGATTTAATAGAATAATATTAAACTATTTCGCTTAAGGTGTGAATCTTAATTTTAAAGTAACTATAAAAAATTAAAAGTAATTATAAATTATCTAATGCCTTATACTTATAGTAGATTCTTTATACGTATATTATATACTATCTGGCTATATATTAGATACTGCTAGAGACTATTAAAGATATTAGAGTTTTTAGCTTTCTTTAATATCTCTAGCTACTAAGTCTTACCTTATTATATAGATAGATACTTTAGATTTGTTTATATAATTCTATATTTCTATTTTTATTTCTTAGCTCTTGCCTTAGCTTGTGCTAATATATTCTATATCTACTTATAATTCTTTCTTTTAAGCTTAAATATATATTTTTATTCTAAAGCTTTATTAGCTGTTATTACTAGTTTCTTTAGTTTCTTAAATATAGTTACCTTCTTGTTACTGTCTGTAACATAAACATAATTTTACTAAATTTATTAAATTTAAATAGTTATATATTTTTAGATTATTTGCTTAAGTCAACATATGTCTTATAAACATCCTATATTTATATTAGTTATAAATATATTTAGAATCTATTTAGAATATATTACTTATTAAGTCTTTGTAAGTAACCTTGCTGTTATCTATAATAATAATTAGAAAAAAAGAAAAGACTATTTAGATGTAGTTAGAAGATATTAATAAATCAAATATAACAAAGCAGGTTAGAAAGGCTGTTAGAATGGATTCTGAATGTATTCGAAATTTATAGTTACCTTAAATTTTGTTAAGTGTGATGCTGTGGAGAAGGTGGAAGCGAGCAGGGAAAAAAAAAATTAAGCGAGCAGGTTGGCCGAGTTATCGCTAGTCGCTACCTCATCACGTGGTGCTAAGTGAGGTAGGCCAAGGTCTTGCTGCAGGTAGCCCGAACAGCAATCTCCGCGCGCAATCTACTGGTTCATTGTGAGCTGGCCCTAAAGAATTTTAATTAGCCGATCGGGGTCTCTTAAGTGCCATTATTGCCGGTATTGCTTACATAAGCTAGGGCTAGCGGCCTGGATATTTAAGCTTGAAGCTTAGAGTGACTCTGCGTTCAGTTTAAGATGGCGTGACTGTTTTCAAATAACTTCTACCTGAATCAGCTGCACTGGTTCCTGTTCCTTCCTATCTACCACAACACTACGCAGCGATGGAAATAGACTCGTTGTTGTCTGCACACGAGATTGGCGAAGGACTCCCCGTGTTAATAATCCATGGTTGGGAGATGGATGGAAAAGTCGAGGAGCTGGACTTTGAGCCAATTTTCACCAAAGCACCCGGATTTCGCCGGATCTACGTGGACCTTCCAGGCATGGGCACAACACCTGCGAATAATGTCAAAGATCTGGACGATATACATCTTCGCCTGGTGCAATTCATTGATGCTCGGCTTGGAAAGTCAAAATTCTTACTTGTCGGTTCATCATGTGGTGGCTACCTCGCCCGTGCACTCGCTCAAAAATATGTTGAACAAGTCGATGGTTTACTATTACGAGTGCCGCTTATCGAACCAAAGGACAGCTTGCGTGATCTCGATACTTTTCAACCGTTGGTTCTAAATGAGCAACTCATGTCGAGCATACCAAGCGAGGACAAGGCACTTCTCGGAGATGTTCTCATCCAAACACCTGCTTATATCAAGTCTCTCAAGGCAAAATATGAGGAAGCTTTCCTTCCAGCATTAAAAGCGGCAGACAAAGAAGTGCTGGATCCGATTCGGGCGGACCCACGGCGATACCGGATATCTCTCGCTTCAGGCAATAAGCATCCCAAGTTGTTTGCACCCACACTTATCATATGTGGTCGACAAGACGAGACCGTGGGCTATCGAGACAGCCTCCGCTTGCTGGAGCTCTACCCGCGATCGACCTATGTTGTTCTAGACCGCGGTAGACATGACCTTCCTGTTGATGAGAATGGGGTTTTTGAGGCTCTTGTTCGTGATTGGTTAACTCGGGTTGATGAGTGGCGAGGTTGTACAGATAGATAAGAGCATCTATAAAAAATCGTCAACCTTTCGTTCCTCAAGGCACCTCTGGCAACCGGCACCGGGCACCGGTTGCGCTTCCTGCCTCGTCTCGTTTCTGGAGGCGCTAAATCTGTCAGAAGAAGTAAAAGAACCCTCGCAGCCACAAAGCCACAGCCACAAGGCCCGACAAAGAGGGCTGACATAAGTTAAATTGGTTCCCCAGGTCATGATATGATTGGACAGGTAATAGTGGAGGTACCGACGCCCCGTGGCGATCCGCATGAAGTCGAGTGCCACCCCAGCCTTACGGCCTGGTGATGGCTTCTAAGTGCTGCTGTTCGTGCCAAATGCTAGGATACGACCATTCTTTAAGCATTAGGGGTGCTAAAGGCTCGGTGGTGGTCCTGTGGTGGAAGTGTGTCGGCTACGCTATGGGTGCTCGGGAGTGGTCTCAGCAGACAACTCAAGCGGAACCACAAGAATTTTGAAAAAGCGTTAATGTTTCCTGTCGCTTCCAAGTCAAAGCACCTATCGCTTTTTTCGCTATGGGGGGTTTTCCGTTACGGGCGGATAGAACGGTAAATCGATGGAAGTAAGCGAATCTCCATTCATGCCCAACGGTATCTGCATTCATGCCCAACGCCGGAAGCGGTATACGGCCCTTCCTCTGTTTTGTCCTGTCGGATCATGGGAACTGAGAGCACCCGGGCCCCGGCCTACCTCAATCAAACACTATTCCTCAATCGACCTCTCGCAGGAGGAGACGTGTCGGCGAAACGGCCGCAGTAAAATGTCCAGTCCTTGGGCCGAGCTTCTGCAAAAGGGGTAACGTTAAGGCAACGGTGCCTTGAGGAACGAAGAGACGAAACGTCTTTCTACCCCACCCCGCTACTCTAACGTCATGTGATTTTTTTGCAAAAATCACGTGCCTGACCTTCCCTGCTTGGAAATTCTGTCACATGATCTTTCACCTTACTTCGCGCCTGCCCTGCACCTACCATAGCTTGGCGGGACGCTCTTTGCTCCTCTTGTCGGGTGGGACCGAACTCGCATCACACAAGGACGATCCCTCGATCAGCGAAATTGAGAGATTGTACTTCTCCGTGCATGAAATTTTCCACAAATGCCTCACCAACCAACGTGTACTTACCCATCTCTGGGTTTTCGCGTATAATAAATGGAACTCTTGCCCCTTGTAGGACGTAAAGATAGTCCGATTCCTAGGCAAGCGCAGGGGCAAGCCCAATCAAGCGCTGGCCGTATACGTTGAAGCGAAACAGTCTCCGCATAGCCCTTCGTGATACCTATTGGCTTGTACTGTCAGCTTTTATAGCAAATTCTGTTGCTATGGGTATCTAGAGGAATCGAACTGAATAGTATGCTTAGATACGTACGGGAGTGTTTAACCGGATTAAGGTAATTGCACTAAGATTGAACTCTAAGTATTCTTTTATCTGCTTTTGCCGCTCTGCTTCCCGTTTGATGTAATAGGCCAGCCGGCCTCTTAGATTCTGGGTAACCATGTGCGCAAGATCGTGGCAATTGCCTAATTCAACTTCCTGTTTGTAGTGCTTAGAATTACACACATGAGAAAACTACGCAGGTAAGGTGTCGGCCGACGGAGCATGCGTCGATATCTGAACGATACGTCTAAAGAATATCGCTCACACCGGTAGTTCTGAAGCTTTAGTTCTACATCCTGTTAATTTACTAGTTAGAGGATGCCAGAAGTTGCCTCAGAACTATTTACTTACTCTTAGTTTTGCTATATGGACCTAGATGGATCGCGGCGTTATATTAAGTGAAGAGCAAATCATCTATAAGGGAGGTCGTTCCGGTTTCCTAAAATGGCGGCATCCAAGAGGGCAAGTTGAGTTCCTCGGTTATATCATTGCGCAGGACATTTTAATGGGCTTGTGACGGGACATCGAGATTCGCCATCAAGTCAATCATGAACTGTGTAAACTTAAGATATAGTTTCAGCACGGGAAGTCGATAGTCGATTATCCTACGGGCCTCTCTCTTTAGAGGAAGAAAGTTTAGGGTCTCCAGAGTAAATTCTTCATATAAAGCAAAAGCCAGGGGGGCAAGAATTTTGTCTTTTAGCTTACTATAATTCCGTTGCCAAGCTTCATAGGCGAAAAGTTCCAGCGCTACCAACCTTTTAAAAGTTCGTGAGAGCTCCATCTTGTAATCGATTTTCAGATACCTAAGTAGGGCTCTTGAGCCGAAGCCACCTCCTAGCTAAGTTAAACCCAGCCAAGCTGAAACACATGCCGCACTACCTAGTTGACAGATTGGGAGTTCGTCAAGATCTTTTAAAACATTGGAAGTTGCTCGGCCGCTTGAAGCAATTCCGAAAAAGAGAGCCATGAACATACTTATAGCTCCAATATCGAGTTCGTGGGGCCTATAGGGGCATCTCGTTCTCTTCAGCAACAGAACTTCTTGCAGGGTCCAGACCCTATCGAACCATCTTCGTCGGAACAAGAGTACAAGGGCATGTCTTGGTTAATGGGAGATCGAATCAAGAAACTGTGTAGCAGCCTTGCAGCACATCATAGACTGAATTACGAGGGCCCCTTCACGTTGCAAGCCATCTAGACACTGGACGGCTTCGTGGGTCGTCGCATTATCCTTACCGAGCCAAATAATCATCCACGAGGCGTCGCAGTAAATATATGGCATGAGTGAAAGCTGATGGTTTAGTTCTTCCTCGTTCTTTTGGTCGATGCAAATGGCATCGATCCAAAGGGGCGAGTACTCTTGCTTCTCGCGCAATTGCCATAATGCTTCGTAGAGATTCTGTTGGACGGTAAGTAGTTCTCTAGCGCATGAGATGTGATACTCGACAAGGTCGTATTCTCGATAAGAAGGATGTCGCTCATCGACCGGGTTACCCCATGTATAGGAAAGAGCGATGAAGTTTGGCTTAGCCGAAAGCCGCACTGTCACCACGCTTATCTCGATAACGGCATCGCTGTCACCGGGATGTAGCGTTAATACGCGGATAGAGTCCGGATTCTGCAAAGGATAATCTTTATACAAAGCCATTTGGAGAAATTGGGCGGTGAGACGTCAAGACGGGTGCTTCTGTCAAAAGATGCGGATTTTGGTCCGTTGATAGTCGACACGGAAAAACCTTGTGGCATTTTGCACAGGCCCATTTCTACTGGAATGTTCTGTGCATTGCTGCCTGTGTGCCTGAAAAGGCAGAGAAGTAACCTGAGGCACGCTCTTGAAGCATAGTTCAACGCTTCTTTTCCTGAGTTGAAGGCGCCGTCGCGAAAAGCGATCGAATAAGTGCCAACTTCGTACAAATTCCAGGTACCGGTGTCGTAAACACTCGTTGTCAGCGGCGGTCTACATGGTGTTTGCAGAATGTTTGTAGAGCGTTTGCAGAACGGTTTTGCTTGAGAGGAGTCGCTTTAAGTTAATAGAAGGCGGAATGAAATGATTGTGGAAGGGTAAGACAGGTTAATTGAGGGTCAGCCGACGAGAACTAACGTTAGGCTGAATATTCTAATCGGTAAATTGATCCGATGTGCCGAGCGCTCCCATTTGTCAGAGATAATATTCTCCGCCACTCGACCTCGCACTTTGCTTCCTTACGAACGTCTCCTTTCCCCCCCTACGCCTCTTCTTCTGTATATTCTCCATTCGCTCATCGACATACTGTTGGCACGGCAATCTCGCCACGTCAGAAACACGTGGATGCCTGAATGTGGATGCACCAGAACGAATCATCAAGGGGTTGCGTAATTGGGAACATGCACATATGGACACAGTCTCTACAGCTTCAGGTAATTCAATTAATCGACTTCAATCATTCCTTTGAAGACAATATTTATGAGAACTTCATGCTGCCAAATAAGACCTCCATGACATACATCATTGTCTCATCTTTCGCTCTTTCCAGAGCCCTGACCCTGTCTTGAATATTGGATAGCTCTTGTTCTAATTCATCAATCTTGCGCTTAAGTTGGTTGAAATGGCGGCGGGCGACCACAATATGTGAGCTTGAATAAACTTTGGCCCTGTAGCAAAGCACTTACAGATGGAGCCGGACAGGATTGTGTCCACAAACTGGCTGGGCTGTGGCAATGGTGTCTCGCCATGCCCCTTCAGTTGATCTTCGGGGATTGCGCCGTCTTCGTTCTCCATGGATGGTGGGGTTCCCTACATGTAAATTAGTTGCCTTCTAGCTCAATTAGCGAAAATAGTATTGCTCACCCTACTATTGCAGAGTTGGCTATTGGAAACTGTATCACTTGATTCGCAACCGTCCATTTCTGAAAGGGGCTATTTGAAGCTAACAGTTGAAATTCTGCAGGTCTCTATTGGTTTTTTAAATAATCTGCCAGATGCAACTCCAACCTGGGACATGTTAGCTCTTTACACTCTGCTGTACATTATGTGGGCAAGATAGTCACGCACAGCCTAATACCCTTGTATTCCCAGCCTTGAGTTTAGACGCCATACTACACTGCTTCATTTAGGCATCTTGCCACAACATTGCCATTTCTTACTCCAGGGCTTTTCATTTCCTGGGCCGCAATTTCACCTCTGTATAGGAGTAGGAGTCATCACTAGTATGGTGAGGTAGCTAATGTCAAAACCAAGCCTTCTAAGAACACGGATGAGAGGGTAGTGTAATACATGGCTTTGACATCATGATGGCTGTGGTCGCATTGGCCGCAATTCTGAGTACAACTACTTGACGTGGTCTTCCTACTTCATGCACCTTGAAACGGCATGGCTGACATTTGCAGAGGACGGGTTACCTAGAGGCTTGTTATGTTTTAGCAGAAGTAAGGCATACATTAGAGCAACGTAATTCATTCTTACTTTAGGCATTTTTGAAGCAATTAAGGCCCTGTATTCTCCATGTTCTATTATGCGACCCGCCTTATCTCTGTAGAAGTGAGCAGACTTGAAGCTCCAACCAGCATCGTTACTGCCCCACATGGTACATAGGAGAGCGGGCCCAGGCTTACTCCCCAATCTTGGCGGAGGCTACTAGAATTTAGAGTGTTTCTATTCATGTCATACTAGCCAGCCCCAGCCCTTAAGACCTCGCTTGAGTGCTAGTTATTAAGAGCTCAAAAGCTGCTCAGCCCACACAGCTGTCTCAGCGGGGCTTAGCTAGGAATTTACTGCCGCCCCAGCTTTAAGAGACAAATGGCTGGCGTTCTTTGCTAGTATTATAGCTGTTAGGAAAATCTACTGCCCAAGCACAGCTTATAAACTGCACATTGGAAGGGGCCGAGCTAAACTTGGTACTTAATACTGTAGACGTCAAAGGACTAAGTTTATTATGAAAGCTTCCCTACCTCTAAGGCTTGTTTTTGCTAGCTTAGCTCATTACTTTGCAGGCATCAACTTAAATAAATCCTTTTAAACGCCGCAGCCTTTAGCTGTCTAGTTAGAGTCTGATCTCGTACATAGCTAGTGTGGAAACAGTAGGTTGTGCATGAAATAGCTATAGCTGTGCTTAAGTTACTATCTTAGACTTATTATGCGTATTTAGAGTATAAATAAGGGTTTCTTCTATCTTATGCTATGTATTCTTTTCTGTTCTTATAGCTCTTTTCTTTTTCTTATTTAGTACTTTATATAACACTATCTCTAACGTTAAAATAGTAAAGTAATTACTTTTATAATCCTACTAACAGAAATGTTCACGCATTTAGAAAGTTAGGAAAAATGAATCTAGCTACGTTTTCAATATATTAATTAAAAGCTTATTATAAATAAAACGACTAAAAAAGGAGCTAAATATAAAGAAAAACTTTATAATTATTAGTAGAGCCAGAATTTCTACTAATATAAGTAGTAAGTTTTAAAATTATTTATTTCTACTAGAAAGTATTCTAATTTAGCTATAGTAAATAACTTTCGTAATTTTTAAAAACTAAAATATTAAGCTGGAATTTATTTTATTTATTTATGTACTATATTTTTAAATAAGCTACTTAGTTATATAACTAACTATTAACTATATTTAAATTTGCTTTAAGTTTTAGCTTTATATTACTTAACTATTTTATAAAAGTATAAGCTTAGTATAGCTATATAAAATAATATTATACTTAAAATATTAACTACTATAATAATAAGCCTTTTCTATTATTTAGAAAATAGTAATATTTTAAAATTAAGTCAACACTTTTAAATATAGTATTTATTTTTAATATACTTTTTATATTATAGTAAAGTTTTTTCTTTAACTAGTAAATAAACACTACTTAATTTACACAAAAAAGTAGAAATAGTAAAAAGTAAAAAGTAAATAATAATACTTTATTAGTAGTTTTTAATTCAATATACTACTTTATAAAAAATATAGTCTTAAAAAGTTAAATATTTTAGTAGCTTTTAATAATAATTTATATTAATTTATTAACATAGTTATTAGTATAAAAATAAGATTGGAAATTAGGAATTTAAAAAACTTTATAAAAGAGCTTTATAAAAAAAATTAAGTTAGATAATAAAAAATATATAAAAATATAGGTTAACTAAAAGCCTTTAAAATTTAGTAAAAATTTCGAAATAAACTATTAATTTTTTAGTAATTATAATAATTTTATATTTATTATTTTAGTATAAATATAAAATATATTAATTTTTAATATAAATATAAAATATATTAATTTTTAATATAAATATACTTATTTATTTTTCTAATATTAAAAGTAAAAAATAGACTTATTTTTAAGCTTTTAGTATTTAACCTTAAGTATTTTTTTTATAAAAAATAAAAAATACAAAAATCTAAATACTATAATTAAATTTTTTTTAATATAATAAAAAAGCTACTAAATTATATATAACTATATTAAATAAAAGCCCTAATTTTCTTAGTTATATTAAATGAAAAGTAGAGAACTATATAAAAGTGTAAAATAAAAAAAAATACATATACTTTAATAGGTTTTATTTTAACTTAGTTATAAAAAAGTAGCAAATTTAGAATAATATGTTTTTTAGAATTATTAACTAATTTATAGCTAATATATTTAAAATTATAAAGTTTTAAATTTTGATACTAATTCTTTTAAAAAGTAACATTTATATTAATATAAACATAGTATAAGAGTATAGAATTAAGGAAAGTAAAAAAAAAATATCTATTTAATATATAAAATAATAGAAAGTACTTACATACTTTTATTAGTTCTTAAAATAAAGAAATTAACTAAAAACTTTTAATATAAAAAATCTATACTTAATTACTTTTAATTTAAACTTGAAATTTACCTATTATAAAATAAAAAAAAATAAAAATTGTTACGGACTGTAATAAAGAAGGAAGCGTAAGTAAAAAGACATTATTATAGAAAATATAATATAATAAAATATATAAATAATACTAATAAGCTAAAGTAAATTAGTAAAGATAGAACTTATAAATAAGATTATTCTGTAATAAGTTTAAGTTCTATAGAAAATAGCACTTAAAGTAGGTAAGTAAGTTAAGTAATTAACTATAATAAAATATAAAAAATATAAGTGCTAATAATAAAGATAAAACTAGACACAAACTTATTTTCTCTTATTTTCTTTAGTAGTATCTAATATACTTCTAATTAATATATAATATACGTATAAAGGATTTACTATAGATATAAGACATCAGACAGCTTATAATTACTTTTAATTCTTTATAATTACTCTAAAATTAAGATTTATATCTTAAGTGAAATAGTTTAATACTATTTTATTAAATCTTAACTTATTATATTTACTTCTCTTTATCTTTACTAAGTTAATTAACTTCTACTAAGTCTAATAAGCTATCTAATCTAGAAGTAAGAAAACTAACTAAAGTATTATATAATTAATTAAATAACTAATTACTAGTATAATTTACGTTAGTAAGTTAGTAACCTGTAATATTATAATTATCATCTTAAAAAAGTAGAAAAAGTAGTTAGATAGATTCTAATAACTAATTATTAAATATTTATAACAACCCACTATAAAAACAAACAGAAACTTTATTTATTAGAAGAAAGTAATAGTAAAGAGAAAGTTATAGTAGAATTTTTATCTACAACTAAAAGTACATCTAGAGAAACTAAAAGTATATAATAAATTATCTAAAAATAAGAAGTAGCTATTATAAAGTTACGTAATACCTTAATAAGTCTATAATAATAAGTTAGAATAAATTAAAGGGGGGAAATAGTAAAGATATAGCCTTTTAAAAAATTTAATAGTAACTAAGATAAACTTAAAACCTTCATGGCAATAATAGACCTGTATTATTAATTTAATAAAAATTTATTTCTAACTAATTAAGATTAGATTTTAGTAGCTGGTATAAACATAATAAGTAGAACTATATAATAGTTTAAACTTTTAATAAGAAATTATCTAGCTAATAGAGACCCTAACCTGGAAGTAATAGAATTAATAAACTATAACAGCAATATATAACAAGCTTTTAAAAGTTATAAATACTTTAAATAAGAAATAATTATTATCTTTAGAGAAATTAATAAGGAGACTAAAATAATCTAAAAGCTTTAATAGCTTAAATAATAAACATTAATAGTTAACTATATAATAGAGTTTAAATAAATCTAATTATAACTTAATTAAGTAGACTAACTACTAGTTATGATGTACTATAAAGGACTAAAGAATAGAATTAAAAATAAGATTTCTAGAGAAAAATAGCTAAGTACCTTATTAAAAATTATTAAATAAGTAATAACTATTAATAACTATTAGTATTAATAGAAATAGAAGAAAAAAGTATATAAAAGATTAGTAATCTATACACTTAAGAGAAATAGAAAAGACAACTAAATCTATAACAAAATAGATATTAATATTAAATAAATATTTATTAGAAAGGGGTAAGGAAAGTGAGCTAAGAAATAAATAAAATACTATATATATAAAGCTTATTTAAAGTACAGGAAACAAAAACACTTTATTAAAAACTATAAGTAATAATAATTAGATATTAAAAAGACTTATATTTAGACTAAAGTACTAAAAGAAATTAAAGTAGCTATAGTCTAAATAAAATAAGCATAAAACATAATAATATAAGAAACTATTATATAATAAATTTAGAAAAAGTAATACTAGATTTATAGAAGTTATATATATCTTAAGTAAGAATATAAAATACCGTATTAATAAGTTAAAGATTATTTAGTAAAATAATCTAATAATATAATCACTATAATACAAGAAGGAGTAGTTTAATAATATAATACTAAGACTAAAAAAGAAATATAATAATTTTATAAGATTATAGAATAGGAAGACGGACCCTTTTAAAAAGAAAACTAAAAATTTAAACAAAGAAAGAGTTATAAGATAAAAGACGGTAAGAAATTAATATCTATAATAATTATATAGCATATATACTAAGGGTATTGTTGGATATATAGATTAAAATATTATATAAAAGAATATTATATTACTAAATACTAAAAAGATACTCTAGAAAATGGAATGTATAAATACTAATAAATACTATAGTTAGTAGAAAATAAATAGTATAGAGAACTAAGCAAACAAGAACTAGCTATATAAATAAATAAGATTTATAAATAAATATCTATACTAGTTGTAATTAATATAACGTACTATCATCCTATCAGATATCTAAAACTAGAATAGGATTAAAATAAGAAGAAGAAAATAGCTATTTTATTAGTCTTATAAATACAAGATAACAACACCGTTAATAGAATAATAAAAAAAAAATACTAGATATATATAGTATTAGATTATATAGAAATAGATTATAAATAGAATAAACACGCAGTACATATTAAGAGACTAAGGACAAAAAAGATATTATAATAACTAATAAATAAAAAAAACTTAACTTATAATAAGAATTAGTTTATATAAACTTAAAGGACGAATTATAGGATTTAAATTCAAATAAGTATAAATAGCTATTATAGGACGAATACTAGCTAGAATACTGATTATATTAAACTAAATACTATTAAAAGAAATAGTTAGCCACAAAATCGCATAAGAAACTTATATATTAGAAATATTTTTTAGAATAGAAATACTAGGATTATAGAGAATAGGCTAAAAATATATATAAAATACTAAATAAGAAAGCATACTAACTCTAGAAATACCTAATCTATAAACCTAGAAAAAAAATACTAAAGAAATAACTACTATTTAAGAGTTAGCTATAGATAAAAAACTAGAAAACTAGTAAACTATAATTAAGCTACTAAAGAGCTAAAAACTAAAGATTAGAAAAAACATAACACTTATATACATATAATTAAATTAAAGAAAGAATAAAAACAAGCTATATATAAATATATGTATTAATAGTAACTAAATACTAGCACTTATAAACAGTAGAGCTAGTAAAACACTTATATTAAATAAATAAATATAGAGATATTAAATACTAACTAGAGTTTTAAATAAACCTATATAAGTAAAACGCATAGATAATAATCTAGTAATATTTAGAAAAAGTTTAATTAATTTTAAAATATAGAATATAACTATTAAAGTAGCAGGTTACATAGATAACTATTATATTAAAATTATAAATCTAGGTAGTAAAAATCTTATCTTAGAATAAAATTAGCTAGTATAATAAAACTTAATAATTAACTAGAAAATAAAGTCTGTAGGAATTAGGAGGGACTACTATAAATAAATAAGAGCTATAATATAAATAAAGAAAATAATACTTTACAACACCACGTTTATTATGCTAAACGAATATTAAGAAGAATTTAGAAAATAGTTTTTTAAAAAAGCTAAGGACTAATTACTAGAACACTAAGACTAGAACTATAAAATTATATTTAAGAAAGAAATAGATTTAAAGCTAGAACTATTATATTAAGTACCTATATACTAATAAGAAGAACTATGAAAATTTCTATAAAAGAATTAATAAAAAAGATATATATAAACTAGCTAAAGCAAAATAACTTTACTAATACTCTTTATATAAAAAAAATAGTAAGTTATAACTATATATTAACTACAGACATGTTAATAAAGCTATAGTAAAAAAATATTACCTAATATTATTAATATTAAAACTTATAAATAAACTCAGAAAAGCTAAGTAGTTCAGCCTTTTTAATATTAAGAATAGATATTACTAAATATAGATAGCTAAGAAACATGAATGGATAATAGTATTTAAAATAAAATATAGATTATTTAAATACCTAGTTATGCTAATAGAACTCACTAATGCACTAATAACATTCCAGATAATTATTAACTATATACTAAGAAAATACCTAGACGTATTTATAATAGTATATTTTATTAATATACTTGTATACATGAATAGAATGCTAAAAGAATATATTAAGTACACTAAGAAAGTATTATAAAAGCTTAAGAAACACAAGTTATATATTCAGACAGAAAAATATGTGTTTTATAGAATAGAAGTTAAGTTCTTAGAGTACTTAGTATCCTAAAACGGAATAGCAGTTAATCTAAATAAAATAAAAGATATACTATCTTAGCCTATACTAATAAACATAAAAGAAGTTTATTCTTTTCTTAGATTTATAAGATTTTACTAATAATTTACTAAGAATTACCCAAAAATCACATCACCCTTAATGGAATTATTAAAAAAGGATTAATAATTTAAGTAAAAATAACACAAGGAAAACGCTTTCATGATACAAAAAAAAATATTCTAATAACTACTAATATTAAAGATATTTAATTTATGGCTTTAAATAGAGATATATATGGATATATTAGATAAAGCTATAAAAGCTATCCTATTATAAATACAGAATAATAGGCGTAAATAACTAGTAGATTTTTTATCTTATAAACTTATAACTACTAAGTTAAACTATGATATTCATAATAAGAAATTATTAGTAATAGTTTAAGTATTTAAGAAATAAAAACATTACTTAGAAGGAGCTAAGTATTAAATTATTATATATTTAAACCATAAAAATCTAACAACATTTATAATAACAAAGAAGTTAAATTAATGATAAGTTAGATAATAAAAATTAGTTTCTATATTTAACTTTTAAATACTTTATAAATTAGAAAGAGAAAATATAGTGGCTGATGTACTTAATTAAAAAGTAAACTATATAAAAGATATACTAGAAATTTATAGTATAATACTTAAGTAAAGACCAGACGGATCTCTAGAAAGCTTATAAATAGATATTAAAATAATAATTATTATTAAAAATATATAGTAAAAATAAATTAGAGAATATAACTATTATATTCTATAAGTGAGCTGCGCACCCAAGCGAGCTGCGCATCTTAGAATTCACCAAAATATCGAAATTTTCCACCTTAATATCTCAACAACCACTTAATGATAAATTCTAAAAATTGAAATTTGAGCTTTCATATACACATTACAGCTTTCATGAGAGTTGCATAAACATTGGTTGAGTAGTTTCTGAGATATAGCGATTTGGCTTCGTTTTGGCTCCTAAATCGCTATATCTCAGAAACTACTCAACCAATGTTTATGCAACTCTCATGAAAGCTGTAATGTGTATATGAAAGCTCAAATTTCAATTTTTAGAATTTATCATTAAGTGGTTGTTGAGATATTAAGGTGGAAAATTTCGATATTTTAGTGAATTCTAAGATGCGCAGCTCGCTTGGGTGCGCAGCTCGCTTATAAAATATAATATAAATAATTATAATAACACAAAACAGGAACTATTTTCGTACTAGAAGTATTATAAACTAAACTTATTAAGAACTAATATTCAGCTAAAATGTATAGACATTAATGAATTAAAAAAACTATAGAATAGATAAACAAACATTTTTAGATTCTAGGAATATAAAAAAAGGTTAGAGTTATTCTCTTAGAATATATTAAATACAAAAAGAATAAAGTATTAAGATATAAGGAATATAGATTTATATAACTAATTTCTTTACTAGACCTACTATAAAAATTAGTTATAATAGACTTTATTATAGAAATACTAATAATACCTACCTTTCAGAGCTAATAGTATAATATAATACTAGTTATAATAAACTAATTTATAAAGTATATATACTTTAAACTAACACACACTGAAGTTAAAGTAGATGAATTAGTGATATTATTAATTAAGCTATTAATAGTATAATATAAACTACTATAGGAATTTATCACAGACAGAGATAAATTATTTATATTAATATTCTAAAAAACGTTTATAGGAAAACTAGGGGCTGAGTACTGCCTCTTAATAGTATTTTATTTATAAATAAATAAATAAATAAAATAGATAAATCAGACACTAGAATAATACCTATAGATATATATTAATAAATAATAAGATAATTAGATTAACCTATTACTAATAGCTGAGTTTATATATAACTCTATAAAGTTATTAACTACTAAAAAATTACTATTTTTTATAAATTATAGTTATAAGCCTATGGCTTACCGAGAACCACGAAAACTAAATAAAATATTAGAATTAATAAAAATAAAAGTTAAGAAGTGATAATAACTTTATTAAGAAATAATAAAAAAAATCACCTAGAAAAGAGACTTTAGTAAATAATAAAAAGATAAATCTAAAGTTAAGAGACTAATCTTTAAGAAAGGGGATAAAGTTTTCTTATTATAAAAAAAATTAGAAATAAAACAATCATTAAAAAAACTAGATCACATTAAATTAGGGCTATTTAAGATTAAATGATAAATAAAATCTATAAATTATAAACTATAACTATTTAAGGATACGTGGATTTACCTAGTTTTTTACATTTTAAAATTAGAACCAGTACTATAAAATGCTAAACTATAAATAAAACTTAAACTTAAAGAAGACATAATTAAGTATAAAGTTTAATAAATTCTAGACTATTAATAGTTTAGGCGTTAGTAGAAATACTTGGTTAAATAAAAAAATTATAAACCTAAAGATAATATATAGAAGCTAGTTAGAAACTTAAAGAATAGTTTAGAGCTAATTAACTAGTATTATTAGAAAAAATAGTAAACACTTACTTTAAGAACATATCTAAGAAATACAAAGAATATAAGATATTTTATTTAAAACTAGAGAAAAAAGGCGAGCTGATAATAGATACTATAAATTATAGTATATTAAATTAGTTCTAATAACTCTACTCTTTTTTCTTTATTATATGAACTTCATTAATTAAGGCAAGCTCGCGCTGGAATATTTTCTTTTTCTAAGAATTTATTTATACTAATTTATAATAAATCTATTACTCACGGGAATAGAGTTCCTTTTTATAATAATAATAAGTTAATAAATTATCCTAAGCTTTCTCTAGCTAGTAATATAAACATTTTTTATTATAATTTAGCTAATTCTATTCAGACTAGGTTATAATAAGATTACACTTTATATTTTAATTAATATATTTAGAATATTGCCTTAAGGATAAGTGCACTAGATAATAACAGTTATTATTATAATAATAAGAATAAAAGAATAGTATTTAACAGATATTCTCTTAAACTCTTTTTACTAGATAGTAAGCTTATATTAAGAACGATTCCGCTTAAGTTATCCTTAGAAAATTAGAAAAATAGAAAAGGTATAAGAGGTTCTTATAATCTTAGCTTTTATATAAAAAACTAGCTACCTTTATACTGCCTATAGAAGGAAGAATAAAATAACCTTTAAGCTAAAGGCTTAAAAAAAGGGGATAATATTATAAACTATAATAAAAAAGAAAACGCAAGCAAGAAGGCGTTATTATAGAAAATATAGTATAATAAAATATATAAGTAATACTAATAAACTAAAGCAAATTAGTAAAAATAAAACTTACAAATAGGATTACTCCGTAATAAGTTTAAGTTCTATAGGGAATAGTATCTAGAGTTAGTAAATAAGTTAAATAATTAATTACAGTAAAATATAAAGAAAATAAGTATTAATAATAAAGATAAGACTAGATATAAACTTATCTCCTCTTATTTTTTCTAGCAGTATTTAATATACTTCTAATTAATATATAATATATATATAAAGGATTTATTATAAGTATAAGGCATTAGACAGCTTATGGTTACTTTTAATTCTTTATAGTTACTCTAAAATTAAGATTTATATCTTAAGTAAAATAGTTTAATACTATTCTATTAAATTTTAACTTATTATATTTACTTTTCTTTATTTTTACTAAGTTAACTAACTTCTACTAAGTCTAATAAGCTATTTAATCCGGAAGTAAGGGAACTAACTAAAGTGTTATATAATTAGTTAAATAGCTAGTTACTAGTATAATTTATATTAGTAAATTAGTAACCTGTAATAAAAATAAATTAAATATAATAACAGGCTCAGTCTTCACGTGTTATAGTATAAATATAAGTTAATAAAATAAATTAGCTCTATTTTAGCTATACTAAGATAGAGAGAGAAGAGATATAAAGGGAGCTTATTTCTAAATAAAATAGTATATAACCTAAGTATAAGCTAGTCATGCTCTAAGCTTTATGCTAAATTATAGCTAGTATAGCTAGTTATAATATTATATAGCTTATAGTAAGTAAAGTAAACAGCACTATTATATTACCTCTTTTTTAAAAGAGGCTTATTTTTAAGTCTCTAGATTATAATCTCCTTCTTACTAATTTCTATACTACTTTTATTTTTAAAGCTGCTTTATTATTTTCCTCTATTACTTCTAGATCCTCCTTTATTTTATATATTTTTAACTAGGTGTCTAGTTATACCGGTAGTCCTATTTTTTCTGAATAGGTCTTATAATAGTTTTTTATCTTATATAGAGTGTCTATAAAGCCTTAGGCATTATACCAAGCAAAATCTAGGTTATAAGCTAGTTAGAATACTTTATACTATAATTAGCTATAAAATAGATAGCTATTAAGGATTTCCTATACTAGCTACTTAAAATACCTATTAACCTTAATAGGTAGTTTCTTAAGTTTAATTTAGCTAGGCAGTAGGTAAGTAAAAGCTTTCTATAAATAATTTATATAAAAGATATTAAGTATACGCATATACAGCAGTAGCTTAAGGTAATAGAAATATTTCTTTATATTTATAATAGGATAAGGTCTGTATATCTGTTGGTCTAGTTTCTAGCTAGATTAACTAATAGTAAAGCCTTTAAATATAATATATATCTTATTTTCTATAAAGAAGTCTAGCTTATAGCGCTTCTTATTAGCCTGTTAAGTCTATTACTTTTATACTTAAATAATCTCTTATTAAGCTATTTCTATAGCTAGCTTTACTATATTATAGTAAGCTTTAGCGTAGTTCTGCGCTTTCTTACGTGATATCTATTTATAAACTATAATAAATACCTTTATATATTTCTTTTAGTCCTAGTAATAAATTAGCTAGTAACTAAACTTAATTTAATAAAATAATAAGTCTATAGTCTTATATAGTAGAATTACTTAAGCCTAGTTTATATAAGGTAGTAGGTCTAACTAGTTATTCTAATAATAATTAATAAATAAGCATAGGCGCTGATTAATGTACTAGTTTAAAACCTTAGTATTTCTATTAGTTTAAAGATAATATAATATTAAGAGCTTTTACTTAATTCCTATTAGTTAACATAGCTTATTTATAAATACTAAAATAAACTAAGGATTATAATTAGAGACTATTAATCTAAGCAGGCTAAATACTTACTAGATATAATAATAGTACATATTAGCTACCTAAGTAGCTATAGTAGTTTTATAGTAAGATAGTAAGAAATAGTATTTACTTAGCTAGTCTATAATAATAAAAGCATAGTTATATCCTTTCTTATCTAAAGAGAAAGACTTAAAGTCTATAAAAACATCTTACTATACTCGCTTAGAAATTAGTAGTGATTTAAGTAAGCCTAGAGTCTTATTATAAGATATATAGTTCTATCTATAAGCTTTATATATAGCTATATAGTTATTTATATTTTTACTTATATAGCTTTAGTAGTAGCGGTTATGAAATAGCTTATTTATTTTTCTTTTATTTAAGTAAGTAGTTACTTAAGTAGCATAAATAGCTTAAATAAGATAAGTTCTTAAGAAGTGTATAGTAGAGACTACTAGCTTACTATAGTATATAAAAAGGCCTTAGCTAAGTTTTTATATTAGATAGTTACTAAAAAAAGTATATTCTTAGAATAGCTATAGACTCTCATAGCTATAATTCACCTTAATAATATAATTAATTAGTAAGTAAGGGTTATTTAGGGGTAGTAAGACTATAAAAGTATTAGTAGTAATTACTTTAATTATATTAATAGCTAGCATGTCTCTTGCTAATAGTATAGCTAGGTTATTACTTATAGTTTTAATAAAGCTAATATTAATTTACTCTGCTAAAAGAAAGGCACGTGTTTAGACTACTTTATTCTTATTTTTTTTAGGTCTTTAGTTTCTCTTACTTACGTAAGAGTGCGTTGGCTACTATATTAGCTATATTAAAATAATAAATAAGTATTAGATAATAGTTTATTATACTTATTATTTAGCGTATTTAGTAGGGAGTAAGCTCTCGCTTTATAGAGAAGTACTTTAGTATATAATAGTTAGTTAGAGTATTAAATAACTTAGTAGTCTATAAGCCTATAAGCTGCAAGCGCTATTCTTAGAGGCTATAAATTATAGCTAATATCTTTTTATTATATATATTATAGTTTATCTAGAGCTTACTTATAGTTTTAAAGTAGAAAACTATAAGTCACTAAAGACTATTCTCTTAGAGCTATAATAGTATTTCTATAATAACTTTATTACTTACATCTATCTCCATACGCGTCTAATAATAGGGCGAGTAGTAAGCTAAAATATTATCTAATAGTATTAGATTCTTATCTTACTAGAAGGCTACTAGCTTATATTTACTAAAAACATACCATACACTCTTCTTAAGCAGCTTAGTAAATAGTTAGATAATATATTTATAGTCTTTTAGAAAGGCTTTATAGAAGTTACAGAATCTTAGAAAGGATTACAGGCTTTTAACTAATATAGGTACTAGCTATTTCTATATAATAGTAACCTTTTTAAAGTCCTTTTAAATCCCTTCTGTACTAATAATAAGGCCTAGAAACTTTATTCTAGTAATAATAAACTCGCTTTTTTTAATATCTGCTTAGAGGTTTATATTCTAGAGATATTTTAATACCTAGGCGACGTACTCCTCATGCTATAACAGGTTTTCAGAATAGATTAAAATATCATTAAAATAGATAGTATAGAAGTTATTAAGTATATTATAAAACACCTTATTAATATAGCGCTGGAATATAGTAGGGCTATTATAGAAACTAAATAGTAGTATATAGTACTTATAGTTACTATACTAAGTACAGAATATAATTAGGTTCTTTATATCCTTATTTAAATATATATAATAAAAAGTTTATTATATATTAAGCTTAGTGAATGCTTTTACTTACGCTAGCCGGATAAGAATCTCCTAAATCAGTAAAATTAGATAAGTGTCTTTTTTTATAATAGTATTAAGCTTATAGTAATTAACACAGAAGCGCTACTCTTTTTCTAGCTTCTTAGTAAATAATACTAGAAAAGTATATAAAGCATTACTGTAAGTAATAACATCTTATTAAAGATAGTTATTTAGATAGGTCTTAATAAGCTATAGCTACTTAAAAGACATGTTATATAATAAACTTAATATTAGTATATTCTTAGCTATTAGTTTAATATTATAGTTAATACCTTCGTAATGCGGAGGCAGCATGTCTAAGTTCTTTTTTAAGAAATAGACCTAAGTTATACTAGCATAGTTAGAGTAGAATAGTTTCTACTTAATAAGCTACTAAAGTTCCTCTTTTTCTATAAGGTTCTTATTTAATTAATAGGGCTCTTCTAGTAAAGCCTTTACTAAGAGATTTCTAGAGCTTTAGGAAAAGAGCTTTAGGTCTAGCAGATTAAGCTTATCTCTATAATTCTAAATAAGCTTATTTACTTTATAGATGCTAGTATACTCTAGTATAGTTTCCTTCTACTATACGTATATTATAAAGGTAATAGCTTTTATAGTATTAATCTTAAGACCTGCCTTAAAGAGGTCTTTATGTGAGATAGGCTAAAAATAAAAAGTTTATTTACTTAACTCTAGCTACTATTATAAGTAAAGCTACTTTTTTATTTTTCTAATATTTTTTTACTATACCACACGCTGGGGCGAGCGCTAAGGTGGCTTATAAATATACTATAAAATTACTATATTTATCAGCTTATCACGTTAGTTAGTATTAGCTTAGTATAAGAAGTTAATTTTAGTTAATAGATCTCACATTAAAATAATAATATTACGTTTATAGTTAATTAGCTTATTATCTGGCTATTTAAGTACTTACTTTTTATAGTTAATTAAAGCACCTATATCTTTAAACAGCTTATAACTAATTATAAGGTCGTGGCAGCTAGTATTATAAAAAATAAAATAAGTTAATAGATAGTAATTATCTAGTATTAGATTAGCCTAAAAGTACTTATTTACTTATCTATTTAGTCTATTATTATAGCTAGCTAAAAAGATAGATTTTATTTAGTAAGTTTTTATCTTAAGCTCTTTCTTAATAACACGTATATACTTTAGGTATATTAGAATAAAACTACTAGCTTTAGTATTAAAAAAACTACTTAGCTTAATAGCTAGTCTACTAGTAGAAATATAGTAAGACAGGGTAAAAACTAGTCTACTAAATAATAATTAGTAAGGATTAAACTAGTTAGTAGCTTTAAGAGTAACTCTAGAAAAAAGACTTCTTTTAGAGTAAGTCTTCTCCTAATAGTTCTTCTATAATAAGCTAAAACTTCTTATTATTACTAGTATCTTAAGGTGTATAAAGCTCTTTATTAGTATCTATAAGCTTAATTACTTTAGCTATAGCTTAAGTAAATAGTTAATAGTCTTTTATAAAGTAACTAAGTTTCTCATAATTATAGTAACTAGCTAGCTTAGAGATAGGTATTAGTAGGATAATAATAGCTACTATATAAATTAAGTACTTAGCTCTTAAATAAGACTACTAAATTAGTAGTAACTAAGTCTTCCTAATTTTTCTATTAATCTACTTAGTAGCTTTCCTAGTGTTAAGAGCTAGCTCTTTAATAAAGTCTTAAATCAGGTCTATATACTTATTATACTAGTTATAATACTATTATTAATAGATACCTATTTACATACGCAGAGTGTTTAGAAGCTTCTTATAAAATTCTTTTATCTATTAGTCTATAAATAGGCTGTGTTCTTAAGCTAGGCAAAAAAAGTTACTTTAAAATATAATAAAGTTAGTAAGGTCTCTAAAGTAGAGCTTTTAGAAGTTATAGTAAATATTAAGTCTCTTATATAGGTTACTATACGTCCTCTCTAGGCGATTTATTATATACTAGTAGCTAACTAGCTACTTACTTTCTTTTACTATATATATAAGTGTTAAGAGGTACTAGTTAACAGGACTCTCCGTATACATATATATATAAGAGATAATATTCTCTTAAGTAACTTACTTACTAGCTTTAGTAAACTAGTCTTAGTTAGTATATACCTTATTCTCTAGAATATCCCTCTATTAATTAAAGGTAATGTCCTTACTGTTCTTAAGTATTAGTAAATTAGGGAATTAGGCTAAGTAGCTATTACCTTAATAACTACCTACAGTAGATATAGCTAGTAGAGTAGCTAATATATAGAGTAATACTTAAAAAGTTTAGTTACTAAGATCTCCTATATTAGAACTATTGTTAGGTCCTACAGCTATATAGCTAGCCTAGTTCTAAGAGATCTGTAGTAGAGCTATAAAGCGTATTTTCTTTACTAATATTAATAATAACGCTAGGCTGGCCTTTACAGAGAGAAAGAAGTATATATTATATATAAATTTCTTTATCTATACCCTTAGTGTTTTAATCTCATTCTCTTAATCTACTACGCGTTTAAGCGTGTTATTTAGTAGCTAATAAAGCTTAATAAGCTTATCTCTAGCCTTATTAAGCTTAGTTTTAGCCGTATTAAGCGCTTTTCCTAGCATATTAGTATGGTTATAATATGTAAGTACTTTAAGATAGCTACGCTCTAGCTTACTAGTAATTATTACTTAATTAAGAGTTATTAGAGTAGAAAGCGTAATCTCTATCTCCTAAAGCTTATAGATATCAGTTTCTTAGATAGTACTCTTAGTAGTAGCTATAAAAGATTTCTTATTATATCATACCTAAATATAGAGCTTCTTAATGGTATAATCTTCTCTAATTATATTATTAGGATAGTATGTAGCGGTATACCTAAGCAACTTAGGAATAAATATGTAGTTATTACTAATAGCTGTTGTCTTAAAATTAACTCTCATCTCTAGTATAAAGAGCTTTCCTATAGTTCTAACCTATCTATTTTTATATATATATAGAGCTTCTAGCCCCTAGTAGGATGAAGTAATTAGCTAATTTTCTAGTATAAAAAAGATAAGCTAGTAGTGCTTATAGAAGTTAGTTTCTCTAGTATAAAAAAGATAAGCTAGTAGTACTCACAAGAGTCAGTTTCTCTAGCAGAGAGAAGATAATAAGAAAAGAGAGAGAGTTTACTAAAGCTCTTATAGCTCTCTTTTAATCTAATAGATATATTACCTATTACTATAGGTCTTTTAGTTACCTGCTAAGATACTCTTAAGGCCTATTATACAAAGCTTATATAAACTATTACTCAGGGTTTTAATTACCTACCGCTATAGAGCTTTCCAGTAGAGATTATATAGTTAATAAACTAATAACTTAGCATAGTTATATAATTAATCCTTTAGGTGTAGTTATTAATAAATTAAATGCTCTTATTAATTACACAGTTTAACCTTAATATTATATTACTATTATCTAGCCGAGTTAAAAAGATCTTAGTATAATATAATAATAAACTCAGTCTTCACGCGTTATAGTATAGATATAGGTTAATAAAATAAGTTAGCTCTATTTTAGCTATACTAAAATAAGGAGAAAAGAGATATAAAAGGGGCTCACTTCTAAATAAAGTAGTATATAACTTAAGTATAAGCTAGCTATATTCTAAGCTCTACGCTAAGTTATAGCTAGCGTAGCTAATTATAATATTATATAGCTTATAGCAAGCAGAGCGAGCAGTACCGTCATACTAAAAATAGAAAAAATTAGTTTATTAATTTAATTTAGTAAATATAAAGGCAATAATAATAAAAACTATATTTTTAAGTAATAAGTTTTTTAAGTAAAAAATATTAAAGTAAGTTTATTAGTTATTAATTACTTAAGTAATTAATAAATAGCTTAACTTACTTTTACTTACTATAAAACCTTTTATTATTATTTATTTACTTTAGTACTACTTTCTAAAAGTTCTAAATAGTTTAAAATTAACTACTTTAGTAATATAGCTTTAATTTAAACAAAAAGTTAGCTATTATTTATATTATAAAAATATAGTACTTACTTTTATTTTAAAATCTTACTTAATTAATAGCCTATAAGGTATTATAAGCTTAGTTTTATTAAAAAGTATAAAATTTACTAGTAATTTATATAGTAAAAGTAATATTAGTATGTTAATACTTAGCTTTATTTAAAATAATAAATATACTAGGTATAATAAAAATAATAAAAAACTTACCTACTTTATAATTATGTAAGTAGGTTTTCTAGAATAATAATAAAGTTAAAAAAACAAAAAAGTAACTAAAAAAGTAGGCTAGAATTTAAATAAAAAAGTAGATAAAAAAGTAAAGTAAATAGCTAAAAAGCTATAATTATAATATTATAAAAAATATAAAATAAAATAAAGTAAGTAAAAGTGTTACTAAATATATTAATAAAAAAATATAGTAAGCAGTTATGTTATAGTAAAAAAAGTTATTAAAAAGCTTAATAAAGAAATTAAATAGCCTAGAGTTTACTTAAAGTATAAAGCTTTTTTAAATTTTTTAACTTAACTAATATGAAATAAGGCAAACTTTAATATTTTTAGTATTATAATATATTAGCCTTTAATATATACTTTTTCTATGCCTTTTTTCAGCTAGAAAAATATAATATAAAACTTATAATTACTTTTTTATTTATATTTTTATAGCAGGTAAAAGCTTTGTTTTTAAAAAAAGAAATTATATAAACTTATGCTATTTTCTACTTTTTTATATAAACTACCTATTTATATTATTACTATATAAAATAAACTTTAATCTCTTATCTTTTTTAATATTAGTTAACTACTATAGCTTAGTACTTTTATAATAATAAGGTTTTTAATAAGTATAAATACTATAGTTTTTAACTTAATATTATATAATTTTTTCTATTATTAGGTGCATACTACTACCTTTTAGGTAAAAATAAGTAGGTAGTACTATATAATATAAAATACTATATTATTTTAGTTATATATATACTTATTCTATTTAGTATTAAATTAGAAGTAAATATTATACTTTTCTAATTAACATAGTTTATTATAAAACATAAAAAAGTAAATAATAATATATTATAAAGTAAAGTTATTAAAAGTTTTTAAAATTTATAACTTAATTTAAATAAAAGCTATTTTTAGTATAAACTTTATAATATATAACTATTTACTTTATTCATATTTTTACTATAAATAAAGTTTTTATTAAAAAGTATTAGTTTTAAATTCTAGATATATATTTACTTACTATGTTCTTTTTTTCTTTTTTTTAATATAAAATAAATATAAGCTTTTAGTTTAAATAATAAACCTCATAACTATATTTTATTTTTTAGTAATAGTAGTACTATAAAAAATAATATTTAATATTATATAACTTTTCTTATTATAAAATATATGTACTATTATTTTTAATAAAAAAATTAGTTAAATACTAGCTTTAAAGTATAAATAAGTTATTAGTATTAGTAAATAATATTATATACTATTAAACTATAATATATATTATGATAAATTAATTAAATTATAGTATTAGTATTACTTAAGTGTATGTAGTAAAACTTATAAATTAACTTAAAAAATATAAATAAATTTTACTAACTTTTAAAATAAAATTACTAATAAAAAAGTACTTTTTTATTTTAATTTAATAATAGTATTACTACTAATCTAAAATTTGTAAAGTACTATTAGTATTTTAAATATATTATATATATAAAAGTTTTTATATTTGCTTATAATTACTACTTTAAAAATAGCTAATATCTTTTTTTATACTATTTATTTATTTCTTATTTTACTTTATACTTTTTTTTACTCTATAAAATAAAGACACACAAATAACTTAATAAAAAAACTTAGTTTAGTTTTAGTTTTTTACTTAGTAAAAATTTAACAAATACTTAAATAATTAAAAAGTAATTATATATACTTAAGTTATATACTAAAATAAGATTATATATTATAGAAGATAAGTATTATTTTAGTATAGTATTATTACTTTTATAAAAGCACATAACTTAGTTATAGTACAGTATTTAAAAATATTTCTATTTTATTTAAACTTAATATATAGTAATATTTATATATAGATATTAATATAAATAGCTATTTATTTATATAAATACACGAAACTAATAATAGTACTATAATGGTTACAACTTATTACTACTTAAAAAATAGTTTAAGCTATTTAAACTTTTAAAGAAAATTTAAAATAAAATTTATAAGTATATATTTTTTTCAAAGCTTTTTTTTTAACATAAACTTAAAGAAAATAGTATAAAGCTTTTTATAGTTAATAAATAAGTTTATAAAAAAGTTATAAGTTTAATATATAGTATAAAGTTATTTAGACTTAAATATATAAAAAATAATTTATATAATAACGGGCTTAGTCTTTACGCATTATAGTATAAATACAGGTTAATAAAATAAGTTAGCTCTATTTTAGCTATACTAAGATAGAAAGAAAAGAAGTATAAAGGGGGCTTACCTTTAAATAAGATAGTATATAGCCTAAGCATAAGCTAGTTATACTTTAAGCTCTACACTAAATCATAACTAGCATAGCTAGTTATGATATTATGTAGTTTATAGTAAGTAAAATAAGTAATACTATTATATTACCCCCTCTTTAAGAGAGGCTTATTTCTGAGTCTCTAGATTATAGTCTTCTTTTTACTAATTTCTGTACTACTCTTGTTTTTAAAGTTGTTTTATTATTTTCCTCTATTACTTCTAGATTCTTCTTTGCTTTATATACTTTTAACTAGGCGTTTAGTTATGCTAGCAGTCCTATCTTCTCTAGATAAGCTTTATAATAGTCTTTTACCTTATATAAGGCGCCTATAAAGCCTTAAGTGTTATACTAGGCAGGATCTAGATTATAAGCTAGCTAGAATACTTTATACTATAGTTAGCTATAGAATAGATAGCTATTAAGGATTTCCTATACTAGCCACTTAAAATACCTATTAACCTTAATAGGCGGTTTCTTAAGTTTAATTTAGCCAGATAGTAGATAAATAAAAGCTTTTTATAAATAGTTTATATAAAAAATATTAAACATACGCATATACAGCAGTAACTTAAGGTAATAGAAATATTTCTTTATACTTATAATAGGATAGGGTCTGTATATCTGCTGGTTAAGCTTTTAACTAGATTAGTTAATAGTAAAGCTTTTAAATATAACGTATACTTTATCTCCTATAGAAAAGTCTAGCTTACGGTGCTTCTTATTAGCCTGTTAAGTTTATTACTCTTATACTTAAGCAATCTCTTATTAAGCTATCTTTATAGCTAGCTTTATTATATTATAGTAAGCTTTAGCATAGCTCTGCGCTTCCTTACGTGATATCTATTTATAAACTATAATAAATACCTTTATACGTTCCTCTTAGTCCTAGTAATAGATTAACTAGTAGCTAAACTCAATTTAATAGAGTAATAAGTTTATAGTCTTATATAATAGAATTACTTAAGTCTAGTCTATATAGGGTAGTAGGTCTAACTAGTTATTCTAATAATAGTTAATAAATAAGCATAAGTGCTAGTTAATGTACTAGTTTAAGATCTTAATATTCCCGTTAGTTTAGAGATAATACAGCGTTAAGAGCTTTTACTTAATTCCTATTAGTTAATATAGCTTATTTATAAATACTAAGGTGAACTAAAGATTATAATTAGAGACTATTAATCTAAGTAGACTAAATACTTACTAGATATAATAATAGTACATATTAGCTACCTAAGTAGCTATAGTAGTTTTATAGTAAAATAATAAAAAGTAGTGTTTATTTAACTAGTCTATAATAACAAAAACACAGTTATATTCTTTCTTATTTAGAGAGAAGGACTTAAAGTTTATAAAGACATCTTACTATACTTACTTAGAAATTAGTAGTAATTTAAGTAAGCTTAGAGTCTTATTATAAAATATATAGTTCTATCTATAAGCTTTACACGCAGCTATATAGTCGTTTATATCTTTATTTATACGGCTTTAGTAATAGTAGTTATAAAGTAATTTATCTATTTTTCTTTTACTTAAGTAAGTAGTCACTTAAGTAGTATAAATAGCTTAAATAAAGTAAGTCTTTAAAAAGTGTATAGTAGAGACTATTAGCTTACTATAGTATATAAAAAAACTCTAGCTAAGTTTTTATGCTAGGTGGTTACTAGAAAGGGCGTATTCTTAAAATAACTATAAACTCTTATAGCTATAATTCACCTTAATAATATAATTAATTAGTAAGTAAAGGTTATTTAGAGATAGTAAGGTTATAAAAGTATTAATAGTAATTACTTTAATTATATTAATAGCTAGCATGCTTTTTGCTGATAGCGTAGCTAGGTTATTACTTATAGCCTTAATAAAGCTAATATTAATTTACTCTATTAAAAAAAAGATACGTGTTTAGGCTACTTTATTCTTATTTTTTTAAGTCTTTAGTTTCTCTTACTTACGTAAGAGCGCGTTAGCTACTATATTAATTATATTAAAGTAATAAATAAATATTAGGTAATAATTTACTATACTTATTACTTAGCGCATCTAGCGGGGAGTAAGCTCTCACTTTATAAAAAAATATTCTAATACGTAATAATTAGTTAGGGTACTAAATAACTTAATAGTTTATAAGCCTATAAGCTGTAAGCGCTATTCTTAAAGGCTATAAATTATAGCTAATATCTTTTTATTATATATATTATAGTTTATCTAAAGCTTACTTATAGTCTTAAAGTAGAAGATTATAGATTACTAGAGACTATTCTCTTAGAGCTATAATAGTACCTTTATAATAACTTTATTACTTACATCTATCTCCATACGCGTCTGATAATAGAGTAAGTAATAAACTAAGATATTATTTAATAATATTAAATTCTTAGCTTGCTAGAAGACTGCTAGCTTATATTTACTAAAGATATACTATATACCTTTCTTAAGTAGCTTAGTAAGCAATTAGATAATACGTCTATAGTCTTTTAAAAAGGCTTTATAGAAGTTATAGAATTTTAAAAAGGATTATAGGCTTTTAACTGATGTAGGTACTAGCTATTTCTATATAGTAATAATCTTCTCAGGGTCCTTTTAAATCCCTTTTATACTAATAATAAAGCTTAGAAACTTTATTCTAGTAATAGTAAACTTGCTCTTTTTAATATTTATTTAAAGATTTATATTTTAGAGATATCTTAGTACTTAAGTAACGTGCTCCTCATACTATAGCAGGTCTTTAAAGTAAATTAAAATATTATTAAAGTAGATAATATAAAAGTCATTAAGTATATCATGAAATATCTTATTAATATAGTGCTAGAATATAGTAGGGCTATTATAAAGACTAAATAATAGCATATAGTACTTATAGTTACTATACTAAATATAAAACATAATTAGGTTCTTTATATCCTTGTTTAGATATATATAATAGAAAGTCTATTATATATTAAGCTTAGTAAACACTTTTGTTTATGCTAGTTAGGTAAGGGTCTCCTAAATTAGCAGAATTAGATAGGTATTTTTCTTTATAATAGTATTAAGCTTATAGTAATTAATATAAAAGCGTTACTTTTTTCTTAGTTTCTTAGTAAATAGTACTAGAAAAGCATATAAAACATTACTATAAGTAATAACACTTTATTAAAGGTAATTATCTAAGTAGGTTTTAATAAGCTATAGTTATTTAAAAGACATGCTATATAATAGGCTTAATATTAGCATATTTTTAGCTATTAGTTTAATATTATAGTTAATACCTTCGTAATGCGGAGGCAGTATGTCTGAGTTCTATTTTAAAAAGTAAATCTAAGTTATACTAGCATAGCTAGAATAAAATAGCTTTTATTTAATAAGCTACTAAAGTTTCTTTTTCTCTTCTTCTATAAGGTTTTTATTTAATTAATAGGGCCCTTTTAGTAAAGTCTTTATTAAGGGGTCTCTAGAGCTTTAGGAGAAGAACTCTAAGTCTAATAAACTAAACTTATCTTTATAGTCCTAAATAAGCTTATCTATTTTATAGATACTAATATGCCTTAGTATAGTTTCCTTTTATTATACGTATATTATAAAGATAATAGCTTTTATAGTATTAATTTTAAGGCCTGCCTTAAAGAGGTTTTTGTGTGAGATAAATTAAAGATAGAGAGTTTACTTACTTAGCTCTAGCTACTCTTATAGGTAAAGCTACTCTTCTATTTTTCTAAGATTTTTTTACTATACTACCTGCTAAGGCGAGTGCTAAAGTAGCTTATAGATATACTATAAAATTACTATATTTATCAGCTCATTACGTTAGTTAGTATTAGCTTAATATAAAAGATTAATTTTAGTTAATAGGCTTTATATTAAAATAATAATATTATACTTATAGTTAATTAGCTTATTATCTAGCTATTTAAGTATTTATTTCTTATAATTAATTAAAGCACTTATGTTTTTAAATAGCTTATAACTAATTATAAGATCATAGCAGCTAATATTACAGAAAATAAAATAAATTAATAAGTAGTAGTTATTTAGTACTAGATTAACCTAAAAGTACTTATCTACTTATCTATTTAGTCTATTATTATAGCTAGCTAGGGGGATAGATTTTATTAGATAAGTTTTTATCTTAAGCTCTTTCTTAATAGTATGTATATATTTTAAGTATACTAGGATAAAACTACTAGCTCTAGTATTAAAAAAGCTACTTAGCTTAATAGCCAGTCCACTAGTAAAGATATAGTAAAATAAAGTAAAAGCTAGTTTACTAAATAATAGTTAATAAGAGTTAAACTAGTTAGTAGCTTTAGAAAGTAACTTTAGGAAAAAAACTTCCCTTAAGGTAAGTCTTCTCCTAATAATTTCTCTATAGTAAGCTAAAACTTTTTATTATTACTAGTATTCTAGAGTATATAAAGCTTTTTATTAGTATCTATAGGCTTAATTACCTTAGCTATAGCTTAAATAAGTAGTTAATAGTTTTTTATATAATAGCTAGGTTTCCCACAATTATAGTAACTAGCTAGCTTAAAAATAGGTATTAGTAAGATAATAGTAACTACTATATAAGTTAAGTATTTAGTTTTTAAATAAGACTATTAAGTTAGTAGTAGCTAAATCTTTCTAATTTTTTTATTAATCTGCTTAGTAGCTTTCCTAGTGCTGAAAGCTAACTCTCTAGTAAAGTCTTAAACTAAGTCTATATACTTATTATACTAGTTATAGTATTACTATTAATAAATGCCTATCTGCGTATATAGAGCGTTTAGAAGCTTCTTATAAAATTCTTTTACTTATTAGTCTACAGGTAGGCTGTGTTCTTAAGCTAGATAAAAAAAATTACTTTAAAATATAATAAAGTTAATAAGGTCTTTAAGGTAGAGCTTTTAAAAATTATAGTAAGTATTAAGTCTCTTATATAGATTATTATACGTTTTTTTTAGGTAATTTATTATATACTAGTAGCTAACTAACTGCTTACTCTCTTTTATTATATATATAAGTATTAAAAGGTACTAGTTAGCAGGACCCTCCGTATATATATATATATAAAAGATAATATTCTTTTAAGTAGCTTATTTACTAGCTTTAATAAACTAGTCTTAATTAGCATGTACCTTATTCTCTAGAATATTCCTTTATTAATTAAAGGTAATATTCTTGCTGTCTTTAAGTATTAATAGATTAGGAAATTAGGCTAAGTAGCTATTATCTTAATAGCTACCTATAATAAGTATAGCTAGTAAAGTAGCTAGTATATAAGATAATACTTAAAAAGCTTAGTTACTAAGATTTTTTATATTAGAACTATCGTTAGGTCCTATAGCTATATAGCTAACCTAATTCTAAAAAATCTATAGTAAAGCTATAAAGCGTGTTTTTTTTATAAGTATTAATAATAGCACTAGGCTAGCCTTTATAAAGAGAAAGAAGTATATATTATATATAAGTTTCTTTATCTATACTCTTAATATCTTAATTTTATTCTCTTAATCTGCTATGCGCTTAAGCGTGTTATTTAGTAGCTAATAAAGCTTAATAAGCTTATCTCTAGTCTTATTAAGCTTAGTTTCAGCCATATTAAGCGCTTTTCCTAGTGTATTAGTATAGTTATAATATATAAATACTTTAAAATAACTACGCTCTAACTTACTAGTAATTATTATTTAATTAAGAGTTATTAGAATAGAAAGCATAACCTTTATCTTCTAAGATTTATAGGTGTTAGTTTTCTAGGTAGTGTTCTTAGTAGTAGCTATAAAAAGTTTCTTATTATATTATGCCTAGATATAGAGCTTCTTAATAGTATAGTCTTCTCTAATTATATTATTAGAATAGTATATAGTAATACACTTAAGTAACTTAGAAATAAACGTGTAGTTATTACTAGTAGCTATTATTTTAAGATTAATTTTTATCTTTAACGTAGAGAGCTTTCCTATGGTCCTAATCTATTTATTTTTATATATATATAAAGTTTCTAGCCTCTAGTAGAGTAAAGTAATTAGCTAATTCTCTAGTATAAAAAAGATAAGTTAGTAGTGCTTATAAGAGTTAGTTTCTCTAGTATAAAGAAAATAAGCTAGTAGTGCTTATAGAGATTAGTTTTTCTAGCATAAAGAAAATAATAAAGAAAGAGAAAAAAAAGATTTACTAGAGCTCTTATAGCTCTCTTCTAATCTAATAAATATATTATCTATTACTATAGATTTTTTAGTTACTTACTAAATTACTCTTAAGGCCTACTGTGCAGGGCTTATATAGGCTATTACTTAGAATTTTAATTACCTACTACTATAAGGTTTTCTAGTAAAGATCATATAATTAATAAACTAATGATTTAGTGTAGTCGTGTAATTAATCCTTTAGGTATAGTTATTAATAAATTAAATGCTTAAATTAATTATATAAGTTGACTTTAATATTATACCGCCATTATCCAGCTAAATAAAAGTAATTTTAGTGTAATATAATAATAGACTTAGTCTTTACGTATTATAGTATAAATATAGGTTAATAAAATAAGTTAGCTCTATTTCAGCTATACTAAGATAAAAAGAAAAGAGGTATAAAGAAGGCTTGTTTTTAAATAAAATAGTATATAGCTTAAGTATAAGCTAGCTATGCTCTAAGCTTTATACTAAGTTATAACTAGTATAGCTAGTTATAATATTATATAGTCTATAGTAAGCAGAGCAAGCAGCACCGTTATAATCTAAGTATTAATAATAAGTTTTATAATTAAAATAGCTAGAATTACTATATGTTACGGATAGTAATAAAATAACTAATAATTTAGTTAAGAAAGTAACTATATTTAAAGAGTTAAAGGAACTAGCAGTAATAGCTAATAAAGCTCTAAAATAAAAACATATATTTAAGCTTAAAAGGAAGAATTATAAGTAAATATAGAATATATTAGTATAAACTAAGATACAGGCTAAAAAGTAAGAATAAAGATATAAAACTATATAGAAAGATTTAGAGCATTCTGTCACATAATAAAAAGACTTAGTAATTAGAAATATTAGAGAGAGCTAGAGACTTTAATAGCTCTAATAATCTTTAGTAGTATATAATATATATATAGAGAATTTACTATAAGTATAAAACATTAGATGGCTTATAGCTACTTTTAATTCTTTATAGTTACTCTAAAATTAAAATTTATACCTTAAGTAAAATAGTTTAATATTATTCTGTTAAATCTTAACTTACTATATCACTTTTTCTTATCTTTATTAAGTTAAATTTTTTATTTACTAAGTCTAATAAGCTATCTGATCTAGAAGTAAGGGAACTAATTAATATTATATAATTAATTAGATAACTAGTTACTAGTATAATATTATATTAGTAAGTTAGTAACTTATAATATTATAACTACTCTCTAAAAAATAAAAGAAACAGTTAGATAAATTCTAATAACTAATTATTAAGAGTTTATAATAACCTATTATAAAGACGAATAGGAACTTTATTCGTTAAAAGAAAGTAATAGTAAAGAAAAAGTTATAGTAAAATCTTTATTTACAATAGGAAGTATATCTAGGGAAACTAAGAATATATAATAAATTATTTAAGAATAAGAAGTAGCTATTATGAAGCTATACAACACTTTAATAAACCTATAATAATAAATCAGAATAAATTAAGAGAAGAGGACAGTGAAGATATAATCTTCTAAGAAATTTAATAGTAATTAAAATAAACTTAAGATCTTTATAGCAGTAATAAACCTATACTATTATTTTAATTAAAAATTATTTTTAACTAATTAGAACTAAATTTTAGTGGCTAGTATAAATATAATAAACAGAGCTATATAATAGTTTAAACTATTAATAAGAAATTACCTAGTTAATAGAGATTCTAACCTAAGAGCAGCAGAGTTAACTAATTATAATAATAATATATAATAAGCTTTTAAGAATTATAAACATTTTAAGCAAGAGATAATTATTATCTTTGGAGAAATTAATAAAGAGATAAAAGTAATTTAGAAACTTTAGTAGCTTAAGTAATAGATATTAGTAGCTAATTATATAACAGAATTTAAATAAATCTAATCATAACTTAATTAAATAAACTAACTATTAGTTATAATATACTATGAAGGGCTGAAAGGTGGAATTAGGGGTAGAATTTTTAGAGAAAAATAGCTAAGTATTTTACTAAAAATTATTAAATAAGTAGTAACTATTAACAATTACTAGTACTAATAAAAGTAAGAGAAAAAGATATATAGAAGATTAGTAATCTATATACCTAAAAGAAATAAAAAAAAACTAAACTTATAACGAAATAGATATTAATATTAAGTAAATATTTATTAGAAAAGGGTAAAGAAGGTAAGTAAAAAAAATAAGTAAAACACTATATACATAAAACTTACTTAAAATATAGTAAAAAAAACACTTTATTAAGAATTATAAATAATAATAATTAAATGTTAAGAAAGCTTATGTTTAGACTAAAGTATAAAAAGAAATTAAGATAGCTATAATCTAAATAAAATAAGTAAAAGAAATAATCATAAAAGAAGCTATTATATAATAAATCTAAAAAGAATAATGCTAGATCTACAGGAGCTATACACATTTTAAATAAGAATATAAAATATTATATTAATAAGTTAAAAATTATCTAGTGGGATGACTTAATAATATAATTACTATAATATAAAAAGCAGCCGTTTAATAATATAATACTAAAACTAAAAAGAATATATAATAATTTTATAAAATTATAGAATAGGAAGGCGGACCCTTCCAGAAGGAGAACTAAAAATTTAGATAAAAAAAAATTATAAAATAGAAAAAGGAAAAGAATTTATATTTATAATAATTATACAGCAAGTACACTAAAAACACTATTAGATATATAAATTAAAATACTATTAAAAAGAATACTATATTACTAAATACTAGGAAGTTATTTTAAGAGATAGAATATATAAATACTAATAAATACTACAGTTAGCAGGAAATAAGTAATATAGAGAGTTAAGTAAATAAATACTAGCTATATAAATAAATAAAATTTACTAATAAATATTTATACTAGTTATAAGTAATATAACCTACTACCACCTTATTAGATATCTAGAATTAGGATGGGATTAGAATAAAAAGAATAAAAAACCCCTTTTACTAATACTATAAGTACAAGATAATAATGCTGTAAATAGAATAATAAGAAAAAAATACTAGATATATATAGTATCTGATTATATAGAAATAGATTATAAACAGAATAAACACACTATACGTGTTGAAGGACTAAAGATAAGAAAAATATTATAATAACTAGTAAATAAAAAGAAATTTAACTTATAACAAGAATTAGTTTATATGAATTTAGAAAATGAATTATAAGATTTAAACTCAGACTAATATAAGTAGCTATTATAGGATAAGTGCTAAATAGAATATTAATAATACTAAACTAAATACTACTAAGAAAAATAGTTAGTTACAGAATTACATAAGAAACTCACATATTAAGAATATTTCTTAAAATAGAAATGCTAGGATTATAGAGAATAAACTAAAAATATATATAAAATACTTAATAAGAAAGTATATTAACTTTAAAGATATCTAATCTACAGATTTAAAAAAGAAACACTAAAAAAGTAACTGCCACTTAAGAGTTAACTATAGATAAAAAACTAGAAAACTAGTAGACTATAACTAAGCTACTAGAGAGCTAAGAACTAAAAATTAGAAAAAACATAACACTTATATATATATATAATTAAACTAAAGAAGATACGAGAATAAGTTATATGTAAATATATATATTAATAGTAAATAAACACTAGCGCTTATAAACAGTAAGGCTAGTAAAACACTTATATTAAATAAGTAAATATAAGAATACTAGATACTAACTAAAGTTTTAGACAAACCTATATAAGTAAGACGCGTAGATAATAGTCTAGTAATATTCAAAAAAAATCTAATTAATCTTAAAACATAAAATATAACTATCTAGGCAGCAGGTTACTGGGATAACTGTTATATTAAAATCATAAATTTAAATAGTAAGGATTTTATCTTAGGATAAGACTAGCTAGCATAATAGAACCTAACTATTAATTAGAAAAGAAAAACTATAGGGATTAGAAATAACTACTATAGATAATAATAACAAGTAATAATATAAATAAAAAAGATAATATTTCATGATACTAAATTCATTATACTAAAAGAATACTAAAAAGAATTTAGAGAATGGTTCTTTGAAAAAGCTAAAGACTAGTTACTAGAATATTAAAAATAAAACTATAAAATTACGCTTAAGGAGAGAATAGATTTAAAACTAGAACTACTATACTAGCTATCTATTAATTAATAAAAAGAGTTACAACGGTACCTGAATAATAATCTAAAAAGAAACTATATTTAAATAAGTAAAAGCAAGATAATATTACCAACACTCTTTATACTAAAAAAAAATTATAAGTTATAATTATGTATTAATTATAGGCACCTTAATAAAACTATAGTAAAAAATTATTACTTTATATTACTAATATTAAAACTTATAAATAAACTTAGAAGAGCTAAGTGGTTTAGTCTTTTTAATATTAAGAACAGATACTATTATATATAAATAGCCGAAAAACACGAGTGGATAATAGTATTTAAAATAAGATATAAACTATTTAAATATCTAGTCATGCCATTCAGACTTACTAATACACTAGTAATATTCTAGATAATTATTAACTATATATTAAGAGAATACCTAGACGTATTTATAATAGCATACTTTAATAACATACTCATATACATAAATAGAATACTAAAAGAATATATTAAATATACTAAGAAAGTACTAAGAAAGCTTAAGAAACACAAGCTGTATATTTAAACGGAAAAGTGTATATTCCATAAAATAAAAGTTAAGTTCTTAAGATACTTAGTATTTTAAGATGGAATAATAGTTAACTTAAATAAGCTAAAGATATTCTATCTTAGTTAACACTAATAAATATAAAAGAAGTTTATTTTTTTCTTAGATTTATGGGTTTTTACTAATAATTTATTAAGAACTACTTAAAGATCACATTACCCTTAACGGAATTACTTAAGAAAGATTAATAATTCAAGTGGGAACAACATAAAGAAAATACTTTTAAAATATTAAAAAAAATATTCTAATAACTACTAATATTAAAGATATTTAATTTATGACTTTAAATAAAGATATATATAGATATATCAGACAGAGCTACGGGAGCCGTTCTGTTATAAATATAAAATAATAAATATAAACACCTAGTAGACTTTTTATCTCATAAACTAATAACTACTAAGTTAAACTATGATATTCATAATAAGAAACTATTAGCTATAGTTTAAGTATTTAAAAAATAAAAATATTACTTAGAAGAAGCTAAGTACTAGATTATTATATATTTAAATTATAGAAATCTAACAGCATTTACAACAATAAAGAAGTTAAATTAATAATAGGTTAAATAGTAGAAACTAGTTTCTATTTTTAACTTTTAAATACTTTATAAATTAGGAAAAGAAAATATAGCGACTAACACATTTAGTTAATAAGTAAATTACATAAAAAACATACTAGAAATTCATAACATAATACTTAAATAAAGACTAGACGGATCTTTAGGAAGCTTATAATTAGATATTAAGACATTAGTTATTATTAAAAACACCTAAGAAAAATAAATAAGGGATTTTAATAATAGATAATTATAATAAAATCTAGATTAGAGGACGATCTATGTACTAGATATATTATAAACTAAACTTATTAGAAATTAATATTCAGCTAAAATACACAGACATTAAGGAATTAAAAAAACTATAGAATAAATTAACAGGTATTTTTAGATTCCTGGGATATAAAAAAAAGTTAGAGCTATTCTTTTAGAATGTATTAAGTATAAAAAGAATAAGGTATTAAGATATAAAGAATATAGACTCATGCAACCAATTCTTTTACTAGATTAATTATAGAAATTAGTTATAATAGACTTTATTATAAGATTACTAATAGTAACTACCTTTTAAGATTAATAGTATAATATGATACTAGTTATAGTAAACTAACTTATAAAGTATACATACTTTAAACTAACATATATAGAGGTTAAAGCGGATGAATTAGTGATATTACTAATTAAACTATTAATTACATAATATAAACTACCATAAGAATTTATTATAGATAGAGATAAATTATTTATATTAATATTTTAAAGAATATTTATAAGAAAGCTAGAGACTAAACACCGCCTTTTAATAGTATTTTATTTATAAATAAATAAACAAACAGAACGAACAAATCAGACATTAGAATAATATCTATAAATATATATTAATAAATAATAAGATAATTAGATTAACTTATTACTAATAGCTAAGTTTATATATAACTCTGTAAAGTTATTAATAATAGGAAAATTACTATTCTTTATAAACTATAGGTATAAACCCACGGCTTATTAAGAACCACAAAAACTAGATAAAATATTAGAAGTAATAAAAATAAGAGTTAAGAAACTATAACAGCTTTACTAGGAAATTATATAAAGAATTACTTAAAAAAAAGACCTTAGTAAGTAACGGAAAGATAAATTTAAAATTAAGAGACTAACCTTTAAAAAAGAAGATAAAATTTTCTATTATAAAAAAATTTAGAAATAAGGCAACCATTAAAAAAACTAGATTATATTAAGTTAGGACTATTTAGAGTTAAATGATAAATAGAATCTATAAATTATAAACTATAACTACTTAAGAACACTAGAATCTACCTAGTTTTTTATATTTTAAGGTTGAAACCAGTACTATAAGATGCTAAACTATAAATAAGACTTAAACTTAAAAAAAAAACTACTAAGTATAAAGTCTAATAAATCTTAAACTATTAGAAGTTTAGGCGTTAGTAAAAGTACCTAGTTAAATAAAAAAATTACAGATTTAAGGATAATACGTAGAAACTAATTAGAAATCTAAAAAACAGTTTAAAGCTAATTAATTAGTATTATTAGATAAGCTAGAAAGGACTTACTCTAAGGTTATATTTTAAAAATAAGATAACTATAAAGCGTTCTAATTAAAGCTAAAAGATAAGAAAAATAAAGTAATAGGCTAAAAAGAAATTAAAACTGTAGATTATAGTATATAAATTTTTTAATCCCAAGAATAAACCTCTTTCTCTTTAAAAGTCTAGACTTTATAAATTAAAGTTATCTTATAATTAAATATTTTTTTCTCTTTTAAGTTAACCTTTATGAGCTTATGACGGAGCTAGAGAGTATAAAAATAAACCTTAAAAGCATTCTCCTTAGCTTTTTTAAGCTAATAATAGAGTTTTATTTTATTATAGTTAAGATAGTTTTATTTTAATTATAAAATAATTAAATTACACTTCATATTATAATTGTTATAGGCTAAATAATAACTTAAGTTTAGATTCATAAGGTAATTATTATCTTAATAGAAATAATTTAAATAAGGTATTAGCATGTAATAGGGTTTATTATAAATTTAAGAAACTAAATAATAAATATATATTAGAGATAACTTAAGACATATTATCATTAAAAAGCTAGACAGAAAAGAAAGAAAGTTAAAAGTCTTATAGTCTAAAACATAAGGCAGAAAACCTACTGCCTTTATACTACTTATAGAAGAAAAAAACTATCTTCTAAGATAAAAACTTAAAAGAAAGAGATAGTATTATAAATAGTAATAAGATAATTAATAATTTAGTTAAGAAAATAATTATACCTGAAAAGCTAAGAGAACTAATAGTAATAGCTAATAAAGCTCTAAAATAAAAACATATATTTAAGCTTAAAAGGAAGAATTATAAGCAAGTATAAGACATATTAGCATAAGTTAAAATATAAACTAAGAAATAAGAATAGAGATATAGAATTATATAAGAAGATTTAGAGCATCCTGTTACATAACAAAAAAGCTTAGTAGTTAGAGATATTAGAGAGAGCTAGAGGCTCTAATAGCTTTAATAATTTCTAATAGTATTTAATATACTTCCAAGTAGTATATAATATACGCACGGAGAATTTACTATAAATATAAGGCATTAGACAGCTTATAGCTACTTTTAATTCTTTATAATTACTCTAAAATTAAGATTTACATCTTAAATAAAATAGTTTAATACTATTCTGTTAAATCTTAACTTATTATATTACTTCTTTCTATCTCTATTAAGTTAAACTCCTTATTTACTAAGTCTAATAAGCTATCTAATCTAGAAGCAATGGAACTAATTAACGTTATATAATTAGTTAAATAACTAGTTACTAGTATAATATTATATTAGTAAGTTAGTAACTTACAACACTATATTAAATACTACTTAATATATAGTTAAAACATATTTATACTCTTTTAATTACTTAGTAGAAATGTATTTTAATATATTAATAATATTAAAATTCACGTAAATTTTAAAAATTATAAAAATATTAAATATTAAATTGTACTAAGCTTTGTTTATATACTTTATATTAAATAAAAAATAGAGTTAAAGTATTTTATAATAAAGTTTATAGTAATATCATTAATAAGTAAAAAAAGAAGGTTAAGTTTTTCTACTTTTTTTAATTACTTAAGAAGGTTTAGGAGTTTAAAAATATATACTTTAAACTTAAGAATTTTTATTAACTTATAAAAGAAAATAGATAATAGTTTTTTAAAGAGCATGTATAATAAAAAATAGCTTTTTACTAAAATAAAAACGTAATTTTAAGTAATTTTAAAAGTAGTATTAAAGTCTTTTATTATTATTAAAATAAGACTATAAATGTCAATAAAAAATAGTTTTCTTAATATTTTTATAAGTTTAGTATTTATTATAAATATAGTAAAGTCTTATTTTATATCTAAGTTATATTTAACTTATAAGAAAATAAGGTAATAGTAAGTGTTTTAGCTTAAGTTATACTACTATTATATTTATTATAAAGGTGTTAGAGTTAGAGTTTATATTTATAAACTTAACTTAGTTTTTTTTATTAAATTAGTATAAGAAACTTTTCTAAAAAAGTTATATTTATTTATTTTTTAGTGTAAACTTATTAAACTAAAAACTTAACTTTTTTAGTTAGTTATTAATATATACTTTTATTAGTTTAATAACTAACTTATATATTAATATATTATAACTTTATTTTTAATAATTTGTTTTTAGCTAAAAGTTAAGAGTACTCTTTTAAGTATTTATAAAAAGCTAAAATTAAATTATTATATATTATAGCCTATTTATATATATTAGCTAATAATGTTATGGACTGTAATAAAGAAGGAAACATAAGTAAAAAGGCGTTACTATAGAAGATATAGTATAAAGAAATATATAAGTAATACTAATAAGCTAAAGTAAATTAGTAGAGGCAGAACTTATAAATAGAATTACTTTATAGTAAGTTTAAGTTCTATAGAGAATAGTACCTAAAGTAAGTTAAATAATCTACTATAGTAATATATAAGAGAGATAAGTGTAGATAATAAAGATAATATTAAGTATAAACTTATCTTTCCTTATTTTCTCTAGTAGTATTTAATATACTTCTAATTAATATATAATATATGTATAGGGGATTTACTATAAGTATAAGGCATCAAACAGCTCACAGTTACTTTTAATTCTTTATAATTACTTTAAAATTAAGATTTATACCTTAAGTAAAATAGTTTAATACTATTCTATTAAATCTTAACTTACTATATTGCTTTTTCTATTCTTACTAAGTTAATTAACTTCTACTAAGTCTAATAAGCTATCTGATCTAGAAATAAGGGAATTAATTAACTATTATAACAATTAGTTAGACAGCTTATTACTAGTATAATTTATATTAGTAAGTTAGTAACTTATAATATTGTAATTACCATCTTAAGAGAGTAAAAAAAGCCGTTAGATAAATTCTAATAACTAATTATTAAAAGTTTATAATAATCTATTACGAGAACGAACAAGAACTTTACTTATTAAAAGAAAGTAGTAGTAAAGAAAAAGTTATAGTAAAATCTTTATCTACGACTAGAAATACATCCGGAGGACAGAAGAGTATATAATAAGTTATTTAAAAATAAGAAATAGCTATTATAAAGCTACGTAACGCTCTAATAAACTTATAATAATAAATCAGAATAAATTAAAGAAAAGAAACAGTAAAGATATAATCTCTTAAGAAATTTAATAGTAGTTAGGATAAACTTAAGATCTTTATAGTAACTATAAACCTTTACTATTATTTTAATTAAAAATTATTTCTAACTAACTAGGATTGGATCTTAGTAGCTGGTATAAATATAATAAATAGAACTATATAATAGTTTAAACTACTAGTAAGAAATTATCTAGCTAATAGAAATTTTAACCTAGGAATAGCAGGATTAGCTAATTATAATAGTAATATATAAAGAGCCTTTAAGAATTACGAATGTTTTAAACAGAAAATAATTATTATCTTTAGGGAAATTAATAAAGAAACTAAAGTAATTTAAAAGCTGTAATAGCTTAAGTAACAGACATTAGCAGCTAACTATACAGTAAAGTTTAAATAAATTTAATTATAACTTAATTAGGCAGACTAGCTACTAGTTATGATATACTATAAAAAACTAAAAAACAGAATTAAAAATAAGATCTCTAGAGGAAAATAGGTAAGTATTTTACTAGAAATTATTAAATAAGTAATAACTATTAATAATTACTAGTACTAATAAAAGTAAGAGAAAAAGGTATATAAAAGATTAGTAATTTACATACTTAAAAGAAACAGAAAAAATAACTAAACCTATAATAAAATAAATATTAATATTAAATAAATATTTATTAAAAAGAGATAAAGAAAGTAAATTAAAGAATAAATAGAGCACTACGTATATAAAGTTTATTTAGAATATAAAAAACAAGAACACTTTATTAAAGATTATAAATAATAATAATTAGATATTAAGAAAGCTTACGTTCAGACTAAAGCGCTTAAGAAAATTAAGATTATTATAATCTAAGTAAAATAAGTAAAGGATACCGTAATAAAAAAATAATTATAAAAAGAATTTAAAAAAAATAATACTAGATATATAAAAGCCACACATATCTCAGATAAGAATATAAGGTTTTGTATTAGTAAGTTAAGAATTATCTAGCAGGATAACCTAGTAATATAATTACTATAATATAAAAAATAGTAGTTTAATAATATAACACAGAAACTAAGAAAGAAATATAAAGATTCTATGAGATTATAAAGCAAGAAGGAGGACTATTTTATAAAAAAGATTAGAAATTCTAATAAAGAAAAAATTAAGAAATAATAAAGAGTAAGAAGTTAATATCTATAATAATTAAATAGCACGTACGCTGAAGACACTGTTAGATATATAAATTAAAATACTATTAAAAAGAATATTATATTACTAAATACTAGAAAGTTATTTTAGGAGATAGAATATATAAGTACTAATAAGTACTATAATTAGTAGGAAATAAATGTAATGGGCTAGAGCCTAAGATGGTTGACCAAGACGGTTGTCTCAGCTTTAACTCCGTGCGTAACCACGTGACCTTAGCGACTTAGCAGGGGTAGCTATCAAGTCTCTGTAGCATACGTAGTTAACTCTTTATTAAATCCACTCTGTTACACCCAATTACCATCATTGGCCTGGATCCTTATATTTAGATTTAATTAACCCCATTTCTCGCAAGAGGCCGAGAGGCCTCCGGCAGTACAATTAACTTTATAGAAGAGCGAGAGGCTCTCCAGCATTTGGGAGAGCCATCTAGCAGTACAGCAAGCATTAATAGACGCTAATGACTACTCAGTACCTGCACTAATGGCCCGAGCGACGAACCTGCTTGATGCAGGATACGATAACGAACAGATCGGCCGCGAACTACGCCGGTTGCTTACTTCACAAGGGTTGGAAGTCCCAGCTGTTGAAACAGTAATGAGCTAAGTAGAGATTGAACTCAATAACTACCCTGCTTGGCGCAATAAAGGGAAAGTTCTATTCCCAGTAAATGGAGCCAGCAACAGCACCTCACTCGGGGAGATTATGAACGTGTTATGAGTAATGTCTAAGAGGCTAACTATACTAGAAGATTGCGATTCCCCATTAAGGCCACCCCCACAGGTCCTAGTGATAACACCAGTAACTCCCTTCGTGCCAACGCCACAACCAGTAATCGAACCAGTAGTCAAACCATTCAATTTCCCTGAACCCCCTATGTTTAATAGCACACGGTCTCTTTACCCTACGTTTAAGCATTAAGCCAAGACCAAGTTACGATTTAATGGATACCGTATGGGCGGTGAGGAAGGACAGATGGACTATCTCTTTCAGCGTTTAAAGGGACGAGCAGTATAAACCGTCCTCTCATAGCTCTCTAATTGAAGAAACAATGCCACCCTTAAAGCAATGTGGGCGTTTATGGACTCCTAGTTTGAAGACCAGTACTAAAGGCAAAAGTCTCTAGACAAGCTACAAAGCATGAAATAGAAGAAGAAGTCGGCAAGAGAATACCACATAGAGTTCAACAAGGAGCTGCTGCTAGTTCCTAGTGATTAGCTAGACGAAGACGTAAAGAAGAGTATATTTACCCGGGGATTAGATAGAGAGCTCTGGAAGCACATTACAGCCCTTTCAGCAACACTAAGCTTTGAAGAGTATACTTAGGAAGTAATTCGTGTCAGCGATAACCTTATGCAGATTACATTAAGTAACTATAGGACCGCTACGGCTATCTATACAACGCCATCCGTATTAACGCCTGAACTAATAGATTGGGAAGTAACACCCACGCATGCAGGGGCAGCGAAGCCATAGGACAACTAATCTAGAACACTTCAAGTGAGCCAAAAGGAATTTGACTGACGCTATAAGTAAGGCCTCTGTTATCAATGCGGTTCTCCCGGCCACATGAAGAATAAGTATAAACATGCAAGAGCAAATTAGTTACGCCTAGCTACTATAGCATTAGCAAAGGCTAGACAAATAGACACTAACGAAAGAGACGAAGAAGACGGAGATAAAGGAGAAGAAGAAGAAGCGTCAGGAAAAGAATAGCCCTTGCTTACAGTCACAAGCAGGGGCTCCTAGCCGAAATGGGCAAGGTAGCATTATAAAGAGAATGGCGGAAGTTCTGAAATGCACACATGGACACAGACCCTATTACTATACACTTATTAATCAACTAGACGAATATCGCATACACAATGATTGATACTGGGTGTTTATGCTATGGTTTTATGAGCTTTGCTTTTACTGCTAAAGCCTATTTAGCGCGTATCAACATAGCCCTGCAGGGGATTATTAGAGTACATAAGAAACCTAAAAGAGTTACCTAGGTTACATAAATTAACCTTAATATTAAAGGACATACTGAATGAGCCTATATATATGTTATTAACAACGCGCTTAGATTCGATCTTATCTTAGGTAGACCCTAAATAAACCAAAACAATATCATAATCACGCCAGCAAAGAAATCGTTCTACATTCATACTTCAAGAATAAGAGTTTATAGTAAGAAAGGGAAGAAACTGTGTTAACAGGAGCTAATAAAGATTAGCACAGCTACTTTTTTAATATGGATAGATAAATTAAAAAAAATAAGTAAGATATGTATCTTTATAGTATTATTAACAGACATTCAAAAAGCCTTAGCGCCTAAACTAAAGCTAAATCCTAGAATACTACTTCCTAAGGCCTATTAAAAGTACCTAAAGCTATTTCTAGAGAAGGAAGTAGACAAACTCCCACCGCTACAAGGTCATGAAATAGACTATTATATTAAACTTAAAAAGATTAATAAAAAGGACCCTAAGGTCCTATAGGAACTGCTGTATAATATATTAAGAAAGAAACTACTAATACTATAAAAAGAGTTAACACTACTACTAGAGAAGGGCTTTATTTATATAAATAACTTCTTATCTATAGCTTTAATACTATTTATATATAAGCTTAGTAGAAGTCTTCACTTTTATATTAACTACCACGCGCTTAATAAAATTTCTAAAAAGAATAAATACTCTCTTCCCCTAATTTATAAGACGCTTAGTTAGATTAGTAAGGTAAGATAGTATACTAAGCTTAATATTTTAGTAACCTTTTATAAGATTTATATTATAAAAGAAAATGAATAGCTAACGACCTTTTATATAAAATTTAGACTCTTTAAATAGCTGGTTATACCTTTTAGACTAGCAAGAGCCTTTAGTATATTTTAGTAGTATATAAACTAGACCCTATAGGAGTATCTTAATAAGTTTTATTTAGCTTTTTTTAATAATATACTTATTTACTCTTTAGGCTTACTAAAAGAGTATTACTAGTAAATTAATCTAGTACTAGAGAAACTTAGCGCCGCAGGTTTATATCTAGATATTAAGAAATACGAATTTAAAACTAAGAGCATAAAATATCTAGAGTTTATTATTAAAGTAGGGTAAGGAATTTAAATGGATCCCACTAAAATAAAAGTAATTACTAAGTAGTAGCCTCTAATAACTGTAAAAGAAATCAGAAGCTTTCTTAAATTTACTAATTTTTATTATTAGTTTATTAAGTCTTTTTTAGAAATTGCTGTTTTACTTATAAAACTTATAAGCAACATGCTGTTCTAATAGACTAATAAAAAGCAAACAGTATTTAATAAGCTAAAAGAGATCTTTATATTAGAACTAATACTAGCCTAATTTAATTCTAATTATAAGACTGTTTTAGAAGCTAACTCTTTAGGTTACATAACTAAAAAAGTTTTTTCATAATACGGTGATAATAGCGTGCTGCGTTTATATACATACTTTTTAAAAAAAAACATATCTACAGAATATAATTATAAGATACATAATAAAGAACTCCTTATAATTATTTATTACCTGGAGGCATGGGATGCTGAATTACGGTCTATTAAAAAGTTTTAGGTTATTACTAATTATAAGAACCTTAAGTACTTTATAAGGTTTTAAAAATTAAGTAAAAGATATACGCGCTAGCAGTTATTCCTTAGCTGATATAATATAGAGATTTAATATAAGCTAGAGAAAGAAAATATATAAGGTAACGCACTATCAAAACGTGAATAAAATTATCTAAGTAAAGAAGATAATAAAAGGCTAAAGAGCTATATAATTTAGCTACTAAAGCTAGTAGTCATATATTAAAAAAAAAGAGCTTAAATTAAATGATAATAGATAAATAGTATAGGCTTTCTCTACTTAAATTAGTCTTTTAATAATTATAGGAGATAGCATAATTAAAGCCTAGAAGTCTTATGCCTAGGAGTCTTATAATAAGCTTAAATAAAGATAGTATAATATAGTACTAGATAATAAAGTGTACGTAAAAGTAGTATAGGCTTTTTATAATTAGAAGTAGAGATTTTTTCTAGAGCTTAAACTAAAAGTTTCGCTAGCTAAGTACACAATTAATAAAAATATAACTCTTTATTATTAGAATAAAAAGTAGGTGCCTGACTTAGAGCTATTAAGAATATTAATTATTTACTAGATTTATTTATTATAAGTAACAGGACACTCAGGACGGTAGAGTACTTATCTAATATTAATAAAAGATTACTTTTAGCCAGAGATATTGAACTATATATAGCGTTATATTTAAAACTATAATATCTATAGTTATATAAAGTTATAAAGAGATTACTAGTAAGAGCTATTACGCCTATTACCTATTCCTAATCATATTTAAAAGAAGATTTTAATAGATTTTATAACTAAATTACTAGAAAGTAATAGCTATATAGTCTTACTAGTAATTATTAATAGGTTAAGTAAGAACATAACTCTCTGCCCTCTTCTAAATATAGATATTAAAACAGTAACATAAGCTTTTATCTATAAGATTATTACTTACTATTAGATTTCTAATACTATAGTATCTAATTATAGTAGCTAATTTATTAGCGAGTTCTAAACTAAGCTTTATAAAATCCTATAAATCAAAAAGCAATTATCGACAGCGTTTTATCCATAAATAGATAGTTTAATAGAAAAGATAAATAGTATAGTTAAGGCCTATCTTTAAGTATTTATTATATAGGACTAAGTAAACTAGGTAAAGCTCTACTTAATAGCTAAGATTATAGTAAAGAAAAGAGACACTATTTTAATAGAAATAAGTTTATTCTTTTTTTAGCACGGATATAATATAGAACTGCTATAAGTGGATATTAAAATTAGGCGTAATATAACAGCTTAAGACCTAAAAGCTAGCGCTAGAGAAATTATAAAAAAGCTAAAAGAATATATTAACTTAGTATAGGCAACTATAACTAAGGCATAGTAAGAGTAAGAAAGATAAGTAAACTAATATTAAAATAAAGCCTTATAACTATATATTAGAAATAAGGTATAGCTAAAGCTCAGTAACTAACTCTCTACTAAATAAAAAAATAAGAAGCTAGACTAGAAGAATGCTAAATACACTGTAGAAAATATAATTAGTTTATATACTATAAAGCTAAATACGTCCCCAGAGCTAAACCTAACGTTTTATATAGACAAACTATAGCTAGTAAGTAATAACCTATTACTAAGCTAGTTTATAAACAACCTTTAGTTATTACTAATTTAGGTGGATAACTATAAAGAGCACGTAGTATAGGATATTATTACTAAGATATAAACGAGATAAGAGCAAGGCTACTAGCTATAGTATAAAGTAAAATAAAAAAGCTATATATTAATAACTATAGAGCTAGTAAGCTAGCTAGAAGATATAATAATATTAAACTATTAAAAGAAGCATACAGTGTCTCTATAAAAAGGTAAACATAAACTCTTACTAGTAAACTACTAATAAGAGCTTTAGAAGAAGCTATAGTAAATAGAATTTAAGATAAGCCTATAAAAGCCTTTAGGTAAATAGTTTACCAGAAAGCCCCTACCTAGTCTATAAAAAAAAAGGTAATATAATAGGCTAGAGCTTAGAATAGTTAACTAAAATAATTATTTTAGCTTTAACTCCGTGCGTAATTACGTGACTTTAGTGACTTAATAAAGATAGCTATTAAGTCTCTATAGCGTATATAGTTAACTTTTTATTAAATCTACTCTATTACACCTAATTACTATTATTAGCCTAAATTCTTATAATAAATAGTATAAAGAACTAAGCAAATAGAGACTAGCTATATAGATAAATAAAATCTATAAATAGATACTTATATTAGTTATAATTAATATAATATACTATCACCCCATTGGATATCTAGAATTAGGATAGGATTAGAAGAAAAAGGAAGAAAAAACCTCTTTACTAATACTATAAATACAGGATAATAACGCCATAAATAGAATAATAAGAAAGAAATACTAAATATATATAGTCTCTAACTATATAGAAAAAAACTATAAATAGAATAAACACGCCATACGTGTCAAAGAACTAAAGATAAGAAAAATATTATAATAATTAATAAATAAATAAAAAGAAACTTAACTTATAGTAAGAACTAGTTTATATAAATTTAAAAAATAAACTACAGGACCTAAACTCAGATAAACACAAATAACTATTATAAAATAAGTACTAGATAGGATGCTGATAATACTAAACTAAATACTACTAAAAAAAATAGTTAGCTACAGATTCACATAAAAAACTCACATATCAAGAATGTTTCTTAGGATAGAAATGTTACGATTATAGAGAATAAGCCTAAAATATATATAAAATACTCAATAAAGAAGCGTGTAAACTCTAGAGATGCTTAATTTATAAATTTAAAAAAAAAAACACTAAAGAAATAACTACTACTTAGGAGTTAACTATAGATAAAAAACTAGAAAACTAGTAGACTATAATTAAGCTACTAGAGAGCTAAGAACTAAAGATTAGAAATAATATAACACTTATATATATATAATTAAACTAAAGGAAATAAGAAAATAAGCTATATATAAATATATATATTAATAGTAATTAGATACTAGTGCTTATAGATAGTAGAGCTAGCAAGACACTTATATTAAATAAATAAATATAGAGATACTAGATACTAACTAGAGTTTTAAATAAACTTATATAAGTAAAACACGTAGATAATAGTCTAATAATATTTAAAAAAAAGTTTAATTAATTTTAAAATAAGAAATATAACTATTAAAGCAGCAGGTTACACGGATAGCTGCTATATTAAAATTATAAATTTAAATAATAAAAATTTTATCCTAGGATAGGACTAGCTAGCATGATGGAATCTAATAATTAACTAAAAAATAAAGTTTATAGAAACTAGGAGGGATCACTACGGATAAATAAAAGCTATAATATAGATAAAAAAAGTAATACTTTATAACACCACATTTATTATGCTAAGCGAATATTAAGAAGAATTTAGAGAATAGTTCTTTAAAAAAGCTAAAGACTAATTACTAGAATATTAGGACTAGAACCATAAAATCACGCTTAAAGAAGGAATGGATTTGAAACTAGAATTATTATACTAAGTACCCATATACCAGTAAGAAGAATTACGAAAATTCTTATAAAAAAATTAATAGAAAGGATATATATAAATGAGTTAAAGCAAGATAACATTATTAATACTTTTTATATTAAAAAAAAATAGAAAGTTAAGGCTATATATTAACTACAGATATCTTAATAAAGTAATAGTTAAAAATTACTACCCTATACTGCTAATATTAGAACTTATAGATAAACTTAAAAGAGCTAAATAGTTTAGCCTCTTTAATATTAAGAATAGATATTACTAAATATAAATAGTTAAAAAACACGAATGGATAACAGTATTTAAAATAAGATATAGATTATTTAAATATTTAGTTATACTAATAGGACTCACCAACGCACCAGTAACATTCCAGACAATTATTAACTATATACTAAGGAAATATCTAGATATATTTATAATAGTATATTTTAATAATATGCTTATATACATGAACGGAATGCTAAAAGAATATATTAAGTATACTAAGAAAATGTTACAAAAGCTCAAGGAATATAAGCTATATATTTAAATAAAAAAAAATATATTCTATAGAACTGAAGTTAAGTTCTTAGAATACTTAATATCTTAAGATGGAATAGTAGTTAACTTAGATAAAGCTAGAGATATTCTATCTTAGCTAATACTAATAAACATAAAAAAAGTTTATTCTTTTCTCAGATTCACGGGTTTTTACTGATAATTTATTAAGGACTATTTAAAAATCACATTACCTTTAACGGAATTACTTAAAAAAGATTAATAATTTAAGTGAGAACAACGCGAAGAGGACGCTTTTATAATATAAAAAAAATATTCTAATAACTACTAATATTAAAGATATTTAATTTATGACTTTAAATAGAGATATATATAGATACATTAGATAGAGCTACTAAAGCCATTCTATTATAAATATAGAATAATAAATAAAAATACTTAGTAGACTTTCTATCTTATAAACTTACAACTACTAAATTAAACTATGATATTTATAATAAAGAACTATTAGTAATAGTTTAAGTATTTAAGAAATAAAGATATTACTTAGAGGGAACTAAGTATTAAATTATTATATATTTAAATCACAAGAATCTAACAGCGTTCATAATAATAAAGAAGTTAAATTAATAAGAAGTCAGATAATAGAAACTAGTTTCTATATTTAACTTTTAAATACTTTATAAAGTGGGAAAAGAAAATATAGCGGCTAACGTACTTAATTAATAAACAGACTATATAAAGAATATACTAGAAATCTATAATATAATACTTAGGTAAAGACTAGACGGATTTTTAGAAAACTTATAAATAGATATTAAGACAGTAGTCATTATTAAAAATACCTAAGAAAAATAAATAAAGAATTTTAATAATAGATAATTACACTAGAACTTAGACTAAAAAATGATTTATATATTAAATATATTATAAACTAAGCTTATTAAAAACTAATACGCAGCTAAAATGCACAGATACTAAGGAATTAAAAAAACTATAGAATAAATCAACAAACATTTTTAGATTCCTAGAATATAGAAAAAGGTTAGAGTTATTTTTTTAAAATATATTAAGTATAAAAAGAATAAAGCATTAAGATATAAAGTATATAGACTTATGTAACTAATTCCTTTACTAAACTTACTATAGAACTTAGTTATAATAGACTTTATTATAGAAATACTAATAATAATTACCTTTTAAGGCTAATAGTATGACATGATACTAGTTATAGTAGACTAACTTATAAAGTATATATATTTTAAGTCAACACACACAGAAATTAAAGCAAATAAATTAGTGATATTATTAATTAAACTACTAATAATATAATATAAATTACTATAAGAATTTATTACAGATAGAGATAAATTATTTATATTAATATTTTAGAGAATATTTATAAAGAAGCTAGGGGTTGAGCACCGCCTCTTAATAGTATTTCACCTATAAATAAATAAATAAATAGAATAGATAAATCAGACATTAGAACAATACCTATAAATATATATTAATGAATAATAAGATAACTGGATTGACTTACTATTAATAACTAAGTTTATATATAACTCTGTAAAGTCATTAACTACTAGAAAATTACTATTCTTTATAAATTATAGTTATAAGCCTACGGCTTATTGAGAGCTATGAAAACTAAATAAAATATTAGAATTAGCAAGAATAAAGGTTAAGAAGTTGTATAACTTTATTAAGAAATAGTAGAAAAGATTATCTAAAGAGAAAAACTTAGTAAGTAATAGAAAGATAAATTTAGAATTAAAAAACTAATATTTAAAAAGGAGAATAAAGTTTTCTTATTATAAAAAAAATTTAGAAATAAAACAACCATCGAAAAAACTGGACCATATTAAATTAGGACTATTTAGGGTTAAATAATAAATAGGATTTATAAATTATAAACTATAACTACTTAAGGATATAAGAATCTACTTAGTTTTTTATATTTTGCTATTAGAACCAGTACTATAAAACGCTAAACTATAGATAAGACTTAAACTTAAAGAAAACACTACTAAGTATAAAGTCTAATGAATTTTAGACTATTAATAGTTTAGGTATTAGTAGAAGTATTTAGTTAAATAAAAAAACTACAGACCTAAAGATAATACATAGAAGCTAGTTAGGAACTTAAAGAATAGTTTAAAGCTAATTAATTAGTATTACTAGAAGAAGTAGTAAACGCCTGCTCTAGAGACATATCTAAGAAATATAGAAAATATAAGATATTCTATTTAAAATCTAAGAAGAAAGGTAAGCCGACACTAGACACTATAAATTATAGTGTATTAAGTTAATTCTAATAACTCTATTCTTTTTTCTTTATTATATAAACTTCGTTAATTAAAGTAAGCTCGCGCTGGAATATTTCTTTCTTCTAAAAATTTATTTAAGCTAGCTTATAATAAAGCCAGCACTTACAGGCACAGAGTTTCTCTTTATAATAATAATAAACTAATAAGTTATTTTAGATCTTTTCTAGCTGTTGCTAAAGACGCTCTTTATTATAATCTAAATAATTCTATTTAAGTTACGTTATAATAAGATTATACTTTACGTTTTAATTAATATACTTAGAATATTACCTTAAGGAGAGATGTACTAAATAATGATGGTTAGTATTATAATAGTAAGAATAAAAAAATAGTATTTAATAGATATTCTTTTAAACCTTTTTTACTAGATAGTAAGCTTATATTAAGAATAATTCTACTCAAGTCATCGTTAGGAAATTAGAAGAATAGAAAAGGTATAAGGGGTTTTTATGATTTTAGTTTTCATATAAAGAACTAGCTACCTTTATACTATTTATAAAAGAAAGAATAAAATAACCTTTAGGCTAAAGGCTTAGAGAAAGGGGATAATATTACAAACTATAATAATAAAAAAAACATAAATAAGAAGACGTTACTGTAGAAAATATAGTATAAAGAAATATATAAGTAATACTAATAAGCTAAGGTAAATTAGCAGAGGCAGAACTTATAAATAGAATTACTTTATAGTAAGTTTAAGTTCTATAGGGAATAGTACCTAGAGTAGGTTAAATAATCTACTATAGTAATACATAAAAAAAATAAGTATAAATAATAAAGATAATACTAAGTATAAGCTTATCTTCTCTTATTTTCTTTAGTAGTATCTAATATACTTCTAATTAGTATATAATATACATATAGAGGGTTTACTATAAGTATAAGGCATCAGATAGCTTATAATTACTTTTAATTCTTTATAGTTACTTTAAAATTAAGATTTATACCTTAAGTAAAATAGTTTAATACTATTCTGTTAAATTTTAACTTACTATATTACTTTTTTTACTCTTACTAAGTTAACTAACTTCTACTAAGTTTAATAAGTTATCTAATTCAGAAGTGAGCGAACTGATTAACTGTTATAGTAATTAATTAAACAGCTTATTACTAATATAATTTACGTTAGTAAGTTAACAACTTATAATAAATAAGTAATTATTATTCTAAACTACTTTTAAATAATAATTCTTAGTTATATAAAGTATTTTCTATATAATATTATGTAATTTAATTTTTATTTAAAAAAGCTAAGTAATTACAAAAGATTAATTTAAGTAAAAAGTAATAACTATATAGTATTATTACTATACGTAATTTATAATAGCTACTTATTAAAAATAAAAAGTGTAAATTAATTTTAGTTATAAGCTATATTAATATTAGTTTAAATACTAATAATAATATAAATAAAGTTTAGACTTTAAAAATGTATAAGTTTTATATACTATTTTAGATATTAAAAATAATAGCTTTAAAATACGTTTATAAGTATATAATAATACTATAAGTATTTAAAAAAGTTTTAATATTTTTTTTAACTTAGCATTTAAAATATAAAAGTAGTAATTAATAATAAGCTATTATTTAAAGTAATAAAGTTAGTAATAGTAAAAGTAGTATATACTATAGTAAAATTAAAAAAAGTTACTTTTTATATATAGTAATAAGTTCTAAAAATAAGTTTTTAAAATAAATATTTTGGTATTATTTTTTTTAATTTAAGTACTTAGTTTAATACTTATACTAAAAACTATATAATTACTATTTCTTTATACTAGCTTAAGTTTAGAAAATATAAAATTAAGTATAAAAAGTTATAGTTATTAAAAATATAATTACGTTAGTTATTATTAAAAAAGCTCTATTTAAAAACCTTTAAAAAGCCTTTTTAAAAAAATTGTTATAAAAAAAGTTATTTTAGTACTAATATTATTTATAATATAGTTTTAATTATTAGACTATTAAAGAACATATACTAGTATTTAAATTAAGTTCTAAAAATCTTAGAATTTCTAGAACTTTTTTTAAACACTTAAGTATTTTAAAATAATTATTTTAGGAAAATTAGTATTTTAGAAAAATTAGTATTTTAAAACAATTCTTTTAAGAAAATTAGTATTTTAAAAAAGTTGTTTTAAAAAAATTAGTGTTTTAAAATAATAGGCGTTTTAAAAAAGTTACTTTAGAAAAATTAGTGTTTTAGAAAAATTGTCTTAAAAAAGTCATTCTAGGAAAATTAGTATTCTAGAAAAATTGTTTTATAAAAAATATTCTAAGAAAATTGTTTTAGGAGAATAAGTTCTAAAATAGTTATTTTAGGAAAATTAGTATTTTAGAAAAATTAGTATACTAAAATAATTATTTTAAGAAAATTAGTATTTTAAAAAAAAAATTTCTAGAAAATTAGCGTTCTAAGATAATTAATATTCTAGAAAATTTTTCTAGAAAATTTAACTTTTTAGAAAATTTATTATTATAAATTTGGTATATTATGCTCAAAACTATATAATACTAAAATATAAATATATTTTAACTACTTTTCTCTTTATACTACTTAATATATTCTTGGGAATCTGTAATTGAAAATAATAAGTATAAAATAAAGTATTTTTATAATAAAATAAGTAAAAGTATTAAGTAATATTAACATATTTTTAAGAAGTATAGTTTTAATTTTTAGAGTTTAGCTATATTTTTACTAATAATAGTATTCTAAAATAGGTTAAACAAATGTAAAAATTAATATTTTTTATAAATATAAAATAGATATTAGCTAAACTATTATTAGGCTTTAACTAAAAAAAGTATTTCTAAAATTACTTTAAAACTAGATGTTTTTTTCTATTAATAGGTTTTATAGTTACACTAGTTAATACTTTAATTTAAAGAGCTTTACTTAACTATTTAAATAGAAATATATAATATTCTATAGTTAGTTTTATAACTTATTAGTTTCTAATATTATAAATAATTAGTAGTATAATATTAATATAATATATAATATCTTATTTATTACTAGAATTTTTTTTTTTACTCTTTTATTTTTTATAGCTTTTTTATATATATTTTTCTTATTTTTTAAAGCTTTTTTTTAAGATTTATAGACTTATTTTTTATACTAATAAGTTAACAAAATTTTACTATATCTACTTTTTTTTTTTTTCTTAAAATCTATAAAGCTATTATTTAAATTAATATATTAAGCTATTTTATTTACTTTTATTATTATTATTACTATATACACTTCTTTTAATTTAATATATATTAAGATACTAAAAATTTACTTTATATTAATATACTATAATAATAGTATTAGAAATTAAATACTAATATAAAAAGTGTTATTTTTTAGAACTTAATTAATTATAAATTATACTATAATTTTAGTTTTTAAGTATTATAAGTTTTAGCTTAATAACTTATTATTAGAATTTTACTTTTAGTTTCTAATTACTACACTAAATAAACTTAGTAAGTATAAAACTTATAAGTATTATACTTATATATTAGCTATTTTAAATATAGTAGCTATATAACTATACTAAAACTACTTATTACTATAAAAATAGTTTTATAATTATTTACTAGTGTACTAATTTTATATAACTTACTAAATAAAGCTAAGTAAAAAAGTAAACTATTAAAGTAAAATTATAAACTATTAAAATTAAATATAAAGTAATATAATAATTTCTAAGTTATATTTTTATAAAACTCAATAAATAAATTTAAAGAATTCTACGTTTTATTTAACTAAAATACTATAGTAAAGAAGTAACTTTAAAAAATAGACTAAAAGCTTAATAATAGAATTTAAAAGTTAATATACTATTTTACTTTAACTTTTAGTAGTTAAAATAAAGTTAAGTCAACTTTAATAGTATTTTTAAAGTAAGTAATATAGGCTTAAAATTAATATATAAATAAGTTTTAAAAAAAGTATTAAAAGAAATATTGTTATAAAAATATAAGTATAAATTTATAAAATAAGTGGTTTTAATTTTAATTGTTACTAAATAAAACAGATAAAAACAATTACTAACACCTAGTAAATATAAATAAATATTTTATATAAAAACTTATAAAAAAAAAAGAGTTAAAAAGTTAAAAAAAAAATTGTAATAATTTTTCTATATAACCTTAAATATAGTTAGTAACTTATTTAAAATTTAAAATAAAAAATAGCTTATAATAAAACTTTATAAATTTTCTACTACTTATAAAAAAAAGGGTTTCGGCTTTTTATTATAGTAAGAATATAAAAAATTAAAAGTAAAATTAACATAATTTTACTAAATTATGAAATTTATTAATATAATGTTTTTTATAAGTAAGTAGACTATATAGATAAGTGAGCTACCTTAAAACTTACTAAAAAAATCAAGAATTTACACTTAAATATCTTAATAACTACTTAATAATAAATTCTAGAAATTTAATATATAATTAATAGTGCTTTAAAATTGAGGCCATTAAATTTTTAAGAGCTAGTAGTTAAACTATATTAAGATATTTAAAAAAAAATTAAAGCCGAAACACTACTATCTTAATAACTATTAATTATTAATTCTAAAAAATTTAATAGTTTCTATTCTAAAGTACTATTAATTACTTATTAAATTTCTAGAATTTATTATTAAGTAGTTGTTAAGATATTTAAAGTAAATTCTTAATTTTTTAGTAAGTTTTAAAATAGTCTACTTACTTATATAGCTTACTTACTTATAAAAAATATTAGTATTTATAATAATAGGCTCGGTCTTCACGCGTCGTAGTATAAATATAGGTTAATAGAATAAGTTAGCTCTATTTTAGCTACACTAAGATAGAAAGAAAAGAGATATAAAGGAGGCTTACTCTTAAATAGAGCGGTGTATAGCCTAAGTATAAGCTAGCTATACTTCAGGCTCTACGCTAAATTATAGCTAGTATAGCTAGTTATAATATTATATAGCCTATAGTAAGTAGAGTAAACAGCACTGTTATATTACCCCCTCTCTAAAGAAGGCTCGTTTTTAAGTCTTTAGGTTATAATCTCCTTCTTACTAGTCTCTATACTACTCTTGTTTTTAAAGTTGCCTTATTATTTTTCTCTATTACTTCTAGGTTCTTCTCTGCTTTATATGCTTTTAACTAAGTGTTTAGTTATACTAGTAGTCCTACTTTCTTTAAATAGGCCTTATAGTAATCTCTTATCTTATATAGGGCGCCTATAAAGTCTTGGGCATTATACCAGATAGAATCTAGGTTATAAGCTAGCTAGGATGCTTTATACTATAGTTAGCTATAAAATAGGTAGCTATTAAGGATTTCCTGCACTAGCCACTTAAGATACCTGTTAATCTTAATAGGCAGTTTCTTAGATTTAATTTAGCTAGGCAGTAAGTAAGTAAAAGCTTTTTATAGATAGTTTATATAAAAAATATTAAGCATACGCATGTACAGCAGTAGCTTAAGGTAATAGGAGTATTTTTTTATACCTATAATAGAATAGAGTCTATACATCTACTGGTTAAGCTTTTGGCTAGGTTAACTAGTAGTAAAATTCTTAGGTATAATATATACCTTATCTCCTATAGAGAAGTCTAGCTTATAGTATTTCTTATTAGCCTATTAAGCTTATTACTTTTATACTTAAGTAATCTCTTATTAAGCTATCTCTATAGCTAGCTTTACTATGTTATATTAAGCTTTAGTATAGCTCTACACTTCCTCACGAAATATCTATTTATAGACTATAGTAAATATCTTTATATATTTCTCCCAGTCCCAGTAATAGATTAGCTGGTGACTAAACTCAATTTAATAGAATAATAAGTCTATAGTTTTATATAGCAGAATTACTTAAGCCTAGTCTATATAGAGCAGTAGGTCTAACTAGTTATCTTAATAGTAATTAACAAATAGGCATAGGCACTAGTTAATATACTAGTTCAGGACCTTAGTATTCCTGTTAGTTTAGAGGTGATACAGCGTTAAGAGCTTTTACTTAATTCCTATTAGTTAGCATAGCTTATCTATAAATGCTGAGATGAACTGAGGACCGCGGTTAGAGACTATTAACCTAGGCGGGCTAAATACTCGCCAGATATAGCGATAGTACATATCAGCTGCCTGAGTAGCTGTAGTTGTCTTATAGTAAGGTAGTAAGAAGCAGCGCTTGCTTAGCCAGTCCACAATAACAAAGGCGCAGTCGTATCCTTTCTTATCTAGAGGGAAGGACTTAAAGTCCATGGAGACGTCTCACCATGCTCGCTTAGGGATTGGCAGTGATTTAAGTAAGCCTGGAGTCTTGTCGCGAGGTATGTGGCTCTATCTGCAAGCTTTACACGCAGCTACGTAGTCGTCTACATCTTTGCCCATGCGGCCCTAGTAGTAGCGGTCGCGAAGTAGCTTGCCTGTCTTTCTCTTACCTAGGTGAGCAGTCACCTAGGTAGCATGGATAGCTTAAATAAGGTGGGTCCTTAAGAAGTGTACAGCAGGGACTACCAGCTTACCGTGGTGCATGAGAAGGCCCTGGTTGAGTTTCCATGCTAGGTAGTTGCCAGAGAGGGCGCGCTCTCGGAATGGCTGTAGGCTCTCATGGCTACGATTCGCCTCAATGATGTGATCGATCAGTAAGTGAGGGTCGTTTAGAGGAGGCGAGGCCATGAAAGTATCAGCAGTAGCTACTTCAATTGCATTGGCAGCTAGCATGCCTCTTGCTGACAGCGCAGCTAGGTTATCACTCGCGGCCTCAATGAAGCTAACGTCGATTTGCTCTGCTAAGAGAAAGGCGCGTGTTCAGGCTGCTTTGTTCTTATCTTTCTGGGTCTTCAGTTCCTCTTGCTTGCGCGAGAGCGCGTCGGCTACTACGTTGGCCGTGCCAGGGCGATAGGTAAGCGTCAGGTAATAGTCTGCTACACTTATTGCCCAGCGCATCTGGCGGGGAGTAAGCTCTCGCTTCGTAGAGAAGTACTCTAGCGCGCGGTAGTCAGTCAGGGCACTGAATAACTCTATAGTCTGCAAGCCTATAAGCTACAAGCGCCATTCTCAGAAGCCGTAGATTACAGCTAATATCTCTTTATCGTGTATGTCGTAGTTCATCTGGGGCTCGCTTATAGTCTTAGAGTAGAAGGCTATAGGTCGCTAGAGGCCATCCTCTTAGAGCTGCAATAGCACCTCTATAACGACTCCATTACTTGCGTCTGTCTCCATACGCGTCTAGCAGTCGAGCAAGTAGTAAGCTAAGACATTATCTAACAGTATTAGATCTTTAGCTTGCTGGAAGGCTGCCAGCTTGCGTTCGCCAAAAGCGTGCCATACGCCCTTCTTAAGCAGCTTAGTAAGCGGTCGAATAATACGTCCATAGTCTTTTAGGAAAGCTCTGTAGAAATTGCAGAATCCTAGGAAAAATTGCAGGCTTTTGACTGACGTAGGTACTAGCCATTCCTGTACAGCAGCGACCTTCTCAGGGTCCTTTTAGATCCCTTCTATGCTAATAATAAGGCCTAGGAACTTCGTTCTAGTAACAGCGAACTCGCTCTTCTTAATGTCTGCCTGGAGGCCTGCGTCCTAGAGACGTCTTAGCACCTAAGCAACGTGCTCCTCATGCTGCAGCAGGTCTTCAGAGTAGATCAGAATATCGTTAAGGTAAGCAGTGTAGAAGTCGTCTAGTAGGCCATGAAACACCTTGTTAATATAGCGCTGGAATGTAGCAGGGCCATTACAGAGACCAAATAGTAGCACGCGATACTTATAATTTCTATACTGAGTACAGAACGTAGTCAGGTCCTCTATGTCCTTGTTTAGACGTATATAATAGAAGGCCTGTTATATGTCAAGCTTGGTGAACACTCTTGCACGTGCTAGGCGGGCAAGGGTTTTCTGAATCAGCAGGATCAGATAGGCGTCTTTCTTTGTAATAGTATTAAGCTTACGGTAGTCAACGCAGAAGCGCCACCCTTCTCTAGGCTTCTTAGCAAATAGTACTAGAAAAGTATACAAAGCGTCACTGTAAGTGATAACCCCTCGTCTAAGGTAGTCATTCAGGTAGGTCTTAACAAGCTGTAGCTGCTTAAGAGACATGCTATATAGTAGGCTTAACGTCAGCGTATTCTTAGCTATTAGTTTAATATCATAATTAGCACCTTCGCGATGCGGGGGCAGCATGTCTGAGTTCTTCTTTAAAAAGTAGGCCTAAGTCACGCCGGCGTAGCCAGGGTGGAGTAGTTTCTACTTAATAAGCTATCAAAGTTTCTCTTCTTCCGTGAGGTCCTTGTTTAATTAATAGGGCCCTTCTAGCAAAGGTTTTACTAAGGAGTCTTTAGGGCCTTAGGAGAAAGGCTTCCTCGTAGGGTCTCTATAGTCCTAGATAAGCTTGTCTACTTCATAAACGCTAGTGTACTCTAGTATAGTTTCCTTCTACCATACGTGCATCATGAAGGCAATAGTTTTTATAGTATTAATCTTAAGGCCTGCCTTAAAAAGGTCTTCGCGTGAGATAGGCTGAGAATAAAGGGTTTACTTATTTAGCTCTAGCTACTATTATAGGTAAAGCTGCTCTTTTATTTTCCTAAAGTTCTTTTAGTATACAACACGTTAGAATAAGCGCTAGAGTGGCTTATAGGTGCGCTGTAGAATTACTATATTCATTAGCTTATCACGTCAGTCAGCATTAGCTTGGTGTGAGGGGTTAATTTTAGTTAATAAATCTTACATTAGAATAATAATATCACGCTTATAGTTAATTAGCTTATTATCTAGCCATTTAAGCGCTTACTTCTTATAGTTAATTAATACGCCTATATCTTCAAACAGCTTACGGCTGATTATAAGGTCATAGCGGCTAGTATTACAGAAAATAAAGTAGGTTAATAAGCGGTAGTTATTTAGTACTAGATTAGCCTAAAAGTACTCATTTACTTATTTATTTAGTCTATTATTATAGCTAGCTAGGGGGATAGATTCTATCTAATAAGTTTTTATCTTAAGCCCTTTCTTAATAGCGCGTATGTGCTTTAGGTATACTAGAATAAAATTACTAGCTCTAGTATTAAGAAAGCTACTTAACTTAATAGCCAGTCCACTAGTAAAAATATAACAAAATAAAATAAAAGCTAGTTCACTAAATAGTAGTTAGTAAGAGTTAAACTAGTTAGTAGCTTTAAAAAGTAATCTTAAAAAGAAGACTTCCTCTAGAGTAAGTCTTCCCCTAATAGTTTCTCTATAATAAGCTAAAACTTCTTATTATTACTAGTATCCTAGGGCGTATAAAGCTTTTTATTAGTATCTATAAACTTAATTACTTTAGCTATAGCTTAAGTAAGTAGTTAGTAGTTTTTTATAAAGTAGCTAGATTTCCCGCAATTATAGTAACTAGCTAGCTTAAAGATAGGTATTAATAGAATAATAGTAACTACTATATAAGTTAGGCGCTTAACTTTTAAATAAAACTACTAAATTAATAGTAGCTAAGTTTTTCTAGTTTTTTTATTAATCTATTTAATAGCTTTCCTAGTGCTAAGAGCTAGCTCTTTAGTAAAATCTTAAGCTAAGTCTATATACTTATTATACTAGTTATAGTACTACTATTAGTAAATACCTATCTATATATATAGAGCGTTTAAGAGCTTCTTATAAAATTCTTCTATCTATTAGTTTATAAATAAGCTATATTCTTAAGCTAGGTAAAAGAAATCACCTTAAAATATAATAAAGTTAGTAGGGTCTTTAAGGTAGAGCTTTTAGAAATTATAGTAAGTATTAAGTCTCTTATATAAGTTGCTATACGTCTTTTTTAGGTAATTTACTATATACTAGTAGCTAACTAGCTGCTTACTTTCTTTTATTATATATATAAGTATTAAAAAATACTAGTTAACAGGACCCTCCGTATACGTACGTATATAAAAAATAATATTCTCTTAAGTAGCTTACTTACTAGCTCTAATAAACTAGTCTTAGTTAGTATATACCTTATCCTCTAAAATATCCCTTTATTAATTAAAGGTGATATTCTTACTGTTTTTAAGTATTAATAGATTAGAAAATTATACTGAGTAGTTATTGCCTTAATAGCTATTTATAGTAAACATAACTAGTAAAGTAGCAGGTAAATAAAGTAATACTTAAAAAGTTTAGTTACTAAAATTTTTTATATTAGAATTATTATTAAATCCTACAGTAATATAGCTAGCCTAGTTCTAAGAGATTTATAGTAGAGCTATAAAGTGTATTTTTTTTACTAATATTAATAATAGCGCTAGGCTGGCCTTTACAGAGAGAAAAAAATATATATTATATATAAATTTCTTTATCTATATCTTTAGTATTTTAATTTTATTCTCTTAATCCGCTATGCGCTTAAGCGTGTTATTTAGTAGCTAATAAAGCTTAGTAAGCTTATCTTTAGTCTTATTAAGCTTAGTTTTAGCTATATTAAGCGCTTTTCCTAGTATATTAGTATAGTTATAATATATAAATACTTTAAGATAACTACACTCTAGCTCGCTAGTGATTATTACTTAATTAAAAATTATTAGAGTAAAAAGCGTAATCTCTATCTCCTAAGACTTATAGGTATTAGTTCTTTAGGTAGTGCTTTTAGTAGTAGCTATAAAAAGTTTCTTATTATATTATACCTAGATATAAAGCTTCTTAATAGTATAGTCTTCTCTAATCACGTTATTAGAGTAGTGCGTAGTAGTATACTTAAGTAACTTAAAAATAAGCGTGTAGTTATTACTAGTAGCTGTTATCTTAAAATTAATTTTTATCTCTAGCGTAAAAAGCTTTCCTATAGTCCTAACCTATTTATTCTTATATTTATATAAAGCTTCTGGCTCTTAGTAGGGTGAAGTAATTAGCTAATTCTCTAGTATAAAAAAGATAAGCTAGTGGTACTTATAAGAGTTAATTTCTCTAGTAAAGAGAAGATAAGCTAGTAGTACTTATAAGAGTCAGTTTCTCTAGTATAGAGAAGATAATAGAGAGGGAGAGAGAGTTTACTAAAACTCTTATAACTTTTTTCTAATCTAATAAGTATATTATTTACTATTATAGGTCTTTTAATTACCTACTAAGTTACTTTTAAGGCCTGCTGTATAGAACTTATATAGGCTATTACTTAGAGTTTTAACTACCTACTATTATAGAGCTTTCTAGTAGAGATTATATAATTAACAAACTAATAACTTAGTATAGTTATGTAATTAATTCTCTAGGTGTAGTTATTAGTAAATTAAATGCTTAAGTTAATTATATAGCTTAACCTTAATATTATATCGCTATCATCTAGCTAAGTTAGATTAATCTTAGTGTAATATAATAATAGGCTTAGTCTTTACGCGTTATAGTATAAATACAGGTTAATAAAATAAGTTAGCTCTATTTTAGCTATACTAAAATAGAGAGAGAAAAGATATAAAGAGGGCTTACTTTTAAATAAAATAGTATATAGCCTAAGCATAAGCTAGCTATACTCTAGGCTCTATACTAGATTATAGCTAGTATAGCTAGTTATAATATTATATAGTCTATAATAAGCAGAGCGAGCAGCACCGTCACAGTATTAACCTTTTTTTAAAAATAAGTTTTTATTTTATTATACTTAAAAACTATATTTTTACTACTACTATTATTTATATTTATAAATTAATACTTAAGCTTACTAAGTACGTTAAAATTAATTTAAGTGTAGTATTTTTTTATATAAAATTTAATTTAAATAGTATATAATAAAAAGTTAATTTATAATTATTTTTAGTTAAAATATATATGTAAATAAATACCTACTTTTATAATTTTAAATATATATATATATATATAGTTAAAGCTATAATTATTTTTTAAAATATATAAAGTACGTAATTATAGTAATAAATTTAGTATTATAAACTTAAAAAAAAAAAGCTATTTACTTTTTTACTAATATTATATATCTCTAATAATTATCTAAATATACATTAAACACAATTTATTAAATAAAAATTGAAAATTGTAGTAAAGAAATTCTTTAAGTAAAAATTAAGATATTATATTTTTCACGTAACTCTAAAAATTTAAGGAAAGTAGATAATAAGTATATTAAGAAACTTATAATATCATTAAAAGCTAGAAATAAATAAAAGATTTCATAATTTTAAAGTTGTATTCTTATTATTATTAATTAGTATTAACTTAAGAATACTATTATAGCTTTAAAATTTTCTATTAAATAATTATTAAATATATGTAACTACTTAAAATTAAATTTTCTAGCTAGCTTTTAATTAAAATATTTCTATAAATAATACTAAATTAAAGTAACTATAAATATTTATTTAAGTAGCTACTAAATTATGAATTTATATTTTATAAGTAAAAACTCTTTTTTATATAAAAATAGATTCTTATACTTTTAACTAGATTTTAATAACAATTTAAAAACTTAACTTATTAAAGAGTACTTCTTTAAAAAAATAACTAAATAATAGCGAAATATACTTTAAAATTTAAAAACACTAAATATCTAAAACTCTATATTTTAAAAACTAGTAATAAGCTTATTTATACATAATATCTAAATATAAAGTTAAAAACTTAAAGTAAATATTTTGTCGCAAAAATTACATATATGTATTTAATTTTTAGTTAAATATTTTAGTATTAAAATAAAGTATATAATTAAGTTTGTTATATAAAATTTTTGCTATAAAATACTATAAAGTAAAAATTTTACTTAAAGTAGTTTTTCCTAACTATAAAAGAGTATTAGAAAACTTAATTAATACTAACTTAAATAGCATAGCTCTACTAAATTCAAGTTACTAAATATAGTAGAAAATTTCAAAAAGCTAAGTTTTATTTATTTTTTACTTTTTTAAAATCTTTTTTACTAAATATAGATTATACTTTTACTAAATTTTAAGAGTATACATAATTTAAGTTAGTATTAATTAATTATTTTTTTAGCTATTTATTATTATCAAAAACTACTTTAGCATTAACTATAAGTACTTTTAATTACTAATTATACTAAATAAAAAAACTTCTATTACTTTAAATATATTAAAAAAGTTTAAACTAAGATTTTTTTTAACATAAAAGTAAAGTAAAACCTAAATAAAACTACTATAAAAGTTTTAAAACTTATTACTTTAAATATATATAAAATTAATAAAAAACTTTTATATAGTTAATTATGTAGTAATAAACTTTTTAATACTTTTAATAAGTAAAAGTATAAAGTTATATAAATAAAAGTACTATCTATTTTTATAAACTACTTAATTTCTTTTTTTAATAACTACTTTAAAAATGTTAACTGCTTTTAAGGTTTTATTAAGTACATAAAAGTACTTATAAAATTATTACTAAAAAATTCTGTATTATCTACTTTTTTAAAAGTATTTAAAAATAGAAATTAATAAGTTAACTAATATATAGTTTAAAAATCTGAGTTTAGATTTATATTTAAGCAAAAAAAAATTATTCTGAAGCTAAAAAATTTCTTAAATAAAGAAAATTTCATACTTTAATAAATATAAATTATAATTATACACTACTTTAAAGTAAAACTAAACTAGAAATTTAGTAAAATAATTTTATATAAAATTATTACTTATACTTATTAATTAAGATTTAAATTTATACTAAATCTTAGCTTAATTTAAAAGTTTACTAATAAGTAAATTACTTATAAAGTTTTACTAAAAGTTTAGAAACTAAATTACTTTAAATATAATATTATTGCCTTTAAAACCTATATAAAGTAAATAGTTAGATTTTTTCCTATAATTAAAATATTAATAAAAAAAGTAAAAAAATATATTTATAGTTAATAATAATAACAAGCTACTTAAAATATATAGAATTTTAAAATTAAAAAACTATAAATAAAATAAGTTACACAATACTAATAAGTAATAGTATTTTAAAATAATATTTTATTTTTATAAATTTATATATTTTACTTTTTTAAATAAACTAGCCTATATTATTAATTATAATATAACTTATAAATAAATGCAATTTCTTAAGTAAAAAATACTTAAAGTAGAAATTAAAAAGAAAAATATAAAAATTTACTAAGTACTAGTAATTTACTTAGTAAAGTAAAGAAATAAAAAGTAAAAACAAGCTTAGTAAAAAAAAAAATAAAAAAAAAATAAAAAAAAATAAAAAAAAATCCTAGCTTAACTATATAAATAAAAATAAATAAAAAATATTAAGTAGCTTAGTTATTTAAATAAAAATAAGCTAAAAAAAATAGCTAGTTTAGCTAATTAAATAAAAGTAAGCTAAAAACATTATTAGCTTAGCTAGTTAGATAAAAATAAGCTAGAAAAATAGCTAGTTTAAGTAATTAAATAAAAATAAACTAAAGAAAATTAGCTTACTTAACTAACTAAAAAAAAAAAAAAAATTAAATAAAGAAAAAAAGAAACTGGATAATAAAGTAAAATAAATGTAGATAAACTAAGTAAAAGCTATTTAAAAAAAAAATTATAAAAATATAATTTAATAAAAAGTTACTTACTAGCTTATAAAACCTAAGTTAAAAGAAGTTATATAAAAAGAAATCTAAACTTCTAAAAAGTAAAAGTACTATATAATAAAAACACTATAAATAAACTACTTAAATTAATGTAAAGAAAGCTATAAAACCTATAAATTAAAAATAAATAAAATTAGGTAGTAAACTTATATTTTACTAAATAATACCAATTTTCTAGTAAAAGTAAGTAGTAGTAGGCCTAGCTAGTAAATTAAAAAAAAATAGAAATAAAAATAAACTAAAAAAGCAAAAATATAGAAATAAGCTAAAAAAGTAGAAAAGTAGAAATAAACTAAAGTAGTAAAAAAATAGAAATAAGCTAAAATAGTAAAAATATAAAAATAAGTTAAGATAGTAAAAAAGTAGAAATAAGCTTAAAAAGTAAAAAAGTAGAAATAAGCTAAAATAGCAAAAAAGTAAAATAAGCTAAAAAAGTAAAAAAAATAGAAATAAGCTAAAAAAAAAAATAAAAAAGTATATATAAGCTAAAGTAGTAAAAAAAAAATTGAAATAAACTAAAATAACAAAAAAGTAGAAATAAACTAAAAAAAATAAATTTTGAAATAAACTAACATAGTAAAAAAGTAAAATAAGCTAAAAAAAAATAGAAAAATAGAAATAAGCTAAAGTAGTAAAAAAGTAAAAATAAGCTAAAAAAAAAAAATTTACGCTAAATAAGAAAAGTAGAAATAAACTAAAAAGAAGTAGAAACTATTTAAAAAAGAGTAAAAACTAACTAATAAAAAGTAGAAACTAGCTAAAAATAAAAAGAAATAAGCTAAAAAAAAAAAGTAAAGAAAGCTAGCTAAAAAGAAGAAATAATAACTAGTAGAAAAAGAAAAAAAGTAAGCTAAAAAAAAAAGTAAACTAAGTAAAAGCTATTTAAAGTAGATAATATCTAAAAAATATATATAAGTAAAAAATAGAAACTTTTTGTAAAAATATAGTATAATAAAGAAATACTTACTAACCTATTAAAACCTAATAAAAAAAGAAATATAAAAAGAAATTTAACTTCTTAAAAAGTATAGGTACTATATAAAAAAAGAAATATAAATAAATTACTTAAATTAACTTAAAGAAAGTTATAAAATTTATAACTAAAAAATAAGTAGAAAAAAGCTAAGTAGAATTAAGTAAGTAAACTTATACTTTACTAAATAATACTAATTCTTTAGTAATTAATACTTATAATTTTAATACTTTTTATTTTAATTAACAAGTAGACGCTTAAAAAGTTTAATATAGTCTTTAAATTAATTTCTTTAAACTATTAGTAATAAAGAAAGTAAAGTATAATAATTTATTATATAACTATAATAGTGCTGTTCGCTTTGCTTGCTGTAGACTATATAATATTATAACTAGCTACGCTAGCCACAACTTAGTGCAGAGCTTAGAGTATAGCTAGCTTACGCTTAAGTTATATACTATCCTATTTAGAGATAAGCCCCCTTTATACCTCTTCTCTTCCCATCTTAGTATAGCTAAAATAGAGCTAACTTATTCTATTAACCTGTATTTATACTATAACGCGTGAAGACTAAGCCTATTATTACATTACACTAAGATCTCTCTAACTCGGCCGGATGATGGCGACACAATATCAAGATCAAACCGCGTGATTAATAAGAGCATTTAATTCATTAATAACTACACTTAGAGAATTAATTACACGACTACGCCGAGTCGTTAGTTCGTTAACCATATGATCTCCACCGGAAAGCCCTATAGCAGTAGGCAATTAAAACCCTAAGTAATAGCCTATATAAGCCCTACGCGGCAGGCCTCAAAAGCGACTCAGTAAGTAACCGGAAGACCTACAGCAGTAGGCAACGTACCCATTAGATTAGAAGAGAGCTACAAGAGCTCTAGTAAACTCCCCCCTCTCTTTTATTATCTTTTTTCTACTAGAGAAACTGATCCCTGTGAGTACTACTAGCTTACTTTCTTTTTACTAAAGAAACTAACTTTTATCTTCTCCACGCCAGAGAAACCAACTCCTGTGAGCACTACCAGCTCGTCTTCTTCACGCCAGAGAATCAGCCAATCACTTCACCCTACTAGGGGCCAGAAGCTCTATACATATACAAGAACAGATAGGTTAGGACCATGGGAAAGCTCTCTACGCTAGAGATGAGGGTCGATCCTAAGACAACAGCCACTAGCAACAACTACACGCCTATCCCTAAGTTACTCAGGTGTGCCGCCACATACTACCCTAATAACGTGATTGGAGAAGACTATACCATCAAGAAGCTCCGCATCCAGGCACGACATGACAAGAAACCCTTCGTGGCTACTACTAAGAGCACTACCTAGGGAACTGACATCTACGAGCCTCAGGAGATAGAGGTTACGCTTCCTACCCTAATGATCCTTAATCAAGCGATAATCGCTAGCGAGCTAGAGCGTAGCTATCTCAAAGTACTCACATCTTGCGACCATGCTAATACGCTAGGAAAAGCGCTCAACACGGCCGAAACTAAGCTTAACGAGGCTAGAGATAAGCTTGCTAAGCTTCATCAGCTATTAAACAACACGCTCAAGCGCGTAGCAGATTAAGAGAACGAGATTAAGACACTAAGAATACAGATAAAGAAACTTACGTATAATATATACTTCTTCCTCTCTGCAAAGGCCAGCCTAGCGCTATTGTTAATACTAGTAAAAAAAACACACTTCACAGCTCTACTACAGACCCCTTAGAACCAGGCTAGCTATATAGCTATAGGACCTGATAATGGTTCTAATATAGGAGATCTTAGTAACTAAACTCCTTAAGTATTATCTTATATACTAGCCACTTTATTAGCTATGCCTACTGTAGGCAGCTATTAAGGTAATAGCTACTTAGCCTAATTCCCTAATCTACTAATACTTAAAAACAGTAAGAATATTACCTTTAATTAATAAAGAGATATCCTAGAGGATAAGGTACGCACTAACTAAAACTAATTTACTAAAGCTAGTAAGTAAGCTATTTAGGAGAATATTATCTTTTATATATATATATATATACAGAGAGTCCTGCTAACTAGTATCTCTTAATACTTATATATATAATAAAAAAGAGTAAGCAGCTAGTTAGCTACTAGTATATAATAAATTATCTAAAAAAAACGTATAATAACTTATATAAAAGACTTAACGCTTACTGTGATTTCTAAAAGCTCTATCTTAAAAATCCTACTAACTTTATTATATTTTAAGGTGATTTTTTTTGCCTAGCTTAAGAACACAGCCTGCCTGTAGACTAATAGGTGGAAGAATTCTATAAGAAGCTTCTAAACGCTTTATATACACAGATAGGCATCTATTAACAGCAGTATTATAACTAGTATAATAAGTATATAAACTTAGTTTAAGACTTTACTAGAGAGTTGGCTCTCAGCGCTAGGAAAGCTACTAAGTAGATTAATAGAAAAATTAAAAAGATTTAGCTATTACTAATTTAGTAGTCTTACTTAGAAATTAAGTGCTTAACTTATATAATAGTTACTATTATCTACTAATACCTATCTCTAAGCTAGCTAGTTACTATAATTACGGGAAACCTAGTTACTTTATAAAAGACTACTAACTACTTATTTAAGCTATAGCTAAAGTAATTAAGCCTATAGATACTAATAAAAAACTTTATATACTTTAGGATACTAGTAATAATAAGGAGTTTTAGCTTACTATAGAAGAACTATTAGGAAAAGACTTACTTTAAGGGAAGTTTCTTTTCTAAGATTATCTCTTAAAGCTATTAACTAGTTTAACTCTTACTAACTACTATTTAGTGAACTGGCTTTTACCTTATCCTGCTATATCTCTACTAATAAACTAGCTATTAAGTTAAGTAGCTTTTTTAATACTAGAGCTAGTAGTTTTATTCTAATACACCTAAAGCATATACGCGCTATTAAGAAAGGGCTTAAAATAAAAACTTACTAGATAAAATCTATCCCCCTAGCTAGCTATAATAATAGACTAAATAAATAAGTAAATAAGTACTTTTAGGCTAATCTAGTACTAGATAACTACTATTTATTAACTTATTTTATTTTTTATAATACTAGCTGCCACGACCTTATGATTGGCTATAAGCTATTTAAAGATATAAGTATATTAATTAACTATAAAAAGTAAGTGCTTAAATAGCTAGATAATAAGCTAATTAACTATAAGCATAATATTATTATTTTAATGTAAAGCTTATTAACTAAAATTAACCTCTTATACTAAGCTAATACTAACTAACGTGATAAGTTAATAAATGTAGTGATTCTATAGTGCACTTATAAGCCACTCTAGCGCTTATCTTAACGTGTTATATACTAAGAAAATTTTAAAAAAATAAAAGAGTAGCTTTACCTATAATAGTAGCTAGAGCTAAATAAGTAAACTCTTTGTTTTTAATTTATTTCACACAAAAACCTCTCTAAAGCAGGTCTTAAAATTAATACTATAAAAGCTATTATTTTTATAATATATATATAGTAGAAGGAAACTATACTAGAGCACACTAGCATTTATAAAGTAAATAAACTTATTTAAAACTATAAGAATCTTATAAGAAAGTCTTTCTTTTAAGGCCCTAAAGACTTTTTAGTAAAACCTTTACTAAAAGGGCCCTATTAATTAAATAAGAACCTTATAAAAAAAAAGAAACTTTAATAGCTTATTAAGTAGAAACTATTTTACTTTAGCTATACCAGCATAACTTAGGTTTACTTCTTAAAAAAAGACTTAAATATACTATCCCTATATTATAAAGATATTAATTATAATATTAAACTAATAGCTAAGAACACGCTAATATTAAGTCTATTATATAATATATCTCTTAAGCAGCTATAGCTTATTAAAACCTATCTAAATAATTACTTTAGACAAGGGGTTATTACTTATAGTGATACTTTATATACTTTTTTAGTACTATTTACTAAGAAGCTTAAAAAAGAATAGTGCTTTTATATTAATTACTATAAGCTTAATACTATTATAAAAAAAGACGCTTATTTAATCCTGCTAATTTAAAAGACTCTTATTTGCCTAGCACGTATAAGAGTATTTACTAAGCTTAATATATAATAGATTTTCTATTATATATATCTAAATAAGAATATAGAGGACCTAATTATGTTCTATACTTAGTATAGGAATTATAAGTATTACGTGCTACTATTTAGTCTTTATAATAGCCCTACTATATTCTAGTATTATATTAATAAAATGTTTTATAGTCTACTAAATGACTTCTATACTGCTTATCTTAATAATATTTTAATTTACTTTAAAAACCTTCTATAGCATAAGGAGCATGTTACTTATGTACTAAAATATCTCTAGAATATAAACCTCTAAGTAGATATTAAGAAGAGTAAGTTTACTATTACTAGAATAAAGTTCCTAGGTCTTATTATTAGCACAGAAAGGATCTAAAAAGACTTTAAGAAAATTACTACTATATAAAAATAGCTAGTACTTATATTAGTTAAAAGCCTATAATTTTTCTTAAGATTCTGTAATTTCTACAGAGCTTTCCTAAAAAACTATAGATATATTATTTAACTACTTACTAAGCTACTTAAGAAGGGTATATAGTATACTTTTAGTAAATATAAGCTAGTAGTCTTCTAGTAAGCTAAAGATCTAATACTATTAGATAATATTTTAGTTTACTACTTATCTTATTACTAGACGCGTATAGAGATAGACGTAAGTAATAGAGTTATTATAAAAATACTATTATAGCTTTAAGAGAATAGTCTTTAATAACTTATAGTTTTCTACTCTAAGACTATAAGTAAGCCCTAGATGAACTATAATATATATAATAAAAAAATATTAGTTATAATTTATAGCCTCTAAGAATAGTGCTTATAGCTTATAGGCTTGTAGACTATAGAGTTATTTAGTACCCTAACTAACTACCACGCGCTAAAGTACTTCTCTATAAAGTAAAAGCTTACTTTCTACTAGATATATTAAGTAATAAATATAATAAACTATTACCTAATACTTATTTATTACTCTAGTATAGCTAATATAGTAGCTAACACGCTCTTACGTAAGTAAGAGAAACTAAAGACCTAAAAAAATAAAAATAAAATAGCCTAAACACGTGCCTTTCTTTTAGTAGAGTAAATTAATATTAGCTTTATTAAGACTATAAGTAATAACCTAGCTGCGCTGTTAGTAAGAGGCATGCTAGCTATTAATATAATTAAAGTAATTACTACTAATACTTTTATAGCTTTACTATCTCTAAATAACCTTTACTTACTAATTAATTATATTATTAAGGTGAATTATAGCTATGAGAGTTTATAGCTATTTTAAGAGTACACTCTCTCTAGTAACTACCTAGCATAAAAACTTAACTAAAGCTTTTTTATATACTACAGTAAGCTAGTAGTTCCTACTATATACTTTTTAAGAATCTATTTTATTTAAGCTATTCATGCTACCTAGGTGATTATTTACTTAAATAAAAGAAAAATAAATAAGCTATTTTATAACCGCTACTACTAGAACCGCATGAGTAAAAATATAGATAACTATATAGCTATATATAAAGCTTATAAATAAAGCTATATATCTTATAATAAGACTTTAGGCTTACTTAAATTACTACTAATTTCTAAGTAAGTATAGTAAGACGTCTCTATAGACTTTAAGTTCTTCTTTTTAGATAAGAAAGAATATAACTATGCTTTTATTATTATAGACTGGCTAAGTAAGTACTACTTTTTATTATCTTATTATAAAACCACTATAGCTACTTAAGCAGCTAATATGTACTATTACTATATCTAGTAAGTATTTAGTTTACCTAGATTAATAGTTTCTAATTATAGTCCTTAGTTCACTTTAGTATTTATAAATAAGCTATGCTAATTAATAGGAATTAAGTAAAAGCTCTTAATACTATATCACTTCTAAACTAACAGGAATACTAAGGTTTTAAACTAGTACATTAACTAGCACCTACGCTTATTTGTTAACTATTATTAGAATAACTAGTTAGACTTACTACCCTATATAAACTAGACTTAAGTAATTCTATTACATAAGACTACAAGCTTATTACTCTATTAAATTGAGTTTAGTTACTAGCTAATCTATTACTGGGACTGGGAGGAACGTATGAAGGTATTTACTATAGTCTGTAAATAGATATCACGTGAGGAAGCATAGAGCTACGCTAAAGCTTACTATAATATAATAAAGCTAGCTATAGAGATAGCTTAATAAGAAATTGCTTAAGTATAAGAGTAATAGGCTTAACAGGCTAATAAGAAGCACTATAAGCTAGACTTTTCTATAGGAGATAAGGTATACGTTATACTTAAGAACTTTACTACTAGTTAACCTAGCTAGAAGCTAGACCAGCAGATGTACAGACCTTATCCTATTATAAACATAAAGAAACATTTCTATCACCTTAAGCTGCCGCTATACATGTGTATACTTAATATCTTTTATATAAACTATTTATAAAAAGCTTCTACTCGCTTACTATCTAGCTAAATTAAATCTAAGGAACCGCCTATTAAGGTCAACGGGTATTCTAAGTGGCCAGTATAGGAAATCCTTAATAGCTGCTTATTCCATAGCTGACTATAGTATAAAGTATTCTGGCTAGCTTATAATCTAGATCCTGCTTAGTATAACACCTAAGGCTTTATAAACGCCCTATATAAGGTAAGAGACTATCACGAGGTCTATCTAGAGAAGATAGGACTACTGGCACGACTAGACGCCTAGTTAAAAGCATATAAAGCAAAGAAAGATCTAGAAGTAACAGAGGAGAATAACAAGGCAGCTTTAAAGACAAGAGTAGTATAGAAATTAGTAAGGAGAAGACTATAACCTAAAGACTCAAAAACAAGCCTCCCTTAAAGAAGGGGTAATATAACAGTACTGCTTACTTTACTTACTATAGGCTATATAATATTATAACTAGCTACGCTAGCTATGATCTAGCGCAGAGCTTAGAATATAGCTAGCTTATACTTAAGTTATACACTACCCTATTTAGAGGCGAGCCCCTTTTGTACCTCTTTTCTTCTTATCTTAGTATAGCTAAAATAGAGCTAACTTATTCTATTAACCTGTATCTATATTATAACGCGTGAAGACTAAGCCTATTATTATAATAACACACTTTTACTAGCACTTTTAAGTTACTTTATAAAAGCTTTACTAACTTTTCTTTTTTTCTTTTTTTAAACTAGAGTAGCTTTAATATAGTATTCTATTACTTATAACTACTTATAATTACATATAAGTTTATGTTAGCCGTAATATAAAGTAACTAGTAATAAAGTATATAAAAAAGTATAATAGTATATAAATATATAATATAAACTTTTATAAGCTAAATTCTTATATATATTTTGAAAATATTATAGTAAATAAAACAAATACTATACTTTTAATTCAAGGATTAAAAAAAACGTTATTAAATTTTTAAATACTTTTAGAATATATAATAAGTTATAAACTAAATTAGTAGCTAGCTAAGTTAACTTAGTATTTAATTTACAAATTAAGTATAAAAAAATAAGTTTAAGTATAAAAAAAGTTACCTATAATTTCAAATAGAACATTCTAATAAGCTAAATAATAAAAATCAGAAATTTACTTTATGTTTTATATTTTAATTATAACTAGTTTTTATAATAATTAGATAAAGAGTTAAAGTAATTAAAGCTTAGTAACTTTAAGTTAAAAAAAAGTTTTTTTTAGATATATTCCCTAGCTAATTATAATAACTTAGAAGCTAAAAAACTTAATTAAGTATAGTTATATTTTTATTTTATAAATAGAAGTTTATTATTAATTATATAAGTATTTAAAGTAATTAATAAAAGCAAAATAAATAACTACTATATTAAAATTAAAATTACGTAAATGTAGTTAAATTTTAAAAGTATAATTATAATTTTAATTTTAAAGATAACTACAATTAGAAATTTTACTAGAGCAAGAAACTAAATATAAAATTTTATATTATTTATTTTATAATTTTAATTTAAACTAAGGCCTATTTTAACTAATTATTATTTTTAAATTATTATTATCATGTAATTATTTATTTTATTTAATTATTCGTTTTATTTAATTATTTATTTTATTTAATTATTCATTTTATTTAATTATTTATTTTATTTAATTATTTAATTATTTATTTTATTTAATTATTTATTTTATTTAATTATTTATTTTATTTAATTATTCATTTTATTTAATTATTCATTTTATTATTGTTTAATTATTATTTTTATTTTAATTATTATTATTATTTAATTATTCATTTTATTTAATTATTTATTTTATTTAATTATTAATTTTATTTAATTATTAATTTTATTTAATTATTAATTTTATTATATATAAAGATATAATAGTTTATAAATAATAGTAATTAATTTATTAGTACAGTTACTATATTACATTAAGTACAAAAAAGCTTAAAATAAATAAAAAATAAAAAATTTTAAAAATAAAAAAAAAGCCTTTTAAATAAAAGTAAAAAGCTATTTAATAACTATAGTACTAACATCTCTAATTTATTACATTATAATATTAAATATTATAACTATAATATTACTAAACCCTTTTTTTTAGTCTTTAAACTTTAAGAGTATAGTAAGTGCTTTTTACTCTTAATTATAAAAAGTACTAATACTATTAAAACTAAAACTTATTTACTTTTAATTATAAAAATACTAGTAGATTTTATTTAAGTAGTAAAAAGTAGCTAGCTAAATATTCTCTTTTATAACTTTTTAATATATAATAATTTAATTCCGACTATTACTATAAAAATAAATATATATAAAAGCTAAATAAAGTTAAAAAGTAAAATAAAGTAGTTATTTAATATATAAAAATAATATACTAAAAGTTATAAATTAAGAATTATTAAAATGTTAGTATTTTAAAGTAATAAAGCCTATATAAAGTAATTAATAAATTAGTTATATTAAATGTTTATATAAAAAATATTACGTATAGTAATTATAAATGTTGTATAATAAAGTTTAAAAAAGTAAATAACTATATATATAAAAATAGTAAAAATGAAATAAGTAAATTTTAATATAAAGTACTTTAAAATTACTTTAAAATATATGTTTTAGTATAAATAATTTCTAATACTCTAATAAGTATTTTACTTTTTCTTTTAATAGTAAAGTAATTTAATTTTTTAATACTTATAGTAAAATAAAAGTACTAGATTTATTAGAGTTTATTTTAAACTATTAGTGTTAATACTAATACTTAAAACTAGTTTTAGTACTTAGAGTTTTACTTACTAAAATAAAATATCTAATTTTAGTAAAAAATAGGTTTTATAAAAAAGTTAGGTAGTATATTTTATTATATTTAGCTACTAAGCCTAAAATATTTTAATATATTATGTTATATAATTTAATATAAGTTAAGTAGTTTAATATACAAAATTTTTAAAAAAAATTATAAAATTAAGGTTTTTTTTAAATACTAGAAAACTATTAAAAAATTAAAAAAAAAGTAATAATTATTTAACTATTTAATAAACTAGTACCTTTATATAAAAAGTTAACTTATAATAGTACTATAGTTTAGTAAGTAAAAAAGTATATATATTACTAATTAATAAAAACTCTTTATACTAAAAGAAATTTATTATTTACGTATTTTAACTTTTTTTTCTATAATTTTATGTAGTTATAACTAGTATCTTATTACTCTTTAAATATTTTACTTAAAAATTAAATATATAGTTAAAAAAATATAATACTTTTATAATACTAGTAATTTTTTTATAGTATTAAAAACTATACTAGCTTTATACTTTACTTTATTATAATAATTTACTTACTTTTAAATCTTATAACTTTCTAATAATAGTTTTATATACAAAAAATACTTAGTTATTAAAAAAGTAAATTCTAAGAGTTTTTTTGTATAAACTAATAGTATATAGTAGTATACTATTTTAATAAAAAAGCTTAACTATATTATACTAGTTACATTATATTTTTGCTATACTTAATATAGTTAGATTTTAGCTTATTTAGTTATATATAGTACTATTAATAAAATACTATATAAAATCTATATATTTAGTATAAATATATTATACTTTAATAGTTATACTATACTAACTAAAGCTAGTAATTACTTTATTTAAAAGTATTAAATATAAATAGTAACTTTACATAAATTTTTATACTATACTTAATATAAAGCTAATAATAACTTACTAATATTATAATAAAATTTATAAGCTTAAAAAAACTATTTTATAAGTTTTAATAATAAAAAAAGCTTAATAGTAGTACTATGGTATAAAAAACCAGTTTTATAATAAAATAAAGCTCTTTATAAATTAAGTGTAAAAAGTATTAATGTAATAGTAATTTTTAAGTATAATAATAGCTATATATCTAAAAATACTTATACTATATAGCTATTATAAATGTTTAGTAGATTTAAACATATATGTAAAAATTTATCTATTTAAAGTTAAAGTACTTATAATTTTTTTATTAAAAAGGTTTTTTATTATATAAAAACTAATGTTATATAAAGTAGTTTACAATATAGAGCTTTAATCTACTTAGTTTTAAGTTTAAAAAAATACTAGTATACTATATATTATAAGTATGCTTTTTAAACGTAGTTAATTTATTAATAATACTTTATTTATAAGCCTAGTATTTAGTATATATAATACGCTGACTATTATAAAATAGATTTTACTTTAATAAATTTATAAAATACTTTTATTAATTAAAAATAGTTAAAGTAAAAACCATAAAACAACTTATATTTTATATATTATTAAAGTTTTATAAAATAATTAAATTTATTATAATATAATTAAATTTATTTGTATTTAATTAAGTAAGAAAGTTAATATTAAATATAAATAAAGTTTCTTAAAAAAATTTTAAAATAGTAGTTAAGTTTACTTTCTTAATAAATTTCTTGTAGTTAAGTAAATAAAAGTATATAATTAAAATATTATTAGTACTAGTACAGCTATTACTTTTGTTAGAGTTTTAACTAGCTATTAAACTAAAAACTAAAATTAGGCTTAAATCTATAAATATAGGAAGTATTATAAAAGTAAAAATAATAAAAGAGTATATTTTTACTTAGTATAATATAGCTCTAAAAAAGTTTAAAATAAAATATTTTTATACTTAAACTTACTAACTTTTTTTAAAAATATCTATATAATAAAAACTAAAAAAGTCTACTATTAAAAGTATATTATAAATTTTTATGCTACTATAAAACCTATTATAGTACTTATGAAACTATTTTAATTTTAATTTAAATTATATAGCTATATTAATTAAAAGTTACTTTTATTAGTTATATTTTAATAGTTTTTTTTATAATATTTTTTTAATTAGTTATATTACTTTTATTACTATTATACTATTTATATTAATTAACTAATACTTATAGCTTTACTAAAATCATTATATAAAGTATAATAAAAATAACTATTAAGTAGTACTTTTTTAACTTTATAAAAATACTTAAAAAACACTTTTTACTTAACTAAATAAATAATAATATAATTATTTAATATTTTATGTTTATTCAGCAAAATTGGCAAAATACTTATTTTATTATTAAAAAATATATTATTAACTTTTCTTAATATATAAAAAGTACTAAACATAAAAAATAAAAAATTATATAAATTATATTAAATAACAAGAAATACTTTTAAGTTCTTTAATATATGAAAAATAAACTTTAAAATAGTAAATAGTAAACTTAATATTTTAAAATTTAATATTTAAAATATAATAAATTATTATAAAAAATATAGTAAAAGTAAAGCTTTATATACTATAACTACATAGTTTTTAAACTATAAATAATTAAAAAGAACTATATTTAACTACATATAATACTTATTTAAGTAAGAAATTAAGTTATTTAATTTAAACTATCTAAAATACTATTTTTAATATATTTCTTTACTTTCTAAAATTAATAGAAGTTTTAAAATTATTTTATTTAATAAATATAAAAAATATACTATGTATTTATAACTATAATAAAATCTAGTTTTAGTTTAATAGTAAAGTATAGTATAAGTTTTAGTATAGATTTTAATATTAGTAAAATACTTTAATTACAATTTTATATTAGTTTGTATTTAATTAAAGTACTTAAAATATAGCAGAAATTAATTAAAGCTCTAATTATATTAATTTAGTATTTAAGCTTTTTTTTATAGTATATGATTTAAAAAATATTTATATAGTAGTTAAGTAACACGTTTTTATTTTAAGTTATATTTAACTAGTTCTAATTTCTACTCTATTTTACTTAAATTAAAAGTAAATAAACTAAGTTACTTTTTTATATTTTTAGTTTTAATTATATTAAAAAACTTAGCTTGTAACTTTAGTAGCTTCTTTTTTTATTTTCTTTTTAATATATTTTAAGTTTAAGTTAGTTTACTTATATAAGTTATAGATTTTACTTTTAATTACTTTTACTTTTTTAAAAATTTTATATATTTATTATACTTCTTTAAAAAAAAACGATTGTATTGCTTTTAAAGCTCTATAATTAGTAAATATATTTTAAGTAAATTAACTTCTAAATTAGTAAACTAAGTAAAAGTTTATAAATTAATATTATAACTTATATAAGTTATAAATTTAAAAAAAGTTTTTATAAAAAATACTTGAAAAAATAGCTTACATATTATATTAAATGTACTTATTAATATAAGCTTAAAAGATTTTAGTATTTTAATAGCTTATAACTTATTATAAATAAACTTAAGTTATAATAGTATTAACTACTTTGCTAAATTTATGTTAAATATTATAAAAATTAAGAATTTTTATTATACTAGCTATAAAATCTAGTTAGTAAATATAGAAACCAAAGTATAATAGTATAAAAGTTTTTTATTTAAAGTTTAAATTCTATTTAAAAGTAAAAACTATTTACTAAAATATTAGTTTATTTTTTTATATTTTCTTTTATTTTAGGTGCATACTTTCTTATACTAAATTAATATAAAGCTAAAATATTTATTTTATAAATATAAATTCTAGCTAAAAAAAAAATTATTAAGAATTTTAAAAAAAATTTATATATTATTAAATTGAAAATAAGATAATTAACTTTATAAAAATAATAAATCTTTTTATATTCTTATTAGTAGCTATAAAAAGAATTTGCCTATATAATAGTTACTATTTAGAATTTTGCTTAAATTTTTTATAAATTGTAAATTTATTTTTATAATAAAAAAAATTCTCTTACTTTTTAAGTTTAAAAAAAATAAGTATAATATACTTATAGTATAAAGCTTTAATAACTTTATTTAAATTTAAAAGTTTTTTATTAGTATTAAGAGTAGTATTATTATTACTATTACTATTATTGTTATTATTATTTTTATATATATTACTATTTTTATAACTTTAAAGGCATACTTATTTACTACTTTTATATTTTCTTTTATATAAACTAGCGCCTTTTATTGAAATACTATATATATATAAATAAGTATTAAAAACGTAAATTAGAGTATTTATTATATATCTAGAAATATTAAGGTGTCCCAAACCTAGTAATAATAAAAAATTAAAAAAAATATTATTTATGTTTATAACTAGCTTTTCATTTATAAATGTGTTGAGATTATACTCTTTTGTTATAAACCTATTAATATACTATAATAGTTAGTAAGTTTTCATTAAATATTTAGGGTATTAGTTATATATTATTAATTTCTTTTCTTCATACTTTTAGCTAATTTTGACTAGTGTATTTCTGATAAAGCTGCTACCAATATTTGAATTTCTAACAAATACTTGTTCTCTTTTAGGAACGGAAGTTGTTTAAATTCTACTTAAGAAAAAGTATAACATCTTGTTTCGAAATAGTCTTAATTAGCGAAATAGGGTTTGCTTCGATATTCTGGTAGTGTCTAGAGAAACTTAACATTATGAGCTATAACCTAAAGCATGAAATTTACCTCACCCATCTCTCCGAGATCTCATTTACATTATTCGTTGTTGACGGTGAATGGTTGCTCTTCACAGTCCCTATCCTTCTAAGATCTTTGCGGAGTTTTTGATAATGCTCAACTGAAAATTTGGGTTTGGGTTGTGGTTTCTGTCGCTGAATAGTCCGGCATCTTGATTTAGTTGGTCTGTGCCGTTAAGTAGGCATGTATCCGTACGCTTCCTTGATTGCAGATGGTTACACGTATACCGGCGGTCCAGGAGGAAGGTGGAGAGGCGCTTGACAGCTACTAGTGTGATATCGATTACAGATCAATAGGACAGACCGACAGCAGACCACACAGAATGGGCTGCTAAATGTAATAGGAGCCCGCATCAAATGAGAGCAGGAAGGGGGAGCTGTATAGTATGAGGGGGTGCGAGCAAAGACGGCGGGTTGATGGAGGGCGAGCGAACGCGCGTCAGGCTTCTCTGGGTGTAGACAAGGCGATATTCCAGCGAGGCGGGCATGGCGGAGGAAGCGTCGACAATATATCGACAGGATGGATGTGGGTCCATTTTTGGGCTCGTTCAGTTGTTGTGAAATTTAGAACCCAGGAAGCATGAAAGCATGGGGCGGTGCAGCAGCTAGCCAATAAGAGCTGACGGGGTTGCAAGGGTTGGACTTGGCACTTTGGGTGCAAGTGACTCCAAAAGCGGCGACAGAAAACCCCCAAAAAAGGAGTCAGAAGTCCCCGGACATAGAGTTACTGTGGTAAAGTAGCCCTCTTCGCCCGAATTCTTATCCCATATGTAATTATTGATGTTTTCAGCTGCCGTAGGGTCTTCAACGATGGCTCCTTCTGCCGTGGCGTCATTTTGGTTGCGAATTTGTCAGCAAATAGACCTCGTGGGCATGTAAACACATACCTGCTTGCCTCCTTTTAGACACCTTTATCCGGGCCTTCTATATATAATAACCGCAATTAACTAGAGCTTTATTTGCATCCTTACCTTTAAAATACCGCTGAGCTTACTAAACATACGCTTACAATCAGCGCTTAATGCAGGTGTTATAAGGGTATTAAAGGCTATCTTTAATAGGCGTAGGCACTAAGTGAATAAGCACATATAGTACTAGATAAAGTCTTTAGCCAAATGGTGTTATTATTAAAAGGCTTTAACTTCGCGTATATTTTATACTCCTTAGCCTTACCATTAACGCGATTCTCCTTATCTCTTATAGTAGTATATTTCTTAATAATATCTAATATCTTATCGTTAACTCGCGCACGGTTCTGCGGTAGAGACTAATTAATTCTGTTATTACAATACGTAACTTATAAGGCTTTAAATATTTTATTAAGTTTTAGTAATAACTTAGGCTTATTCCCTCACGTATTTATATAATAAAGCTTATACAGAAGATATAAGAGAATATCTGCATAATAAGCTTATAAATTAATATACTTTTTATAGCACTTATATAGCTTACTATACTTTAAGTTAATATTAATTTAGTAGTAAACCTATAGTAAGTAAAGCTTATTATAGTCTAGTTTTCTAAATTAATTTTTCTCTACTTTGTATAATTGTAATATGTTACCGGGAATAGAGCTTATAGAGATTAAAAGACTAAGTAAAATTATATTAAGAACCTAAAAATCTAGAGAGTAAGTAGAAGCTATATATAGTAGAATAATACTAAGCTAATAGATTTTATATTCTATTAATAAGAAATTACTTTTCTAGTAATATAACATAAAGTTAAAAGTAAGCATAACTTTTTAAATTAGCTTAAATTAGTTATATTTACTTTTCTTATAAAGCCAAGACCTTAAAACGTTTATAATAAAAATTAAAGAAATTAATAATATATTAATTAATAGTACTTTAGTTTTTTAATATAGCTCTACTATTTATTTTTGTAATAAAGAATATTTAGCTTTTTAGAATTTTTTACTTTACATACTAAGCTACTATTTCTATAGAGTTAACTTATATAATAGTTATAAAACTATAATATTATATTATTTAATTAAGTAAACACTTTTTTAACTTAACGTTTATAATATACAAATAATATAATATAGAAAACATAAAATTTTAGTTAATAATATAATTATTTTTATTTACTATTTTACAAAAGTTTTAAAATTAATATAGATAGTAAAAGTAGTTAATATTATAAGTTTTAATAAGTTTTTTAATAAGATTTTAGTTAATACTAAAGTATAAAATTTTTTAAAAATGTACTTTTATATAATAGTATAAGGTTTTAATTAATTAATAATATTAAAAATAAGTACTTAAAAATTATTTATATACTAATTTTTAAAAAAAAAATTTACTATAAGTATTTACTAGTTTTTGTTTTTAAAATACTTTTTATAAATATTAATATTATAAGTTGCTAACTTACTAACGTAAATTATACTAGTAATAAGCCGTCTAACTAATTACTATAATAATTAATTAGTTCTTTTGCTTCCGGATCGGATAGCTTATTAAACTTAGTAGAAGTTAATTAACTTAGTAAGAATAAAAAAAGCAATATAGTAAGTTAAAATTTAATAAAATAGTATTAAACTATTTCACTTAAAATATGAATTTTAATTTTAGAGTAATTATAAAGAATTAAAAGTAACTATAAGCTGTTTAATGCCTTATACTTATAATAAATCCCCTATATATATATTATATACTAATTAGAAGTATATTAGATACTGCTAGAGAAGATAAAGGAAGATAAGCTTATACTTAGTATTATTTTTATTATCTATACTTATTTTTTTTATATATTACTATAGTAAATTATCTAACCTATTCTAGATACTATTCTCTATAGAACTTAAACTTACTATAAAGTAATTCTATTTGTAAGTTCTGCCTCTGCTAATTTGCCTTAGTTTATTAGTATTATTTATATATTTTTTTATACTATATTTTCTATAATAACGCCTTCTTACTTACGTTTTCTTTTTTATTATAGTTTATAATATTATCCCCTTTCTCTAAGCCTTTAGCCTGAAGGTTATTCTGTTCTTTTTTTTATAGACAGTATAAAAGCAGCTAGTCCTCTATATAAAAGCTAAGATTATAAGAATTTTTTATATCTTTTCTATTCTTTTAATTTCTTAAGGATAACTTAAGTAGAATCGTCCTTAATATAAGCTTACTATCTAGTAAAAAGAGTTTAAAAGAATATCTATTAAATACTATCTTTTTACTCTTATTATTATAATAATAACTATTATTGTTTAGTACATCTCTTCTTAGAGTAATATTTTAAGTGTATTAATTAAAACATAAAGTGCAATCTTATTATAACGTAATCTAAATAAAATTATCTAAATCATAATAAAGAGTGTTTTTAGTAATAGTTAGAGAAGACTTAAAATAACTTATTAGCTTATTATTATTATAAAGAGAAACTCTATGCCTATAAGTGCAGGCTTTATTATAAGCTAGCTTAAATAGATTCTTAGAAAAAGAAAATATTCCAGCGCGAGCTTGCCTTAATTAATAAAGTTTATATAATAAAAGAGAAAGAGTAGAGTTATTAGAATTAACTTAATATACTATAATTTATAGTATCTAGTATTAGCTTGTCTTCTTTCTTAGGTTTTAAATAGAATGTTTTATATTCTCTATATTTCTTAGATATATCTCTAGAGCAGGCGTTTATTACTTTTTTTAGTAATACTAATTAATTAGCTTTAAACTATTCTTTAAGTTCCTAACTACCTCTCACGTATTATCTTTAGGTCTGTAGTTTTTTTATTTAACTAAATACTTCTACTAACACCTAAACTATTAATAGTCTAAAATTTATTAGACTTTATACTTAGTAGTGTCTTCTTTAAGTTTAAGTCTTATCTATAGTTTAGCATTTTATAGTGCTGGTTCTAGTAACAAAATATAAAAAACTAGGTAAATTCTTATATCTTTAAGTAGTTATAGTTTATAATTTACAGATTTTATTTATTATTTAACCCTAAATAGTCCTAATTTAATGTGGTCCAGTTTTTTCGATGGTTGTTTTATTTCTAAATTTTTTATAATAAAAAAACTTTATTCCCCTCCTTAAAGATTAGTCTCTTAATTTTAAATTTATTTTTCTATTACTTACTAAGGTCTTCTCTTTAGGTAATCTTTCCTACTATTTCTTAATAAAGTTATTATAATTTCTTAACCTTTATTCTTACTAATTCTGATATTTTATTTAGTTTTCGTGGTTCTTGATAAGCCGTAGGCTTATAACTATACTTTATAAAAAATAGTAATCTTTTAGTAGTTAATAACTTTATAGAGTTATATATAAACTTAGCTATTAGTAGTAAGTTAATCTAGTTATCTTATTATTTATTAACGTATATTTATAGGTATTGTTCTAATATCTAATTTGTCTATTTTATTTATTTATTTGTTTATAAGTGAAATACTATTAAGAGATAGTACTCAGCCCCTAGCTTCTTTATAAACATTCTTTAGAATATTAATATAAATAATTTATCTCTATCTGTGATGAATTCTTATGATAATTTATATTATACTATTAGTAGTTTAATTAATAATATCGCTAATTCATCTGCTTTAATTTCTATATGTGTTGGCTTAAAGTATATATACTTTATAAATTAGTTTATTATAACTAGTATCATATCATACCATTAGCCTTAAAAGGTGATTGTTATTAGTATTCTTATAATAAAGTCTATTATAACTAATTCCTATAATAAGTCTAGTAAAGGAATTAGTTATAACGTATTTTATAATCGAGCTGGATAAATAATCGAGCTGGACACTTTGCTAAGACTCTAACAGTACTATTATTCACGGTACCATTATGCCACCCATCAACCTAGAATCGATTTCTCGAGAAGCCAGAATACAGCTTGCTATCCAGGCTCTCGATCTAGACCAAATTCATGGCCTTCGAAACGCTGCATGCATCTATAACGTACCTAAATCGAGCCTAAAGACGCGACGCGACGGAACTACCTCACGACGCGATACCTTGCCGAATAGGATGAAACTCACGGTCTCTGAAGAGAAGGCGGTAAAGGAGTATATTCTTGAGCTGGATTCAAGAGGATTTGCCCCTCCGCTTAATGCTGTTCGAGAGATGGCTGATAAACTACTAGCTGAGCGTGTCACCGAGTAGCGCTCTTGTCATCAAGTAGTGCTCTCGCCATCTCTCATCTTTAGCCTTCATGGCGTCAGCAGATTGCGTACCCTCCTACGTACGCTCTTACGTACAATCCACCTCGATTGTGTATATAGATCGAGTCTTCCACTCATTTAATTAATTAGGGGTTGCTACATTGATTCCCTGCACTCGGTTACAGAGCGAGGGGGAGACCTAGTTGGTAAACTCTGGCCACACAACTTTATCAAGCGTACGCTAGGGATTCAAACGAAGTACAATCAGAAGCTAGACTATCAGCGTTATAAACAGGAAGAACTAGCTATTATACAAGGCTGGTTCGACCTTGTACATAATGTAAAGGCCAAGTACGGTATACAGGACGAAGACACGTATAACTTTGATGAATCTGGCTTCCAGATGGGCATAATAACAACCCAAAAGGTTGTTACAGGCTCTAAGAGACGGCATCGACCAAAGGCCCTTCAGCCAGGCACTCATGAGTGGGTTACAACGATCCTAGCTATCAGCGCGTTAGGGTACGTAATTCCACCCTTCATTATCTACAAGGGCAAGAATCACCTCTCTGCCTGGTACCAGGAAGTTGGTATACCGCATCAATGGCAATTCGGTATCTCTGATAATGGCTGGACAACCAATGAGCTTGGTCTCACATGGTTAAAGCACTTTAACGCGTGTACAAAGGAGCGTAGTGTTGGCGTACACCGATTATTGATTATCAACGGCCATGAGAGCCACAACTCTCTCGAATTCACGGAATACTGCAAGGAGAACAAGATTATCACTCTATGTATACCGGCACACTCATCACACATCCTACAGCCACTAGATGTGGGTTGTTTTTTGCCTTTGAAGACGGCCTATAGGCGCCAAGTCGAGAAGCTGATGCGTAACCGGTTCAACCACATCACCAAACTAGAGTTCTTACCAGCTTTCCGCGACGCGTTTAACGCGTCAATTACTGAGAGTAATATCCAAGGAAGCTTTCAAGGTACTAGCCTAGTTCCATTCAACCCAGATGAGGTGATATTGAAGCTTGATGTTCAATTACACACGCCTACACCACCCACCAACCAAGAGGTCACCTGGCAGTCGAAAACCCCTAAGAACTATCATGAATTTAGGTCGCAAACAAAGCTAATTACTAATAAGTTAGGTAGCTCACCCTCTTCTTTAAAGGATGGGTACCAGCAGCTTGTTAAAGGCACCCTCACAATGGCTCAAGAGATGGTGCTTATACGTGATCGCGTTGCTGAGCTTGAAGCAGCCAACAAGACCGTATCTCGACAAAAGCAGCGCAAAAGAAAGCGTATCCAGAAAGGAGGAGTACTTAGCTTTAGTACTGGCCAGAATAAATCCACTAAGGACCCTACTACTGCGAGTTCTAGTAGTAAGAAGGGTCGTGGGAAGGCAAGGGCAGATGAGACTAAACCAACTCAAAGACGCTGTAGTAACTGCGGTGGAACTGGGCATAACGCTCGAACATACGAAATTGATGAAGATAGTACTATAGAATCTAGTAGCGATGAGAACGGTACTGTAACTAACAATACCGTTAAGTAATAGTACTGTGAACGATAGTACTTTAATAAAGTCTTGGCAAAGTGTCCAGCTCGATTGTTTATCCAGCTCGATTATAAAATACGTTATAAGTTTATATTTCTTATGTCTTAACGCTTTATTCTTTTTATACTTAATATATTCTAAAAGAATAACTCTAACCTTTTTCTATATTCTAGGAATCCAAAAATGTCTGTTGATCTGTTCTATAGTTTTTTTAATTCCTTAGTATCTGTGTATTTCAGCTGAGTTTTAGTTTTTAATAAGTTTAGTTTATAATATATTTAGTACATAAATCATTCTTTAGTCCAGGTTCTAGTGTAATTATTTATTATTAAAATTCTTTATTTATTTTTTTTAGGTATTTTTGATAATAACTACTGTCTTAATATCTATCTATAAGCTTCTTAAGGATCTATCTAGTCTTTATCTAAGTATTATATTATAGATTTCCAGTATGTCTCTTATATAATCTGCTTATTAACTAAGTATATTAGCCACTATATTTTCGTTTCCTACTTTATAAAGTATTTAAAAATTAAATATAGAAACTAGTTTCTATTATTTAACTTGTTGTTAATTTAACTTCTTTATTATTATAAATACTATTAGGTTCTTGTGATTTAAATATATAATAATTTAATACTTAGTTCCCTCTAAGTAATATCTCTATTTTTTAAATACTTAAACTATTATTAACAGTTCTTTATCGTGAATGTTATAGTTTAATTTAGTAGTTATAAGTTTATAAGATAGAAAGTCTATTAGGTGTTTTTATTTATTATTCTATATTTATAATAGAATAGCTCTAGTAGCTTTATCTAATACGTCTATATATATATCTATTTAAAGTCATAAATTAAATATCTTTAATATTAGTAGTTATTAGAATATTTTTTTTAATATTATGAAAGCGTCCTCTTGGCGTTGTTTTTACTTAAATTATTAATCTTTTTTAAGTAATTCCGTTAAGAGTAATGTAATTTTTAAATAGTTCTTAATAAATTATTAGCAGAAACCCATAAATCTAAGAAAAGAATAAACTTCTTTTATATTTATTAGTATTAGCTAAGATAGAATATCTCTAGTTTTATCTAAGTTAACTGCTATTCCGTTTTAGGATACTAAGTATCTTAAGAACTTAACTTTAGTTCTGTAGAATATATATTTCTTTATTTAAATATATAGCTTGTGTTTCTTGAGCTTTTGTAACACTTTTCTAGTATACTTAATATATTCTTTTAGCGTTCCATTTATGTATATAAGCATATTATTAAAATATACTATTATAAATTCGTTTAGATATTCTCTTAGTATATAGTTAATAATTATCTAGAATGTTACTGGTGCGTTGGTGAGTCCTATTAGTATAACTAAGTATTTAAATAATCTATATTTTATTTTAAATACTATCATCCATTTGTGTTCTTTAGCTATTTATATTTAGTAGTATTTATTCTTAATATTAAAAAGACTAAACTATTTAGCTCCTTTAAGTTTATCTATAAGTTCTAATATTAGCAGTATAGAGTAGCAATTCTTGACTATTATTTTATTAAAATATCTATAGTTAATATATAGCCTTAACTTTTTATTCTTTTTCAGTATAAAGAGTATTAGTGATGCTATCTTATTTTAACTTATTTATATATATCCTTTCTATTAATTTTTTTATAAGAATTTTCGTAATTCTTTCTGTTAGTGTATGAGTACTTGGTATAATAGTCCTAGTTTCAAATCCATTTCTTCTTTAAGCGTGATTTTGTGGTTCTAGTTCTAATATTCTAGTAATTAGTCTTTAGCTTTTTTAAAGAACTATTCTCTAAATTCTTTTTGATATTCGCTTGGCATAATAAACGTGGTGTTATAAAGTATTACTTTTTTTATCTATATTATAACTCTTATTTATCTATAATAATCCCTTCTAGTTTCTATAGACTTTATTTTCTAGTTAATTGTTAGATTCTATCATGCTAGCTAGTTCTATCCTAGGATAAAATCTTTACTATCTAGATTTATAATTTTAATATAACAGTTATCTATGTAACCTGCTGCTTTAATAGTTATATTTCTTATTTTAAAATTAATTAGACTTTCTTTAAATGCTGCTAGATTATTATCTATGCGTCTTACTTATATAGGTTTATCTAAAACTCTAGTTAATATCTAGTATCTTTATATCTATTTATTTAATATAAGTATCTTACTAGCCCTACTATTTATAAGTGCTAGTATCTAATTATTATTAATATATATATTTATATATAGCTTATTTTCTTATTTCCTTTAGTTTAGTTATATGTATATAAGTATTATATTATTTCTAATCTTTAATTCTTAGTCCTCTAGTAGCTTAGTTATAGTTTATTAGTTTTTTAGTTTTTTATCTATAGCTAACTCCTAAGTGGTAGTTGTTTCTTTAGTGTTTTCTTTTTAGGTTTATAGATTAGATATCTCTAAAGTTAGCATACTTCTTTATTAAGTATCTTATATATATTTTAAGCTTATTCTCTATAATCCTAACATTTCCATCCTAAGAAATATTCTTGATATGTAAGTTTTTTATGTGAATCTGTAACTAACTATTTTTTTAATAGTATTTAGCTTAGTATTATTAGCATTCTATCTAGCACTTATTTTATAATAGTTGTTTATATTTATCTGAGTTTAGATTCTATAGTTTGTTTTTTTAAATCCATATAAACTAGTTCTTACTACAGGTTAAGTTTCTTTTTATTTACTAGTTATTATAATATTTTTTTATCTTTAGTTTTTTAACACGTATGGCGTGTTTATTCTATCTATAGTTCTTTCCTATATAGTTAGAAACTATATATATTTAGTATTTTTTTTATTCTATTTGTGGCGTTATTATTCTGTATCTATAGTATTAGTAAAAAGGTTTTTTCTTTCTTTTTCTTCTAATCCCATCCTAATTCCGGATGTCCGACGGGGTGATAGTATATTATATTAATTATAACTAGTATAAATATCTATTTATAGATCTTATTTATTTATATAGCTAGTTTTTATTTACTTAGTTCTTTATACTATTTATTTTCTGCTAATTATAGTGCTTATTAGTACTTATATATTCCGTCTCTTAAAATAACTTTCTAGTATTTAGTAATATAGTATTCTCTTTATTAATATTCTAATTTATATATTTAATAGTGTCCTTAGTGTATATACTATTTAATTATTATAGATATTAACTTCTTACCCTCTATTATCTCTTAATCTTTTTTTTATTGGAATTTCTGATTTTTCTTATAGAATAGTCCTTCTTCTTGCTTTATAACCTTATAGAATTTTTATATTTCTTTCTTAATTTCTGCGTTGTGTTATTAAACTGCTATTTCTTATATTATAATAATTATATTACTAAGTTATTCTATTAGATAATTCTTAACTTATTAATACAGAACTTTATATTCTTATCTGAGATATATATAGCTTCTATATATCTAGTATTATTCTTTCTAAATTCTCTTTATAATTATTTCTTCTATTACGGTGTCCTTTGCTTATTCTATTTAGATTATAATAATCTTAATTTCTTTAAGCACTTTAGTCTAGACGTAAGCTTTCTTAACATTTAATTATTATTATTTATAATCTTTAATAAAGTATTTTTGTTTTTTATATTCTAAATAGGCTTTGCGTGTGTAGTATTTTATTTATTTCTTAACTTACTTTCTCTACTTCTTTCTAATAAATATCTATTTAACATTAATATTTATTTTATTATAGGTTTAGTTATCTTTTCTATTTTTTTTAAGTATATAAATTACTAATTTTCCACGTGTCTTTTTCTCTTACTTCTGTTAGTACTAGTAATTATTAATAGTTACTATTTATTTAATAATTTCTAGTAAGGTACTTAGCTGTTTTCCTTTAGAAATCTCGTTCTTAATTCTATCTTTTAATTCTTTATAGTATATTATAACTAGTGGCTGGTCTACCTAATTAAGTTGTAATTAGATTTATTTAAACTCTATTATATAATTAACTACTAATGTCTATTACTTAAGCTATTAAAGCTTTTAGATTACTTTAGTTTCTTTATTAATTTCCCCAAAGACAATAATTATTTCCTGTTTAAAGTATTTATAATTTTTAAAGGCTTTTTGTATATTACTATTATAATTAGCTAATCCTACTATTTCTAGATTAAAAATTTTATTAACTAGATAATTTCTTACTAGTAGTTTAAACTATTATATAGCTCTACCTATTATATTTATACCAGCTACTAAAATCTAATCCTAGTTAGTTAGAAATAATTTTTAATTATAATAATAGTAAAGGTTTATAGTTGCTATGAAGATCTTAAGTTTATTCTAACTACTATTAAATTTTTTAGAAGGTTATATCTTTGCTATTTCTTTTTCTTAATTTATTTTAATTTATTACTATAAGTTTATTAGAGCGTCGCGTAGCTTTATAATAGCTATTTTTTATTTTTAAATAATTTATTATATATTTTTCTATTCTCTAGATGTACTTCTAGCTGTAGATAAAAATTCTACTATAACTTCTTTTTTATTACTATTTTTTTTTAATAAGTAAAGTTCTTGTTCGTTCTTGTAGTAAGTTATTATAAATTTTTAATAATTAGTTATTAGAATCTATCTAACGGCTTTTTTTACTTTCTTAAGATGGTAATTATAATATTATAAGTTACTAACTTACTAACGTAAATTATACTAGTAATAAGCTGTTTAATTAATTACTATAATAGTTAATTAGTTCCCTCACTTCCGGATCAGATAGCTTATTAAACTTAGTAGAAGTTAGTTAACTTAGTAAGAATAGAAAAAGCAATACAGTAAGTTAAGATTTAACAAGATAGTATTAAACTATTTTACTTAAAATATAAATCTTAATTTTAGAGTAACTATAAAGAATTAAAAGTAACTATAAGCTGTTTAATGCCTTATACTTATAATAAATCCCTTATGTGTATATTATATACTAATTAGAAGTATATTAAATACTACTAAAGAAAATAAGAGAAGATAAGCTTATACTTAGTATTATCTTTATTATTTATATTTATTTTTTTTATGTATTACTATAGTAGATTATCTGACCTATTTTAGGTATTATTCCCTATAGAACTTAAACTTACTATAGAGTAATCCTATTTATAAGTTCTGTCTCTACTAATTTGCCTTAGCTTATTAGTATTATTTATATATTTTTTTATATTATGTTTTTTATAGTAACGCCTTCTCGCTTACATTTCCTTTTTTATTACAGTCCGTAACAATTAAATACTACTATTTAGAAAATATAATTAAATAAATATAATATGTTGTAATATTAAAAACTTAAATAATAAAGTTATAAATTATTAAAACTTACTTAATAATAGTAATATTATTTGTAGTAATATTAAGTATAAAGTAATTAACTTGTTTTATATAAAACCTAAAAATATTAAAAGTTTAGTATATAATACTAGCTTTTATATTATTTAAACAAGTACTAGTAAGCTTAAAATATACTATTAAATACTTTTAAATATAGTTATCTTATAGTAATAAATAGTATATAAAAACTTTTATAAAAACCTTTTTTTTATATATATTATTTAATTATTAAAAGTTATATACATAAGTAATAATAAATTAGTAAAATTCTAGTATATAATAAGTATTAAAACTTTATATTATAGCAAAACAAAATGTGTTACTAATTAGTGATTCGCCTAAAGAGTAGATCTAGTAAGGGAATTAATTGAAGCTATTAACTCGCGAAAGGCAGACTCAAATTCGCTAAGAATTTGTTCGTAAGTAGCTAGTGTATAACGCGCGTACGGAAGCCTTGTACGCCAAATCCTTTTAACTTATTAGTTAATTCTTAAGATACGTTAATCCGCTTGCGCTGCAGGCGTTGAACTAAAGAATGTTAGCCTTCGCGCTGCTGTAGAGCTATCTTGCCCCTTTTATTGGGTAATCTCAAATTTATAGAGTCATACAAACAAGCTTCTGGCACCTATTAGCGTACTTCTACTACTACGCCTATACAAAACGCCCATCAAAAGCCTGCCCACGCAGAACACCGACCTTTCCTTAAAGTTCTCCCATCAAATGCAATAGAGTAGAGAAGCAAACCACAGAGAGAAGTATTACAAAGCCAACATAAAGGTTGAGGAAATCAGAGACCACGCAAAACACCAGCTGCCAACGTGCAAATTCCGCGACCAGAATTCCGAAGTCATTCCCTGACCAAGTTCCAATCCCAAATCCGGGTATCCCTGCTGAACGCCACACGAATCCTTCCAAACATAACAAACCAATTCATGACGTAGACGTCGCCAGATTCCATTCAGGACTTCCCAATTCCTGGTGGCTGCGCCGCCTTCTCAATCGTACTGGGCACCACAGATATCTCAGTGGTCTGCACAATCCCATAGCGACCATTCGCATCGTCCTCGAGGGAAATAGCAGAGGTAAGAAAATGCTCAGTTCCGCCTTGGATGATATGATCGTCGCTACGCCGACCGCGGCGGCTGAAAGTTTCCAGGCGCACGTCGTCGTCGGGTTTTGCTGAGCGCCAGGACTTCTTCCAGCCGCTTCGCTGCGAGTATGAGTGGCCTTTGGAAAAAGAGAGATGGGAGGACCGCTGGACCGATGCAATGAGACGGTTCAAGATGGCGAATTCAACACGCAATTTGACACCGTAGACGCAAGGTTTGTACGCGGCCTGAACATAGAAGAAAGGCGAATAGGACATGCCCAGCAAGCTGATGTCGAGGAAGACAACAAGTAGGTTGGTGTATATGAGGTGGCGCATGACTTCACGGACGCTCTTGTCGTCATTGTGGTCAAAGATGGACGTGCTCAGAAGATGGCTCCGGGTCATGAAGATGTAGAGGAGCGAGATGAGGGTTTCCTGAAGGAAGAAGATGCTGACTTGGATACGGTCCCAGATGAGGTTGACCGGGACGATGGTTGGGCTTTGAGACCCTTGGGCAATAGTGCCCAATACCATGGTCGGAATGGAGATAAAGATTGTGGTAAAGATAATCATATAGAGCACCCATCGGAGGCGTCTTGGATCGTTCATCACCAAGTGCAGGCGCGAGTACAAAACAAGGCTCTGTGGGACAACCATGATCCACCACGATAGATAGATGAGCACAAATGCGACCCAAAGATTCCTCAGGATCCCAAAGTCGGCCAAGATCATACATAACGGCTGGATCATAACACCCCACGAGCACAGAAGACAGCTCCAGAAATAGAGGCCCCAACGCCGGCGGAAAGTCAGGAATAATCGGATATTGAGTTCGACGCAGATATACCAGGAGATTCCGATGAAAGCGGCCATAGTCATGGCAACGGGGAGGTCCTTCTTGAGCTCGTCGAAGCCCGCCATGATCGCGACTTTTCAGCGTCGTACGCTTACGACTTGGAACAGGAAATAGGAAAGACAGGTATACGACATCTACGCGCCGTAATGGGCCCGAGAAGCGACATAGAAAAGGGCTAAAATTTTGGTCCAAAGCACCCAAACCCTTTAACCAAGTGATGGTGAGTTCGCTCTCCTTATCAAGCAGCAAGATCTCCTGAATCATTTCGAGCCGCCCCCTTGTTCACCGCCCATCGATGCATGGAATAATTACCGCAAATGAATGAGGATCCCCTACCGTTTTCGTGAAGATGCCCATGCGGACGAGGGAAGGCGTGCCGATCCCAGCCGGGATATCCCGCATACTTGGCGAGCGGTCGCCCAATCGTCATCAGCCAAGTCCGCAACGGTCCGAGAAACTCGGAGCAAATGCCGCCGTACGAAACCTAAGTCATTCGCACGCAAGCCTCATAAGCAATAAAAACAACAAACATCCGGAGAATTACAGCATTACCGACCAGGGGACGACCTCCCAGCCTCTTATCAGCAAATTCAAATACAGGACGCCCCCAGCGGCTCGCGAACCCAAGACTCGAATTCCCAGCGCTCTGGGCCCCAAACTTTATGCTTTTCCATCCCACCACGCCAAACACACCCTCGCGCCTTCCCTTTTCGATCCTCTGCACAAGGTCTATCCATCCCACCCACGGGATTGCCTCGCATCATGTTTCATCTCTCCCTCCTCAGCGTGGCTTTCGCCCTGTTGGCGCCTCACATGCATGTGACAACCGCAGCCCAGCCACCGGTTCCCCTGAGGCGTGATGACAGCATCAACACGCGGTCGGCCCAGGACGTCATCGCGCAACTCGGCCTGGTCGAGAACGTTGAAAAGGGCTACTATATCCAGGCATTCGAGGACCCGGATAAGAACAGTGATGGTCGCTCTGTCAGCACCGCAATCTACTATCTCCTTGAAGGTTCTGCCGGACAGTCGTACTGGCACAGAGTCGATACTTCCGAGGTCTGGCACTACTACGCGGGAGCCCCATTGACGCTTTCCCTATCGAACAATGATGGCACTCCTGTGAAGAAGAAGGTGCTTGGCCCAGATATTTTCAACGGACAGGCACCGCAGGTGGTGGTTGCCAAGAATGAGTGGCAGAGCGCGAGGAGTTTGGGGCGTTGGACACTTGTTGGGACAACGGTAGCTCCAGGGTTCGTCGAGAGTGGGTTTGAGCTTGCGCCGCCGGATTGGCAGCCAAATGGAGCGTAGGCTGCATTTGTGTTGGAACAGGCAAGATGGTTTGCGATGACTGACGTTTGCTTGACGTTAATGGAGTCCGACCGAGCAAGAAGATTATACATAGTTAACCTAAGCTTCCAATCAGGAGACCTGTATATATAACGAAAGTACTTTAAAAGATATCAGAATTAATTGTTGAAAAGGGACGGGTAGTCGCTATTGTTTCTTGATAAATTGGTCGTGAGAGTTGCCGAAGTCTCACCTCAATACATCTACCACGCGAGAACGTTTTACAATGGTCCTCTGGGTCCCTCAGTCAATCTCCATAGTTTCTCTGCGAGCTTCATATCCCTTGACAAAGCACTCCCCTTTCCAAAAATGCCAACAGGCCTATAATACTCTCCATTGACGACATTTTTTCGCCGTGGCGACCCGCAGCTGACCTTTTGCCCCTTCTTCAACCCTCTTCCCAGTACTTGGCATGAGAATATTGGAAAGGACGCGGACTAACAAACCTCATCCGCGGAATTGTGAAGATCCGTCTTGACAGTTCCCGGATGGATGAACATTCCCTTTAGTTGAGGAAAGTATCTAGCTATCTCCTGAGCATGTGGTATGTTGGCCTACTTGTTTTGTCCGTATCGGTATTGCGTTGAAATGCTTTCGGCCTTGTCTTGAGCGAGTCAAATTGAATACCGCCTGGTGGGCCGAAGCGATGTACTACCGAGCTGACGATGGCAGCTCGTACATCTGAGGTAGGTGGAGCAGAGCTGGACTGTAGTAACAGAAGTATGAGGAGCCTGAAAAACACTGCATGCCTGACGTGATTCGTGTCGAATTTTATTTCATATCATTCCTGCGTAAGTCCGGGTGGAAGAGACATATGCCTGCGTTAAGCATGAGGATGTCTAGGCGAGGAGCAGATTCTGTAGCCGAGTGCAGGGAATCAATGTAGCAACCCATGATGAATTAAGGGCTATCTAGATGATGTATATATATGTAAATGAGTGACTAGGCAGATGAGCGCCAAGCAGGTAGCAAGGAGGCTAGAACGGACTAATGAAGGCAGATGGACCTAGTATAGGCGGTAACAAACAAGTGTAGGCTACAGTACCAATCAATGCTGTTCCGTGACAGATTCGAGAAAGGTCCTGGCTGCATTCTTAATCAAATAGAACGAGGCAAAATCAAGCTCAAGCAATTGAGCAGATAATGCTGGTGATTGCTCTCTAATTTCAACAACCGTAGCGTTGGCATTGCCGGCACTGCGAGCTGCAATCCAGATCTGAGAAGGTTGATGCTTCGAGAGCTCCAAGGCAGATTGTTTCCCGGTGCCAGTGTTGCCTCCTGTGATTAGTATAACTTTGCCCCAAAGGGATGGAATGTCCCCCGATGGATTGAAGGGTATCCTCCTGCTGAAGACACTCATAGTTGGGGAGATTGAACAAGAAGTTGAAGCAATGGGACGTAACAGGAAAAATATAAGAATATGTCGAAGTATCGCCAGCATAAATTGCAGACGAAACTGCACATCGCGGCGGTATTGAGTGTCCTTATACCTTGCAGAAGGCTTGAGTGTCTGCAGAAGGCTAAACAAAGATATACATAAAGGCACCCAACCAGCATGTAGGAAATGCGAACCGACCAATCAGAGCTATCCGATGTTGTTTTGTCCAGATCCATCTACGACACTAATTCTTATCCAGTCAAATGGCGAACTTTACGACCAGCTGCATGGCTGAATCAGCTGTAAGACTCGTTGGATGTAGCCTACCTCCGCGTCCTAATCCCTTTGCCCTTACGTATTGGACGGATGAGTTCTATAGCTATAAACAGAAACGTGTTTAATGTGCTTGATTTGGTGGAGTTATCACGTGTTGAAGTTGTTGTAAGGTAGGTAAGTAGGTAGAGTTTTATTCCGCCCGGCTCTAAGCCTAAAAGGCACTAGTACACTGTGTTACATAGCCACGCTTCCTCTGATGCCAACTTAAACTCCTCAAGCCCATACGTGTCTCCGCTCTGCCTCTGTCTACTGTCTAGTATCATTTTTCTTCTACTCTGGTGCGCGGTTAGTAGCAAGCAATCTTGGAGTCTCTCCTCCAAGTGTCCAGTGTCCTATCTGTGGCGATTGAAGCTTAGCCTGCTCATGCATGAGGGTGCAAGGTGAGGGTTAGTATGCTCTGTAGGTGTGGATGGGTATCGCACCCTTTGGGGTGCGGCTAGTTTACTTGTTTAGTCGTCCTGTGGCTATGGCGTACTGGATGGTTGCTCTGGTGCCCATTTCTCTGGGTCAGGTAGCGCCTTCCCTCCCAAGTAGAAGGAGAGGTTGCTTCTTCTTGTTTCCGTCTGATCTAAGATTTGTGCCCGGTGTGTTTCCCGTTTTGTGCATCGGAAGAGAAAGTGCTCAATCGTTTCTTTTGCCCGGCCGCATGCTCATTGATCAGATTCTGCTGTTCCAATTTGATGTAGATATCCATTCAGCCGGGTCATTCTCGTTCGTCATTGTGCCAGCACTTTAGCCTCCCATCGTTTTGAAGTAGTTGTGTTGATGGATTGTTGATGCGTGTCGGGGTCTTTGGCATCGGCAGTGAATTATTGCACCCCAGTGGCATCCACTGGCCACAGTCTCCCGACGGTTACTGAGTCAACTGAAGCGTGCCGAAACTCCGCCCCACAGACCTCACGACGATTACCATTCAACTCTGTGATGCGGCCTAACTTGTTGGAAATTGCAACCACTGCCAAGCACACGTGACCTCGGCTGTATATATAGTTTTCCACAAAGCCTAAATAATCAAACAAGCTTCATCAACTTAACCTTCCATCATAACATGTTGCCGTGAGAGTGACCCCCTGGTCGGACATACTATTAGCCGGCTTGGCATTTCTTTGCTGTATATAGACTCTTCTTGCCCTCTGGATTCTCAGGTCCTTAATGCAATCTTGTTCAGTCTCTCAGCCGCTCAACAAGCTCAATTTACGGTAACATAACACATGGCATGAAATACGGCTATGTCTACATCGCAGGCTCCCGTGGACGATGATCGGCATATTACACCTCCTTCAAGCTTCGTACGCGCTCCTTTAACACCTCCGCCAGCCTTTCGCACAAGCTCCATGAGTTGTCGCGCTTTTTCAAGAATTTCAAAGCTGGAAGGTCAACCAGCAATAGACGCGGCAGCTAAGGATAGACATAGGACAGATACGGCCATAATGGAAGGACCCATCAGCTTGTTGATGGACAATTTAAGTAACCTGGAAGAGTTCCTCGACTTGCGTGGTCTTGCGAGGAACCGGCAAAATGCGGACGTTACGCTGGCAAACACGAGAGACGGGACTGGCCTCTAGGTAGCAACGCAAGATGCCTCAACTGCAAAAGCTATAGGTATCAACAGTGACCACTGGACGCTCGTTCTTGCGATTAGGAGATGCGATCGCGGATGAGTCGAAGTCGAGGATGTGATACAGTAACCAAGCGAGCGTGACGCAAGTCATTGCGGGGTCGATTGTCGATCCAGTCGCGGCCCACTTAGCTGAGGGAAAGGTCCGGATTGTGCAAAGGTCGTGGTGTCATGTCCACATGTGAAAGGGAACTTGAGGGTCATGCATGTGAAATTGCTATTTAAGTATTTATCGCCTTCGACTTCTCACTACCTCTCTTCGAATAAACTACAATTGCCTCAAGTTATAAACATGCCTTCTTCTAGCTCCAAATCAAACACATCTGGATCGGCGAACAGATCTAACTCAAGCGAAGGGAAGTTCACCCCAATGACGAAGTCCGATGCGTCTAGAATCCAGTCTTCCCAGGCAAGTCTTCCTACCATGAGTGTTAGGGGCGTTTTCACCTAGGACACTAATTTCATTGCATCAAGGCCCGAGGAGGCGGAGAAATGTCTTCCTCCGGTTTTGCAGCACGTGCTCAGAGCGCGGGAGAAAGGAATGCGAATGCCGGAATCGGCAGGCAACAGAACACTGGACACAAATAGCTCCTAGCCTGAAAGGTTATATAGTAGAAGAATACGCCGTGCTGGGCAGCAAAGCGTATGGCCGAATATAACCCGGATTACGAGACCACATCAATGAACAGCTCTTCCTCAAACTAAAAGACAAGTTTTCACTCACAGTCCTTAACCATCATGTGAACCATATTTGGAAGAGACACTTTATTCCAGATTCCCACCTCTGATCACGTCAACGAGTGTAATGAGGGACTCGAAGTGGTGTGACGGGTGCTTCTTTAAGCTTTCGGTCGCTTCGACATGGTTTTGGCTATAGCTAAAGATCATATGAGATATAGCATGAATGGATCTAACCCATTATAATTAGTGCTCCTCGTAGTTTGGCTACTATCCAGTACATTAATTAAGCAAATCCTCGAGTCTTCTTCTGGGAAAACGTTCTTGAACATAATTGAATCTTCCAAAGCGGCCCATGACCACGATGGCGCTCTCCATTCTTTGGCTCGGAACATTGGGCGACTTACAGGGTGCCGAAAGAGTCCGTAAAGAGGATTGAAATTCCAAATACCGTAGAGATATCGGTATCCAAGAATAGGTTCTGCTAGTGAGGCTAGCCCTGAAAGTGTGGGAAGCTTGTCATAAGCCGGGTAATTAAAAGAGTCGAGTATCGCAATAAGATTTCTGCCCATATTCGGAAGAACAACATGGCAAGCTGCTTGGAATGGACTCCCCTTTGAAGACTTCTAACGTGTTCAGAAATTCATGTGCATTTTCCCGACAATTAGCATCATCTGTCATGCCGTCTTCTGCGTAAAACGTACAGTGACATTCTTAGGATATTTACTTGCTGGAAAAGTGCACCGTACGATGCGATAGGTGTGTTTCTTGTCGTACCCAGGCTCTTTTTAGTAGTGGACTCCTGAGGACGTAATCTTAATAATCACGGATAAAATCGGACGGGCTTCTGAAGTACATATTACCGTCAATTTCCGAGGTGGGGCTATGACGGAATGGAATCGAGACTCTGTTGAGAGTTCGGGGCCTCAGGAAGCCTTCCCCGGAGTGTTCCGCGCCTGTTGCCGTGATGGTAAAATATGAATTTGCGTAGATCGCGCCCATGCGTCTGGCCTCGATATCCTAGTCTTCGTTATTGTCCTAGATAATGCACAAGGCATCAATCCAAATGTGCCGTACATCCATATTTCGAGCAACTATGAAGGCGTCCTTGATTGTCTGCGGAAGTAATTCAATAGGAATCGACTTTTCCATATTTTTAATGTTTCCCTTTTTGGTCTTAAGATGTCCTGTGGGGCTCTAGCAGTAGCTGAGAGCGACGTACTACTCTTGGCGTCCTCTCACGTTTATGATCTTTGGTGTTGTTGGTGAAGCATCCGAAGCGCCGAGATCAATAAGACGCTTCGGCATGGGTAACAAGCTGTTTGATATGTTCCGGAGAACGTATTGTTGGAATTGCAATCACTGCCAAGCACACGTGACCTCGGCTATGTATATAAGCTCCACGCAAGCCTAAAATAATCAAGCAAGCTTCATCAACCTCAGCTTCCAACACGTATTTCGTGATTGCGTCTACAGTGTTGAAGCCATTTCCTAAGCCGAGAAAAGTTGGCTTTGCATGCGGCATGACTCTCGATCTCTCGGAGCCTGGTAATTTTAGCAGCAGAACCTAAGTTAAGTAAATGCATGCATCTGGTTTGTTTTTAGAATTGAGCAGATATACCTTTTAGCGTATACATCTCAAGTAGTATATTGACCAAGATGGGTCCGTGGGCAGACACCGCTCTGGTTTGCCAACGGTCACAACTACTTTTGGAGACAGCTGCCGTCCTTGAAGTGCTTTGAGGCTTCGCCACCCGCTCCCGGAAGATACATCGTTCTGATCTGTCGCAAAGAGGAGAATTGGACCTAAATCGCCAGTTTCTGCAGTAACCTCCACACTGTTTGTATACAGATAACTAGTACAAGCTTCTATAATTAATTTGCATAGCTTACAGCCGCTTGCGATGTCCATGAGCGCCTTGAGTGATGGCTGATGGACGCAGCCGTAAGCGTCCTTGAAAGCCTCCAAGTTTATTTGGTTGCGTCGGAAGCGTCCCTTACGGTGCCCATGCTTTGGAGCATTTTTCTCGGAATAGGAAATATTCAGAGTAGTTATATGGTAGCATTACGTCTAGAGCGTGAAGGCAACGGTTAGGATAGGAGTGTGCATCTGTCTAGGCAGCAATCTTGGCAGTTATGAGCCCAGCGGTAGGAGCTCTTTCGGGTGGAGGCGGACGCATCCGTGGGAGCCATCTTCGTAGAGGTTGTGCTCCGTTATATTGGGCGTATTCTTACAAAGGGTGCGGCTCGGCGCATCATGAAAATACGAGCTCTCTGCCCCTCCTTAGTAAGCGAGGTTTCGGCCATTTAGAGGCTCTCGCTTAAGGGTCTTGGCACTCCATGAACTTCAGTTCTGCCTCCATCCTGACTACTTCAAACGCGTGGCAAAGCTCTGCATTGAACACCAAGGCCATAACAACTTTCGCGCATAATCTCAGCGCAAAATTCGACTTTATTTGCACCTATTTGGTCAGTTTTGTAGCTATTTGTTGATGACGGGCGATTTTCATGAGGTTGCCAAGAAATTCTCGTATTTTTAATATGCGCCGAGCCGCACCCTTTGTAGCCTTGGGCATGGATTTCGTCTTGCGCCCCAGTGCTGAAGGATCGAAAGGAACATATTTTATAGAAGGAGGGCCGCTGTTAACTTCTTCGACCCGGTGTCTCGACATGTCGCCTATCAGTACATAATAACTTGCTCTTCCTCAAGTCCATGGTCCAAACCTTCACCATCCATCAATCCATGTACATAGCATTCGCCAACCAAGCGATATGTTCTCGTTGTTTCACCGTCGATTTTCGACGGCCTCAGTACAAATGGAACACTGTGCCCATATACGATGCAGACGGCATCCCCAGGTAGTGCATCCTTCGCTGCCATACCAATATACCCCTTGTCCGTAACACAGAAACGATTCTCTCCGTTCTCGCCACCGCACAGCCAATGCCCTTTTTGGACCCGGAGTATGTGTTCAGCAATGACTTTGTCGTTGTCAAAGTACTTAGAAAATGGAGTCTGATGGAATGGTAATGAGTCATTGAAGCTGTTCTGGTCGAAGTTCGGATCCAGAATTGCATCTTGCATAGCGGCCGTGAATGCGACTTCATCTTTGAGCAGAGTGGCATATGGATCAGGTGCCGGACGAATCTCTTCGCCAGAATCTCCGATGAGAGTGCGGGAGACAGCTTCTAGCAAGGGCTGATTCTTCCGAGTCCGTTGCGGTAGGTAATTCCAAGGCCCTTTCGGTGGATAGGGGTACGGATCTCGGCAATGCTTTTCTGCAAGATGCTTTACTTCGCAGAGAAAGAAGTGTTTATCTTGCAATTTCTGCAGCAGCTCGTCACTATCAGAGGAATCGACGTCAGTGGGAAGGGGCATTTCTGATTTTGTGATTGCTCGGATACTATCCACCCAAATTCCAGTCACCATAATTTCACGGTCGTTGGCCGTTGCGGAGATGCGAGCAGGTCTATTTCCTGACGCTTCATATTCCAGATGCACGACATTGTCGATGTGCTCCATTGGACGACACCGAGTCCAGTCAGGTACCCACGATGGCAGACTGGATGCTGGGTCATGTCGAGACAATCCCGCAAATGGTAACACCTGGATCAATGTTCCGTTTCGGACCATGTGGTTCGCTACTGCGATTATCAACTTAGAGGTCGATTTGTCATGCTTCAGATGTCGAAGTTCGTCAGACGCATCTGACAAGTCAAGCAGTGCCAGGATCTTATCCCGAACTTGAGTCGCGTCGCTGTCACGGAAAGCTGCTAGTACTATGTCCAATGGTATTTTGCCGTCTCTTTGAACCCTGGTTCGAACCTTGTCAAGCCAGTACGCTTGCTTGAGGCCCAGGAACCGATTCAAATTGCCGGGCTTGTTAGTGGAGTATCTGAGCAGCATGCTGAGATTTGTTGTTGTCACGATATGGTGAAGGCGAATGATATCCTCCCATGGAATACAGCTGCCACCGTAATGAACGACTATGTGATAACCAGCAACGAATTCCTGCACGATCCAGATCCGTCGGAACCACTGGTTGTTGATTAAATCCAGCAAGCCATCTATGCGAGCTGAGAGCCACTTGTCAGAACGTCTATTGTATACATTTTCTAGCATCACAGCGTCGAATATGCCGGGTGCAATGGCGTGAAAAATTAGAATTTCTTGCAGATATTGCCCGGCAAGCCAGCTGTTGTCGGGTCCCTCGAGACAGATGTGGACTGATACGGCGGCTTTGTATATCCCAACCATTTTCGAAATCTGATGTCGCTTCTCGTAATACGTGTCATCTTGATCGATACAGAGGGAATCAATCCAGATATCTCTATCACCAAACAAAGAACTCATGGACAGAAGAATGTCGTACACCTTTTTGGTAACCGGGAACCGTTTTCCATGTAGGATGAACGGATGATCTTTGTGAGCATCAGAACCCCAGACATGCGAAATGGCGTCGTACAGTGGTGCATCTTCAAGTCGGCGGTAAATGAACTCAGCTTCCAGGTCCATGAATGGGATCTTTCGTTTCAGTCGGAGTACCCGTATGTGCGTCTTGCTTTCGAAACCTTGAGGATATTTGAAAACTGGTCTTTCTTCGTATTCCGGCTTTCCTTTCCACTGCAACATTCGCCTCCTGATAACCGCTGCAGCAACTTCGGCTGGGGTTGTCTGCTTTAGCCACCTGATACAAGCACCGAGCTTGGCCTGTCCTCCTAGCCTCATCAGTGCAGGAATAGTGCCGAGTTTTCTCACAATACGTAGCGGTGTCTGCTCCGAAAAAGTGAATCCAAAGACTTTGCCAATCATGATTGCAATCAGCAAGCTTCCGATCCATTTCCAGCACCAAAGGAGGACGAAAGTACCGCGATTGAGAGTCGACAGAAGCTTCCCAAGGAGAAAGGCGTAGATATAGCCCCAGATAGCCGATAAAAACACTTTACTAGCGTCGGCCGCTTGTAGAGCTAGCTCTCCGTCGATAAACCGGTACCGCAAGTAGAGCGGCCAGGCCGTAAGAACTCTGATCAAATCCTCTAGATTCCAGGCTGCATACAGAAGCCAGCACCAGTGTCCGCCAATATAACGAAAGCTTGCCCCCGTAATAAGCGCTCGAAACTCCCTTGGGTTCTCGAGAATCCATCGCGCCCACCCTGGTGGTTCTGGTCTGTCTGTCGAGCTGGCAATGCGTTCTGCTGTTTGTGCCCGATTTTGGTATTCATTTTCTTGCTCTTCCATGTATTCAAAAAATTGAGGCATCATCTCTGCATTTTCATTCCTGCTTTTGAATTCAAGATATTCGTAGTATTCATCCGTGGAGGTAATATCGCCGCCGGGATCCATGCCGAGAGGCGCTGATGCGCGTGATTCTTGCTGGTTGCGCCGGGAGGACTAATCTCAGAACATGGCAGTGTAAAGATGGTTGCCTGACAGGCACGTGGAGGCAGTGAGGATATACGTGTCAATGGTATTGAATTCCGAAGGGGACTGAATCCTGGGGGTATAACAACACGAGGAAAGGGAAGATCTTATACTCCCTTACGGAGCGACGCTGCGTCGCACCACTGCATCAGCCTGCTGGCAGCACCGATGAGAGCCTCCCCGTTCACGTGATCCCGTGCTAGCGCCTTACGCGGAGCCACGTTGTTCCGCCCCGGTGATCCTTACAGGCAGGCAGTAGCAGTTTCTTGAGCTTTATATTTTCGAGCAGCTTGAGGCAGAAAGAGTTCTCGCGAGCAGAATTGCTTGCGGCGGGTCTTAAGTCCAGCTGAAGCTCTTATCAGTCTATACACAACTTAGCACAAATCTTGACCTTTATTAGACTAAGACTATGCATCTTAGTAGATGTCCCAATTCAGTACTCTATAAATATATAATATACTTTATTATATATAAAAGTTACTAAAACTTAAACTTAGTATAATTTTACTATATATTTTATTTTATTTTATGACTTATAGTATATTATAGTTATTAGTATATAAGTAAATTTATATTTAAATTTAAATTTTTATAAAAAAGTACTAAAAGTATAATTAGTAGTTATATAAAGGTTGTCTTTATAGTAAAATCTTGTATATTTTATAAATTTATAAGTAAAAATACTAACTTTTTGTAATAATTACTAGTATACCTACTTAACTTACTATTTATAAAACTTTTAAATTTTCTACTTTTTTTACTATTATAAGTAAAATATAAGTACTTTTTAAATATTTTTAAACTTAGGCTTTATAAATTTTATATTTTATAATAACTACTATAAACTATAAAGTACATTATTTTTATTAATTTAAGACTTAGTATAGTTAATAAAAAAATAATTAACTATACTATTAAATAAGTTTTACTTTTTTTACTAAAGTACTTATATTAATACTTTTAGTTTACTATTTTTAAATTTCTTAAATAATAATTTTTTACTACTTATATAATACTTACTTACTATGTTTTTAATATTAATAATATTTATACATATTTTCTAACTTTTATATAAATAAGCTATTTACTAAACTTATTATCTACTTTTTTATAACTATAAAATAGTTAAAACTACTTAAAAAGTACATATAATAGTAATAGTAATAGTAATAGCGTCAGGAAAAAAATTGGTGGCATTTTTGCAGCATTTAGCCGCATTTGGCGGCCATTTGCGCATTTTGCGCACCACGCCCTGTAGCTCATGGTCTCGACTCTAAAGCGGCATCAAGCCGCCAAACGCAATACCGTCTTGCAAGATGCTACAAAATGCGCGATTATATCCTCTAAAGCTTTTATTACCGTTTGTAATATTTGTATGATTTGTTCATTATGCACGTTATGCACATTTTGTAAATTTAACGCTTTCTAAGTATACTACATATCTAGTTTATTTCTTACACGTAGTACGTACATTTCAAAGCACAGTTCTAAATTACTAGCTACTACTAATTTACCATACAAGGTAATGAAATACTGTACAAGCTCCATTCACCCCCCCCTTTCCAATCCGCCTGAAGTACTCTCTGTGCCTACTCTAATATTGATATGGAATTGGCTCCTACATTAAATCTAAATGTATCTTACATTATATCAGAATTGGCTCCTACATTGAATCGGATTTGGCTCCTACATTGAATCGGATTTGAATTTATGTAGAGCTCTTAGGGTAGCTTGGTGTAGGGCTCAAGAGGCAACTCGGTGTACGGCTCTAGGGGCAGCTCGGTGGAGGCAACTCGGTGCAGAGCTCTGGAGGCAGCTCGGTGGAGGCAACTCGGTACAGAACTCTGGAGGCAGCTCGGTGGAGGCAACTCGGTGCAGAGCTCTAGAGGCAGCTCGGTGCAGAGCTCTGGAGGCAGCTCGGTGGAGGCAACTCGGTACAGAACTCTGGAGGCAGCTCGGTGGAGGCAACTCGGTGCAGAGCTCTGGAGGCAGCTCGGTGCAGGACTCTAGAGGCAGCTTGATATAGGTCTAGATACAGGTCAGTGAACAGGTTAGTAAAGGGCTTAGTGGACCGAATATCAGCTTGGTATAAGTATATGAAGGAAGCAGAACAGGGGGAAGAAAATTCTGTTGAGGATAGAAGAAACTTGGCGTGCACAGATGGAAAACGGTAACTTTGTAGGTTCGCAGCGCCCATAGATAGCTGTAATAATTTTTAAAAAGTGAATAGGCAGAAACTAGACTCTTTTGCGAGCATAACAGTACCGAATTTAAGGGATGTAATAAGGTGGATAGGAATATAGATCTAGCTCATTTATATATCAAATATATTTCAGCATTTTATAGCATTTCATAGCATCTTGCTGCATACTTATACTTGAAGTTGCAATTAGCCGCAGTTTGCAGCTGAGTTATGGGTGAAGTCGCGTTTAGCGGCTAAATGCTGCTGAGTTATAGGTGGAGTCGCGTTTAGCGGCCAAATGCTGCTGAGTTATGAGTGGAGTCGCGTTTAGCGGCCAAATGCTGCTGAGTTATGGGTGGAGTCGCGTTTAGCGGCTAAATGCTGCTAAATGCTTGAAAATGCTTGAAAATGCCGGAAATGCTGAAATGGCGCGAACACAAAATCTTTAGCCGCGAATTTTTTTCCTGACGTAATAATAAAAGTAAAAAAGAAATTAATATTAAGTTAAATAACTTTATTACTATTACTACTAAAATTAGTATAGTAAAGCTAAAAAGAATTATTATAGTATATATAAAATATAAAATTAGAAATATATAACTTTTTAATAAGTTTTTAAGTTTTAGTATAATACTATAAAATTAAATTCTTATTTTATACTTTAGTTATTAATTTTTTATATAAAATTTTAGTATAAATTACTAATCTATATAATAATAGTAAGTAGTATTTTTTTAATTTATACTTTTTTAAGCTTTTTAATATTTAGTAGTAAAAACTTAATAATTGTTATAAATATTAAGTAGTTATTTTAAGCAAAAATAAAATTAACTTAAATTAAGTTAAAAAGTTTTATTTTATAGCTATTAAATTTAAATATATATATATATATATAAAGCTACTTTAGTAAATAAAAAAAGTTTTAAGTTATAAAGTTTTAATAATTTACTATTACTTTTTTTTTTTTTTTTTACTTTCTATTTTAACTATTTATATATAAGTTAAACTTGTTACGGACGGTAATAAGATAACTAATAGTTTAGTTAGAAAGATAACTATATCTAAAGAGCTAAAGAAACTAGCGGTAATTGTTAAGAGCTATCTAGTTAACTTAAGATTAAATAAAACTATAATAAATTTAATAAGAAGCTATAAGGGCTCTAAATAGGGTTTTAATAATAGCTCTAGTAAATACAACATAATTATAAAAAGCTGTAATAAGACGAAGTATTATAAGGTACTAATACTAACTAAGGCACTTTAAAATTATTAAAAAGAGATACTATAGGATACTATAGTTTACTATAAGATATTATAAGATACTATAGCTTACTATAAGGTACTAAGACTTTATGTGTTAAGAGTAATCTAACTAAGGCTTATATACTAAAGCTAACTAGCTAAAGGTTTAAAAGGCTTAACTTATTATAATATCTTTTTTCTAAGAGTTATGTTAACCTACCGCTAGGATCTTAGCTTAAGTATTAATTAAATAAGGTAATTTGTAATTATTATCTCTAGCGTTACTTAACGCCACGTTATAAAGGCTTTAGTATTAATAAATACTAAAGTAGGTTTCTAAGATAGCCTTTAATAGCCTTTCTATTTAACTAGGAGTTAATATTAGAATCTGCGTCTCTAATAATACTTTCTTTTATTTATAATCTTCTCTACAAAATATTTAGCATCTCCGTTAATAATGACTAGTTTTAGTTGTTAATTTATTAAAGATTAACTTAGCAGCAGGTCATTAGCTATCAGGTGAAGTCTATTTATATTAAATACTTTCTTAGTATTACCGGGCGTATCCAGCTTAACGGCATGAGTTCTAATAAGCTTAATTATAGTATACTTTAAGTTCTTTTAATTAAGCTTCTTACTTATCTGTGTAGTTCTTATATGCGTTTTAAGGGCAAGCTATACCTTATTACTAACTTATAGTTAGATAGTTTTTTTATGCTTTTTATTTACTTATTTCTTTTACTTCTGCTGATTATTCGCTATTAACGCGTAAGTAAGATTAAATATCTTTTTTAGCTTATCTATAATCACTAGTATCTTTTTTTTATTTAACTTAAGAGTCTTGATTATCTTGTTAGTCGGCCGTAACTATAGCGGGTCTATATAGTATCCGTGCTAGAGAAAGAAAAGACTTATCTTTATCACTACTACTTCTCTTACCTTAATAGCTATTATAGCTATCCTAATATGCTTAGCCTAGTTCTTCTAGTCTTATGTAATATACGCGCGTAGGTAAGCCTTAACTATAGAGTTTATTCTCTCTATTAACCTATTAATCTATAGATACTACGCTGTCGATAGTCTTTAATTAATATTACATAGCTTATAAAGCATTATCTAAAACTCACTAATGAATTGAGTTCCTCTATCCGAGACGATAGCATTAGGTAACCAGTGATAAGCTACTACGAATCTGATAAAGGCGTTAACAACTATAGGAACCTTAATATCTAGTAAAGGGATAAGGACTACATCCTTGCTTAGTTAATCCATAATAACTATCAGGTTCATACAACCTTTACTCTCAGGCAGTCCAACAATAAAGTCCATTAAGATTTCTTTTCAGATCTGTTCTGGCAGTGGTAGTGGTTTCAGCAGTCTATAAAGGCTATCTCGCTATAGCTTGATTTATCCGCAGGTGTCGCAGTTCCTGATATATCAGCGGATATCATCTAACATGTTTGGCTAGAAGAAGTCTCAAGCAACTGCTCTATAGGTAGAATCTCTTCCTAAGTGACCCAAAGCAGGTAAGGTGTGTATCATGTGGATAATACCTATTCATAGTGGTTCATCATCCGGGACCCATCAACAGCCTCGATATTGGAGGTCTATGTTGGCATTCACCAAGCATTTAGAGATAGATGCCTTTTAGCCTGTTTCAACAGGGAATCTTCGCTCACCATTAAGCACAGCCTAACAGGCTCTTAAGTATTCTTTATCCTTTATTTAAGCGGCTGTCTACTGTTCCTCGAAGGGCGGCTCATCCTAAGCTTTAGTGACATCAGTAGGGGCAGCAAAGTCGTTGACTTAAGTTGCCATAATTGGTACCAGGTGTTCATCCTCAGGATTATCTGAATCGTTAATAGTGACTGGTTTTAATAACTGCATGTAGCGGTGTCGCGTCCGCTCGTTTAACACGCCTTTAGGCATATCCTACTCACGACGAGAAAGGGCATCAGCTCTCTTATTTAGCTTCCCAGGACAATAAGCGATAACTATCTGATATCTTCCTAAAATAAGAGACTATCTCATCTAACGGTCATTTAACTGGCGTGGTTTCGTGAAGTATTCGAGGTTCTTATAATCCGTAATAACTGTAAACTTCTTAACTGAACGGAGCTCAGCGTCCTATTCTTTAAGGCAGTTAACAATAGTAAGTAGTTTCTTATTATGTATCTTATAGTTGGCCTCATGAGCGTTCATTTTCTTTAAGAAATATGCGACCGGGTGAAGCAACCCATCATCGCTATACTACGAGAGGACTCCAGAGGTCGACTATCCTGACGAATCTGTCTCGATAACGGTATCTTGATCCCAGTCGAACTGGGCCAGTACTGGTTCCATAACAAAGATAGTTTTCAGCTTGTCAAAAGCATCCTGCTGGTCCTTTCCCCAGCGGAAAGGCGCGTTTAATCCAGTTAAGGCAGTTAAAGGAGTAACTAATCCAGAGTAGTCTTATATAAAGCGTCTATAAAAGTTCGCGAATCCAAGGAAGCTGCGTACACCTTTCTGCGAACAAGGCACCTCCCATTCCTTAATAGCCTTAACCTTCTCAGGGTCCATGCAGAGGCCTTTTCCTGCTTTAATAATAAAACCAAGGTACTTAATAGAGGTAACATTAAACTTGTATTTGCTGATATCTAAGGGGAGGCCTGCAGCTCCCATAGCATCGAGCACCTTATTCACATTCTTATGGTGCTGCTTAAAAGACCTATCTGTATAAATTAATACGTCGTCCAGATATGCCGAGTAGAAGTCATTAATATATTCTCATAGCGTCTAGTTAATGTAGCGCTGAAACGTGCTTGGCGTGTTCACCAGGCCAAAGAGAGTAACTAGCCATTCATATAAACTAAATCAGGTGCGGAATACCGTTTTCCATTTATCTCCTTCGCGGATGCGTATCTTATGAAAGGCAGTAAATATATTAATCTTCGTAAAATACTTAGCCTTAGCGATACTATTCAAAGTCTCCTGGATTAATAGTAGAGGATAATAATCCTTCCTGGTAATAGCGTTAAGAGCTCAATAGTCTATACAAAAGCAAAAACCTCCACTAGGTTTCTTTACAAACAATACTAGTAAAGCAGCCAGCGAATTACTAACGCAAATCCATTCTTTATCTAGTAGTAACGTAAGGTGTTTATGAAGGACGAGAAGCTCTCTTCTACTTATATTATAGAGAAGTTCCTATAGGGTCGGCTTCTTCTTACTGTCTTTATCCTTCTCCAGCTTAATCACGTGGTCGACACTAGGTCGGTGAGGAGCTTACTTAGATACTATCTTAGAATCAAATATCCATGCGTAATCCTTGTGAGCTCCTGGGAGTAAAGTTTTATAGTTAACCTTAGCCTTTAATATCAATACCTTCTAGATATCAGCTATTAACGCTGTAAATACCTGGATAGTAGAATTTTTTTTCTTAGATCGTCTTATCCACGAAGCGTAGGATGCTGCACTAATCTCTTAAGGTTTCAAGCCATCTTACTCAGGCTTACTATTGTGAGCTTTAAGGCAAATTTATTATCTAATCATGTGTATATAGATAGATGGTTTATATAGTGCAATTATAACCTTACACTTATCCATTTATAGCCTGCCGAGTATAATATTAAACTTAGGGTATTAGTTTATAACGTATCCCCATCCGTAGTCCTAGTATTTATTAATATTAAACTTAAAGTGGGTCACCTAGTCGATTTGGCCGCTTCCTTTAATCCTGATAACCTTTTAGGGTGCTATCTGTATACACTATAGATAAGTCTTCTTAGTAAAGATTAAACTAACCATAGCGAAAATAAGGCTACTAGAGTTAATTATTATTAAAGCGTAATAATTTAAATTAACTAAAGCATTAACTACCAACATATTACTATATATCTTAGTTTTTTTAAATTAGTTCTAATCTTTATATATCTTATACTTATCTACTTTTAGCTTCTGCCTATAACTTTTAGCAGAAGCTACTTTTTTCCTAATCACTTATCTTTAGAGCTCTTATTAGAGGTATTATTATTTATAGATATCTCTTTAACTATAACCGTTTTATTACGGGTTAATTTACTGGAATGGCTTAAACTCTGTTTTTCTTTTTTAGCTACCTTAGCTAAGGTGATTAATCAACTTTAGAATTTACTTAAGCTTATTATTTTCTTAGTATAGTTATAAGAGTAATGGCTTTTTTTGTTATAACTAAAGCAAAGATACTTAGCTCTACAGCGCTTGTGTTTATTATTATTAATATTATTCTTACTAGTATACTTTACCCTATCTATCTTATTTAGAGAAGAAGAAGAGCTATTCTTCTTCAGCTAATTAGTAGATTTATTACTACTTAATTAGAAGCCAGTTTTCCACGATAACTTGCTATAGAGCTTATATTAGAATATATTATCCAATATCTTAATTACCCTCTGCTAAAGGGTAGTGTACGAGTTAATAAAGACTTTAATTAAGTAGAACTAGATCTCGTCCTTTAGCCTATTCTAGAATAAGGTTATTTTTATTATATTATTACTACTAAGGCTAGTATAAAGCTACTGTTCTTTAAAGTTATATAGGTATTCTCTTATCTTACGCTTGTTCTATTTTATGTACGTGATTTTATCACAAGCTCTAGCTTCTACATAGTAATTCTTAAAATAGGAGTTTAGAAATATTTATATATACGTGATATTATAGCTACTCTTCTAGTATAACTCTATAAAAGGAGTTATAATAGTGTAAGTCTTATCCTTAAGGCGACTATAAATATACTAATAGTATAATTCTAGTATTAGGTAATTATCTCTATCAGCTGTAAATTTGCCCGCGATGGCGAGATACTATCCTAGATATTCTAATTTTATACTATTAAACCTTTAAGGGTCTGGAAGACGTTTATGACGTTTTTTAGTTATTCTATTAATATTAAGAGCGGCTAGAACTGCTGCTAGCTATAGTAATAGTATTTTAACTAATAAACTTAATACAGGCGGCGTTACTATCCTTGGCACTAAAGAGAAAAGTAAAATTATTTCACGGACTTAACTTACTATATTTAAGGCTTTTTTTTTACTATATTCTTACTTTTATATCTACTACTAAGCTCTAGTAAGGGCTTTCTCATATTTTCTATTTACTATAATATCTTGTATATAAAGCTTAAGAAGATGAGCTATATTAAGAAGTAAGTGCATCTCCTACCTCTCATACTAAATAGCTATACCTTAATCTTTTATTATAATAATAGATTTACTAAAGCGATTTCTTTAACTATCTAAGTAGTATAATAATAAGACTATAAAGATACTACTATCTTTTCTTATATTAATATAGTAATAGGACTATAATTAGTACTACTATTTAAGCTATACTTATACAGGACTACTATAGTTATAACTGTGTTATATTCCTCTTAATAATTTAAAATAAAATTTATCTTTAAGGTATTAATTAACAGCTTATTTAATAATAGCTAGCTATTAGCTTGCTATTAAATAAACTTTTAGAAACAATAACTTAAGGTACTACTTAAGGCTTAATATTTATATTAAGTTTTTCTAATTTTAAAGACTAAGTGTCTATGAGACTTAGCACGGCGCATTAACTAAAGCTTTTTTCTTAAAACTAATTACTTAAAAAGCTTAATATAGTTTATTAATTAAGTTTTTATAGATAGCATCTAAATAGCTAGCTAAATTTAGAATTAATAGCTTTTAAGGGTGTATAATGGGTAGGTGCGTTAGCACATTATCTAGTACTAAATTAAGCTTTAAAAAGTTATAAAGAATCAGAAGTACAACACTCGCGTATTATAAGATAATTAAATTTAAATATTAAGGGCTACCTAGTTAGCTTAAGGTTGAATAAAACTATAATAAATTTAATAAGAAGCTATAAGGGCTTTAAGTAGGGTTTTAATAATAGCTCTAGTAAATACAACATAATTATAAAAAGCTATAATAAGATAAAGTATTATAAGGTACTAATACTAACTAGGGTACTTTAGAATTATTAAGAAAAAATACTATAGGATATTATAGTTTACTATAAGATACTATAAGATACTATAGTTTACTATAAGATACTAAGACTTTATGTGCTAAGGGTAATCTAACTAAGGCTTATATACTAAAGCTAACTAGCTAAAGGTTTAAAAAACTTAGTCTATTACAGTAATAGCTAATAAAGCTTTAAAATAAAAATATATATTTAAGCTTAAATTATAAGCGAATATAGGACGCACTAGTATAGACTAAGATACAAACCAAAAAACAAGAATAAAGATATAGAATTATATAAAAAGATTTAGAGTATTCTGTTATATAATAAGAAGACTTAGTAGCTAGAGATATTAGAAGAAATTAAAGACTCTAACAGCTCTAATAGTCTCTAGTAGTATATAATATACTTATAAAAAGTCTATTATAAGTATAGAGTGTTAGACAGCTTATAATTACTTTTAATTTTTTATAATTACTCTAAAATTAAGATTCGTATCTTAAGTGAAATAGTATAATATTATTCTATTAAATCTTAACTTACTATATCGCTTCTTTCTATTTTAACTGAGTTTAATTACTTTTCTATTAAGTCTAATAAGCTATCCAATCTAGACATAAGGGAACTAATTAATATTATATAATTAATTAGATAACTAGTTACTAGTTTAATATTATGTTAGTAAGTTAGTAACCTGTAATATTATAATTACCATCTTAAGAAAATAAAAGAAGTAGTTAAATAGATTCTAATAACTAATTATTAAGAGTTTATAATAACTTATTATAAAAATAAATAAGAACTTTACTCGTTAGAAGAAAGTAGTAGTAAAGAAGAAATTATAGTAAAACCTTTATCTATAACTAAAAGTACATTAGAGAGATAAAAGAGTGTATAATAAATTATCTAAAAATAAAAAATAGCTATTATAAAGCTACGTAATATCTTAATAAATCTATAATAATAAGTTAGAGTAAACTAGAGGGGAAGAATAGTAAAAATATAATCTCTTAAGAAATTTAATAGTAATTAAAATAAACTTAAGATCTTTATAGTAGTAATAAACCTATATTATTATTTTAACTAAAAATTATTCTTAACTAATTAGGATTGGATTTTGGTAGCTGGTATAAATATAATAGGTAGAGCTATATAGTAGTTTAAACTACTAATAAAAAACTATCTAGTTAATAGAAATTTTAACCTAAGAGCAGCAGGATTAGCAAACTGTAATAATAATATATAATAAACTTTTAAAAGTTATAAATACTTTAAATAAGAAATAATTATAGTCTTTAGAGAAATTAATAAAGAAATAGAGGTAATTTAAAAGTTTTAATAACTTAAGTAATAAACATTAACAGCTAATTATATAGTAGAATTTAAATAAATCTAATTATAGCTTAATTAGATAGACTAGCTACTAGTTATAATATACTATAAAGGACTAAAAAATAGAATTAAGGACGAAATCTCTAAAGAAAAATAGCTAAGTATTTTACTAAAAATTATTAAGTAAGTAATAACTATTAATAATTATTAATACTAGTAAGAGCAGGAAAAAAAGGCACGTAAAAGATTAATAATCTATATACTAAAAAAAGGCGAGAAGGATAATTAAACCTATAATAAAATAAACATTAATATTAAATAGATATTTATTAGAAGGGGGTAAGGAAAGTAAGTTAAGAAATAAATAAAACACTATACACGCAAGGCCTGTCTAGAATATAAAAAACAAAAATACTTTATTACAGATTATAAATAATAATAGTTAGATATTAAGAAGACTTATATTTAGACTAAAGCGCCAAAGGAAATTAAAATAGCTATAATTTAAATAAAGTAAATATAAGATATAATAACACAAAAGGCCATTACATAATAAATCTAGAAAAAATAATATTAAATATATAAGAGTTATATACATCTTAGATAAGAATATAAAATATTATACTAATAAGTTAAGAATTATCTAGCGGAATAATCTAATAATATAATTACTATAATATAAGAAGCAGTAGTTCAATAATATAACACTAAAACTAAAAAGAAAATATAAAGATTTTATAAAATCATTAAATAAGAAGGAGGACCCTTCAAGAAAGAAGACCAAAAATTTAGATAAAAAAGAAATTATAAAATAAAAAAGAGTAAAGAGTTTATGTCTATAATAATTATATAATAAGTATACTAGGGATATTATTAAATATATAGATTAGAATATTACTAAAAGAAATATTATATTACTAAATACTAAGAGGTTACTTTAGGAGATAGAATGTATAAATACTAATAAATACTACAGTCAGTAGAGAATAAATAATATAGAGAATTAAATAAATAAAAATTAGCTATATAAATAAATAAGATTTATTAATAAGAACTAATATTAATTTTAATTAATATAACGTATTATCACCCCGTCGGATATCTAGAACTAGGATAGGATTAGAATAGAAAGGAAGAAGAAATCTCTTTATTAATTTTATAAATACAAAACAACAACGCTGCAGATAGAGTAATAAAATAAAAATACTAAATATATATAATACTAGATTATATAGAAATAGATTATAGATAGAATAAACACGCTATACGTGTTAAGGGACTAAGAATAAAAATAGTATTATAATAACTTATAAATAAAAAAGAACTTAACTTATAATAAGAATTGATTTATATGAACTTAGAAGATAAACTATAGAACCTAAACTCAGACTAGTATAAGTAATTATTATAGGATAAGTACTAAACAGAATACTAATTATACTAAACTAAATATTACTAGAAGGAATAGCTAGCTATAGAATCACATAAGAAACTCACATATTAGAAATATTTTTTAGAATAGAAATATTAGGATTATAGAGGATAAGCTAAGAATATATATAAAATACTTAATAAAAAAGTATACTAACTCTAGAGATATTTAATCTACAGACCTAAAAAAAAAAAACACTAAAGAAATAACTACTACTTAAGAGTTAACTATAAATAAAAAACTAAAAAACTAGTAGACTATAACTAAGCTATTAGAGAGCTAAGAACTAAAGATTAGAAAAAACATAATACTTATATATATATATAACTAAACTAAAGGAAACATAAGAATAAGCTATATATAAATATATATATTAATAGTAATCAGACACTAGTACTTATAAATAGTAAAACTAATAAAACACTAATATTAAATAAGAGGATATAGAGATACTAAATACTAACTAGAGTTTTAAATAAATCTATGTAAGTAAAATACGTAAATAATAATCTAATAATATTCAGAAAAAATCTAATTAATCTTAAAACATAAAATGTGATTATTTAGGCAGTAGGTTATAGAAATAACTATTATATTAAAATTATAAATTTAGGTAGTAAGAATTTTATCTTAGGATAAGACTAGCTAGCATAATAGAACTTAACTATTAATTAGAAAGAAAAAACTATAGGGATTAGAAATAACTACTATAGATAATAATAACAAGCTATAATATAAATAAAGAAAATAATACTTCATAATACCACATTTATTATGCTAAAAGAATATTAGGAGGAATTTAGAAAATAGTTTTTTAAAAAAGCTAAAGACTAATTACTAGAATACTAGAACTAAGACTATAAAATTATGCTTAAGAAGGGAACGGATTTAAAACCAAAACCATTATACTAGTTATTTATTAACTAATAAGAGAAGTTATAACAGTATCTGAATAATAACCTAAAAAAGAAATATATTTAAATAAGTAAAAGTAAAATAGCATTACTAACACTCTTTATATTAAAAAAAAATAGTAAACTATAATTATGTATTAATTATAGGTATCTTAATAAAGCTATAGTAAAAAATTATTACCTAATACTATTAATAATAGAACTTATAAATAAACTCAGAGGAGCTAAGTAGCTTAGTCTTTTTAATATTAAAAATAAATATTATTAAATATAAATAACTAAAGAACATAAATAGATAATAGCATTTAAAATAAGATATAGATTATTTAAATATTTAATTATACTATTTAGACTTACCAACGCACCAGTAATATTCTAGATAATTATTAACTATATACTAAGAGAATACTTAAACGTATTTATAATAGTATATTTTAATAACATACTTATATACACGAATAGAATGCTAGAAGAATATATTAAATATACTAAGAAAGTACTAAAGACGCTTAAGGAACATAAGCTATATATTTAAACAAAAAAATATATATTCTATAGAATAGAAGTTAAGTTCTTAGAATACTTAGTGTCTTAAGACGGAATAGCAGTTAACTTAAATAAAGCTAAGAATATTCTATTTTAGCTAATACTAATAAATATAAAAGAAGTTTATTCTTTCTTCAGATTTATAGGTTTTTGCTGATAATTTATTAAGGACTACTTAAAAATCACATCACTCTTAACGGAATTACTTAAGAAAGATTAATAATTTAAGTAAGAACAACAAAAAAACGCTTTCAAAATATTAAAAGGAATATTCTAATAACTACTAATATTAAAGATATTTAATTTATGACTTTAAATAGAAATATATATAGATATATTAGACAGAGCTACAGGAACTATCTTACTATAAGTATAAAATAATAAATATAAATATTTAATAGATTTTCTATCTTATAAACTGATAACTACTAAGTTAAATTATAATATTTATAATAAAAAACTATTAGTAATAGTTTAAGCATTTAAAAAATAAAGATATTACTTAGAAGAAGCTAAGTACTAGATTATTATATATTCAAATCATAAGAATCTAACGGTATTTATAATAATTAAAAAGTTAAATCAATAATAAGTTAGATAATAAAAACTAGTTTTAATCTTTAATTTTTAAATACTTTATAAATTAGGAAAAGAAAATACAGCGGCTGACATACTTAATTAATAAGTAAATTATATAAAAGACATACTAGAAATCTATAATATAATACTTAAATAAAGACTAGATAGATCTCTAGGTAGCTTATAAATAGATATTAAGATAATAGTCATTATTAAACATACCTAGAAAAAATAAATAAAGGACTTTAATAATAAACAACTATAATAGAAACTAGACTAAAGAATAATTTATGTACTAGATATATTATAGACTAAACTTATTAAAGATTAACACTCAGCCGAAATGCACAAATATTAGGGAATTAAAAAAACTATAGAATAAATCAACAGGTATTTTTAGATTCCTGGAATATAAAAAAAAATTAGAATTATTCTTTTAGAGTGCATCAAGTGCAAAAAGAATAAAATATTAAAATATAAAAAGTATAGACTTATATAACTAATCTCTTTACTAGACTTACTATAGGAATTAGTTATAATAAACTTTATTACAAAAATACTAATAATAACTACCTTTTAAGGCTAATGGTATGACATGATATTAGTTATAATAAACTAATTTATAAAATACGTATACTTTAAACTAACATATATAGAAGTTAAAGTAGGTGAATTGGTAACTATACTTATTAGACTATTAATTATATAACATAGGTTACCACAAGAATTTATTACAAATAAAAACAAATTATTTACGTTAATATTCTAAAAAACGTTTATAGAAAAGCTAGGGGCTGAATATTACCTCTTAACAGCATTTCACTTACAGATAAATAAATAAATAGAATAGATAAATCAGACACTAGAATAATATCTACAAATGTATATTAACGAATAATAAGATAATTAGATTAAATTACTATTAATAGCTAAGTTTATATACAACTCTGTAAAGTTATTAACTACTAGAAAATTACTATTCTTTATAAATTATGGATATAAGCCTACGGCTTATCAAGAATCATAAAAACTAAACAAGATATTAAAATTAGTAAGAATGAAAGTAGAGAGGTTATAATAACTTTATTAGAAAATAATAGAAAAAATTACCCAGAAAGGAAACCTTAGTAAGTAATAGAAAGATAAGTCTAAAGTTAAGAGACTAATCTTTAAGAAGGGGAATAAAGTTTTCTTATTATAAAAAAATTTAAAAACTAAATAACTATCAAGGAAACTGGATCACATTAAATTGAGACTATTTAGGGTTAGATAATAAATAGAATCTATAAATTACAAGCTACAACTACCTAAGGACATGAGAATTCACTTAGTTTTTTATATTTTGTTACTAGAACTAGTACCATAAAACGCCAAACTACAGATAAGACTTAAACTTGAGGGAGATACTACTAAGTATAAAGTTTAATAAATTCTAGACCACTAGCGGTTTGGGCGTTAGTGGAAGTATTTAGTTAAATAAAAAAATTACAGACCTAAGGATGATACATGAGAACTAATTAGGAACCTAAGGAATAGTTTAGAGCTAATTAACTAGTACTATTAAATAAGCTAGGAAGGGCTTGCTTTAAGATTATATTCTAGGAATAGAGCGACTGCAGGGCATTCTAATTAAAGTCAAAGGATAAGGAAGACGAAGTGATAGGCCGAGAAGAAGCTTAGACTGCAGGTTATAGTATGTGAGTTTCTTAATCCTAAGAACGAGTCTCTTCCTCTTTAAAAGCTTAGACTTCACGAATTGAAGTGATCTCCTGATTAAATATCTTCTTCTCTTTTGAATTAACTTTTGTGAGCTCACGACGGAGTCGGAGAGCGCGGGAACAGGCCTCAAGAGCGTCCTCCTCAGCTTTTTCAAGTTAACAACAGAGTTTCGCTTTGTCACGGTTGAGACAGTCCTACTCTAGTTGCAAAACAATCAGATCACACTTCACGTTGCGATTGTTGTAGGCTGAGTAATGACTAGAGCTTAGATTTACAAGGCAGTCATCACCTTAGCAGAAACAGTTTAAGTAAGGTGTCGGCATGTAACGGGGTTCGCTACGGATCCGAGAAGCTAGGCGGCGAGTACGTATTAGAGACGACTCAAGACGTGTCATTATTAAAAAGCTAGGCAGGGAGGAAAGGAAGTTAAGGGTCTTATAGTCTAGAACATAGAGCAGAAGACCTGCTGCCTTTATACTACTTATGAAAAGAAAAAACTATCTTCCAAGACAAAGACTTAAAAGGGGGGGATAGTGTTACGGACGGTAACAAGACGACTGACGGTTCGGTCAGAAAGACAACTACACCTAAAGAGCTAAGAGAACTAGCGGCAACAGCTAATGAAGCTTTAGAATGGAAACGTATATTTGAGCTTGAATTATAAGCGAGCGCGGGACGCACTAGCATAGGCCAAGATACAGGCCAAGAGGCGAGGACAGAGATACGGAACCGTATGGGAAGATTTGGAGCATCCTGTCACATAACAAGAAGGCTTAGCAGCCAGAGATGTTAAAGAGAGCCAGAGGCTCTAACAGCTCTAACAGCCTCTAGCAGTATCTAATATACTTCTGGCTGGTATATAATGTACTTATAGAGGGTTTACTATAAGTATGGGGCATTAGACAGCTTATAGTTACTTTTAATTCTTTATAGTTACTCTAAAATTAAAATTCACACCTTAAGTGAAATAGTATAATACTATTTTATTAAATCTTAACTTACTGTATCGCTTCTCTCTATTTTAACTAAGTTTAATTACTTTTCTACTAAGTCTAACGAGCTATCTAATTTGAACGTGAGGAAACTAATTAATATTATATAATTAATTAGATAACTAGTTACTAGTTTAACATTACGTTAGTAAGTTAGTAACTTATAATAAAACTATACTAATAATTTATTAACAAAAAGTTACATAACTTATTTAAGTAATTATAAAAATTATATTTTTACTTATAGTAAGTAAAAACTATTTTAAGTAAATACACTAAAACTAACTATACTTTATATAAACTTACGTAAAAAGTAAATAAAATAGTAGTTTATTAAAGTATTATTATTTTACTTTTTAGTGTAGTAACTTTAGTTTTTATTAATACTTTTTAGCTTTATATACTTAGCTTCTTAAAATTAGTTTATATAGGTTTTTAAATATAATATAATATTTACTTTAATAAATTTTTTATTAATTTAGTTAAATTATATATTATATATTATTATTTTTACTATATACTTATTTTTAATAAAGTATAGATTGCACTATAGCTTTTATTAATAAAAGTAAAGTAGTAGTTTTATAAAAATATTTTAATAGTAAAAAATATAAAAAGCTATGTAAACTATAATAAAAAATAGAAAATTCTAGTATTTTATAATAATTTTAAACTTAATTACTTTAATAAGTTTATTTTACTATTATTTATAATTATAGTTATTAAGTAATAAAGTGTTAAGTTTTTTTTATTAGTAACACTATTAAGAAATTTAAGAACTTAATTTTAAAATAAAACTTACTTTATAATAACATATTATAAGTAAGTAAAAAGTTTATAATAGTATATAAATATAATTTTATTAGCTATTTTTACTATATTTTCTTTTAACTTAACTAGTAAAATAATATAACCTTTATTACTTTTATTTTATTATAGTTATGTTATAAAGTTTTTACTACTTTATTTATAAATTTAAGTTACTACTACTTATACCCACTATTTATACAAGTTTTTAGTAAATTATTTAAACTCTTTTTATATAAAGTTAAATACAAGCTTATATTTTTACTTTTTTAAAAAAAAATATAAGTTAATGATAACTACTATGTACTTTTTAATAGTACTAATTTTAAGTATTTATTAAACTAGTTTACTATTTATAGCTATATTGCTTTTTTTTATATTATGAACTTTAAATTTTATAATTTTTAAATATCGTTATTAAAAAAACTATATTATATTAATTTTATAACGTTTTTTATAAGTGAGTGGGCTATATAAGTGAGTAAACTATCTTAACTAATTTCTACCACTTTAATAGCTAATAATAACCTATAACTATTAACTATTATTACTAGAATTAATAGGTAAATAGCTAGCCTTAACTTTAACTTATAAATACTTTTTTATATTATGCTTAGTCTGCCTGTAGTGTCTACAGTATCTAGGCTATTATAAGCTATTAACTTTATATCTTTTATTAGAAACTATTTCTATTTTTATTTATATATTAATATTAGCTTAAGCTACTATAGCTACACCTTTTACCTATAATAAAGTCTTTAGTTTTTATATATACTTTTTTTATGCTTTTTACGCTCTAATATAATATTATTAGTCTATTATAAAGTGGTTATTTATAAGTGTATTAGAATACTAACATATACTATTATTAACACACTCTTAATAAGCTAGTTTAATAATTTTAGAATTAATATAAATAAGCTATTCTAGTGCTACTTTATATATCTATATAGATAAATAAACTAACTATCTAATTTAATAATATTATTAGGTATTTAAAGTTTTTATAGAGTTATCTTTATAGGCAGCTTAAGAGTCTATAGCCTAATATCTAGCCTAAATAGAATAATATCTAGGTTAAATAGAATAAGGCCTGTATCTTAAAATCCTTTATATATATTACTTTTAGTAATTAAAGCTAGATAAGCTATCTTAAAGAGTAATAGAAAATTAAGCTTAATAATATAAAAAATATAATTTCTAACTAGCTTATTAACCTCCTATCTATAGGCTAGCTTAAGAGGTATAAAGTAGTTTATATTAAAAGACTATAATAAATACAACACGTGTGATAGCATATAGAGTATATAAATATTTTTTTTTATAAAATAACTGAAATTTAAGAGACTCATAGCTCTTATAGCTATTTAGATTTAATAGATAATTAATATCTATAGTTTTATTCTTTATGTACTTATTAAAGTGCTCTAGCCACTTAATATTTATTACATTTATTATTCAGCTATTTTTACTTAGTGTAATCTTTAAGCTTAGTAATAAATTACTATTCTTATACCAGCAAAATAAGTAGATAATACTAGTAAAAATAATAAATAGTAGAATTAACCAGTCTTAACTATTCACGCCTTAGATAACTATAACCTATTTTTTATTATCTAGTTATATAGTTTTAGGCTGATTATATTACTTAGAGTTTATAATAACTTTAGTAGTTAATAAAATACCTATCTAGAAGCCTATCTCATTAAAGTTATATATATTTTTATTAGTAATATTATACTTTACCTTATAGTTATATATAAGATTAAATTATAATTATATAATAGCAGGATCCTTACAGTAAGCATGCTAATAATTATATTTTTTATTATATTTTATCTTAATTTCCTTAGTCCTTATAACAAAGTTATGTGGCTATTAGATATTAACTATTAGATTAAATTATTTAGTTAGTAAATAGTTAGTTATCTCTCTTATATAAATAAGCTAAAGCGTAAATTCTTATAAATTTAGATTTAAAATATATACAACTATAGCCCTCTCTTCTCGCTTTATAAGTTTCTTTAAATTAGGCTTATAATTATATTATAAACTAATTCTATTAATTTATTACTTAAGTGTATTCCTAAGGACTTTATAAGTTACTATTATATATTACATAGTCTAGATTTAATCTTACTAGATAATTAACTTAGCTAGTAATAGTCTACCTTTACTATAGATAGATTCAGTTATAATTTATTAAACTATAGTTATTAATAGTTAATATATTATAATTCTTACTTTAAGAGGCTATTACGGATGGTAATAGAATAACTAATAGTTTAGTTAGAAAAGTAACTACATCTAAAAAGCTAAAGGAACTAGCGATAATAGCTAATAAAACTTTAAAATAAAAATATATATTTAAGCTTAAAAGAAAGAACTATAAGTAAATATAGGATATACTAGTACAGGCTAAGATACAAGCTAAAAAATAAGAATAGAAATATAAAACCATATAAGGAAATTTAAAGTATTTTATTATATAATAAGAAAAGGCTTAGTAGCTAGAGATATTAGAAAAAGCTAAAAACTCTAATAGCTCTAATAATCTCTAATAGTATTTAATATATTTCTAACTAGTATATAATATATGCATGGAGGATTTACTATAAGTATAAGGCATTAAATAACTTATAATTACTCTAAAATTAAGATTCACATCTTAAGTGAAATAGTTTAATATTATTTTATTAAATTTTAACTTACTGTATTACTTCTACTATCTCTATTAAGCTAAACTCTTTAATTACTAAGTCTAATAAGCTATCCAATCTAGAAATAAAAAAACTAATTAAGGTATTATATAATTAGTTAGTTAACTAATTACTAGTATAATATTATATTAGTAAGTTAGTAACTTATAATATTATAATTACCATCTTAAAAGAGTAAAAAAGGCAGTTAGATAAATTCTAAAACTAATTATTAAAAGTTTATAATAATTTATTATAAAAACGAACAAGAACTCTTCTCGTTAGAAGAAAGTAGTAGTAAAGAAAAAGTTATAATAAAATCTTTATCTATAACTAGAAGTATATCCAGAGGAACTAAGAATATATAATAAATTATCTAAGAATAAGAAGTAGCTATTATAAAGCTATGTAATACCTTAATAAACTTATAATAATAAGTTAGAATAAATAAAGGAGGAAAAACAGCAAAGATATAGCCTCCTAAAAAGTTTAATAATAATTAGAATAAACTTAAAATCTTTATAACAGCAATAGACCTGTACTATTATTTTAATTAAAAATTATTTTTAATTAATTAGAACTAGATTCTAGCAGCTGGTATAAATATAATAGGTAGAACTATATAATAGTTTAAACTACTAGTAAGAAACTATCTAGTTAATAGAAATTCTAATCTAGGAACAGCAGGATTAGTAAACTATAATAGTAATATATAATAAGCTTTTAAAAGCTATAAATACTTTAAATAAGAAATAATTATTATCTTTAAAGAAATTAATAAAAAGATAGAGGTAATCTAGAAGCTTTAATAGCTTAAGTAATAAATATTAATAGCTAATTATATTATAGAGTTTAAATAAATTTAGTTATAGCTTAACTAAGTAGACTAACTATTAATTATAATATACTATAAAGAACTAAAAAATAGAATTAAAAATGAAATCTTTAGAAGCAAACAGCTAAGTATCTTGCTGAGAATTATTAAATAAATAGTAACTATTAATAACTACTAGTATCAGCAAAAGTAAGAAAAAAAGGTATATAAGAAATTAGTAATTTATATATCTAAAAGAAATAAAAGAGATAACTAAACCTATAATAAAATAAATATTAATATTAAATAAGTATTTATTAGAAAGGGATAAGGAAAATAAGTTAAAAAATAAATAAAACACTACGCACGTAAAGCCTGCTTAAGATATAAAAAACAGAAACACTTTATTAAAGATTATAAATAATAATAGTTAGATATTAAGAAAGCTTATGCTTAAACTAAGATATTAAAAGAAATTAAAATAGCTATAGTCTAAGTAGAATAAGTATAAAATATAATAACATAAAAAGCTATTACATGATAAATCTAGAAGAAGTAATATTAAATCTACAGAAATTATATATATCTTAAGTAAGAATATAAAATACTATATTAGTAGGTTAAGAATTATCTAATAGGATAATCTAATAATATAACTATTATAATATAAAGAGCAGCAGTTCAACAACATAATACTAAGACTAAAAAAGATATATAATAATTTTATAAGATTATAGAATAGAAAGGCGGACTCTTCTAGAAAGAAAACCAAAAATTCAAACAAAAAAGAAATTATAAGTTAAAAGAAGGAAAAGAACTTATGTCTATAATAATTATATAATAAGTATACTAAGAATATTATTAAATATATAAATTAAAGTACTACTAAAGAAAACACTATATTACTAAACACTAGGAAATTATTTTAGAAGACGGAATATATAAATGCTAATAAGTATTATAGTTAGTAGAAAATAAATAACATAAAAAACTAAGTAGATAAAAACTAGCTATATAGATAAATAAAATTTATAAATAAATATTTATATTAGTTACATTTAATGTGACGTACTACCACCTTATTAAACACCCAGAATTAGAATAAAATTAAAATAAAAAGGATAAAGAAATCTTTTTATTAATATTATAGATACAGAATAACAAAGCTGTAAATAAAATAATAAAAAAAAATTCTAGATATATATAGTTTCTAATTATAAGAGAATAGATTATAAATAAAATAAACATACTATACAAGTCAAAGGACTAAGGATAAGGAAGATATTATAATAGTTAGTAAATAAAAAAAAACTCAACCTATAATAAGAACTAGTTTATATAAACTTAGAAGATAAACTATAGGACTTAAGTTCAAATTAATATAAATAACTATTATAAAATAAGTATTAAATAGGATATTAATTATACTAAACTAAATACTATTAAAAGGAATAGTTAACCACAGAATCGCATAAGAAACTTATATATTAAGAATGTTTTTTAGAATAGAAATACTAGGATTATAAAGAATAGACTAAAAATATATATAAAATACTTAATAAGAAAGTATATTAACTCTAGAGATGCTTAATCTACAGACCTAAAAAAGAAACACTAAAAAAGTAACTACTACTTAAGAGTTAACTATAAACAAAAAACTAGAAAACTAGTAGACTATAACTAAGCTATTAAAGAGCTAAGAACTAAAGATTAAAAGAAATATAACACTTATATACACATAACTAAACTAAAGGAAATATAAGAATAAGCTATATATAAATATATATATTAATAGTAATTAAATACTAGCACTTATAAACAGTAGAGCTAGCAAGACACTTATATTAAATAAATAAATATAGAGATACTAGATACTAACTAGAGTTCTAGATAAACCTATATAAGTAAAATACATAAATAATAGTCTAATAATATTTAGAGAAAATTTAATTAATCTTAAAATATAGAATATAACTATTTAGATAGCAGATTATAGGGATAACTGTCGTATTAAAATTATAAACCTAAGTAGTAAAAATTTTATTTTAGGATAGAACTAGCTAGCATAATAGAACCTAACTATTAATTAGAAAAAAAAATTATAGGAATTAGAAATAACTACCACGGCTAATAATAATAAGCTATAATATAAATAAAGAAAATAATACTTCACGACACTACGTTTATTATGCTAAAAAAATATTAAAAGGAATTTAGAGAATAGTTCTTTAAAAAAGCTAAAGACTAATTACTAAAATACTAGGATTAGAACTATAAAATTATGCTTAAAGAAGAAATAGATTTAAAACCAGAACCACTATACCAGCTATCTATTAATTAATAAAAAGAGTTATAACAGTATCTAAATAACAATCTAAAAAAGAAATATATTTAAATAAGTAAAAGCAAAATGGCATTACTAATACTCTTTATACTAAAAAAAAATAGTAAGTTATAATTATATATTAATTATAGGCACCTTAATAAAGCTATAGTAAAAAATTATTACCTTATACTATTAATATTAAAACTTATAAATAAACTTAGAGAAGCTAAATAGTTTAGCCTCTTTAATATTAAAAATAAATACTATTATATACAAATAACCGAAAAACACGAGTAGATGATAGTATTTAAAATAAGATATAAACTATTTAAATACTTAATTATACTATTTAGACTCACTAACGCACTAGTAATATTCTAGATAATTATTAACTATATACTAAGGAAATATCTAGACGTATTTATAATAATATATCTTAATAATATACTTATATACATGAATAGAATGCTAAAGGAATATATTAAGTATATTAAAAGAATATTACAGAAGCTTAAGGAACATAAGCTATATATTTAAATAGAGAAGTATATATTTTATAGAATAGAAGTTAAATTCTTAAGATACTTAGTATCTTAAAATGGAATAGCAGTTAATTTAAATAAAGCTAAAAATATTCTATTTTAGCTAATACTAATAAATATAAAAGAAGTTTATTCTTTTCTTAGATTCATAAGGTTCTGTAGATAATTTATTAAGAACTACTTAAAAATCACATCACCTTTAACGGAATTACTTAAGAAAGATCGATAATTTAAGTAGGAATAATATAAAAAAAATACTTTTAAAATATAAAAAAAAAACATTCTAATAACTACTAGTATTAAAAATATTTAATTTATAACTTTAAATAAAGATATATATAGATGCATCAGACGGAGCTATAGAAACTATTCTATTATAAATATAAAATAATAAATAAAAATATTTAGTAGACTTCCTATCTCATAAACTTACAACTGCTAAGTTAAACTATAATATTTATAATAAGAAACTATTAGTAATAATTTAAGTATTTAAAAAATAGAAATATTACTTAGAAGAAGCTAAGTACTAGATTATTATATATTTAAATTACAAAAATCTAACAGCATTTACAATAATAAAGAAGTTAAATTAATAATAAGTTAAATAATAAAAACTAGTTTCTATCTTTAATTTTTAAATACTTTATAAATTAGAAAGAGAAAATATAGTGGCTAATACGCTTAGTTAACAAGCAGATTATATAAAAAACATACTAAAAATTCATAATATAATACTTAAATAAAAACTAGATAAATCCTTAGGAAGCTTATAAATAGATGTTAAGACAGTAGTTATTATCAAAAATATCTAAGAAAAATAAATAAGGAATTTTAATAATAGATAACTATAATAAAATCTAGACTAGAGAATAATTTATGTACTAGATATATTATAAACTAAACTTATTAAAAACTAAACTTATTAAAAACTAATACTCAGCTAAAATGTATAGACATTAAGGAATTAAAAAGACTATAAAACGGATTAACAGATATTTTTAGATTTCTAGAATATAAAAAAAAGTTAGAGCTATTCTTTCAGAGTGTATTAAGTATAAAAAAAAATAAGATATTAAGATATAAGAAATATAGACTAATATAATTAATTCCTTCACCAGACCTACTATAGGAATTAGTTATAATAAACTTTATTACAGAAATACCGATAATAACCACCTTTTAAGGCTAATAGTATAATATGATACTAGTTATAGTAAACTAATTTATAAAGTATATATACTTTAAACTAACACATATAGAAGTTAAAGCAGATGAATTGGCGATATTATTAATTAAGCTATTAATAGCATAATATAAACTTCCACGAGAATTCATTACAGACAAAGATAAATTATTTATATTAATATTCTAGAAAATGTTTATAGGGAAGCTAGGGGCTGAATACCGCCTCTTAACAGCATTTTACTTATAAATAGATAAATAAACAGAATAGACAAATCAGACATTAGAATAATACCTATAGATATACGTTAATAAATATTAAGATAATTAGATTAACTTACTACTAATAGCCGAATTTATATACAACTCTATAAAGTTATTAATTACTAAAAGATTACTATTCTTTATAAATTATGGTTATGAGCCTACGGCTTATTGAGAACCACAAAAACTAAATAAGATATTAGAATTAATAAGGATAAAAGTTAAGGAGTTATAATAACTCTATTAAGAAATAGTAAGAAAAATCATCTAGAAAGGAGGCCTTAGCAAATAATAGAAAGATAAATTTAAGGTTAAGGGACTAATTTTTAAGGAGGGAGATAAGATTTTCCTACTATAAAAAAATTTAGAAATAAAACAACCATCAAAAAAACTAGATCACATTAAATTGGGACTATTCAGGGTTAAATGATAAATGGGACCTATGAATTATAAACTATAACTATCTAAGAATACACGGATTCACTTAGTTTTTTACATTTCAAGATTGGAACCAGTACTATAAAACGCCAAACTATAGACAAAACTTAAACTTGAGGAAGACACTACTGAGTATGAAGTCTAGTAAATTCTGGACTATCAGTAGTTTAGACGTTAGTGGAAGTATTTAGTTAGATAGAAGGACTACAGACCTAAAGATAATACGTGGGAACTAATTAGGAACCTGAAGAATAGTTTAAAGCTGATTAACTAGTACTATTAGATGAGCCAGGAAGGGCTTGCTCTAAGGTCACATCCTAGGGATAAGGTAACTACAGGGCATTCTAATTAAAACCAAAAGACAAGAAAGGCGAAGCGATAGGCTGGGAGGAAACTTAAACTGTAGGTTACGGTGTATAAGTTTCTTGACCCCAAGAACGAGCCTCTTTTTCTTTAAGAGCCTGGACTTCACGAATTGAAGTCATCTCTTGATTGAATATTTTCTTCTCCTTTGAATTAACCTTTGTGAGCTCATGACGGAGTTGGAGGGCATAGGAATAAGTCTTAAGAGCGTCCTCCTCAGCTTTCTTAAGTTAATAACGGAGTTTCGCTTTGTCACGGTTGAGATAGTCTTACTCCGGTTGCAAAATAATTAGATCACACTTTACGTTGCGATTATTATAGGCTGAGTAATGATTAGAGCTCAGGTTCACAAGGCAGTCGTCGCCTTAATGAGAACAGTTTGAGCAAGGTATCAGCATGTAACGGGGTTCGCTACGGATCCGAGAAGCTAGACGGCAAGCATATATTAGAGACGACTCAAGACGTGTCATCGTTAGGAAGCTGGGCAGGGAAGAAAGGAAGTCGAGGGTCTTACAGCCTGGAACACAGGGCGGAAGACCTGCTGCCTTTATACTACTTATGGAAGGGAGAAACTATCTTCCGAGACGAAGACTTGGAAGGAGGGGATAGTGTTACGGACGGTAACAGGATGACCGACGGTTCGGTCAGAAATGCAACTGCACCCGAAGAGCTGAAGGAACTGGCGACAACGGCCAATGAAGCTCTAGAATGGAAACGTATGTTCGAGCTTGAAAGAAAGAACTGCAAGCGAGCACGGGACGCGCTGGCACAGGCCAAGATGCAGGCCAAGAAGCAAGGACAGAGATACGGAACCATATGGGGAAATTCGGAGCATTCCATCACATGACAAGGAAAGGCTTGGCAGCCAGAGATGTCAGGAGCCAGAAGCTCTGACAGCTCTAACAGCCTCTGGCAGTATCCAACATACTTCCAACTGGTATACAATATACGCACGGAGGATCTGCTATAAGTATGAGGCATTAGACGACTCATGGTTACTTTTAATTCTTTGTAGTTACTCTAAAATTAAGATTCACGCCTTAAGTGAAATAGTTTAATACTATCTTATTAAACCTTAACTTACCGTATTGCTTCTACTATCTCTATTAAGCTAAATTCTTTAACTACTAAGTCTAACGAGCTATCCAATCTAGAAGTAAGGGAACTAATTAAGGTATTATATAATTAGTTAGTTAACTAGTTACTAGTATAATATTATGCTAGTAAGTTAGTAACTTGTAATAATAGCTCACTCACTTATATAGCTCACTCACTTATATAGCCCACTCACTTATAAAAAACGTTATATAAACTTATTATTTTTAATTTTTTTTTGTATAAAACTTTTACTACTTTTTTTACTTAAAATTATATACCTTATTTATGTTTTTAAACTAAGTATTATATATTTACATAAGTATACTTATACTTTATATAAAACTTTAATATTAAAAGTTATATAATACTTTATAATACTAATAAAAATAAAAATAAAAATTTATTAATTACATTATTTACAAAGCTAAAAAGTGTTTATTATAATTTAAAATAATAGTATATAAAAAAGTAAATAAGTATATAAATGTTTATAGAGCTTATATTAATATATAAAATAATACTTTAGTTTATAATAATTTTATAATAATAAAGCTAAAATTAGTATAATTTATAAATAATTATGTACTTTATTATAACTAAAAAAGCCTTAATATATAAATATTATTAAAAAAAGCTTTTATATAATTAAGGCTATTAGTAGTAAACTAAAAAAACTAAGCTTTTTATAAGTTTTTATAAACTCTTTATAATTTTTAATATATTTACTTATTTTATATTTAAATTTAAATAACTATAATTAGTATTTAATTCTATTATAATTAATTTTATTATATATATATAAAACATAGTAAATTAATAAGTTTTTGTTTATTTATTATAAAAATAACTTTTAATATTATATTTTATAAGTTTAAACTAATAATAAAAAATTACTTAATTAATAAAAATAATATTAATTTAATAATAATTATTAAATTAAGTATAAGTTTTAAAAAAATAAGTAATAAATTTATTTAATAATAAGTTAAATTTAAATAAATTTAAATATTTTAATAAATTAATAAAATATAAAACTTAAAAAGTGTAGTAATTTTTTAATTATTATAACTAATATTATATTTATAAATTTACTTAATATACTAAATATAAAGATTTTTAATTACTATATTAATATTATAATAAAATACTTAATTAAGTTATAAAAATTAGTATAAAAATATTATAAATTTTTTTACTAATTATAAATATTATTTAAGTTAGATATAAACTAGTATATATTTATTTTTAAATTTATATTATAAAACGTAATAAGCAAAAGTTTATAAAAAAAATTATTAACTAGTAAACAAAATACTAAATAAAAAAAAGTAAAAATACTTATTAAAGCTATAAAACTATTAAGTAAAACTAGTAATAAAAACTTATTATACTTATTAAACTTTAATATAAAAATTAATGTAAGCAAAAAATTTACTATTTAAAAAAGTTTTTTTTTTAGTTTTATATTATAGCTAGTAATTTTACATACGTAATTATAAATAGTTATAAGTAAAAGTAAAATATTTTAAAGCTTTTTTAACATTAAGAAAAGTAGAAAAAAAAGTTATTTAAACTTTTATACAGTAACTTTAAAGTATTAATAAAAGTATATTATATAATATTATAGTAAAAAAATTTACTCTATTAATTAGAAATAGAGTTTAGTTAGTCTAAAAAAGTCTTTAAAAAAAAAGAAAGTAAACTTTATTTAAATATTTAATTATTTATTTTATTTATTTTATTTATTTTATTTATTTTATTTATTTTATTTATTTTATTTATTTTATTTATTTTATTTATTTTATTTATTTTATTTATTTATTTATTTTATTTATTTATTTATTTATTTATTTATTTATTTATTTTTTTATTTTTATTTATTTTATTTATTTATTTATTTATTTATTTATTTATTTATTTATTTATTTATTTATTTATTATTTATTTAATTTATTTAATTTATTTATTTAATTTATTATTTATTTAATTTATTTAATTTATTTAATTTATTTATTAATTTATTTAATTTATTTAATTTATTTAATTTATTTAATTTATTTAATTTATTTAATTTATTTAATTTATTTAATTTATTTAATTTATTTAATTTATTTATATTTATTATTTATTTAATTTATTTAATTTATTTAATTTATTTAATTTATTTAATTTATTTAATTTATTTAATTTATTTAATTTATTTAATTTATTTATTTAATTTATTTATTTATTTAATTTATTTAATTTATTTAATTTATTAATTTATTTATTTATTTATTTATTTAATTTATTTATTTATTTAATTTAATTTATTAATTTAATTTATTTAATTTATTTTTATTTTTATTTAATTTATTTAATTTATTTAATTTATTTAATTTATTTAATTTATTTAATTTATTTAATTTATTTAATTTATTTAATTTATTTAATTTATTTAATTTATTTAATTTATTTAATTTATTTAATTTATTTAATTTATTTAATTTATTTAATTTATTTAATTTATTTAATTTATTTAATTTATTTAATAATATTTAATAATATTTATTTAACTTTTTTTAATAATTAGTTAACTATTTTATTTTATTTATTTGCGTTAAGTAAAATATTAAAGTAATATAATTACTTACTTTACTTTACTTACAATATTATATAATAAGTTATTATATTTTATATAGTTAGTTTCTTATACTTATTTTTTTTAACCTTTTTAAAATAAGTTATGTAATAAATTAGTTAAACTATTTTTATTTTATTTTAGTATTATTAAAATAAATTATATTAATATAACTATATAGTATGTATAACTATTAAAGTATTTAATATAAACTATAATTATACTTACTATTTTAAAAAAAACTTATACTTTATTTATTATAGTATATAGTAAAGTTAATATAACTTTATTATATTAAATATAAGTAAGTAAAAGTTCTACTAACTATATTTATAATAAGTTATTATAAAAAATTTTATAAGCAAAAACTTATATAAAATAACTTTTAGTAATATTTTTATAATAAAATTAAAAAAAAATACTTATATACTATTATATTATATTTACTTTTTAGTTATTTAATTTAGAAAATAATAATAATTTATTAAATTACATAGTAAATAACTAAAGTTTTTACTCTTTTTATTTTGTATAAAGTGAACTAAAATAAGTACAAAATTTATATAAAGTACTTAACTTTTTTTTCTTTTATTATACTTAAGCCTAGTAAGCCTAGCTAGAAAACCTCTTAAAACATTACGACTCTTTTAAAGTAGATAACAAAAATCCGTAGTGTTATTAAATAGTAGCTACTAGTACATATTAGAGCAAACGCTAAGTAAACTCTAATATTTAGCACAACTATAGCTACAACTACAAAAAGTTTCAAACGCCAACTTAAAGCTAGTCAGGCAGCTGAGAACGCTAGAGAGGAGCGCCATAAGTACTGACGGCGTACGCTTAATATAGGAGGCGGCCCTTTGTATAACTAAAAACGGCCGCGCGATAATCAAGTAGTGCAGAAAGGATAAGATTGATAGGTAGGAACAAGAGCTGCACGAGAAGAAGGCAGAGAAGGCTAAAGGATTGCTAACAAGTGGAAGAAGCTACTCCCTACTATGCGCAATTACGGCAAAAAGTGCTTAAAGTAGTTGGCCTCAGAGGTTACCACCTTCTGTAATGTCTTTAAGTAGCACTTTAATCCCAAAATCTTTTAACAAAATAGTGAAAATTGCTTATAAAATCTCGACAAGAGAGGGCTCTTTAAGCCAGGGGGCGATATTACTAAAGAAGCGACTCCTACAGTTGAACTAGGCCTCTTAGCTCGTGGCATCTATGACCCGTACACTGCTCTCCTACAGCGTAAACAATTAGCTAAAAAAGCCTTTTAACAATCTCAAAGAGTTCTTCAACTACTGGAGTCGCAGCAGGTAGATATTAAGGGGGAGAAATAGCCCGTGGTTAAGTCTAAGGATGACAGCGGCAGCAATTGGAACGATAGCGAATTACTAGGGGATCTAAATTTTTAGTAACATCATGTAAACATATTTGCAGACAAGCCTATCTTAAAAATGGAGGCATTTGCTATATAATTTGTGGAGGCCAATGTCATGATCGTCGAGCTGGTAGGCCCGTGCAAAGCACGGGCTTTTTCGCAGAAAAACTGCGCAGCAGCTGGAAGAGCCTGAGTAGAAATACTTCGCTACGCTCAGTAATTATCTAATCACAACTACGACTTCCCCTTCCTTAGCGGGACACCCACCCACCCCTGGTTAAAGCCAGCGCCCCTCACCCAAACCGGAGAGCCAGACTCCACGGCATCCATGCCCATCGCCGCAGCCTTCAACCACAGGTCCGGCGTCTTTAGGCCAAACCCGGACCGATCCTCCTTCTCGCACGCCTTCCACCCGTTTACGAGCGCCCGCATCATCTTCGGCGCGTGCCCGCCATCCTCAACGTGAATGAATTTGTTGGTGCGCTCGATCAGCCTCTCCCAACTGTCTCCCCCGTTCTTCGGCGTGTAGTTGATAAGCTCGTTAGGGAGCAGAGGCGCCGCGCCGCGAGAGGCATAGTTTGCAAGGTCCCAACGGCCCTTCCATTCGAGGAGACGGACGCGAGCCTCCGGCGAGAGGACCGGGTTCGTAAGGAAGTCCGTGAAGTGGACGGAGAGGGTGATGGAATGCACGTAAAAGAAGTCAAGTTTGTGGAGGTGTGGAGGGCGCTGGGCGGTCACGTTGTAGAAAACTACATAAATGAGAATATGTTAGACTCGCTGTACGGTGTGGAGGAAGGGGACGTAAATCGGGATTGAGTTGAGATTCAGCGCAAAGGACGAGGGGGACTTACCGGACGCGTCGATCATCTCCGCCGTCTTCCTGATCAGCTCGTCGCTTCTAACCGCCCACTTCGACAAGACAGGGAGCAGGTGCTCCGCCGCAATATGCACAATGCCATACTTCAAACCGTTGTCTGCGTATTCGTACTTTGCCGCTGTCGGCAGCTGCTCAATCTGCCTGCGCGTCTCCCCGAACAGCTCGAGCAGCGCGACATCCCTATCACCAGATTGCTTTCGCTCCTCTCCCGCCTTCTCCGCGGCCAGGAAGAAGTCCCTGGCCCAGGGCTCATGCACCGAGGCCTGCGCCAACGCCTCTGCCACAATGGCTGGCTGCCCGAACTCGAGGCCGTAGCCTAGGTGGATCAGCGCGTGCGCAAAGCCGGTGAAGTTGCGTGCCAGCAGGTCATTAGCACGCTCGTCGCCCGCGAACAGGTACTCGGCCACCACAGCAGTGACCCCCTTCGCGTCGATCTCAGCGGTGAAGTGCGCCAGATAGTTACTGTACTGTGTGTAATCACCAAGGTACTTGGCGAAGCCAGCCAGGTCGCGAAGCTCTTGGATTATTTTCTGGTGGGGCGGAAAAGCCGGTCGCTGATAGGGTGTATCCGAATCGTAGGCTGCTTGGATTTGGTCAGGAGAGGCACCGAGGGCGTAGAGGGTGAGGACATGGTGGAGGATGTGGTTCTGAGAGGGAAGATGTCAGCGAGGAGCGCGATGAGGCTAAGAGCATACAGGAAATAGTTACTTACGTGGTGCCCCAGGTCGTTGATGTAAATGTCGTACTTCTTGTGATTCTCGTTCAGCAGCTGTGAGGCCTTCTTAGCGGAGTCGAGTCTCAGCGGCGTGACGGCGAACGCCAGCTTCTCATTGCCGGTGAGAGCAATGTTGGATGCAGTTGCCATTTTTCCTACTTGTCGTCCAGTCAGTAATCGAAGCTCCGAGTATGGGCAACATGCGGGAGGAGTTGAGTAGTACAATACAAGATGTTGGTCGAGCAACGAGCCTTTGGAGAAGTGTGAGGGTGATCTTCGGAGTAGTTCTCTGTCTTCGCAATGGTTGAACGGCTCTCCAGACGAAGACTCCTCTGTATTTATACACCCCGACTCGGGTGATGGAAGACGCGAGGCAGCGAGATGAGGGGCTCGCTCTCGGAATTCAGTCAGTCTCCTTGCTGCGCACCCCCCGCCTTTGCCTTGATGGTGGTGATGTCATCCGATCACGTACCACCAAGGTGTGTAATTCATTCTGAAGTACAGTCCTGTTGATGAGGCACGGTCCCCAAGCGGCCTACGAACCTGTCGACCTGCTGCTCATCTCGGCGTTCGGAGCCTTGGCTCGTGTATGGAAACCCTCGTCTCCCGCTGAGTAACGAGCGAGAGTCTAGAAGAGCTATAGAAGCAGGAATAATTTTTTAGTTAAACGGACATACACTTTTGACCGTTAGGAAGGCCGAACGCTCTCCGACATGGTATGGGAATATCGGGACAGTTACTCTCAACCCATATGTATGTAGCGACTTCACAGCGGAGCTTTTCCTCCGAGTTACTGGGATACGACTCCAAGACTTGTCAACAAGCAAGCAAGCAAGTCAAACCTCGTCGACTTGCTTGCTTGTGGAATCATCTCCTTGTCCACTTGCTTGTTCAGCTCAAATTGACGATACTTGCTTGTTGCTTGCTTGCTTACTTCTTGAGAGATTCGTAATACATTAGAAATTCGGCATGGCTCCACCCTAGGTGAGATGAATTGCCTAGGGCTAGTCGTCGTCGTTCGATCTCTCCCATGTGTATTGATCGATAAGTGAAGCTGTCGAGATGGCTGTAGGGCCTATCGCGATAGCATTTTGTGGTGTTAGGGTCAAGCCAACTGCAAATTTGTTAGCAAAACTGCCCACTGCTCCACTGCACGCATATGTACCCCTGTCTCTAGCCCAGTCTTTCCTCATCCAGCTCCTTGAGCACTGAATTGTAGCGATTAATCGAGACCTCATCTACAACCTTCTCACCCCAAGGAGGTTGCCAAGCTCACTAAACATACGGTCGACGTCAGCTCTTGATGCGGGGATTGTAAGGATATTGAGCGCCATCTTGCTGAGCCGAGAAGAGGTGGATTGCTGCGATTGCCAGTACAAAATTGGATCCTTGGCAAAGTGGTGGTTGTTATCAAGAGGTGGCTCTTTCCACCAGCGCTTGAATTCATCTCCAATTTCCTCCTCAGCTTACTGCGGTGCAGTGTCTTGATTCATAATATTGTCAATTTCCGTGCTTTCTGTGCCAATGCGCGCGCGTTTTGGTAGGCGAGGTGCCTGTGTAACTCTATCATCTCAGTAGGTTACCACAACGCGTTGAACATCTGGTTAAGCTTACATACCCACTCTGGCTTGCCCTTCCACGCATTCTTGCAGTACAGCTTGTACGAGGGATATAGCCGTACGGCTGCGTAGTAGGCTAGCGAATCGTCGAGTCTTACCTAGTACTCCCGCAACTTGTTCCATGCAAGGTTAATCTTGATTTTGTAATGATCCTTAGGCGCACTCTGCAAGTTTTAGTTCACCTCACCAACGCGCTCCTTTTCTGCCTTATAAAGTTGCAGGATCAAATCAAATGTAGGTATAACCTCCCAAATTGCACCTCAACGTTCTGATTTGCCTCTGCCTTGTAGCCGACGAGTCGCATCTTCAAGAGGTTTCAGGTGGACACCATACTAATTAATTACTTGCCAATCATTAGCTGTAAGCCCACCATTCCTTACCCAACGAGGTGCATTTGGCTATTTGGCGTTCTTCCTGCGCGTGCGCAGAGCAGCCAACTCTGTACAGTAGGCTTTAATATGATAATATAGGTGTTGAGGGCCTCTTGTAACTTAGCTCTACAGCGAAAGGATTTAACGTACGAGTTCCAGCGAGTTTTTACAGGCCTCTTAATTGACTTTGGTGCAACGTTAGAGTGTAGATTACGCTGCAATTCTTTTACCTTAGCATATTGTTGAGGTGTCTTAATGGCGTTGATAATATCGAAAAAGGTCTCTAGTGGGCCTTGTGTGCGCCAATCTCTTAGAAACTTCTTTCTGTGGAAGTTGCTCGTCGTCGTTTTAAACGACTCTCTATTAACGCCAAGCATCATTACCTGGCCCACAAGATTGAGCGAATGAGGCGCGCAGCGTAATCTACGGCAAGGGGCAATAAACTCGTGCATCTCCGCAAGGGCTTCCATCGCTGTATTATTGTTAGTGGTGTTGTCGAGTACAAAGTAGCCAATTTGATTAGAGCGGATTGCAAAGGCTTAAAAGTTTCCTATACAATCTCCGCGATTTTCTCACCTGCATGTACGCCTGCGAGTTGTGGAAGAGTAATTGGGTACTCCACAAGCTTGCCCTTGCTTAACAAGTAGTGTACATGAATCCCAGTGAACGCTTTTTTGCCACCTCTGCTTGTCCAATTGTCGAGAGGTATGTGTATAAGGGACATCGCGCTGACAAGTTGCTGACGTACGATTTGAACGAGAGAATTGTACTGCTGCAGTACATATTGGGTAACTGAATTGTGGTTCCGCCAAAGGTTGGCTTCAGCTAATGGGCTTATAGACGCAATCAACTCGCGAAAATAAGGTGTCTCAAACTCTCTTAATGGGGTGATTATTTTCGAGCAGCCAGTGTACAGCCCGTCGTCGGAATAGTTGTACGTTGAATCCTTTCAATTCATTGGCAATCTCTTGAGGCACCTCTATTCCTTTCCTCATCACGTGTTGTACCAAGGATTGTTGACCTTTTCCAATCGCAGGTCGAAGTTTTCCGTTTTCATCAAATCCATGACCAGGGGATAGCTTCCTGAGATGTGCAGCAGCCGAACTAGTGGCGTTGGTGATATCGTACCTGCCGGACCTTCCCATATCGATGGGTTTACGCTGATGACACCAACGGCAAGTCTTGAAGATCTTATCAGGATTAGTGCGACTTTGGCAGCGATACCCGTGTCTATATATCCAGCTTGGAGTCCTCTTCAACGTCCTGCACATTTCTCTAGGTCTAGAAGCCTCTCCCAGTCAATCCCCTCGTAATTATCACCAAAGCGTCATCATCCGTGCTCTATTCGGTATCATCGGTGGATGTGGGGGTGGATGCGCTGGCAGCCTCGGAGACGGCGACGGTGGGTGGAGAGGGGGCGGAAACCCGGCTGACACGCTGCTGGAAGGCTCGATCGAGGTTGTCGGACATTTTTCAACATTGATTTTAGATGATAAGAGGTGGTGGCTGATGAGATGAGCGTTGTCAATTAATTTGAGCCTCATTAAGGATCGCGGTGGTGGGTGTGCGACTGGCAGGCCGAGCCTCAGCTTAGTAAGCCTACTTCGTCAAATTCAACCCTACTACAACACCCAAAAAAAACTATCACGAAGTTGCTCCTGCACGTAATTGAATAGCCTCACTAACTTCGACCAACTAGGGACAAGCAAGTAGGATCCCGAGAACTTGCTTGATTGGCTAAAATAGGCCTCTGCGTCTTGCTTGCTATATAAGGAAGTAAGAAGGCAAGTCTTGGCAAGTGACTTGTTGATCAGTCTGGCGTCCAGGACGAGGACCCAACGTAACGACGATGACACATGCGAACGCGGAGCCAAGAGATACGACCATACAACGTCCTTGTAAACTGCCTACCGTTAAAAGAAGCGAGGCAAAAACTCCGGGAACGCATAGGACAGAGATCTAGCTCAATCTCGTTAATACTGTGCGGCAAAACCACACAATCCTAACATGGAAAAAGGAGGAAGCTGTAAAATCGCAAAGAAAGGTCTAGATGCAGTCTTAACTTTCACTGTAAAAACGCAAAGGTTCATAGGAAGGACCGCAGACCTCACCCAACGAGAATCGCTTACGATCCCCTCTCTTGCTTTCTTTTGTCAAGATCCCTGCCTCGTAACTTTCCATTCGTTGACTTTCAGCCAATCGTGTTACTCTGATGCAAGCGAACAGTCCACCTCGAAGGCTGAGTCTCAGCCTGGTCGGGCAGTGCACGACGCAAGGTCCATGTGCACCCCAGCTGGCAAGCCCTCGAAGTTTTTCGTCCCTCCTGAGTGCTCCTTGCCTCTCTATCTTCCCGGAATTTGCCGCTGGAACTTGCCGTTTCACTGAAACGAAGCTTGTTGCATTCATTACAATATGCCTGCAGGGTTTGGATTCTCCGTTGGCGACTTTGTGGCAGCCATCAATCTTGTGAGGACAGTCATCGATGCATTAAAGAGAACAGGTGGGGCGAAAGACGACTTCACCGAACTCATTCGCCAACTCTACTCCCTCGAAAAGGCGCTGATTCGCGTCAACGATGTAGAGTTGGACGACTCTCAGCTAGAAGATGCCGTAGCATTACAGCATGCGGCGTCTCAGTGTCGACTGACCATCGATGAATTTCTGGTTAGGGTAAGCAAGTACCAGCCTCACCTAGGGCAGATCAAAGCTGGCCCTGCATATCTGGCGAGGGCAAAGGCAGCATGGATGGCAATTCGATGGGCGATCTGCGAGGAGAAAGATGTTGCAAAATTTAGGGCAGATCTCAATGCGCATGTCACCTCGATTGAGCTGCTACTACTGGCGGTGCAAATCTAAGTCGTTACCTTCTGAAGATCTAGGGACTTGCTGATATCCTCACAGGAACAAGGCTTCGATCGATGCCAGCTGCGAAAAGGGGAACAACAAGTCTCTCATTACCCAATTGCGCGATACTTCAAACCTAGTACTGCAGAAATTCTCGAGAATTGGACAACAAATCAAGGATCTCCAGGGCATGGCTAGCCAGGTAGTGTAGGTCCAAGCATTATTCGCTCGCTAGTCTCGACCCTAAGCTGACACCTTCGCATAGACATATGAATCTCAACATCTTCCATACTGTTTTGCATATTCAGCGACTTCTTTCGCGCATCCCACCCTCAATTGAGAGGCAGCAACCAGTTCTTTTAACGGATCCATTCGGGCGCATTAGCCCTTTTCACTTGGAATTCGTTCGATCATCCGAAGTAGGCCCTGCTGCAGACATTGACGAGCGAGCTAGCTTATAAGAATTCTGACTCACTGTAGTGCTTCCTTGCCATCCTTCGAGTACATTTTCAGAAAGCCGGCGTAAGCTCCACCAAACTCGAAAAACGAGAATTTTTCATCCAAGATGTATCAACTCGACTTGAAGTAAACTTGCATGATGAGTGGGAAGCCTGCTTTCAACCAGGCCAACACGTGGTCATGAGTGTCGTCTTTGACAGCCTGAAATCGCGCGATACGAACTCATGTCCACATTGCCAGGCGAAGTGCGTCTCACGGGACAACGAAGATGTCGAATGGTAAATCTGCCTCCGCTAGCGATTTCACTTTGGCCAAGTTGGACATGCTGACAGATTCAGTGGAACCTGCAGGCTGAATTTTCATCGTATCGTTGAACTTCCCGACGACAACCATCTTTTCAATGCTTATCGCGCCCCAACGCCTCTAGAGCTGAGTATGTCTAAAGGTACATCTTCTGTCCGCCTACCACTATCCCTATTACGCAGGGAAAAATGCGAAAGCGATGCCACAGACAACGAGCAGGAGTTGAAAAAGTTTCGCCGCGTACGATTCCGCCCTCTACAAACACGCAGATACAATTGCGAGCTGTGGGCGCTATGGGACCGTAAGGCAGGGGTGAAGACACTTCAGGCAGTTTGTACTGCGCGTGTTAGAGATGTTCAGGTACGTTCCCTGCAACCCTTTATAGTGGTGCATCGATAACGTGCTATGCTTAGGGTGAACCATATCTCGAAGTGCAAGAAAACCGACCAGATGCATGGACCCTCATGTACGAAAGTCTGTTCAACATAGACTGCCAGATTTTTAGGATGGATGGTACGTGTGAGGTCCCCTCCATCGCCTTATTCTCTGCTAACGCTCTTTTCTATATGAACGACTGGTTTTTGACGGGAAGCTAAAATACCCCATGTACGTTCAGTGTGATCCACCCAAAGCACATGCGTTGTGTTTCGAAAGTGGGGAAGCATGTACTGCAATATGGTGAGTCAATCAGCTGGTCCATGAGCCATCTGGGACAGTATTTATCTCAGTATTCGATCCTGATGGTGTGCGCCACAGGAGCATGATCCCGATCGAGAAGCGTATATCGGAGCGTTCAATCCGGCGACTAGCGGTCTTACTGGACTGGAACTTTCCGAACCACTTTTCAGAGTCATTGCTTACCTTGGATGCCCTTTTTGACCTAGGACTTCATTGGGAGAAGACTTCCAATACCTAGGACATAACTCCGATTTGGCCACCGTCTGAGAGCAGAGACGCTTTCTCACAGGACATCAATATAGCGGGACCTTCCTTCCAAAGTGGAATGAACAGTTGGATAACTGTCCCACAGAATGATCTAACGAATACACCATGGGGCGATTATATGCGAACTATCTTAGCAGAGACTCAGACTTCCATACCAGCGACACCGGTTACTGATCTTAACATTTAAGCTTCTTTCACAAGGGCAAGGCGCAATCTTTGTCGATGCCATCACTACTTGGGAGTCTCAACATTCATCATTGAGAGTACTACTACTTATATTTTACTGGAAGAATCCGGCATGAGAAATTGACAGAGCTATTGCTTTCAAATACAACGCGAATAAGTTCAACTCTTTTGGAGGCACATTTGATGAATTCCTGCAAATATGTGTGTCATTAAGAAGCCCGTCTAATGTGGGAAGCAATCACCCACTAATTATTCAAAACTTTTCAATTTGTGTGTAGGTATACTCTATCATGGCCTTGCACCACCTAGGCTATGGACCATTACTGATCGTTAACGAAGTACTTCCTGCCACCACAGTACTAGCCCAATTCAGCAGCCAACTACGAGAGCTGCGTAACCACCACCCAACGTCGCATTCAACCAAGAAAATAAAGGAAAGTAGTACGTTACCAATAACATCTAGTAAGTTGGAGTTAAAGAGGCGAGCCTTGGTGAGCAGTTTTTCGAGAACACCCTGTGTCCGCCGGGCAGTTCTCGCGTCGTACGCTTCTAAATTGACAACGCATTTATAAAGGCCTAGGTGGAGGAGGCTCGTAGTGTACTCAATCAGGAGGTTGGTGTTACCGCGCAACGTCTGTATCATCCTTCATAACTGCGTCAGCAGGAGGGTTGACCTTTTTGCTGCTAGCTTACAGTAGGGGAGGATGTAATCCTAGGGTGCAGTCGTTCGTTGGGATCGCCTTCTGCGATTGTTGTTTTACTATCCCAATCAAGCCGCGATTTAATCGTCCCGATCACTTGAGAAACTCACTCTCTTGCTCAGGCTTAGTTTAGTTCAGACCCAGGCTCTGCTCAGGTCTACTCAGACCTTCTTAGGTACACTCAGGCACCTGCTCAACTGCCACGGTGTGCGCAAAGCTCGTCTTACTAAAAATTGGAAGCTTTTGATTAGGGGTCCAAAACCTGGCCCCTGGGTCCGAAAGGGGCCCTTACCATCTTTGAAACTTGAATAATTTTAGCACTCTCCTGACGACATAATCCATCTTGTTTTTATTGATAATGCGAGGGTGCCATTTATATAAATGGATCTTCTCCCTTTCGCCCACACAAGTTATCCATCCAGCGCTGTAAACCGTCCGTAGCAGACTTGCTACCAATCAATCAATCAATGTCGCTGCCGCGAGATTGATCGAATTGACCTATAAGGAGATTTTGTACGGCTTGATTGGAGATTGATTGATTGATTGAAGATTGATTGAAGATTGATTGATTGATTGAAGATTGATTGATTGATTGAAGATTGATTGATTGATTGAAGATTGATTGATTGATTGAAGATTGATTGATTGATTGAAGATTGATTGATTGATTGAAGATTGATTGATTGATTGAAGATTGATTGATTGATTGGTTGATTGATTGATTGGTTGATTGATTGATGACTAAGCCACTACGAAGCCATTCAGAATCGCTGAGCTGGCCAATCGACTCGTCAAGATCCTCTATTGTGAGATCTTGGCATAGTGTTGGAACTAGATGCTCGTTAGCACCGTCAAGAAACAACAAACTAAGCAAAATACACACTTGCCTGTCTTCTAATGGCGTTTAAGGCCTATTCTCTTCCATAAACGTAGGTAATAAAGCGCTGATAAAAGATCAGATTTCATCCTAAGTCTCTTTACGCCGAGAATATCACCAAGCTCACTGAACGTCCTCTCATAATCTACACTAGAAGCTGGGATAGCAAAGACATCAAGGGCAGATCGTGATAAGAGAGGAAATCTGAGGAGTAGATTACCTTCCATGGGGGCATTCGTTACTGATGGGAAGGGTTTTGAAAATCGGGGTGGAGATTGGTCATTTGGCACCTCTGGGATCAGCCTTTTCTCCATCTGACTCACTGGCCTACCTGAGTCACGTTTTTGGCATATCGCAGAGGTTCAAATAAGAAGCCTTTGAGCCACATGCAATTGATAAAATTTCCCATTTTTTTGAAGTAACTATCGGTACCGGAGAAGCTCCCTAGCCAGTCAAATTACTTGCGAAATTGCTGTGGAAGGACTATTTTCCGTCCGCGTCGATTGTGTACTGGAGTCGCCTCTACCACTTCATCACCCAGAACGGCATAACGATAACTTTGACACTAGGCTTGTGACGCCTACGTGTGGCTAACAGGATGCCAAAAGGCCAGCCTAATAAGGTCAGTACACCGCTTCGAATCCTCCTTGTCCGCCACGCAACCGAGAATGCCTAACAGTGCGGGAAGTCTCGAGAAGGAGTTCCTAAAGAGCTTCGAATTGATGTATGTCGGCGTACGCTTATCAATGCATTCGAAAAGAACTTGTACTACTGCCGGATGGCTGCAGAGAAGCATATTCTTACATTCCAACATATTGTGGATCGACTTCGCCTTGCATGGAAGCACCTATATTGGACGGACAATTATTAGGGAGCTGTAGGTTGAAGCGAAGGGATGCTTGCAACTTGCAGCTTTGGCGAAGTCTACGTTACAAGCCGAGTAGAGGAGAAGTTTCTTCTAAACTGTTGTATCCCTAAATTTAGAAACTTTTTAAGCTAGGTGGTTAGGCTAATATATCCCCACAGATAAAAGGCACTCTCATCTTCTTTGAAAAGGATTGGAACAAGGACAGAATTAACCCCGAGGTCTATATTACATGTATCTTACCTTACCGTCCAGGCCTTCCAAAGACTCCGTGAACAGCTTACAGTGCCGAAGCTCATTTTTATGGAGGACAATAGCTCCTTTCACATCTCCAAAGTTACGGCAGCAGCAGAGAGAGATCTTGGCATACAAAGGATGTGGTGGCCAGCCAATTCATCAGGCCTCAATCCTATTGAAAATATATGGCGATTACTGAAATATAGAGTTAGGGAGCGCTATCCAAAGACGTGCAGAAGAGCTTCGACAGGATCTACAGGAGATGTGGGAACAGATTACAATTGACGACTATCAAAATTATATTCAAAGGCGCACTTACGAAGCGTGAAGGCGGTGTAATATGCTGAATGTTTCCTTCAGGGAAATCTTCCACATAGACATAGCCGTATTAGATCCTACGAGTTGGCCCGTATCGCGAAGTTGTACGGTGATCATCGCGAGAGCTCATTGGGGCTTAGGAGTTTGGGCACCCTTCAGCTGACTCAAGACAGTTGTTGGTTCCAACGCCAATCACAGTTGCCCATTTCCTCTACTTTCTCTACTATTCAACATCAAAATGTACATGTTCACAACTCTGTGGCTAGAGCGGGTCAGCCACCCTCCCTGCTAGCGCGTGCAAACTGCAGAGGGTCTCAGGCGAGTGTGTGCGCTGAAGATGCCACTGCCTACCTTGAACAGCATTGGAAATATTAAACGCTGGTCTCGAGCTACAGTAGCCTCAACAGCACAGGATTAGCCTGCGGAACTGGCGCAGGTACCGCCGCCGTCGTAGCTGCAATCTCGGCCCCGTCAGCGCAGATTTCGATCAAAGGTACAGACATCAACGATCACACCCTGGAAATATACCGCAAGCAAGTCACTGACAAGAACTAGCCTGCCGAGGCCATCCGCATGGACGCTACCGTGCTCTCGTTTCCTGCCGGGACCTTCACCCACTCAATTGGAAATGCCTTGCTGTTCGTGCTTTCAAACGATGGCATCGACGCATTGAAGGAGATGTACAGGACGCTCAGACCGGTAGGGATTGCGGCTGTCAATTCGTGGGCTTATATGCCGAACATGGAGCCTATCCAGGTAGCTGCTAAGACCACCAGACTAGCCAGAACTCCGCTGCCAAGGCAAGGGATGGAAAAGTAGACACAGGTAGAGCCAGAGTTGCTATCAAGCAAGTCAAGCAAGTTGAGGCCACCAACTTGACTTGCTTGACAAAATCGAGCTCTCTGACTTGCTTGACTTGCTTGACAACTTGCTTGACAACTTGATAGATTACATAAGCCTAGTCCAGATCGCTGAGTTGCTCCATAAGCTCGTCAATCTCCTCTATCGTGAGATCTTGGCATGGTGTTGGTGTACGGCCTAGTGTAGGAAGTCGTCAGCTGCGTCAATAAGTAATAAATCCCTTACTCACCAGGTCTTGGAGCGCGTTTAAGGCCTATCCTCTTCCAAGACCGCAAGGATTGAAGTGCTGATAGGAGATCTGGCCGCATCCTAAGCCTCCTTTCACCCAGGAGATTTCCGAGCTCACTAAAGGTCCTCTCACAATCTGCACTAGAGGCAGGGATTGCAAAAATATCGAGAGCAAAGCGCGCCAATACAGGAAACTGGCTCTCCTGAAGCAGCCAATAGCGTACAGGATCGAGAGCGAGAGCATGGTCTTCAGGCAGAGCTGGCTCCTTCTTCCAGAGCTCGTACTCATCTCCAGCTGATTGTTCAATCTCTCTAGCAGCCGCCCTCATTGTAGCCGTGATAAAATCGGCCCTATTTGAGGCAAAGCCAACACGCTGCTTCTTAGTAGGAGGAGAAGAGGGTTTGGTAGCCGCAGACTCTTTAGCTGCATTTTCCTTATAACTCTTCCAAAGTTGTTGAAAGCCTCTATTGTTCTGCTCCAGCCAGCCTTGCCTAGGATGTGGCCCATCTTTGTCCTCGTCGTAATCATCAGGGATCTTCCAGAGGGCGTCAAGGTGGCTCTTGTAGTGAGGGTGTAGCCGTGTGGCTGCGTAGTAAGCTGGAGCGTCATCAAACTTAGCGTAGTACTCATTAATCTTAGCCCAGGCTGCGTTACAATTAGTTTTAAGGTGATCCTCTGGAGCATCTGGATCCTCGTAGTTAATCTCTGCTAGAGACCTCTTCAGCTCTTCAAGCCTGCTCAGCAGCCATTCGAACGTAATTAGAACCTCCCAGATAGCTCCGTGTAGGCCAGATTTGCCTCTTCCCTCAAGCCAGTGAGTAGCCTCCTCAAAAGGCTTGAGTAGGGTAATGTACTCAGCGATAGTAGCCCAATCCTGAGGTGTAAGCCCTTCCTCTTGAATGTAGAGCCTTGGCTCTGGTCTCTTAGCTCGATCTCGACGCCTAGAGGCTGTATCCACCCTGTATTCATCTATTTTGTATTGCATGTAGTCGTCAAGGGGGGACTGAAGGGCGACGGCGCGTTCAAAGCAGTGTAGGTAGGAATTCCAGCGAGTCTTTACTGGCTTAACGATCTCCTTCAGTTTGAAGTTGGTAATGTTGAGGCGCTTAGCTTCCTCGTACTGAAATCTCTCTAGTAGTTCTCGGGCCTGGGGGGTGCAAATTGACGATAAAACATCAAGCAAAACACCAATAGGGCCAAATCTCCGCCACTCAGCCATGTGTCTTTCTTCAGCCTAGTAGGTATTAGTAGGTATTAGTAGGTATTAGTAGAGAATTAGTTCTAGTCATGCTACTTACTGCTAAATTCGCCTGTGAGTTTTCAAACGAGTCCTTATCTCTACCCCAAAGCACTACCTGGGCCCCTAAGTTAAGAACGTGGCATGTACAGCATAGCCGACGGTGGGATGTACAGAAGTTGAACTCGTTACTAAGAATCTGAATTATAGAGTCGTTGTTGCTGGCGTTGTTGAGTACAAAATAGCCTAGGCGCTTCTCATCAATTTGAAACGTCTCCAGTGTAGAGCTTACTATTAAAGCAATGTTTTTACCAGAGTGTTAACCGTGTAGCTGAGGAAGGCTAAGAAGGTAGTCCTAAATCTCTCCTTCTGCATTAATATGGTGTACACATATTCCTGTAAAAGCTTACCTGCCACCAATTATAGTCCAATTATCAAAGCTAATGTGTATAAGAGTTTTCGACTTTCTAAGGTGTTCAACGACGGAGGGGATATAAGCGTTATACTCGGCAATTATGTGATCACGAAGGCTTTGGTGGTTCTTCCAGAGGGCGCTTTCAGCTAGAGGACTAGCTGCCTTTATCATAGCTCAAAAAGTAAGTGTTTCGATTACTCGGAGAGCCTGGTTATCGCTAATTACCCAGTCCTATACGGCATCAAGGAACTTCGAGCGGGAGAAACTACCTGCAATCTTATTAGCTACCTCTTAAGAAATTTCAATCCCCCTGTCTTGCATGCTTGCAAGTAGAGAGCTCTGGCCATAAGAGCGTTTAGCGTTAATCCTGCCGTTGCTATTATAGCCATAGCCAGTAGTATTCGCTTTAAGATAGTTATGTACGGAGGTGGTGGCTCCACTAACTACATACTTACCACCTAGCCTTTTATGCTAATGGCAGTACCTGCACAACCAAAATAGCTTATTCTGCTTCTTGTGCCAAACACGGTAACCATAGTCGTAAATCCAGCTTGGTTTACCCCGCCTATGCTCGTACGGAGGCTTCGAGAGATGTGGTACTCTTGACCAATTAAGGCCTTAATACTGGTCCTCCTCTGCTTCATCCACAATCTCATCTGTATCAGGTAAATCGCTAGCAGCGTAGTCGGCGAGGGCAGATTCAGGTTTCTGGGGTGGTTTTTGGCAGTTTTCCAGTCGGACTCGCTGTTGAAAGGCATTTTCAAGGTTGCGGTTCATTGTACAACGATAGATTTGATGAAAACTAATAGGGGTGTAGCTGTAGAGCAGTAGATTGCTCGACGAGAAGAGGCTCTGGTTGATGCCAGGTTCTCTGGGTGAACCTCGGAAGGGCTAAATTAGCGCTTCGGAAGGGGTTCCTCCGAGCTCCGCGGCACCTACCCGGCAACTTAGTGCATCTCTCGGAGATCACCCCGAGATCCCCCCTCGAGCTATCCACACCAATCTCATCAAGTTCATATCAAGCAAGTCAAGCAAGTCGAGGCTTCTGACTTGACTTGCTTGATAAAATCTAGCTCTCCGACTTGACTTGCTTGTTAGCAACTCTGGGTAGATATCGTGAAAGAGGAATTGCAGAATTCTGATGGGTACAAGGCACTCGACGGGGGTAAGATTTAGTTGAAGTTTGCGGCTAATATTGCGATCGCTACGAAGTAGATTCCGGCCACTGGCTTGCCATATCCACCTGTGAGTAGCCTCACTTGTCTCACCCCTTAGATAGTCGACAATCAATACAATACATACAGCATACTGCCTGGTGCGTCCTTCGTTTTGGGCCCTCTCATGTACCACAAAGTAGGTGTCAAATCTCTAGATAAGGGTATATAAATACCTCTTCTCTCTTTGTTTCCTTTAGACAACTCTTCATAGAGAGTAACCTCAACTCAACAGCCAACCCCAGTCCAACGCCAAGGCGAAACGCAAGCAGCCCCCGACAACGCAGCAGCCAAAGAGCGCAAAGCGCCATCGAGCTGGAGCAAAACAAGTTCATGGCCCCACACCAGAGCAACAAATTGACGGCTCCAAATCATTCTTCGCTTCCTTGAACTTCGACGCGCGTAACCTTATCTACGACCATATGGACCTCCATTCGACGACAGCAAAGACTATCACGGTCTAGTTCTCTCATGCCACCAAGGCAAGGATGAATGAAAGCGGCCGCAGTCCGAAATTTCAAGATCTGGATGGATAAGTTAAAGGTGGGTTATGAGAGAAATTCGCAACTCTCAATGAAGATCCCGAGGGAAGTGAAAATCGAGAACGGCTTTGTGGGATTGAAAGAACTCATCATACTTCCCCTCTTCCGGCTCTTCGTGGAGATAATGTTGCGACCATAGGTCTGTGACGTCGACGATTACATCCACTCTTCATCCTATAACTTTGATAAATTCCCACTCCGCTTTACTGAGGGACCATTTGATGTCGCAAATTCTGGTTGGCTCACCGAGCGGCAGCGCATACAAGAAATTGTATGGCGCTTCACTCGTACCCTCCAAGATTTCACAAAGATTGGAATCCCGCACGGCTTCAACAACGAAGGTTGGGAACAACAGGGATGGAAGCCGACGCGTTGCAATGTGAAAGAGATTGTTTTGTCATTGGACTCTTCGAAATGTGGACTGGTACCGCATCAAAGGGTACTGGGAGCGGCGGTGGCGGCGGGTGTGGGATTAAAAATTGTGTATCCGTAGAGAAACTATCATGGTATTGGTAGGGGTAATGACGGATATCTGTGGCTGGAGCTCAATTAGGTTGAGACTAAGGATTCGATGGTTGGTGAGGTTTCTGTAAAGTCAGAGGCTCGTTGGACTCTCTTGATGTGTTACCGAGCAACCTTCGGACGTACACAAAGAAGTTGGAGAGAACTCGATGCATTGAAAACCTAAGGATGACTATTCTACTTAAATAACGAGCGAGATGAGCTGCAAGGAGGACTCGTAACCTGCTGACGTTAACAAGGGAGGATTCGCAATCTCCTAGCGACAACGGAATGAAAGCAATCGAAGAATGGAAACAATAAAGGGATGAAATCAATCAAGGGATGCTCGGTTACATGATGAACGAGCGGCTGGATATTCTTTTTGTTACCAGAATTAGTACTTGCTGAGGCTGAGAGACTGAACAAGATTGCATTGAGGATCTGAAAATCTAAAGGGCAAGCAGAGGCTAAATACAGCAGAGTAATGCCAAGCCGGCGGATTGTATGTCCGACCAGCAGGAGGTCGCTTTTCCGGCAACACTTTTCACTGTGTAGTGCAAGAAATCGGCGTACTCCAAAGACTGCCCGAAGATATGAGGGATGTGGCCACGAGAGAAGTGAGTGTGGAGAGGAACCAAATTTCTTTTGATTTTTTTAAGACGGACTTCAGGGTACGCGGTTGGGGACGACGGACGGAAAGACGACATTCGCTTTTGCAATCATCTGAATACCAACTCAGAGGAATAAATGAGAAAAATCGGTGACTTCTCATCATCCGACGAGATAAATTAGGTGAATTTGCAATTCACAGGTTTGATTTATCCAGATCAGCACTCCCCAACTGGTGGCCTTTTCGGAACAAAGTTTTCTCGTAGTGACGAGGGAGTAGGTTAACATAGAAAACTAGTTCAACTAGCAAATTACTTTAAAATCGAGATTTCATCCGTCAATGAGTGATACATTTCTTTTGCCCTCTACTGCCTCGTTTAATCTCCGGTGGGTCACCCCAAACTACATCATTTCCAACATTCTTCCTCCACTCCTACGCTGTCTGTAATTATAGCTACAGGAAGTTTTATAACGCTAGATCTAGGTGTCCTAATAGGAAAATATTGGATTCTGTTAATAATGTAGTGCAGGGCGCATGTTGACGGTTTACTTTTCTCTTGCCTAGTTCAGCAATAGAGTTCCTTAGGTCCTGGTATTGGGTGGTAATCTTGTGGTATGCGTCGACCATCTCTTCTAAAAGCCTTATGGTGAGTTGAATTCGGTTAACAACCTGGCCTCTATGATACCCTAACCCCCCACTGACACTCTCCTAACGTTGCATTAGTTTGGGGGATTTGGCCCTGTTGAGTTTTAATCTCGTCGGCTAGCTTCCTCTTCTCCCCTCGTGAGCCGACGTCAGACCTTTTTTAGGCCTCTAGAAGAGCCTAAATACGGCCAAAATCCAGGTCTTCGAAGCAAGTCCTTTCTCAAATCCTTCACATCGACAGTGTTCCTGTAAGCCGTGTAGACATGCATGCAGAAACAGGGTAGTCGCTCAGCTGACTCGGCAATTCCCTTTGCCTACAATCTCTGACATAGATGGCAGCTCTGAAGTCTTAGCTCGCACAATCAATCTTCTTCTTTAGCTATCACCTTGCTGGCTTACACTTACTCATTGTTTGACCTAGAGACTGAAAAGACACGGTGCTGATACCCACGAGCTCGATACTGTGATATTTGATGCTTCCAAAATGGACTCGGTTGAACCTGTACAAATCTTGGACACCTTAATCCCTTCGACTGACGGCATTTTCCCGCAATTCCCCAAGTTCATTGGCCGTCAGCTTACCGCTCTTCAACACTCCAGTTTGGAGCTCGGCTTTCCGCTTGGCTTCCAGACCGTTGAGCCGCTTCTTGCGGCTTCCTTCGAAAATTACTAGTCTGTTATCTTCAGCTTTTCCTGGAGGATGATGCCGTTGCTGCTTAATTCGTCCAGGACTTCAGAAGAGTGGAATAACTGGGAGTATTTCTTGGCGTCCCTGGATCCACTCTACTATGCTCAATTGATGTGGCCATCTTTGCGGGGTCAGAATGTGGAGTGGGATCACAATATGGAAGCGAGTTGAGGGGGGAGATGAGGACTTGCGCTGGCAGGTCAAGTGCCTTCGTGAGTCGAGACTCCCCATCTAGATCTTGAACGTCAACCTTTCCTCAAACCTGAAAAACCCCGAGTGCGATAGACTGGCGCCATCTCGATAGCTGGTCACCGCTCCACTAAACAGCAAGAAGGAACAACTATACTGCCCTATGTCTCCTCCTGGAGCGCGCATCTGATACAGGTGGGTGCAGACCTCAAAACACCGTGACCGTTTCGCCGAATCGAGACTCTTCTCCGCAGTCTGCGAGAAGTGGCACGAGACTATTACAATCATGTTGAAGGCGGGTGCGGACTGCAGTATCAAACCCACTCCTAAAAACACAATCCTTCATTTCGCGGCTCCTCTCACAAGAGCAAGAATGCACAAATGTGGAAATTAATGTTAAGAATGAAGATGGCAAGACCGCAAGCGACTTAGCGGAATTGAGGGTTGTGAGTGGTGACGACGTCGGGGAAGCGTGGCGGAGACTCATTGCGAGTTTTGGCGCTGCGGACGGCGGTATCGCTAGCTATTATTCCGATACGAACGGAGACTAAAGCTGGAAGAGCTTTGAGCATGGAACTTGGGTTGGTGCCGGGCTTGCGGTATCCGAAAAGGTCAGTGATGCTAATAACGATAGGGCGAAATCGCGTATGACACAATAAGATCGCATGACCAGCAGCCGTCGTATACGATGAAGACGGGATTTAGAGGACTGACATGTTCTTTCAGAATATCGGCGCTGAGGATACGGTTTAAGATATGGATCTCTCGGGGCCATATGACTACATCACTCTTTTAGCTGCGAGGGAACATATAAGGTGTATCTGGGGACTGCACCTTCCCTCCTACCCCTAAAGTCCTGCCAAATCCGATATCCTCTTGTCTATGCACCTAGACCCAGAGCTATAAAGCTCCCTGTAACTATAATTGCTGGCGGTGTGGAGCTAGCGGAAGGGTGTTAGAGGAGACCTAGTTTGCAATGTCCCTTCGACTAACTGTTTCCTCTAGTCCGAGGAATCGAGAGCCGAGGGGGAGCTTAAGGAACAGAACAGGAAGCTTGAGAAAGAGAAGCTTAAAACGAAGAGATTATTTAAGGAGAGAGGAGTGATGAATAGACAGCATAAGCAACAGGCGGATCAGCAGGAGAAGGAGAGGCACAGTGCTCTAGAAAATTATAAGAAGCTCGATGCAGCCGAGACGGACAAATGCACTCTGCAGAACTCAGGAGACCATCGATGACCAGCGTTCCAAGCTCAGATAGAGCATTTAAAGCGCGAATTCAGGCTGCCGGACGAAAGTATTGGGGGGGTTGGAGAAGGCAAACACGTCATTCGGAGGCAAAACAATTACCGGAAGGGACATGATAGACAAGAACCAAATGTTGCGGGGCTGCAAGGGCGAACTTAAGGACGAGATCGATATCCTTCAACAGACCAAAAAAAAAAAAAGGCCCCTTGAGAAGGAGAAGCACACCCAGGACACCCAGAACACAATCCTACGCACCTAGAACAGATATCTGAGTGCTGAAAAACACAACCTCAGTAAAGCTACCTAGACGTGTTTGAACAGAAAGCGCTAACTCGAGCAGCAGCTGGAATGGGAACACATAGATTTGAAGAAATATGGAGCAAACTGGACAGCAGGAATCCAAACGCTTCATGAACACATCGCTGATCGCGAAAACGTGACTAAGAACTAGGAAGTAATAGTCCAAAGCTTAACAACAGAGCGATAGGAGGCCAGTCAGAGAGCAAAGATGATGCTCAAGTCTATGAACGAGGAAGTAAAAGTGAGGCAAGGACGCTCAAAGGAAAGTAACTTAGAAATCCCCGAGCGGAGGTAAAAATTATTGAAAAATCAAACAACTATTAAAACATTAACATTTTGTGATCCTGGTACGAAAACTCACTGCTCCTCTCAGAAGACTAGTTCTCCCTAATACCTCCTTGGATTTGTATTTCGCACACTGGAGCTACCGATCGGAAGAGCTATGTTCGTTATAGTGAAACAAAGAGGATTATAAAATATTATTCCATCCCCATGCGCCAACTTCCATCGTAATTCATTATTCCACCCTCATCTCCGGTGTTCTCCGTTTCCTTCATGGTACTCAACAGTTACTTCATTCATCTTCATAATCGCCCCGGTCCTTTGCGCGTCCCCCAACATGCTTTTATCGCTCATGTCATCCTGCCTCTCCATAATTTCCTTGGCCTCCAGTTGTCTAGATCTCCTTCCCGCATTCTTAGCTGATGACTCGAGCCGATGGCTCCGCCTGTACGGAGCTGACCCTCTACTTGAAACTTCTTTGATAAGAACCCGGTAGTACGGAATGGACGCTGCCATGATGGTAACGGAGGTTTCAGCAAGCGACCAGATGAGGAGGTCCGCTATGGAATATGCCATATCTTCCCATTTTCCGACGCCAGGGAGAAATGATGTTTTCACTGCGGCCGTGATACCAGCACTATCGGATGACAGAATTAGCAGTGGGGTAAGGTGGTCTAAGATTGGGGTTGCTTACAGAAATCCGAGACTCATGGCGAAAACAACACCGAACTTTTCCCTCTTGTCCATTGGTAATCTCCAGATTAAGATGCAGGGAAACATGGCCAGCATGATATCCAAGACGGACGAATATACTGTTCAACCGCTTCAATATGTCGTTATAACGCATGAAAGAACGGAAGTAGCCAAAATGTGTGCCGCTTACCTCCCGTAAAAATGGAAAAGTCATCTTGAACTTTTGACTTCCAGCAGCTCCCTTTCGCCTTCTTATCCCAGTTCTTCTGCACTGGAGTACATTGCAGGAAAAGTAATATCGCAGTGAGCCACAACGCCGCATTCATCGTGATGATAACGAACCAAATGAACCACTTCTGCCAGTGTCGCGTTGTGAATCGGAGTAAGGTCACTGCAAAGGACGTCTTGGAGGTTGAGATCGAGATAAGGGTGAAGAATTCTCCAATGAATAAATATTTGAATGCGGGAACTACATCCTCAGGTGGGATGTCGGTGCCATGTTTCCCCATGCCATACTTAACAGATATCGTTATAAAGACGACATAGATCAAGGCGAAGACCTGGTAAAGACCGTTAACACCTATCTGCTCTTCGACCACAACGGCGAGTGACGGACGTACCCACGATACGGCCAAAATACCATCGTCGATACCTAGTCGCTGAGTATACCTTCTTTTACAGAAGAATCGCAGACCCATAAAAAGAAAAGATATATTGATCATCACCCATAGGGCCGTGACAATCTTCGGTCCATTGGTCTCAGCCATCGCCGACTGTTGGTTAAAGATTCGCGCTAGAAGAAAGGAATATTCTCTCCACCGATCAGAGAACATCTGGGGCAGATGGCACGATTAAGTCGTCCCGACCCGTACGAGAAACCCGGGGTCTATGCTCCCGTATTCCAAAAACCCCACCTTCGATCGTTCGTATGTCAGAATGCCATGGGGCTGTGCCTCGACCAAGGGTTCAGCTGGGGCCGATAGAAAATGTGATGAAGGTATATCACCTCTCTCTCCTTGTCATGCGATTCCAGCCCACATCAGCAGTTGGATGAGGAATCCGAGTCTTTCGTTCGCTGTCCAGTTTGCCCTGAAGGATGGATTAACATTTCCCCTTCGTTGTTGCGGTAAGAACTAGTATCATATTGGACTTGCATGGCGAAAAAGTGTATCAGGATTCCGGTGGACCGTCATGGGCCTGCCCAAGAGGTGGCACAAGGCGCAATGTAAGCAGCGATACCGTGTGCACAGACGGGAAAGTGTGGTGATAACGTTCCCGCGTTGCGAATGCGCATGTGGCACACGGGGGGAAGCAGGTCGGGAGCCAATTACCCGCATTAGTTTCCTCAAGGGGATCGAGAGCTGAGTCGTAGTTCCCCGACAGCCAACCCATTTCTCCAAGGTATTCCCTGGAAACTTTTTATTGGGATTTGCTTCTCGACCAACAGGCGGGGACTTCGCAACGCAGCTCAAGTCAGGTTTCCAATATAATCGGGAGTCCTGAGTAAGTCATGAGGCCTTAGAAGCAACTCAAAATGGATGCTGAAGGTCACGTGCATCTGACTCAGCTAGAGCGGGGTATCCCAGCTAGCTTCTCTCCGTCTCAGCTTTCGAAGGCACTAAATCCCAACCTCCTGCGGCGAGGACTTTGGAGACGACTTCCATCTCTTTGCAAGCCGTCCGAAATACAAATGTTCTGAGAGTCAGGAATCTAAAACGAGTTCCAACACTCTCGTCGTGTCAAAGATTGGAACCCTAAAAATCTCACGGATTCGTTCCTCCACTCGGTCCTTTCGCAAGGCATGCACAAGTACAAAACCTTTAAAAATCCCAAAGCAACACCTGAAATACTTGAAACGCAAACAGGGTCATCCTGCCACCATTTCTACTCATCTTTTCTTTGCCTGCGGCGTTTACGATGATTGTGGTTACTAGTGTCGTATAGCTGACATGCTAATTTACCACGTGTGCGGCCCGTGGGACGGTCCCTCCGTGGGCTTGCGCCGCTCATCTGACAGTCCGAGTAGAAACCATCGACCGATAGACCTGCATTGTCGAGATTCGTAGCTGCAGAATATTTGGACGGACAGACCTTCCCGAGGATTCGGGCTGTGCGACCTCGTTGGAGAAGTTTGATAATTGTGTCTGAGAACCGAGGTATAGTTGGAGTGTCCAGTCGTTCCTTTGGGTACTCGATATTCCCGTCGGAGAACCCAGCTATCGGTTGGAGTATCATCTAGACTAGTGCACAAGCTCTACGTCGAAATCTACGATCTAACTACTCGCCGTGTCTTAAGGAAATTTTCACAAACCTCTCCGCTCGAATTTCGCGAATTGGGAGCTGAGTTTGGCGACTGCAACACCCTTCCAGCTCCGGCGGGACACGCAGAGATATATCTTGGACATCAACCTGCACCCCGCACGATATTAATGGCTAAATCCGCAGTCCTCCTATCTAGATACCTAGATTAGATTCTCTAAAGCATACTATAGCTACAATCACAGGTAATACAAGGCTAGAGGAAGGATATTAGAGCTGATGTACTTTGTACTATCCCACGGGACGTAAAATGCGGCGGTAGTGCAGTGCTTGAATCTAGCCGATACAATTCCCATCGGTCCTGCTGCCGCTAATAAACGTACTCTCTCCCGTGCATCCGACCCCTCCGGAACTCCATCACCAACCTACTCCAACCTTATCTCCACGGCAACTCAGCCCCACGTCACAACTACCCAGCATCACCAGTCACCCAAACACTCCCACACATCTCTCTCTACCTCAATATCATCCCCTTTTCGCTGTATATAACCCCTTACTGCCTCTTCCACTCACACTCAAGGTCCCACATATCATCACCGCAGCCATCAAGGCTTCTACGCAAGACCCTTAGAACCTCAAAAAACGACATGTTTAGCTCAATCACTTAGGACACGAAAAAGGTGGCACATCAAAAACCTGACTGAGGGCTTAATCGTTCGCTCTACCATACATCCCCTGCTGAATTTTATGATCTCTCTAATAAGGCGCCTAGATCCAGCTCTACGAAGCTCCCTGAAGCCGTAATTCCAGATGGAGTAGAGCTAGAGGAAGGGTTCCGGAGGTAATGTGGTTTGGAGTGAACTTTCCTAGCATGCCACTTTTCTACGCCCTATGTGGCGATCTGGACTGTTGGAAGGTACGTCTTACCTGGCTTCTTTGAATTTAGAGGCAACACGCATGGCAAACCCCCATTGGCGTGTGATTCGTATTCCAGGAGCTAACGAACCCAGTAGCCTGGAGCGGAACTTTCTGTCGTTGAGTACTACTCCGATATAGACGTATTGCGGTTGAATTCGAAGGGTCGGACATCTAAGGACCGTCGATTCATCAATCACCCTGAAGTGAATCACAGATAGGCGATCAGAAGACCACAACCTCAATCTAGCGAGTATCAAACTTTGCCCTGAAAACTTCATCTCTCGTTTCACATGACCAGCATGAACCTGGACCCTAATCTCCAATCCATCACTCATAAAAACCCCACACCAAACACCTCATCAAAAAGAAGTGAAAAAGCACCGTTCCCAACCTATGCTGACCAACGCCATCAATGCAACCAAATCCATCCCCCACAAAATGTATGCCAAAACGCGTGTTGATAAATAGAAAAGGAAGACGTGACGAAGAGAATTTCAAGGCGCGGGTGTCCATGGCATATTTGGATGCTTAATCGCCTTTGATTTCAGGATGATACTCAAACTCCCCAATCCACGTCGGAACTTCGGTCTCCGAATTCGGGAGGTGAATCGGGACGGATAAGACTGTGACATTAAGGCCTTTTGGTGTGTTGTCTTTCGGTATCTCGGCTAAGTCCTATTTCAAAGGTCAGCGTTTGTCTGCAGTGAATACATTACTTCCTGTTCGCACACGCAAATGAAAGGAGCAAAGGATACTCTGCAATTAGTATGTATACAGACGATAGAAACGGGGATACTTACCGCTTGTTGAATCCTCCAGTGGAAGTTTTCTTTGAGATATTCCAGTACTTGCTGCTTTTCAAGACTTTTGAGCTCTCCATCCTTATACTTCTTCGCCAACGGCTCCGTTAGCGCAATATTCGCTGTAACAATGACATCCGATTCTCTCCTCGGTCCCGAGAAACTCGCAACTTGACCCACATAATTCGGATCCTCAGCCCATTTCTTTGGATCCTTCTCGAAGTTGCCCAGGAAAGCGCGGACAGAGTAGGTGACCTGAATGTCGGACGGCATATTCACCTCGGCCATCCAATCGATTGCGTCGGCTGTCTCGTTTCTCTTGGTTAGAGTAGTCAGCGTATTATTCTTGTTGAGACCCTGCGTTTGGGTCTTGTAAAGACGGTTAATTGTCAGCGTGAGCGTGTCATTATCTGGGTTTCCCATAAGCTCGGGGTAGGTGTAGCCGAAGGATGTGGTGTCGCGGGAGGTTGTTGAGGTCCAGAGATCGCCTTTTGCGTTCATGTGGAAGGGTGTTAGTGGGGATGAGGCATCTTGTATGCTGTCTTTGGGGAAGGTGTAGGTGCCTTCTGATTGCTTGGCAGGTTCGACGAAGGTATCTGGGTAGCGGTGCATATAGAGGGCCATTATGCGGTCCACGTTACTAAGTGTCCGTTAACCCTCTAGATAGTAAGCGAATCAGAGAATTTCTCACCAATGATGAACCCAAAAAGCAGGATCGAATGCGGCTGTCTCAGGAAGCCCCATGTGACCTGAACCGAAGGAGAAGTGAATGCCATCGTGCAATGTCTCCAGGTTTCCAATTTTACCCCCGTTGCCCTTATTGCTCCATTGATTGAAAGGTTGGTAAACGGTAAGCAGTTTGTAGAGCATGTCGCGGTTGTTCGGTTGTTGGGCGCCGATACGGCCGTTCACCGCATCGTTCCGGCTCGTTGCGTTTGGGTCTTGCGGATCAAATGGCCAGCGGATTGTCGTTTTCCAGTTCCCGAATTGAGTGTTTTCCTGTCATCACATCAGCAATGGGCCTATTCAAAGGAATTTACGTTGACCAATATTATGGGGCAAAATCGAAGGTAGGAAGAAAAGAAGCTTAAGAGGAAGAACTTACAAGAGGGAAATCTTCTGGATTCAAAGGATGGAATACATATGCTTCAAGCGGATTACGAATCTCTCCGCTAGTTCCATTGGGAAAAGTCACGCTAGCAGTTGGGCGTCGCAGACTGGCGGGCATGACGCCCTCATCATTCTGTGGATCAATCGCCCAGTCCCAATACGGCAGTCGAAGCCTTTTGGCACACTCCTGATACCGCTTCTTTGTGTCGCCTTCTGGGAATTCGTTTACGATCTCCGTTGCTAGATCATGAAGAACTTGTTCAAAGCCGGCAAGATACGGACGGTGCCAGGTCCCAAACAAGTTGCTCGAATGAGCGCAGTAGCCGTAAGGACCCTCGCCCTTCACACCATCCCAGTCGATGAAGGGCGCACCGTGAATACCTGGCAGAATAAGAATACATGTAGCTCATCTGGCTAAGTTGAACGTACCCGCAAATTGGAAGTATGACAGCTTGTCCTTCTGATCCATATCCTGGAATCTTGCTAGCGCTTGGATGAAAAGATTCCACGTTTCCACATCCCTTTCAAGCTGGCGCAATTCTAACCGCGGATGTATGCCAGTCCCTTGAACACCCACGATGCTGAAGTAGTCGTCAGATCGCTTCGTCACGCTACAGCTTGCACCATCACCGACGGGAGCCGCGAATGAGTTCCCTAATAATGATACTGAAGCGGCGAACCCCGCTAGAGACGTAAATAGTGACTTCATTGTGGAACGAATGTGTAGGAAACTGGCCCGATCCCAATATTCCGGCTGAACGAGTGTGATTCTCAAACTTCAAAGCGAAGGACTGCCAATACGACTTAACGAAAGACTGAAGACACTTTACCCTCAACTACGCCTCCTCTGGGACCAGGGCTGATGCATTTAAAAGGACGTCAAATAGAGACTGAAGAAAATAGGAAAAAGGTTAGGCACGCAGTCACCAACATAATAATAAGTACAGACTTCCGGGCTGACCCGCGAAGCCTTAATAACGCAGGGACATCTGTGAAAATAGGAAGTGGAGTAGGATTGTTTCTATGCATCCGGCGCATGGCCTGTTACCCGAGTCGAAACATGTTTCTAGTCCTTATATAAATGAGAAATCTGATTAGGTGAGAGGATCCGGTCTAGCCAATCAGTGACAGCGTTTCAAATCACTTTATTCATGCTCGACCACAAACAGTAAACGAACCAGGCTAACATCCCATAAGGGCCAAATCTTCTAGAGCTTATTGTGTCCATATGAGGCGGGGGCTGAGTCCCATGGACGTGCTGCTGGGTGAGTAGAGTTGCGCGGACCAGGTTGGCGGATTTGCTTCCATGCATTAATTACTAGTGACGGTGCTGAAGTCAACGTAACTTGGTAGCTGGATGAGCCCGGTGAGGTTGATAGCAGCGGGTGAAATGTACTGAACGAATACGGAAAGTCAAGAAGAAAACGAGGCTACCCAGCCAGACGGAAATTTCAAGTACCCCGCGTACTTCGAGCCCACTGTGGCGCAGTCACCAGACCTTGGAGATGATGAAAGGCTCGTATGGCTTCTCTCGCGATACGTTCCATCCTGCAACGTCTGGTGAATCAGATGATAACTGTGGAAAGTGGTGGTGGGGCCTTGCCTGATGCCTGTGTGGATCCAATATATACAGAAACGAAACGTGACGGTAAAAGGTGCCGAGGATGAGCGAGAGAAGAGAGCTGATGGGAATGCACGGAGCACAGACCGGTTGAAGGCCTGTGCAACAAAACTCACACATCTCACTGCATCATGCAGATTGCAAGCCACTGAAATTTCCGACACCACCATTGAATTTCATCGTGGATGTCGTTTTGTAGAAGACCAATCTTCCATGATGTGAGCGGACCGATTGTTGTCGAAACCTCAGCGGGGCCAAAGAAGGACTTCGCGAAATTCAGTCGCCTGATAAAAAGTAGCGAGAAAATGGAATTCGTTCTGCACCATGCCATTTTTTCTGGTTGGAAGGATCACCTTCCATTTCCTTCAGTTCAATAATGCGCACAAGCGTTATGTTAGCAACGCCCCAGTTGGCCATACGGAAAGGAGCCGTTTCTCGCTCCCACCAAGTAGAAGGCAACCAAGTCAAATCTGCGAAGCACGAGGTGGCACGATTGGCAAGCATTCCAATCCTCCTGGTGCCCTAATCTCCTTATCACCACGTGCTGATTTCGGCCCAAGGGCTGAAACATGGTCATTTTGAGGAGGGGTGATGGATGACACATGTCCACCACAGAGCTGCCCTTTCATTCCAATGCTATTCATATACGTACTTGGGGGCGCCTTCTAGTCACCACGGATCTTTCGCAAACTGACAAGAACTGAAAATGGAAGCAAACTCACACCTCTCTAATAGGCTGTAACGCCCTCATATCGAGGTCGAAGGGTATAATGGCTTCGTACTCCGTGCCTGAACTAACTTGATTCGCACACGCATGAGCGCTTCGTGTGGGACGGGGGCAAGAAGCAGCACCCTAGCACACTCATCTCGTACTCAGCCCTGGCTATATGTAATCAGCCACCAACACAGCAATCGACATGTCGGTCGTAGCTCGTCATGGGAATTAGAGGTTCGCCATAGCGCTCTTCTAGAATGCAGCCACAAGAGGTGATCATAACATCTAAATATCTGTTCGTCCTTGGGAATGCAGCTTCTTCGATGTGTCCGCTGGTGGACGGCCCGCTGGTTCTGCGTGGATGAGTCTCAATCTGTTGGATAGAAAAGAGTGAGCGTTAAGGTCGCTTTAGCAGATCCAGGCTGCGGGATGTTCTTCTAGTGTTGTGCAAAAGACTAACAAGGGGAGTCGCTGAACTGGGTGCCAGTCCTCCGGCACATCCGATGGCTTCTCCTGACCTTACTTCTCTTTTTCGCGATGGCCGCTACAACTCACGTCTCCAGCGTGTCTGGCGGTAGACTTTCATCCCCTCTACTCGAGCCCTTGAAGACATCCTTCGCTCTCTTCCTCTTCCTCTCCTGTTTGTAGTCAGGAACCACATGCATACCCGCCCATTTCTTGACCCTTTCAAACTTCTCTTTCATTCCAGGCGGCAATTCGTTTGAGGGAATTGAAGAGACTCCATTCCCCTTCATTAGCACATCCACAGTCGTCCTTGCTCGTGTGATAGAAAGATTCAGTGATTGGCCATAAACTCTGTTCCGGAAGATACTGAGCGCGATGTTTCGAAGAAGAAGTATATCCCCTACTCTTAGGCCGTCGAGAGTCTGGCGCAACATTTCTTTTGGTCTCCCCACAGTCCAGTCTCCATCTTTACAAGGCGGGAGCCAGAAAGAAATGGTGAAATTCGAATCTGTCTCGTCGGCCACCGTAATCTCATAGAGCAGCATGCGCCGACCAGACTTTCGAGTCTGCACTTCACGTGACGGGGATTGAGAGGCCAATACGCACAGCAGAGTCGGCGTAGGCGTCTGAGGGTGAATGGATCGGAGGTGTTCTGCCGTCGGAAGTGATGATAGTGACGTTACTGTCACATTTTGTGGGACCGTGACGACTGAACCGTAGCCCTCTCCTCTAATAGGACTGCTGGTTTCTGTCGTGGTAGTGCCGAAAGATGTAGTGAGGAAGGAGGAAGAGGAAATGGTGTTGTCGGCTCCAAAATCAAGTGCGAGCTGAGACGAAAGAAGAGTATCGTGCAGGATGAGAGAATGCTGAAGGAATGTGTCTGCCCCCGTGGCAGTGTCGCCGAGGATGTGTGAGTCCTCCAAGAGCGTACTATCCTCAGGCACCAATTCGAAAGATTCTCCAGGATCAGGGGCCGAGAATGAGAAGCTAGGGTCGGTAGAAGAGATGCCACCCTGAGACAGATATGGCTGTGACCATCCAGAGCGGAGACGTGTATTTGCACTCAATATGCGTCTCCATTTGATCTCTAATGGAGGGGGCTTCTCTCGAACAGATCCGACCGCCACAACCTCGTCAAGAAAGGCTGTAATGGCTGGGTCAAGCTTTCTTAGCAGCACATGTTCGCTCCAATCGAGATCTTCCTTTAACGGCGCCCCGTTTAACGTCGTCAATCTTCTGCAAGATCTTGAAACAGCCATTGGTGCATGGCTGAGCCGGTTACGTGTTGTTGATAAAGCTTACGTAGCCTTGTGCGAAGCGCTGCTCGCGTTTGTTCATACAATGCCTTGAAGCCACAATCACAGTGATTGAAGGTGTCGAGATGCAGCTGGGAAGTTGATGGTAGCCAATTGGAAGTGATGGAGTTGACGAGAAGGGCAATGGAGGTGAAGGATCCGGAGAGTTTGCTCGGACATCAGAAAAAGCCGAGCTCACCATCCCTCCCAAATTCGGAGGAAAATGCACTTACCGGTGCCTGACCGACTTCAGGTGTCCGTGGTCTCCGAGGCGAGTGAATAAATATGTCGGTGAACAGACCCTCTCTGCGCTGACTGCCGTGATGATTCCAGGTTCCTCATGAATGTTCTTTCCTACCACCGATTGCAACTGCCGCCGCTTCTTGCTTTCCTCCGAGCCGCCGATTATTTTACTTGGCGCGCATTAATTCCGCTTATCGCCTTGGCTATCTAATCAGATTATAAAAAGTCCCCAGCCGCATTTAATATGGCTCCCAAAGATTCCACACACAAGCCCTTTAATGCCTACAAAATGACCGCTACCCTCAAAAATCTATACTATAAGCTCTCTCCAACGCCGTCCTCCTCCTCCGTTCCGACCGTCAAGAATCCCGGCGAATTCACCAAAGCACGCACAACAGACGCGCTATTCCCCAAAACAGATCCCGCGGCAGATGGAGACGATTGTTTGCACGATTGCGCGAGCTGTACGATCAAATATCCCAGTAAATTCACGATCGATGAGGATGAGGAGCTATACGGGCATGCGAAAGGCTGGAGTACACACTTGATCGTAGCGACGGGGAAAACGGATTGGGCGAGAGATGTCGCAGACGAGAAGGGGAGCATAATGGAGGCCGTGGATAGGAGTAAGGTGAAGCCAAGCAATGGGGTGAGTCCATCTAAAATCGCATCCTGGAGCACTCAATAGCTTGGATGTGCGCTTTGTCATGCCCCTGAAGCTTGATTGCTAACGTTCGCTCATTCCAGCGACTCATGCTCTCCGCCTCAAACATCCCGGTCCCCGGCCACTCCGACTCGAGTACCACAGTCCTCCTCCTCCCATCATTCAAATTCATAGACCATGTCACGCCTGGTAATACTCCAAAACTGATATCAGACTTTGTAAACAGCGGCCCGACGAATACCTCCCCACTTCCCGCGATCTCGAAGTCTACCGAATCATCCCTCCCGCCCGCCTTACCCATCTCCGAAAATTCCTCAGCAGACCCCGCCTCAGCAGCCACTCCCACACTCGCTCCCACAATATCATCCACGTCAGACCTGAAAGCGCGACCCTGCCCACACAAATACCTCATCCTCTTATGTAGCCAGAAGACTCGCGACGCCCGCTGCGGTCAATCTGCGCCTCTACTCCGCAAGGAATTTGAGAGACATCTGCGCCCACTTGGTTTATACCGCGATCTCCATGACGAACGGCCAGGGGGGGTCGGCATATACTTTATAAGTCATGTGGGAGGACACAAATTCAGCGCGAACGTCATGGTGTACAGGAAAGCTTCAGCAGTAGAAAAACCGAAGGAATTGAATGGCCACATGAACGGCATCCAGGAAACTTTAAAGAAACTGAAAGTTGAGGGTGATAAGGAAGAAGAGGTTGTTCTGGATGTGAATAAGGAGCAGGAAGAGGAAGGAAATGGGGAGGCAGCACAGTGTATATGGCTTGCGAGGGTACGGCCAGAGGACTGCGAGAATATCATTAGGTATACCGTGCTGCAAGGCAAAGTGGTGAAGCCAGAGAGGCAGTTAAGAGGTGGATTTGATCGGTGCAAGCAGTTGGTGAGTTGGTGATGACAGTCTTGGTAGGGAGGAACGAGATCCTAGTCGCATATCAACTGAAATGATCTAACATGCATGATTGAGCATAACAGCTTCCTGGTTAGTAGAAAGATTATAGATTTTGGGATTTCACGGATATAGACGATAACGATAATGTCGGATATGCGTATATGATCAGCATGTACGAGCTATACCCGAGTGACTGACATGCGTGTGGTTTCCACACGTGACAATTGCTAAGCACGTCAACGTCTAGTGAATGAGAAAGCGCAATAGGGGACAGCCTCCCACCCGCAGCAGGCATCGAGCTTCTACCTTTGTTGACTATATAGCAAGCCTCCTCGACCTTCTTACGATCCATCCTCCTCTCACTAATCCATCTTGTAGTAGTACTTATGGATGATCGTGTCGTGACGGTCTTGGGGCCGAGTGCCCGTCGGGGTGTCAGTTGTGGCGGGCCATTTGTTGTGATTGATTCAGGTAGTAAGTACCTGGTTTCTAGACCTTGAAATCACTGACCTGTTTAGAATGCACCCTATGAAGATGGCATATAAAACATGCTGAACTCCCCGACTGCTTTTTCTGCCGTATTATCAGTCTGAACCACTACCAACTCCTTGGCTCCTAACGCTCGTCCACATGCTGTTGCTTTATATACGCCTCAAATGGCTCAAGAAACGTGGTTCACCTGTACTCGATTCCAACCGCCGATTCACTGCTACGATTGACCCGCCAACGCCCTCTCAGAGACGCTATAGGTACGAATATGAATACCACCCAGTCCCTCAGCAGGATGACCCCGTTATCCGGATTATCATCAAAACTATCCGGGAGATGAAGAAGAAGGACAATATGGGTATTGATGTTGCCGACATCCATGTTACGTCAACCACCATTGTTCCTCCTATTTGGCCTTCAAACATGTCTATTCCGGGCCACTGACCAAGTTCTACTCTTTCAAAAATGGCCAGGAGGAATCTCTTGTGACTGTGCCGGTCTTCATCATCCCACGGACAGGTATATTGATGGCTAACAGGCTCCATGTTCGAGTCTAGGCTGAATGGAAGCCTATGAAGCAGTGGCTCCCAACCCTCCCAGAGTCGTGGACGTTGAAAGGACATGATGGTCTTATCTCTCAATGTAGATGGTGGGATCGAAATGGTAAGAATTTTCCATCGATGGACTTGCCAAAAAAAAGTGCCACGTGTGGAATACGAGCATATACTTGGTCCCCAGATATATCCATTGAGCACAGTCAGCATCGACGAATCAGATGATGGGGACCCAGTCGAAGAGGTGCAACGTCGAAATGCTCGTATCGTCTTCGGGATCGGCTACAGTAGGCATTTGGTAGGTGATGAGAGGTATTCAGACCTCCTATTTTACTCGACGTGGCGTATGCAGGTAGCTGGACCGAAGGTGCCCCCTCCGCACCTGGATATCCTTTGCGTGAGCAAACGGGTATATGAAGAGGCTCTCAAGATGGGATGGGAAAGTACGCGAAAGTACTTCTTCGACAGTTGCCTCATTATTACTATTGCTATGGCTTAAGGCGGCCGGTTGGAACCTTCAACTGTCTCGGAAAGATCCAGTTGAACTTTACAAATGAGGATTACTTTAGCCCCCTGGGAGTCCGGGTCTACCCACCTTTTTGCCTCAACTAGTCTCGCTTAAAAGGAGACGTTCTCCCCATCTTCCAAATCTGAGGGATCTCCAGATGCGATTTCGATGCGCGAGGGATGGATGGGAGACTAGCCCCCGGTCGGGTAAATATGATATGGACCTTACTGCGCATGTCAGAAGACGGTGGTAGGTTAGATCATGACCCTCTCGCTCGCCTATACCAAGAATGTTGCGACCGTAGCTCTTTACATGTTTCATTAAGAAACGCTCTAAAGACAAGTGGGAGCACATCCTGGGTCAGAAGTGTAAAGGACTACCTCGTGATTTCAATAATTATGAGAGCGAAATCACGGAAATAATGAACACACTAGAAGACTTACTTTGAGTAGCATATCCCAAATCTCGTATATGGAAAGAGCGCATTGACCAGAATTGTAGTCCACCACGCGGCTCGATGAAGCTGCACTATCTATCAAGCAGATCAGAATTGTGTGAGCTATGATGGCAAGCAAGCCTGATTTGACAACAATAATACCTTGGGTTTTGAAGATGATGCGGACTCGGATATCTCTGGGCTTTGGCGGCCATATATCTACGTAGATGGCAGAGCGGAAGGGAGAGACGACGATACAATAAACGATGAGAATACATCACCTGACCGGTAGTTGATAAGCCAGGTACAGGAATTGGGAGAATGGTGGGGTGAGTGTGAGTTGAGGCCGCTCACGTAATCATTGCCAAGGCTGGATCGTGCACTGCACTTGATGCATTCTTAAACACCGGCTCTTATCAAAACAAAAAGTCGATAATAATTTTCGTCTTTATCTTGGCTTTCGATTAATATAATTTTTATTACATCTAAACTTAATTATACTGCGCAATCGTGGCTGCACGCTAGCAATTCTGGGAGTTTTGGCGTTCCTCAGGTTCTGCCGGACTCCACCGCTTCTTGGCGCGGCTCTTACTTTTGCAAAGCACCTCCGTACTTAGCAACGTCATGTCATCCGCTACCTGGCGTGGGAACTCGCTAGAATTCTAAAGGGAAATGTCTGGCTTCATATATGTACATACGATCGACGAAAGCTAATCATGCGGTAACTTATGCTATTCACTGTTATCTACCACTTCACGCTATTATGAGAGAAGACGGGCGAGTCAAGGACACTAATCCAATAAGGAAAAGCGTGATGCTCTCTCGACGTGGACCAGGTCGCTGCGCCTCTTCTTGCGTGGCTCCTCAATGTCTTGGCCTGGAATTCTCCGTTATCCAAACTTGGCGACCTTCTCAAGAGATCTGGCTGTCACATTAAAAATATGAACAGACCGGTACGACCCGAATTGTGATATCTCTCATTTGACCAAGTTATGCCACCAAAAAAGCCCCACAAGAAATCACGATTTGGATGCGACCACTGTAAGAAACGACGCGTTAAATGCGACGAGAAAAAACCGCGCTGTACCAATTGCATCACTCGGAACGAAGAATGTCACTTTGAGCGGCGGTCAATCTTCCAGCATGCTTTTAGCTCGAATCCCGCCAGTCCCGTCTCACAGATAGCCGGCACAGATATGGACCACGGCCTCCTGCGAACTGGCACCACGACTGATACGTCTTTTTGGCCGTCGGTCCGCTTTCGAGAATTGGAGTTGATGCACCATTGGTGTACGCGAAGCTGCTACAGCTTCACTGCTCCCTTTGCGGACATCTTCCGAGGCTACGTGGTGGAAGAAGCATTGAAGCACGAATACCTCATGGATTCCATTCTCGGATTAACGTCTCTCCACCTAGCGAGTGAGATGAACGACCCAATGGCCGCAAGCCCATACGTCAGAGCCGCACTCAGCTATCAAAATAAGGCCGTTTCTGCCCTGCGGAGCAGTTTACAGGATGTTACACGGTCAAACTGCGATGCTATCTTTCTATCCTCGATGGTAACAATGGCCTCTACAATCGTCTCGCCTCTCCTTCCGACCCGACAAAACGATCAGACAAAGTCGCCTACGGAGAGTATTTTATTTTGGTTCAATTCCCTGAAAGGCGTTCGCTCCATTGTGGATATCAGTCGTCAATGGCTCGTCAGCGGACCCCTCGCCCAAGTCCTCGCGGCCCAGCAACAAAACGTGTTGGGTAAAGAGAAAATTGGTCCAATCGAAAGGCTCAGGTACCTGAACGACACGTTTGTCGGCACTGGTAACGATTCGCATGAAATCTACGAGCTGGCCATAGGGCAACTCGAGAAATGCTCCAACAAAGAGCTCTCGGCGGTGCCGTGGCTGGCTAGAGTAGAACTGGAATTTATGAATAAGTTCCGGGAAAGGAAGCCAATGGCGGTGACAATCTTTATGCATTGGGCCGTTCTTCTCGACCAATTGGACGATATGTGGTGGACGAAGTACTCCGGGAAAAGGCTTGTGGAAGAGTCGTCCGCTTCCCTTGCCGGATGTGGCCGTGAGTGGGATGAGATTGCTCAGTGGTGTCAGTCGCAGGTTGGGCTATGATGATGCTTAGCGTTAACTTTTCTTTCTCGTTCTCGTTCAGGCTTCCTAATGCGGATGGGTTCGGACAAAAAAGGCTCCGCCGTGAGGCTGAAGAGGATGCCCCTGGGAACCAGTCTCGATATTTCTAACTATACTCCATTCTTCTAATCCTCGTTTTCGTTTTTGTTCCTATCTTTAGAGCATGCACTATACGATTCTTCGGCGTAAAAGCCTTTTCTCCACTCCGCGGCCAAGCCTACTACCACACCCTCTAACTCTTCACCAGTGTATACGGTATCTGAGAGGTACGCAACCTGCTACACAGCCCCGTGCTTCCATGATGCCTTATTTCGTTCCTTGGCTTGGCTTTCTGGTCGTTGTTCGTGACGACTCTGGGCGTCAAGGCCAGTATAAAAGGCTCTTTTAACTTGGGCACACCAACTTCTTCCATCACTGTCTCATCGCAGTTTCTTAACATTTCTTCGTCTGAACATTCCACTATCGTCAATACCAATCATCATGCCGTCCCCAGAGGAAGAATACTACAGCTACCCCCCATCGGTCCCAGCAGCCGTAATCTTCGTCATCATTTTCGTCATCTTTCTCCTCATCCATCTATTCCGCATGTTCAAAAACGCGAACTTGGTTCTGCATTCCTTTCGTCATCGGCGCCATCTGTAAGTGATAACCTCCTCCTCCTTATCGTCACCATCATACTGAGTCACTAACTACCCTCCACAGTCGAAGTAATCGGCTACATAGCCCGCGCCGCCGGCCACTACAACCGTACCTCCCTCCCCCTTTACATCCTCCAAGCACTCTTAATTCTCCTCGCCCCAATCCTCTTCGCCGCATCCGTCTACATGTTCCTTTCTCGCCTAATCCGCTTCACGGGCACGGAATCCCACTCCATGATTCGCGTCACATGGCTCACGAAGATCTTCGTCGGGGGCGATATTCTATGTTTCCTTATTCAGGGAGCTGGTGGAGGAATACTATCCGGCGCTGATACCAGGAAGAGTCAGAAGCTGGGGGAGGGTGTTATTTTGGCGGGGTTGATAATACAGATTTTGATTTTTGGGGTTTTCGTGGTGGTTGCAATGGTGTGGCAGAGGAGGATAAGTAGGGGATGGATGGGGAAGAGTTTGGATGTGGGGTTTAGCTGGGAATGGTATTTGAGGATGTTGTATGTGGTGAGTGTGTTGATTACGGTGCGGAATTTGTTTAGGGTTGTTGAGTATGCTATGGGCGGTGAGTCTTCCTTGCTTTGAACCGGATCCAAGCACTCGTTCGTCGGTTCATCGTTTATTATTTCTTGCTGACCATTGCGCAGAGGATGGCTACCTTCTCTCAAACGAATGGCCGATCTACGTGTTTGATGCATTGCTGATGGTTATTGTTCTCGGTATCTGCTGTCTTTGGTATGTAGGCCAGACGATTTCGAAGTCCCAGAATGGCGATATCGAAATGCGTAGGGATTCGGACCGTTTCCATACCGAACGCTAAACAAAGTTTTCTCGGACACCTGTCGATTCCGTCCCAAAGTTGGTTGAGAATGACGATTTTTCGTCGAGTATCCAGTAATCTGTGGTCTTTCGATAATTTGGCTGTGTTTCCTAAAGCTTTCTGAGATAAAATAGAGATAGAATTGTAGAAGATGATGTGGGCAAGGGAGTATAATTTTCTGGAGTGCGCTCTGTAGCTGCTCATTTCTCTCTGTCAGATATTTGTAATCGCTTCACTGTAGAGTCACTCAGCTTCCTCCATATAGGATTGAAGTTCCTCTTTACATCACCTTAACAAATCGTACCAAAAATGGGCAGTGATATGGATTTTGTTCTCTTATTATCATCATTTCCGCAAATTTGCACAGCATGGACACAACCATCCTGATTCACATGGTCGCAACGACGACATTCGACATACAGCACACTTCCAACGCCACAGGATATGATCCGAAACCCTCCTGTCTTGGCACCTACATCTAGCGCTATAAATCTTCTTGTAGCCATAAATACAGGCAGAGGAGAGCTACGATATTGGTAGCCTCCCGTTAGATGTGGAGTGGTAACCATGTGACTACTCAGAGGCGATTTGGACCGAGCCTTCAGCATTATCTCCATCATCTTCCCTTCGATTTCCTCGATACCTTGATCTACTTCCTCAGCAACGTAATCGATTGTCCTCCACCTCACTCTTCATAGCCCTTCTCTCATCGCGTTCCCCACCTTCTTCCTTACTACTCCTTCCAACATCAAGCTCCGCATCTCTTTCTAACTCCTCCTCGAACAATTCTTCCCCCTTCTCAACCCCCTTCCGAATCTTCTCCATCTCCTCCACATACCTCCTCTCACTCTCCCTTAACCTCTCCCCGTCCCTTAACCTCTCCCCGTGTCCCTCTAAATCCTCCTTTGTTCTCTTCCTACTCTCCTCAATATTAGTTTCCAAACTCTCACTTAGCTCCCTCCAACTCCTACTCAACTCATCCAGCCTCCCCGTCAAATCCCCTTCCAATCCCCTTAACATTTCGTCCTCTACTCGAGCAAACCTTATCTCATCTGCTAACAATATGTCTCTCAATGACAGTTTAACTATGTTATTAGAGTGAAAGGATCGGAGACAGATAGGGCATGTTTGCGACATAGTGAGCCGACGGCGGGTGCAGGGTATATGGAATGTGTTGTTGTGGTTGTAGACGGCGATATGGACGCCGGATGAGGCGATCGGAATGGTAGTGTTGGAGGGTGATGTAAGGGCGATGGGAATTGGGAGGATGAATTCGAGACATATGGCACGGGTTGTCGGGGGAGATGCGGGTGGGTTATATGGGGTTAGGAGGTTTGATAGAATGTGGAGTGATGGATAGGACATGCTGGTTGTGGTTTCGAGTTGATAATAGGAAGATGTTTGTGGCTTGTGATGCGTCGAGGATGCAATATACGAATAAGTGGTTTGCGACTATGGAAAGCACTTCTTGGAGGCGTGAGATATTTAAATAGTGTTCTATTTGATTAGGGTTGCTTTGACAATATTCTAAACCTTAAATTATGTTCGATCATAAAGAAAGACGGTCTTTGCTTGAGAGACAAGCGTCTCAGACATGCAAAAACGGTGAAGCACGCTATACCTACCAAGGAACAGGTGGAGAAAAGGTGGGTTTTGAAAGCTTGTTTCGGTTTAAATTTGAAAGTGATGTCACATATGACTCTAATTTTTTTATTGACGACTAATGGGATTGAAGATAATTCTAATCGCATATGTCTGTGGTACCCTATCCGCATTCAAAAACACGTACCCGAACCACTAATTTCTCAATATCTACATATATCCCACATTCTTCATTAAGATCATACCCTATCACATTACTCCGCCCACTTATCGGGCAGACATTTTGTCATCCACATGAGCCAATCTCTCATAACCCCTGAATCTCGCTCCTACCATGTAGTTACCAATCTCCTTTGATTCGCAAACCAACAAGGTGGCTGAATTCCATGTTGTCACGTTGTAGCCACGTTTACCCCACAAATTCTAGTAGTGGTTGTTTTTTCTTCTGGAATTGTGTACAGAATTCTCCGACATGTAGGACAGCTGTTTGATGTTTGCAGCCATGTTCTCAAGCATCTTTCGCCGAATACGTGAGAGCATTACTTGATACGGACTGCACTCTCAGAGCTAGATATTGAAGTAGAGGAATGTGAAACAGGTTCGAGGTAGATATCGCAGGTAAATGTTGTACCCAGTGTAGGAGCGTAAGGCTCAATGCCGCCTGCTATGAGGTCTTGTTTGTTTGCGGTCATTTTGTAAATCTCAGAATCTAGCTGTCAACCATGTAGCGAGTCGCTAGTTGATAAAGTCGTAGGGATACTAAAATCTTGCGTAGGCTCGGCGGTATTAAGACATTCGATTTTATGGCCACAATATGAGATAGGGCATATGAAAAACCGAGAAAATATACTTGAATGTTGGAAAGTATTATGAATTTGAAGCGGAACTTGTGAGACTGAATGAACAGCTCATAGTGTGAATACCCCGACCGCGGAACTACTTCGCCATATTCACCATCCTCTATCGATTTTAAAGGCATAGGCTGTAGCTCCCTCTTCTCACCCGCATTGCGCATTTGTTAATTACATGATCAGTCAACCATCTCGAGAAAGTGCTCACGCCGGGCTTTAGTGTCCTCCGGACACTGAACATTATCTTTGCAAGGATGCACATGGAAAGAAAGAAACATATGCACCACTCGCTCCTAATTTCACTTCCCATTCACTCTTTCTCCGACTTCCCCTCCTCGAACCCACCTAATACACGAACCCGAACTCCCTACAGGTCATACTCGCCCTCCCATCTGGCCTCAGCGTACTCGGACAACCTCTCGGCGCCGGCGTATAAACATCGCAACTCGCAAAACAATTATAAATATTATGCCCCGGTTCCTTCCAGAACGGGTCGACGGAGCATTCTTCGCAGCAGCCCTATATAATAGCCGTCAACGTTTCACCTTCTACTCATAACTCGCTTCTAATATTCTCGCACTCTCGCCACGTAAGCCAGGAAAGCTAGAGATACAGAAGTGTGGCGGGGAATGGGAAAAGGAGGTAGAAAAGGGGAGGTAAGGAAGAGGAAGAGAAAGAGGGGTTGAAGGATGGGAATACGGACTTTGCAGGAGTAGATGTCGTATGTTATACCACCGATTGTGACGTTGTACTGGCCGTTTCCGACGGAGGATTGGGGGGAGGCGGCTGGTGCCGCACAAATAGGTGCAATAAGACTGGCGGCGAGGGTGAGGAGTTGGGTGCGCATTTTGGGGGATGTTGGAATTGATAGGTGGTCGATTGGGATCTGGAGTTGAGTTAGTAAGTTGGTCAACGGGATATGAGTTAGGGTGCGTACCGTGCTTGTGGATTTGGATGATCGGAGGTAGTGAGATGAAGGATGGGAATGGTGGTAAGGGAGTGAAGGTAAGATATGTGAGGAGCTTTATATCCTTCTCTCGATTTTTGGACTGACATCTAAAACCAGGTCCATCGCGGTATGCTTGTGCGATTCAAAGTCACACTATCACGGTAGTTCGTCAAATCAGGAGTATGTTTCTGTATCTAGTAGAGGTCCGAACAACTTTAGAAAACATCTCTCACCAAGAAGTATGCGAGTGAACAGTGGAATGAAAAGTATTGGAGTCTGGCTCGAATTGGAAGGCACATGCTTTAACCGGGCTTTAAGCAAGGTAGTATTTGAGATGCAGTATATTACATCATACCATAAAGGATCCTGAGAATCCTAACTAGGTAAATACGTCGGACAGAAAGTAAATGGTTGGTGGTGAAATATGGTACTCGGTGTTGCTCGGGCTTGGTCATGTAAATATTTCTAACCGATGCCGGTAGGCTAATTCACAGGGCGCGGAAAATTCCAAGGCTTCAACTACCGCAGAGACAGCTTTAGCTCTGATCAGTCCTTTGGTCCTGTTAAGCCCCAAAGCTTCTCACTTCTCTGCCTAGACATCGCGAAGCGCCCCGCACCCGACGTTCCCGGAGCTTGGGGATGCGGGGCAAGAACTATTGGTTGGAAAGAGAACTCGATGCATTTACTAGATTCGAAGGATTAAAATAAGAAAAAGTTGTGAACTTTGCCAATCCAATATAGATGCAAGTCCCTTGGACCAAAAAATCTTTAGCTTCATTCAACCCCATCCCTTTTCAAACCCAATATTTATGCGACGCTCTTAAACAAACTTATATATGCACGCTGAACAACAGAGCCACCGTATTCTTCTACCTATAATCCCACTCTTCTTTATCGATCTAGCCACTTCACGTCTCCGCCCACCGCGCAACCGTTATACACGTCGAATACACACACGCCACGAACCCCACCCCCATCATCACCATATCCCCCACCCTCTCAACCGGCCTATCTGCCACACCCTTCCAATGCAAAAAAGCAGGATAAATATAAACCAGTGGTACACACGCAAAAGACCCGATCAGCGCAACAAACTTATCCAGATCACTCGCTCCAACCGCCGAGATCGCACCGCAGACAAGCACGATGGCGGTTCGGAAAATGTTCTTCTTCCACTTGGTCAGGGCACTGCGTTTCCCGGAGAGATGACCGAATATCTTTCCTTCGATTATCCGTAGTGCCGGGAAGAGTTGGACCGGTGTTCCGACGAGGACGGCTAGGGCGTAGAGAAATTGTACTGCGTTGACTAGTTTGCTTCCTTGGGGGAAGTTTGTGATGACTTCTACGCTCACGCGGTCGCCGAATGTGCCGTAGCAGAGGAAGCCGACTGAGGTGAAGATTATGGTTATGATGAACATGACCAGGTAAAGTAGCTTGTTGAAGTGCTGGGGGTTTTGCATACTGGATTGGATAGGAAGGATGAGGCCGATGCCTTCGAAGGTGAAGATTGAGGCACCGATGGTCAAGGTGAAGTCGCGCGGGTTGAAGAGCTCGATGGTTGGGTTGAAACCGCCCATATGGATAATGCTGGATATGTCGTACCAGTAGATGTATACGAGGCCAATCAGGATGAAGACGTCGGCGAGGAGAGCTGCTGGTCCAAGTTTCGAAATGTTCCGGATGTAAGCGAGCGGGATGAGAGCGATGAGTTGGATACCAATCACTGCGTTAGTGGATAGTGGAGTTGTTGTTTTCGGTGTCACGGCGTCTAGGAACGAGGATAAGTTGTCGGCTACGAAGATTATGCCGGCGCAGACAAAGCCAATTTGCGAAATGGTAATCGATCCAAGAATTAGTGATCGCATCCAGGAGCCTCCGATAGCTTCTCCAATGTCTCCATAACCGCCTCCGTATCGTCGTCGGCACTGGAGTAGCAGGTGGAAGCAGAGACAGGTAACGAGAGATACGGTGATCAGAGTGATGGACGAGAAAAGCATGCCACCGTTCTTGAAAGCCTTCGGTAGAAACATGATACCGGTCCCGATGAACGCTTTCAGCAAAGTGAAGAACGATCTGACATTCGAAGCATCTCCTTGAGTCCTGAAGCGTGAACCCTTCGTTCGTCCGAGAAGCGGTACCCGTTCGCCAACTTCTTCAGCCCCTGAATCATCCTCCACGGCTTCCTCCTCGTCGGATTCGGCAAGGTCTTCTCCAGCAAAGTTGCCGTAAAGTTCCAAGAAGGAAATGAAGTTCTTTGTCACGGGAGAGGTAATAGAACTAACCCTCCTACTCTGCCTCTCCAGAAACTGCCTCCTGAAGCCACCGGGAGCCAACTGCTCGGATACTGGCGGCCCTTCATGATCCGGTTCATAGAAATCGGCGGGATGAGAGAAGGTGGCTGCTCGTTGAAGCTTAGCTCGCTTAGACCGTGCATCAATCCTGTAAAGATCCCTATGAACATCGCCACCCAGCAAGCGGAGCGACGACTCTGCGGTCATCTGATCTCCGGAACTCGAAGAACCCCCATTGTCGATATTTTCGGGATTTGTGCCGTCAAAGTCTCCAGAGAAACTAGGGTCCAGATGCCGAGAGAGGATTCTAGCGTCCTGCAAGTCCTGGTGACCGCGGTTGCTGTTCGGCGTGTCGGTCATGTGTGCCAGCTCCTTAACGAAAGTAGAAATATGTGTCACTGGACGGTATAATGGACCCTTGGAATGATATGAGGTACAGGCAAAATTTTCTGGGGTTTGGTGTTACATGAAAGACGGCGAGGCGGTCTGTGGGCATGACATCATCAAACGAAAGCCTCCGTTTCGCTTCCAGCAAAGCACAATAGCCTCCAACGCTTCAGCAGAGTGCTTGAAGATCAAACTTCGCAGTCGCTAAGGCGGAATTCACAGTTTTTATGTTCGAGGACGGGAAAGAGGGAAAGAGTTGATGCTGGAGACCTGGAGAAGGATGCTAGAACATTCAAGATCAACAGCAGTCGGGCCGTTTTGGGGTTACGCTAGCCTTTTGTGGGGAGAAATCTTGGCATATAGCACGTGATAAGTGCACGGACCGACGACATTCACTCATATCGTGGAATTAAAAACGATTCCATTTACCCGCAGTGAACACGTTTCTGTCCCCCACGTATTCACCGTACATATTCTACACGGTGCTGCCGCTAGCTTCTATCCCACGTGAAACTCAGATCTCTGTCATTGCACCATGGCTGGCGAAAATCCTAAGACAGCTGCCGAGTACGACTCCAATATTCGTGCCTACACCATTTTCTGCTCGTATATGCTTCTCTGTATATCACTGGCTGTCTTCATTATTCGAAATCTTCTCGTGAGCTTCAACTCTCTATCGCCTCCCGGATTCAACCGCAGACATGTTCTATTATTTTCCTTCCTCGCCACTGCCAGCCTGTGCACGACATGGTACTATATGTACCAATACTTCGTCGATTCGTACCAGCGATGGGTATACTGGCAAGAATTCTATGGCCGGCCGATTGTGAATCTGGAATTAGGTCGCTGGCTTCGAGAGACAGAGTTGTTTAGAGAAGCTTGGTTGGCGGCCATTGTGGGCGTTCATCGGTATTGGTGGACAGCGCAGATATTCTTGTTTGCGTGTGGATTGGGCTTGAACCTTGAGCAGAAAGGTGTAGCTTCCCTTCTAGTCTTTCTAGCGAGAAATCGTCAATATTGATAAAGGATAGGGACACGGAAAGGCATAAAGCATACATGGGCTTTCATGCTCCTTGGCCAAGTCGTCGCAATAAGCTTTGCAACCAACCTATTCCTCATATCTCTCCTCTTGACTCCCAAATCCTGTAAACCAGCGCAAAAAGACGCCCCGAGAAAGAACAAATGGATAGGACCTTGGCTCCTTAACTTCATCGCCGTCTTCGGTACCCTCTGGCCCGCCTACAGCCTCCAAGACCCGGAGTTCCAAGCACCGCCACACATCTTGCACCCACCACGCTTTCTGCGTCTCCTCCTTGTTCCTCATTTCGTTCTTCTCCTACTCCCGATTGCCCGCGCAGTCCTACCCACGAAATACGTTTCGGATGAAGATGTGCCGTTTGCTGATAGAGCGTACAATTTTATGTGGAATATCGTCATTGGAGGAGGGGGCATGTTAGTGTTGAAAGCATCCGCAGCAGTGTGGAGGGAATTCGGTTTCAGTGTACTGGTCCCTACCTTGTTTGAGACACCAGCTGTGAGTAGTGTCGGATGGGATGTTATTTTTTGTTGGATCACGTGGTATGCGTGGTGGAAGGTCCAGAAGGTGTCGTTTGATGATGTTATAGGGGTGGAGGGATCTGTGGAAGAGAAGGAGGTGGAGGTGGAGGAAACAAATTAGGATAACGTGACATGGGTTTAACGGGAAGGGGTGCGTAAAACTTTCACCTGTCGGCAACGGCATGGAAGCATGTCGCTATTGCGGAAGGAATACACCTCTGTGCAATTGTTCAAAGAAAGTCGGTGAATGGAATGCACAGAAAAACATGATAGATCACGCATATATAAAAGTCCATCAAGAGATATGGATAATGTATTTAGAGCTCGTTCTCGATGCTTATTCACCACTTTTCCACCGCTTTCAGTATTGCATCATGCCTTCCCTCTCTTATCGATAATTATCGATTTTCCAAAAATACTCACCCCTCCCGCTCCATTCTCTTGCAGAACCGTTAAAAGCTTGTATGCAGCTCCCGGCTCAAAGAAGCTTCAAACGGCAAAACGTTACCACCGTAGCGCTAGAACCATTACTAATGCATGTTTGGCATCTATGATTTTCCTGTTATGGATAAATGTGGCTGGATTGGGGGATGGTTGGGCCGGATACGAACCGAGCAATATAAATGTAGCGGGGATCGTTGCACTGGACGTCATATCGAGAAAGATCTTCTAATGTACTCGTGACACTCTACTCGCACAACCATGATCGAAAAAATGTTTTGGGGGCGGGGTGGGAATGGTATGACGAGGAATGGTATATATCCAGCCGTGTGTGCAGTGGAATTTCGTCACTCAAGCTAAAAGTCAGTCGCTGAGCACCGCAAAATCTTAATCCTACATAAATCGAGTTCCTACCAAAGTCGCTCGCTACATACCTCAACCATCAAACATGAAGTCCGTGATTCCGATTTCTGCTCTCGCCCTCGCGGCAACAAGCACTGCGCAATATCTGAACCAGTCTGAGCCATTCCAATTGGTGCTTCTCTCTGCCAACAGCACAATAAACGGCTCCACCCTCTCTGCCTGCCACGAAGGCGCCGCCATCGAAGGCCTCTGCCTCAGCAACAGCATCTCGATCTCCAAACCCGAAGCCATAGCCCCAGGAACCTTTTACTTCAACACATCCGACACCATCACACCCCCCAACGCAACCCTCGGCGCCACTGGCTACCTCACCTATCTCCTCATTGGCGGCAATTTTGAAATAAGCGAGCCGATGGGTCTATACGTCAACCCCACAACGAACGTAGCACTGCCGCTGTTCTATCCGGGAGATACATATGCGACGACTGTGGCGTTTGATGAGAAGGGGTTGCTGAATATTCAGGGGTATATTGATGATACGACTGTTCCGGCGACGGTGGGGGGCTTTAAGGCATATTATAGGTGGTACAGTTGTACGACGTATTATACGGGGTATACGTACGTGACGTTGAGTTGGGGGCTTGGGGAGGGGAAGCCACAGAATCCGAGTTGTGTTAAGGTGGATGTTAAGAGGGTTTTTGTTTAGGATGGGATTTTGAGAAGACTGGAGAACTTTGGACCTGGTTGAATGATAGTACGAGTTTGGGATGGAAGGAAGGGTAGGGAGGATTAATGCTGTTGTGGGGGGTGCAGGAAAAGGGGGTTTGTTGGGTATTGAAGACGCGGAATGATGAGAACGAGAGACAATGAACTTAGATATATAATGGTAATGCTAGTATTGATTTGGATGCGAGAAGCCAAATCTTAATGACACAATGCTTTTATGGCGAGTGTTTTATCTGGATACCCACGCACGAGAGACTTTGCTGCAGATCATCCATTCGGATGTGTCCGGTCGGCATATTTAGCAATTCGGATGATCGGTGTGCTATTTGTCAAGGTCAATCGACTTCCTAATCTAGTAGTGATAAGAGGTGTACTGACTAGCTCGCATCCAAAGTTATCGTCGTTCGAGTTCCACTTCACATCACAGTGTGCTTTGTAGCCGCTAATGGTGTGAGTCAGCATAGCTATGAGAGGCTGGTTAGGGAGATTTCAAAGCCATACCATCCGTTGTTGGAGGTCGTAGTCACGACTCCATCTTTGCTGATTTGGAAATAGTATCCACAGCCCTAGATATCACACAAGTTGGCCTGCTCTCAGGTGCAGAACGACTTGACAGAATCTTACGATTTGGAAAAGAGAGTTGTAACTAGACCGCTGTCAGGAAATGCCGGAGCTTTCAAGAAGTGGTATACACGTACTCTTTCCAGAAGCCTTGGAGGTATTTGCTGCAGAACCACCATTCATGCCCATCGACGAAGCAGGCCTGAAAGCGGTCGCCGTCTTGCTGTAGCAAGTAAGAATTGTGAAATATCGATTAATCAGGCGATGCGTACGTTGATCAAGAAACTGTCGGCCGCAACAAGCGCGAGGCCGCTAAAGAGGGTCGTGAAGATAGCGGAGGCTCGCATGTCGTAAGTCTGAACTTATAGGTGAAACCTAATTGTAAAAATCTGGGGTTGGGACTGTCCAAAAGACAGCCATATCTGCATCTGAGAAGCTTCTGCTCTTTATACTCGTCATATTGCGATCCTGCGGGATGCGGAGCCCGGTTTTTCGAATACGAGGCTCGACATGCAACGCTGTCATTACAGATTCCAAATTGAAGTATATAATCGCCTGATGTCCTGCAAGTATGCGTTACGTTGATGGAGGCGAGTTAAATTCCACTGCGATAGACGAGACGTGGCCCATTTACCGTTCCTGATTGACTTGGCGACCAATTGTTGTACGGACTGGAAGTAGCAAGTGAGTATATGTAGAGATATATTGAGGTTACAGGGCAAGTAAGAGGAATTGTCCGTTGGTATATTGCTTTCTCGTAAGGCCGGCAGAACATGAGAGGCTGACAAGAAGCGTCCATGCTGCCGTGAAACCCAACGTCCGCTAGCAGAGGTTCGCTCAGCTCTGAGGAAAAGAATCTCAAATATGCTAGATCCCTGGGTATGCAATGCATAATCTGGATCCCCACGAAAAGGAATATTAACGCTGAAGACGATGCGGATGTGACATGTAATGAATCCGCCTTAGAATCCGAAGTAGAAATCAAACGAGCGCCAAGGAGAGAATGTTACGGTATGATGATAGATAACATTGCACAAATTGTAAATGAAGAGCAGACAGTTAGAGATGGAATAGGAAGCATAACCGAGTAAAAGGTGATCCTAGAGGAAGAGTGAAGGTGAGGATGCGATGCCGGAAAGGATGAGGAGATGAAAATTGCGCTAGCGCCCGAAATACTCTAGCGTATTTTCCCACTTCAAGAACTCGAGATCCGCAAGCCTCAACGCCATTACTAGCCCTCATTCTCTCCATTTCACTCCACGATATACGACAAATTGGATCTCACACCCTTTGTGAAAGACATTCCGTCTTCATTTAAAATGTTAATCAATAGGGTAATGCCCGAATATCCCCTCAGGACCTTCGCAGAGAAAATGTTTCCAACGTCTCCTGTTTCCTTGCTGCTTATTGATCATCAATCTCGCACCAGAGCATCTTCATGTGTTGCCAACTACCCTTTAGCCCTTCATTCTATGTAGATCATGACGACGTATGCTTACTGAATGGCCAGGAAGGTGCCATGGCAGTCTAATACTCCCGTCTGGACAATGCTCTGCTCGCAACTTCCAGTTTCCAGTCAACTCCGTCACTACTAAGTACTTCCTTTTAGCTTTCTCTTAGCTTTCTCTTTCGAACTTCTTCAGTCACCATAAGGTAACAATGAAAACATCGCTATCGAGGTCCGTCCTTTGAGTCGTGTTGGTGTTGCATTGACTAGAATCGGATCTTACCATTCGTTACTATTCTCACCATCATCGTCTCCATGCCTCCTAATATTGTTTTTCTTGCATTCCCGCTCATACTTGCAATACACACATCGGGACAGCTAGTCTCCACCCTACAAGGCACTGCTATCGTTAACGGTCTACGAACTCCTATTGAACCCTACAACACCTATTTCGAATATGGAACGATGACACCGTCGAGCTCCATTTGGGCGCTTAATTCAAGAGTACATTCGACATCGGCCATCAGATTGCTCACTGGTATTAATAGTATTCCGGCTCCGAGTGCCCTTCCAAGTGCGACAAGCGGTACATCGTCGACACCTCGGCCGAGGCTTACTAGAAATAAGCAACCGTGCAACGGCCATGTCGAGTTTTGTAACCGGAAATTCAGTAATGTTTCCATGGTTGTCACACATAACAGTCCATTCGTCGTCCCACATAACATCGCCAGCAATCAAGAACTCTATGTTTTACAGCAACTGCATGACGGAATACGCGGATGTGGGTGTCTTTGTTCCTGTTCCACATTTAGACAGGATTCTAAGAATTTACAGTGCAGTTCGAAACTCGAATGTTCAACGGCACACTCAGTCTATGCCATACCACCTGTGACCTTCTCAATGTTGGCACCCTCGAAGCCTATCTCCGGACTGTGGCCTGCTGGCTCAAGAAGCATCCTTACGAAGTCATCTCCATTATGATGGGTAACGGTAATCGCGTCGCACCTACAACCTACATTGCTCCCTTCAAAAATGCCGGCCTCCTCCGCTACGTGTACACACCCCCATCCCGAAACATGACGCTGGACCAATGGCCCACGCTCTCCGAAATGATACTGGAGAACAGGCGCGTGGTCGTAATGCTAGACTATCTAGCCAACCAAACCCAAGTCCCATGGCTTCTCGACGAATTCGCCTACCAATGGCAAACCCAATTTTCTCCTACTGACGCGAACTTCCCTTGCACGGTCCAACGACCGGTGAATCAACCTCCCGAGGTGTCGCGAAATTATATGTACATGGCCAACCACAACCTCAACGTCGTAATCCCAGTGCGCTTAGGGGATAATCCAGTCCTCATCCCCGCATACACACTTCTGAAGAAGGTGAATGCCGTGCAAGGAAATGGAAGCTTGGGCCGCCATGTCGATGACTGCATCGCGATGTGGGGCAGGCCACCAAACTGGCTACTCGTCGACTACTACAATTACGGCAATTTCAATGGCTCGGTATTTCAGGTTGCGGCAAGTGCGAACAATGTCTCCTACGATCGCAAGTCTTGCTGCGAAACCGTGGCCAAGAGTGAAGCAGATATCGGGAAGCTCCCAGCGCTGTTATGGAGGGTTGCGGGGATTGCATTAATATCTAGGTTGATGTGATTTATACGTTAGCTGTAAATTTGCATTTCCACCCCATACCCGTTGTTGTGCGGCGCTGCTAAGAGGTGGTAGGATTGCGTTGCTTGAGGCGAGGGCCGGTGGTTACCTCACGTAGGTTTGCCTGGCAGAGTGCGCTATGTTTGGCAGAGTTCGCTATGTTTTGCATAGCATGTTTGGGCGTAAGAAGGGTTATGGAAAGAAGGAAGGTGTTCATGGATATGGCTTGAGGTTTTAGTTTTCGTTCCCCAGCGTTTTCCTGGTCCAGCCTTTCCCTTTGATTCATATTCTCTGTTTTTCTGAAATGTGAGCTCCCCAGTGCTTCGAGGTCCGAGCGTCTTTAAAGCATCTCACTCACCACAACCTCACTCACCCCTCTTCTCTCCACGACCAATCAATGTGAGCGTTATCCAATGAACCATATGGGAGGTCGGATGAAGTCGCGTGCAACACTTCACCGTCTGCGCCGCATGTGGCACCTTCACCGAAATCAGCGTTCACGCCAACCTCCTTGGCCCTGCCTGATCATTCGCATGTGGCCCGGTCATGAAAGGAAGCTTTTGAAGAAAAAGCAACGGCTTTTATTCTACTCTATGCTACCATGCTTTCTATGGTGGTGTTGAATTTAAGCATAAGCAAAAGGACTTTCTGAAGAAAATAGCCTCGATACTCCCCGCTGGGTACTGCATCCTTCCAGCTCCGGCAGGATACACCAGAACATATCTCGGACTTCAATCTGTACTTTACCCCATATTTTAAGTCTAATATAGAATTTCTTATATAGGTATTTAGGTTTAGCATTATAAGCTTTTTATAGCTATAATTACAGGTAGCGTAGGGGTAGAGAAAGGGCATTGGAGGTGATATAGATCGTGGTGTCCCTCTAGAGGTGAAGTGGCACGGTATGTGATTTCCCAAAATAGGTATTAGGATGTTTTCATGGCGTACTAGACAGGTTTCCGGCGCCAGGGAAACCTCATAGCCAGCCCTAATCTCCGCTCGAAGTTCCTCAATCGGAATCATTATCTTTCCTTGCTATGACGATGATCCCACGAACATTGCCAGTCCTAGCCCACCACTCAAATATCCACTTCGCCGCTCTTAGCTTGCCAAGACCAAACCCAATCACTGCCAACTCCTTCTCCCTTCTCTCAAGAAAATTCGCCAAAGGACCAAAGGTATGCTCTGAGATATCTCTTATCTGGATATCTTTGTAGCCAGCCTTTGCGAGTTCAGCCCGATACTCAGAGCCTGTGACGAAATTTGCCCAAGGCGCACCCATCAGCGTCGTGAGGAGTCGGAGAAGCATGAGCGTTGGGCCAGGAATATCGTCTGCGAGAATGAGATCGAAGGCCATTAGGGATGCGCCGACGTGCTGACGGAAGTATTTTAGAACGGGCCAACGGGAAGGATAGAAGTGATAGAGTGTGTCGAGGGCGAGTACCCATGTCTCCTTCCACTTGCGTTTTCGCCGGATTTTGGTTCTAGATAAGAGATCCGGACTCCAAGTTTCGGGCTTTGCGGCATCGGCGCAGAAGATTCTGGCCTGAGTTTGAAAACCTATTGGGTAAAATAGAGACGGATCTGAGACGTTCTCGTCGATGATTTGGAGATCCTCGAGTCGTTGCTTCGCGTAGTGAAATTGCTGGCCATCGAGCGTAATGCCTGTATACTTGCTGAAAAGCGGGACATCAATTTCGCGGGCCGATGTTGCTCGATATTTTTTAACTCTCCTCCTTATTTCCTGGGTAAGGTAAATGATTTGGTCGCCACATCCGAAGCCTAGGTCGATTAGATGGTAATGCTTCGCATCGTCGATTTGAATAATATCGTCTTTGCTTTCTGGGATTCCAGCAGCGTTCAGCACCTGATCTAGAAGGGCACGACAAGCTGTAGGAAAGTCGGTAGTATTCTATAAAGCAATGCGCTTTTAGTCGTTGAAGATAGAGATGGGGATGTGGATGTGTCCCACTTCCCAATATCCCATGTTCATCCACATTGATGGCGGGAGAGAGAGATTCAATCTTCCGTGGTCAAGACCATATATGGAGCTCTCGCCGCCTGCACGATTTCCTGATGTGTGACTTGAGTTTCTCTGCTGCATGAAGAGCCGATTGACGAGTTGGAGAAAGCAGACGCCAAGAACGAAGGACAGAGCATGTGTTGTGATATTCGAGTGCATCATAAGCTGCCAACCAACGAATAATGCAACCGGCAATATAATATAAGGCATCGACATCGCGCATTCAACTCGATGGTCATTGACACCTGGGCAGGTGGTGTCTGTGATGGGATGGTACCGCGTTGGTGAGCACTGAGTTGAGCATGATGGGAATGAATATAAAGGGGTGCAAGCCTCCACGCTAGTCCATTCGCAGCGATGTCGCAAAATGTTAGTGTTACACTGCTTGACGTTTAAACGGACGTTCCGCCTCCTTATTTTGACTCGCGAGTCCTAGGCCGAATCCTTGATCCCTAGGCGATGTGCCTAATTCGCAAGTACCTTTGGCAAGTCTTCGAAGTGGTCAAGCCAGGGACAATTCCGTTGGGTATATACATTCCAAGGTTATCATTCCCTCAACGCTCAAGACACCTCAGGGTTTTAATGACGCCAGGGCACTTCAACACCAAAAGCATCTGCAACTCTCATAGCTGAAATCACACAGCCTTCCAAGAGGACCATGCCATCCCAGCACCAACCTCCCACTAGCCAGACATTACCATCACCGTTCTTCCACTCCAATATCCCTTTCTCATCTCCAAAATAATCATGGGTATCTCCGAAAATGCTATTTACTATCCTTCGACTTTCCGGACTTCTCAGAACGCGCGTAAATATCGCGGAATGAAGTGTAAGAGATGGATCGATGGGACTAAACGGACATGTGGTAACCAAAGCACCGGAAGGCTGCACATGAATGGATTCGGTGCGGTTGGTGCCGTCACTTGATGTCCGGAGCGAGATCAGCTGCGCAGAATGACCAGTCTCAGAGCTCTCCCCGAATTCTTCCGCCCCAAGTGTGCTTCTGTCATTATGGACGACGCTCTCCACAGGCATAGTGGGTATCCTAGACATAGCGCGTCGCAATGTTTCAAAGACCTGGCCTACTATATCCGGGGAAACCGCCAAGACTACTCGATCGAAAGTTTCCATGCGAGACTCCGTCTCTGTATTGTCATGGTCTCGCTTCCAGCGTAACCTAACCCCGTCGGATGAAGGTTCCACTGCTGATACTAGCGCAGCTAACTCGTAGTCAATCCCTTCCACAAGTTTGCCCTGGACAGCCTTGACTCCATTTGAAACGGTATAATGTGGCGCCCCGTTGGTCTTCCTCTTGTATTCAGTCAAATCGCTGGCTGGGAACGCAAGCAGACTCTTGTGCGGACAGGTAGTGACGCTCGATATGAGAGGTAGAAGGTAGTACGTCGCAAAGTACTCCGGCAGCCAGATCCTTTTCAGGTAGTCGTCCAACGTCTCGGAGAGGCCTCGGTGTCCGATCCGCGGTGCTACTAAGAAGCAGCACAGTGAAAACCAAGTATAACATGCCAATAAATATACGACCTCCGCTAGATAAGATATAGTCGCGACTGCGCTGGGCCGCGGTGGCGGCATCTTATGGAGGTTTGAAGCATGGATGAAATATGACGGATCTCCATTGCTGTTCCTCCTGCCAACGGCCTCCGCATGCACCATCGCAAACTCAAACAGGAATGGCTGCGAATGATACTTCACGCCCAGGTGATCATACATGGCCTTCAAATTATTATAATATCCGCCAGCGAAAGCGCGCATAGGGAGATCGACGCGGTCGGTGGACGTTCCAGAGGCATTGGGGACGGAGACGGAGGCAGAGTCGAGAGATAAAGATTTGCCCTTCAGGATGTCAGTACGCATGCGATTTCGAGGAATTCCATTAAGAACACTGACTGATTCGAACAGCTTCACTGCATACCGTTGGCGAGAATCGCGATGCAGCAGATATGCAGTTACCAGACCCGCCATACCTGAGCCGACAATGGCCACTCGAATTGGCCCTTTCGCGTCCATTGTTACACCCTTTGCACACAAGGAGCGAGAGAATCAGTTGGGTGCCGTTAAGCCCCGCTATTAATCATGACGTTTCATGTGGCCGTCACACATCAAAAGAGAGGGGGAAGAGAAGTTTGAATTAACTGAGTGGAATTCGGGACGAGATAAATAGGCCTCGGCGCATGTTAACGAAAAGAGGTTAATCTCCATGGTAAACAAGCAGGTAAAGACCACCAGCCATCGCCGCGGGTGCGCATGCGGTGTCGACAATTCCAGCTGTGCAGGCGTCCGTCGAATGGTTGATGTCATAATTTTCTTATTCTCTAAAGTGTGATTGGCTCGGACCGAGCCGTGATCCGAACCATCTTAGACCTAGCCATCACAGCAAGCACCATCATTCACTCACATTCAACGCTGGTGCTGCCTTCATTCATCCTTTTGAAGCCGGCCTCACCTTTAGCTCCTGTTTTCCCGCTAAGGCTTGGGTGATGGGACATTTTCAGACCTACCTTGAAGCCTAGACCGAGACCAGCTATCAACAACGCCCATTAACGGTAACTCGTTATGGATGACAATATGGCAGCCATGAAAATAGCTGTCATAGGTGCTGGGTATGATACATGCTCAGTTATCTAAGCACTCGCGAACGTGGCTAACAATTTAGATAGTCCCGGGGGCTTGGTGACCCTCAAGACACTCTTGGAAGCATCAACCCCAGGGAGACCGATCGAAGTATGCCTTTTTGAGGCGTAAGTATGCGTTCCAATTACGCCAGCAAGATCATTCCCTCGCTGTCCTGAACTGAGTCTGCATTTCATTTCTCTCCCACGCCAAGAACATAGAAGGAATACTCCTCACGCGTTTATAAATGGGCCTAACAGATGGTATAGGGAAGAAGACATCGGGGGAACATTTCAATTTCGTGCATATGAAAATGCCGAGCTTGTGAGCTCAAAACAACTAACTTCCTTCTCCGACCATCGATTTCCACTCACCACTCCCGATCACATCTCGCTCCCACAGTACGTTGACTATCTGAAAACATATGTGGACCGCTTCGACCTGGCACCGTTTATCAAGCTAGGCTGCCGCGTCATTGAAATTGTGCCACTGGAAAAGTCCTCAGGCCAGAAATGGAAGCATCGTGTGAGGTACGTCGACAGTGGCCAAGGCGGAAATGAACGAGCATTCGACTGCTCCCACTTCGCCGTATGCACTGGTCTTCACGTGGAACCGAACATTCCTAACATTTCGGGAATTGAAAATGTTCAAGGGGAGGTCTTTCATTCGTCTCAGTATAAGCTTCGGTCCCAGCTTACAGGTCGAAATGTACTCATCTTAGGCTGTGGAGAGACTGCAATGGGTGCGTCAAACGACCGCTTGAGAGTAATAAGGTTGTTAATTCCACTTACAGACATTGCGTACGAGGCAATCAAGGCAGATGCAACGGCAGTGACTATGTGTTTCAGGACTGGCTTCCTCTCGTTTCCCAAGGCTCTCAGCCGATTCCAAGTGTTTGGCAAGCAGTTCAAAGGAGGTCTACCAATCGATGGACTCATCACCAACCTCTTTGAAACTGCTTACGTGCATCGGGCAATAGCGAAGAGCAGACTGCGTTGGTTTGTCTCCGACTTCGTGATCAAACGCGTTCTGTGGTTCTTGACGGGCACGCAAGCTGGGATGAATCAGCATGTCGGCGCCCTGCCTCACGACCGGCTGGGAAGGGCATATGTTTTCTTGAACAAGAGCAGTAAAGCAATGCCTTATCTCAACCGACCGTACCAAGAGAAGCACCCCTTAGCATTTCTAGGAAATGGGTATGTAGATCCATCCGAAGATGCGAATTCAACCAGATGGGTCGATACCTGCACTTTCCCCTCTCGCATTGATGAGACAGGAAGAGTCATATTCGAACAGCGAGAGGATCGCAAGGACTGGAGAAGATTGAAGGATAAGCAGGTGATGCCAAACTGCATAGTATACTGTACTGGGTAAGCTGGCAACTCCCTTCGAATATTTAGGCACTATTTCATATACAATCTAATCAATTATGTAGATACAAGCAAGTATTCTCATGGCTCGACCACGCTTACCCAACTGCATCTGATGCGAACGTGCGCAACGTCATCAACGCTTCCCACCCAGATGTCGCCTTCATCGGATTCGTAAGACCAGGCGTCGGTGCCATCCCTCCAATTGCAGAACAACAAGCAATGTGGTGGACAGCTCTCATACTCGGCCGCATGAAGATTCCCACAGATCCACCGCATTACCATCTCCTCGCATGCAAAAGTTCCCGGATTCAATATGGCGTTGACCACAGTGCGTATATGAGTACCCTAGCCAAAGACTTCGGTGGCGCTCCTGGACTTGTCGAACTGTGGTGGAGGCATGGCTTGCGGATTCTGCTTACGTATTGTTTTGGTGCTTCCTTTGTCACCTTCTATCGACTTGTGGGACCCTTTGAATCGCCTGAAGCCCCGCGGATTGCGTCAAATGAGCTTACTGAAACCATCATGCGGCGTGGTGTTCTAGGCAATCTCTTCTTCGGGGTGATCCCTATGATCTTCTACGGCATTATCAATGGTACCGCGGTGTCGCTCGAGCTTTGCGGGCTAATCCTAAAGGAAAAGGCAGTGGTATAAGAAAGCGGCATCGAATTACAGGCGACTTCTTTACGACCATGGCCTGAAGCCATGAAATATGAGTAGTATGATTATCTCTCAAACCTTCACCATTTTTTTCGTCAGCTTCACCCTCGCCACCAATACGAAAAGACTGGACGCGAAAGCCACACCTCCAGCGTAGAAAATTGCTGGCCGGTACACTTCAATCCCCTGATTTCTTCCGCCTTCCGTCCCTCCTCCAGCCTGTAGCAAGTATCCCGCGATAGGTGCACCCATCAGATAGCCAGCCGTCCAACCTGTTGTTGCCATGCCCATTGCGACAACAGCTCTCCCTGGGCTGAAAATTTTTGCAACGACAGTAGGAAGGATAGTGAAGAACGCTCCGTTCGCGATTCCGTTCAGCATTGAGAAAACGACCAACGGTGCCAGGGATTCTGATACTGGCCAGATCGCTAACATGCTGACTGCGTTCAGGACCATTGTAAAGGCGAACATATTTACGGGGCCTATGCTGTCGCATAAGAATCCGGCCACGAATCGTCCTAAAGCATTGCAGGCCGAAAAAGCCGACACCAGGGCTGCACCAGTCTTTGAGCTCAACCCTATCGACTGCGCAAACAGCGGAAGAAAATACGGCGGAACGAACAGCGCGAACGTTCCAATCGCTCCTGCCAGGAAAACAGCGGTGAACGGCAGCGACCGAAACATAGACAGATCAATGAAAGGTGTATTCCGGAGCGGTACTCGATCCTTCAATAACCACGCCGCCGGAATTCCTGTACTCACAGTCATAAGTCCCTGAATGCGGAACGTCCACTCGATTCCAACCCTTCGAACCAGAGCTTCAAGCGCAATAGCCATAATCGTGGCTCCAACTCCTCCACCCGCCTTAACAAGCCCGTTCGCCAGTCCAAGTTTTCCACTGAAGTACTGCACCGGAAGAGAATTCGACACTACGTAAATCAAAGACATTCCTATACCTGCTAACAGCCCACTAGTGCCGAACAAGCCAACAACGTTACTCGTCGTGAAACCCGAACTAATCAATCCAGCACCCATAATCGCGACCCCAAGGACAGCGGTCGTTCGTGAGCCTAGCCAACGCATCAGACGCACACCGAAGAGACCAAAGGCAACGCCGCATGCGAGACCGAGTGAGCCGACAAAGGAGAGCGTGGAGGTGGGCGTGTGAGAGAGGGTGCTGTCGAGAAGAGCGGTTTGGAGCACGCCCCAGCAGTTAACCATACCGTTGAACCAGAAGGTTAGCAGACCGCAGGATAAAACGATTGTCCAGCCGTAGCCGCCGTCTGGAATGGCGGTTGTGGAGTAGGCGTTTTCTGGAGGCTCGGAATTGGTGTCATAGCTGGATGTTGGGGGGATTGAGGTGATCGGATCTAACTCAATTGTTTGGGAGGTGGTTGTGGACATAGCAGGTGCGGTGGTGGCGTGGTTGAAGATACGAGTGCTTGTGGGATAGTTTATATGTGATCGTAGCGATTTATTTTGATTTGTCAGACTTGTTAATGGAAGGGCGCAGGAGTAAAGGGTGATGGATTGGAACTTGAGTTTGCACATGTGCATTTATCGCGAAATACTATCCACTCCTACTAATGCCATGCTTCGAATGATCAATCGATGCCACATTGCCGGGTAACTAATTTTCAGAAATTAATTTTCAGAAATCGGAACTTCACGTGAATGGTCTTGGCGGACGGATGACAGGCGACAAGCTCCTAGAAAATGCTTCTCCCTCAAACTTCAACCCACCAGCTCTCAGCGCTCGAGCGACAGCTCCATCTTGTCCTGTTCCTAGATGACATAAAGCTCCTAGTTGAAGAATCGACGCATGGCTATTCTTGTACCATGATCATCTTCGATTCAGCTCTTGGACGATGTCATTTGCCAAAAACAAGGTTTCCATCCCAGCGGCAATCCCACCTGAGACGGGTTTCGCGTCGCAGCCCTGGCAGTATTGCGCCATGTCATCATCCCTTGAGGGGCTCTGTGAGGGGCATATAAGGCTGCTTTGACGCCTTAAGTTGATCGCTAACTCTTTCATACTCACATGCAACTGCATCCAGCTTTAGTATCTTACTACCATCACCACCACCACCAACAGCAGCAGCAGCAGCAGCAGAAGAGTTAGCGTCATGGCTACCGCCGATACTGTTGAACTCTCAGAGCCTCATGCCCCCAAGGAAGCTTCCGTCAATGCGTTCAACTATATTCTTCCATCGCTGAAGTCGGAGCTTGTGAAGCTTCGACGCGACCACGACAGTAAGATAGCTTCCGCTCCATTCAGTCATTCTATTTCCCGTCTTCATCAGGCGGTATCTAATACCTTCTTCGCAGAGCACGAACCAGAATACTTCCGCGCCGTATCCTCCCTCTCCGACCATGACCTCGCCTCCTTCAGTGCCGACGACCTTGAATCTGTCCGCGTTGGCTCCAGCGCATACGGACTACATTTGGTAAACTCTTCTGCTACTAGCAATAGGAGTGATTTACTTAACTATAATTTTAGTTCGGCAAGGTCAAGATCCCCGCCGCGAAAGACGGCTACATTCATGTCAGGATTCACATTGCGGCTGAAGATGGCACAGATGGGTCGAGTGAGGACGAGAGGGTCGCGAAGTTGCATAGCATTCACACTGAGGAGGTAGTGAAGCCTGATGGGGATCATGTCTATCGGGCCATTTTTGGGAAAGGGGATACGTTGGAGTGGTTTGATACCTAGATTTGGGATACCCAGGCACAGGCATGCGGAAGATACGACCGATGATGGGATAATGGACTATAGGTATTTCGCAAGGGAATCTATTTGGAACTCTATCATACTTCTCGTCTGATACCCTCATGATCCATCACTCCAGCCACAACACCGGGCTTTTGGTCCATCGCTAAGAGACTCATGTCCTAGCATTCCTCTCGCGCTGTTGTTCTTTCGCTTGGACGACTGTATCGACATGCATACTAACAAACAGACTGGGCTACTGGAGAGACACGATTACTTCCGAGAACGAGACATGGTCTATCACGCTCTGCTCATATCCAAAACGAGTATTCAGGTTTGTTCTTGAATGACCACTATCCTATGCACCCACTTCGTTTCGAGGACGGAGGTCTTGGACAGTTTTTTTATTGATCGGCGTACTTAGGTTTATAATTTGACGGCAAACGCTTAGTGCACCTCATGCCCTTGTATGAAATGCTGCTTCTGTTTACGCTTTGGGTCTGAAGTAAATGTCGAATGCGCAATAAGGAGAAACAATCGGGCGAAACGATCCAGCTTGAAATTGATATGATATCGTCTGTTTTCCTGAAAAGTGTATGGTGGTGCACATGGGAGTCTAAAGAGATGCTTGAGTGGCTAGTGCCTTAGCGGATGAAACGACTTAGAGGCGTCGGCAACTCATTGTTGAACCTCGCTCCTCACATACCTTCGCAATCATCGCTCCCACTCTCTATTCCTTTGCAATGAGCTCAATACGATCATGAGATACCCTTTGTGATGCCCCAATGGTCTTCCATGATATGGGCGCGCGTTGACCAGTAAGACCCGTATAAGTGACCTGGCCCAATGCCCAACCTTAATCAGCAAGGTTTCCACTCCTGAATGAGGCTACGTGCCCACTGCAGGTAAGGCTGATATCCTAGAGTTCGTATTATGTTCCAACTTTCCGAGTCTATATGATCGGGATCCTGCCTCTCTCTGTAGTAGTGTTCTCCTTTCGTGGTCTTCTTTTTCCACGATTCCTATGCACGATATCTCCGTGAATCTGCTTCCTCATTATCCTTGAGCTATGAATACCATCCAAACGACCTATTTCCAAAAAGACAGCTCGTGAAATTTGCACCAAAGATATCAAGAATGGAAGAGCACGAATTGCAGGGGTGGCCCGCACCCGCGAACCCCCAAGATGGAACTGGTGCCCCAAAAGACATGCACACAGAGACCAGGTGAAGCTCCGCGTACTCTTCGATAACCGTTTGGGATCCCATAACAACGGAACTTCATCGGAATTCCTATCCGATCCTCCTAGCCGCTGTTTATACAACACTCGCCGTCCTCGCATGGTGCTTTACATGTATTATAAGCCGCCAACCCATAGCGGGCGCCAAATCCTACTTTGAACCTACAGAGTCTTACAAAAATGGGCTTCGAGACGTCTTCGCTAAAAATGAGCGCTATATAAGAGCCGGGTAAATTCTCCAAACTATCGTGGCTATTCTGACCGTTCCTGTCACATCGGCGATATGCTCCATGGCGGCGGTTGGGTATATGCAGGCAGGTAGATTCCCGCGTAGGTTGTCATTGAGGCAATTGATGGCACTGGCTGATCAAGGGTGGATTAGTCCCCGGATGTGGGTGCGTGTGTTTGGAGAGAAGGGAGGCTTATGGAGTGTTAGAGCGGGCAGTCTGCGTCTCTTTGTCGCATTTGCTTTGACAGCAATAGGTGAGGAAACTCTTTAATCTATGTGCTCCCAGTTCTAATCTATTTCTTAAGGCGATATCTCCCAAGTCTTGTAAGGATCGTTAGTCAACCAAAAACCAATTAAAGGCGCGGGCTCGTTGTTCTGGAAAACGCTGAGCATGAACGATATTCCGAGAATGTCTAATCTAGAGTTTGATGATCGCAGTAAGCTCTTTATCAGCTTCGTGGCCTTCTCGAATCTGCAACTGGTTACGATTACGAGACCAATCTCTGGAATGATTAGATCTGACCGAACTCTAGAACCTTGGGCTTATTCCTGGATCACTATCATCCCTATTTCAAACGCCATGAAGACATACCTGGAGAGTCCTACTTCGTTGAACTCCCAACAAATTTTGCCGCTGGTGTCAATTGAAACCCGCAATTTGCTCCCCGCATCGATTCAACTACCGACTACATTAAGATTTCGGAGGATAAGGTTCGGGCTGATTGTCGCAACGACACGAACGGCTTCTATGCAGTACATCGAGAAGCTGTTCCCTGCAACCCTGGCGGCTGACTTGTGATTACTGCTTGTATGCCGGGCGATTTGAGGAACTCCCTTTGGAAACATACCCGAGATCGACAAGGCATCGAAGAAGTTCTGTACCTAATTCCCTCACCCATTTGTACAAAGCCACCACTCGCACGAACTTAGGGCTACTTTGAACCCCCAAGCCCTTGCAATGGAACCACCCCGGCCCCTTTGCTCAATAAAGGTCCGATTGCGGAAGATTCGGGTTAGATTGGCAAAAAGGTATTGACATAGCGTGAACTCGAACCAAACCTCACAGCTCCCAGCAATGAAGCTTCGATCGCGATTCCCAACAAAGGCCCTCTACTTCCCTCTCGCCTTCTTCGGCAACGGCTCTTGGATCGCTAATCGTTTCTACAACAAGGACGCATACGTCGACCCCCGCCTTGCGTGGTACAACGTTGAGCTAGGTGTCCCGCACAATGGTACACGGCGCCCGAACACAGATCTCTGCGTCGGCCTGGGCGGACCTTTACACCTTTTCACGAGCGGAGGCTACTTCACCGACCGGGAAACGATCGATGGAATAGTATCGCAAGTATGGCATTGGACGGACATATTCATGGACCCGGATTTTGAGATGACGATGGACGCAGCTGTATTTCTTGTAAATAAGCTTTGATTGAGTCAGCGGAGAGAGGGTGTAATAAAGAGAGGGCTGAGCGCCCAGTATGACGTGGGAATTGATATCGTTATTCTAGAGTTATCGATGACTCGGCTGATTGCTGGGAGGGTGTAGTTAGGGTGTCATTTACTGGGTCTGATTGCGCTTGCATTGTACGCGGCTTTGATGAAACCTTGGGCGAAGGAGGGATTAACGAAGTGGAGAAAGTATGAATATCTGCGGTGGAGTCACGTATTTTCTCGTCGCTCTACTGTCATGTTATCTCTTCACTTTTAGTTCCGTTCCCAATTTCTCTATTCCAGTTATTTCCGCATGTAGAGTATAGAAAAGTGGCACACCTCCAAAATACTCCTCCGCAAAACCTGCACGTAGCATGGTGTTGCTAACAGGATGGTTAGAAGACGCATCAAAGGGTATACAAGCAGGGTCTTTGCGACTACGGGGGTTTGGGGTCTAAAAGAGGGAAGTAAAGTCCCAGATCGTTTTTGGTGTGCCTACCCAGCATACATTTTACTTTCATTCCGGTTTTCGTTCCCAAACAGCTCTCAAGTAAAGATCCCACTGCGTTCCGTCAGATCCTTTCCAAGATCATCAGACAAGGTGTCCAGTTTCTCCTGCGGCACCGACATCACCTCCAGTGTAGTGATCGGCATGGAAGGAGTTCCTTCCATTTAGAAGGAATCCCTCCTTAGGAGTCATTCCAATTGCTCCATAGGGGTTGTAAACCTAGTGTTCACCTCACTAGTTTCCTATTTGGGCTATTGGTAGTCGTCAATCGTCGTCACTGACTTCTTGCTTTTGATACTCGCCCAATCTCATTAAATCTACCCTTGATCACACATACGTCTTACTACTGTCCGATCTCATCTATATTTATTAAACTGTCGTCTCAAATCCCTTGTAGCCAGCAGAAGAAAGCTGCAAAGCCAAACAAGAAGCCTGTAGTCACAGGCTCAAAGCATAACGTCTTAGAGATCCTGTCACCAGAGGACTATGTGGCCATCTCATCTGACAACAACAACAATGACGACGCGCCGACAACGCTCTCTATCTTTGATTCAGAAAATGTTTCCGTCCCAACGATCTTATAAGAGACAAACAGGTATAACGTTGCTGTACTTGATGATCCTCCAGTCCTTCCAGACGCCGTTCGACTACTCCTAGGTTCAATAGAAGAAGCTTTCTAGGTTCGGCCGCCATATAACAATCCTAAAATCGGAGGCTTGGTAGTAGAAATACAGAGCCCCTATTCAAAAGCAGGCTGTAAACAAGCGTGACACAGAGGAAAAGCAAACCTTTTTCTTGTGTAGAACTTACTATACTAAAAAGCTATTAGTTAATTATAAATTTACGTAACAGTAGGCCTAGTACATTAGACTGCTTTAAGAATGTTTACTAAGCTAATTTTAACCTGAAGGTAGAAAGGTATTTAAAACTATTATAGTTATTAATTTCTTAACGTTTTAACACTTAGTTTATAAAGCTAAATTTTTTTAAAAAAATAAATATGTTAAATTTTATATAATAAGAAATATCTAATAAACTAGTTAAAGGCTTTAATACTAAGGTACTTAAAAAAGTATTTACTAAAATAAATTATTTATAGTAATATTTCTTTTTATAAACTTTAAAGTACTTATTTTTATTAAATTTTAAATATACTTAAAGTTTTTATTTATTTACCAAAATTTTTTTTTAATAGATACACTAAATTATAAAAAAAATTTAAATACTATAAAAAAATTAAAAAAGTACTATAAATTACGTATAAAAAAATTACTTATAGTTAATTTTTAAATATTTTAATTAGTTTAAGTTATAAATAAAGTAGTTATTAATAAAAATAATAAATATAAAAGTATATTTTTAATTTTTAATTTTTAATTTTTAATTTTTAATAAAATAAATAATATATATAGTAGTAAAAATTTTTATAGAATTATTTTTTAAACTATTAAAAATATAAATTTAAAATAAACTTAATTATTTTATACTTAGTAGTATAATAATAAATAATAAATTTATTTAAGCTTTAACTTAAAAGTTAGAATTTAATAAAAACTAAAAAAAACCTTTATATTATACTAATTATAAAATTAATTTTATTATATACTAAATTTTATTTAGTAACAACTCTGATATATTTAAAAAAAATTAATTACTTTTAAAACTCATAAAAATTTTACATATAATAATTTAGTAAATTTAAAAAGTTTAAAAGAAGTAAGAGTACTTTAATATAATTTAGGTAAAAGTTTAAAAAACTCTTATTTATTTAACTAAAATGTCTTAGCCTTACGTTTGAATACTAAATTAGGTAACTTGGTAAGTTGACTTGTTTGATTTAAGAGTATGGCGTTGTTAGAAGTTAGTTAACAGAAAATTAAAGAAACGTCCAAAAGAGAAAGTTGAGGATTTAATTACCTATATTATTTTTTTTAGAATAGAATGGAATCTAATAACTGGATAGTTGTAAACAAGATTGCTACAATTCTTAAGCTCTTTAAAGATGTAAATAAAGAAGTTAAATGGCCGCCTAAATAAAGGGAAACAGGCTAACGTTGTTAAAGTTGTGCCAGTTATTAAGCTTCTTATAACGGACTTAGAGAAATTAAAAAATAGTACAAGACTACCCATGGCAAATTAGGAATATAAGTTGTTATTAAACAGGCCTAGTAGATAGTAAAAGAGAATTATAAGCATACTAATAATACTCTAGTCCATACGGCTGCTATCCTCCTATATCCACGCCTTAAGAAGAACTGTCTTAATCGCGAATAGAGCAATGTTAATAGCACACGCGGCCTGGCTAGAGCTAAGAGCCTGTATAGGAGCGAGTATGAATCCCTTCCTGTTAATACTATGGAAGCTGCTTCAACACCAAATAAGCTACTAAAACGGAAGAAGAGAAAGAAGATTACCCAGTTATATGAACGCCTAGAAGAAGGGAAAAACTTGATGCCAGCTGTTGTATGTAACGAGCTCGGAGTCTATCCAGCTAAGGAGCCAGAAACTGATAGAACAACTGCCCCTTCCGAGTTCTAGGGTAGGCCTGGCTTTCAGGCTCGCTTCCTAAGGCTCTCTCACATGGTAATTGATATCCTTTCTATCCCCGCGATGAGCTCTAAACCCGAGAGGATCTTTAGCTTAGCTGAAGTTATCCTTACAAATAGGAGATCAAGACTCGACGAGGCTATCGTCGAGGCCTCTCCTTGCCTTGGCAGCTGGAATAGGAACAGCTTCATCAAGATTGAAGAACATGGAGATGAGATAAAAGGCTTTCATGATGTGATAGATAAGGAGGAGCTACTTGAAGATGAGCTAGATCTCAGTCTATGTAATAATAAAGCTGGCGCTGTACTTACCGGTGTATTATTTCAGGAGCAGTGGGACGGCGAGATTAATAGTGAAGATGAGACTGAGGATAAGCAGTCGGTGCAAGAGAACATTTTGGAGACATAGCTAATGGACAAATAGGCTATGCTTGATTGCATTTGTAGTTCATCTCATCATGAATCCGTACAAGCGACTAGTGCCCTGGTGTTTGGTAGAGATTATAGAAATAAGAAAACAGCTACAAGGCAGCTATAGGGAGCTAAAAATATAGAACTACGGTGCGTACACTTAGCTGACGATTCGAACTCCTACGGAGTTCCTGGAGGGCTAGAAGGAGCTAGGAAGGAGTCCTTTCCTTCCATGCCGATCACTGCCACGAAGTGGTATCTTCACCACTGGGACGACGAAAAAGTAACCATCATCCTGAAGAACATACGACAGACAATCAAGAACGGGAGTCGGAGTCGCTTGGCCTTCCTGGAACCGGTATCGAAAGATAGTCATATGGGAAGATTGTCTCGACATGGAGATCTTAACATGATGGCGGCCATTGGTGGCCAAGGAAGAGATGAATCACAGTGGAGAAGATTGGCATCGGAAACGAGTTGGGAACCCTAAAAGATATACCGTTAAGGAATGCCTGGCCTTGCGCAATCGAGTTCGCCCCCATTAGGTAACTGCCCAACGGACTAGCTTCATCCCAGCAAGGCGTTTCCGAGGTGCGTTTTCTCGAACCATGGGATCCGGCACACGGAAATCCTTACATTCGCATCAGCCTAGCAGAGGTTTCGATCGGACGAACCTCGAGTAGCAGGACTATTTAGTCACAATGTCTGATGCCAGGTCCAACAAGCACGATTTCAACTTGGATACCCACGGCTTTGCATATTACAACGATACCGTAGACAGAGTGGTAATTGATGCTTTGTGAGGGAATGAGAAGGAAAAGGTTAGAGAGATGTACTATCCTCACATTGAAGAATTCGTTAGGAGAATTACGGGCGCACAGAGGGTTATCATATTCAGCGTGGCCAACAGTCCGTAGGACTGTCCGTACGCTACGTTTCGTACGTTTTGTGTCCACAATACTATCGTAGCTCGTTAGGTTGCCGTAAGTAGCGTACATCTCTTGCAATCGTATACGGCGTATACGGACAGCTTGTCGATACCCTTGGTGGTGAGGGGAGCCTATTTTCATCCGATTTTCGAGGCCATTGTCGAGGAGCTTGCGCAGAGGCGTTGACGCGTTGTTTTGATGGCCAATCGACGCAGTGTAACAGTGGCTTCGACGGTGTCACAAACAAAGCTTTTCGCGCACGATTGCACCTACTTTTCCTCCTCATCTTCATCAGCATGAGTCTGTTAGCAATGGAGAAGTTCGTACGTACATCTCAGCGTGTTTCCGCCTCTCAAGCTTTAAGCAGCAGCAAGGGAAAGGAGTCCTGGCAGCTGTATTACTCTGCTGCTTCTAAATAGCTCACTTACGCTCAAGCAGCAACTCCGGGCGCGTCACCTTCATCACTAGCTGAGAGCCCATAAAGCTCGCCCTGTGCATCCTTCTCTCACGAGTATCCTGATGATGGCTTGTTCAACTCTGGCATCGCATTCAAGATTGATTGGGAGCACATCTGGCATAGCAGCACTAAGAGGCTAGCGTCTCATCAGCTTGGATACCAGGTGAAACACAAGAGTCAGCTTTAAGGTAGCCGTGAAGCCTTAGCGATCTAGAAGTACGGCGCAGAGCTATAGTATCTTAAGGCAAATAATAAAAGCTCATGAATCTGGCTTTATAAGGCTTGTCACCTATAAAAGGTTAGAAAAGATATTAAGGTGTATAATAGTACTCACTGTATTACAGAGCACTTAAAGAATGTTCATTAGATTACTATTAACGATAGCTTGATAGTAGATCTACTAAGATCTCTAGTAAACCTATAGGAAATTGTAAAGAACGTAGCTAGAGCTAATTAAGCTTTCTTAAAGTAGCTATAGACTAAAGGAGCTTTATAAAGTACCTTAGTTAACTAGATAATTCTAAGGAATATAAGCTTTTATAATACTATTTTAATAGCTATTAAAGTATTGCTTACCTAGAATTAACTTAAGCTTCTTATTATACTACTATTTAGTAAACTAACACTCTCTAGTTATATCAAGATAACTCTTAAGAACTATAGAAAGAAGATTAAGGCATTATTATAGAGCTCTTATAGTAAGATATTTATAAGTATTAATATTTAGTTATTTAATAACTATTTATTATTTATAGCTGTTATTATATACTTTATAAGTAAGTTTAATTTCTTAATTATTCTAAATTTAGCACTTCCTCTAATTAGTTTAAAGATACTAATTTTAGGTATAATATACTAACATTAAATTTCTAATAGACTTTAAGTATTAATAGTGTAACTTACTTATTATTTTTTATAAGCTCTTTAATAACTACTCTATAGCTAACTAAGTTTATATTATTGCTACTACACTTTAAGAATACTTTATTATCTACTAATTTTACGTTTTTATTAAAGATAATACTTTAAATAATAAAAATAGACTTATTACTAGATTAAATAAAGCTTTAGAGCTTAACCTATTAATGCTAGCATAAATATACTATATAAGTTATATTATTAACCTTATTATTAAAAGCTCTTTATATAGTAAAAAATTAGGTAAATTTAAGTAAAAGCTTACTTAAGTAGCTTTTTATAAGTAATTTTAGTTTTATTAAAAGTATAGAGTTATTAAAAAACTCTATAACTTTATTAACTTAATTCTATCATTTAATAAGCATTATAATCTCTTTTTATTTATATAAAAAGAGTTTACTAATAAGAACCTTTTTTAGAGCTTTAGCACTTTTAATTTATAGCAAGATAATAATATATACTAGTACTTTATTTATTTAATGCTTTTTTGCTACTAAAAGCTTAAGAAGTTTATTAATAGATTTATTTACAAGCTTTATAGTAACCACACGTATAATAAAAAAGAAGGTAACAGTTATAATCTTTTATAAGATACTATTAATAAGGGTGAATAGAATAAGGTCTTTAAGCTCTACTAATATCTAGAAATATTCTATGAAATAACTTTACACCTAGAAGGTAAAACTTTAAAATCTGGGTACAGCTCTTTCTAGCAGATAATTATTAGCTTATAGCTTCTTAAGAAATAGCTATGTGAAAAGGTTAAGGTATATACTACTTATCTTAATAAGTACTACCTTTGTAGCTGCGTGGTATATAGTTAAACTATTCTTATAACATACTAGAGCAAGCTAATTCTTAAACCTAAGGTTAGTTTTTATGCTGTAGTAGCTATCCTTTGTTTAAAGCTTCGTCTCTTATAGTTTAAGGACTACTAGTAAAAGCACCCTACTTGGCACAAGAAGGCTGAGCTCTCCATAAGAGAAATCTTTTGTTAATACCTAGATACCAAGGATGAGGCTTGTGAGCCTTGAGATAAGCTTCTTTCATAGCTGCTACGTTAAAAGCTTCCTGCTGATACCCACGACGATTGCTGGGTGAAAATAATAGATGTCGATTTTTCTTTACTTACCGGCTATAAGGGCCATAAGCGTGTGAGAAAGGTTAACGAGCTCAAGCTGTACTACGCCGCCTTAGCCGAAGACCTTGCTGCTATTAATTCACGGGAGAAGGATCCTCTAATTAACCATCTGCTACTTTGGTGGCGTCAGGTTGGCTGTAAGAAGTATCCTACGCTCTTTAAGATTTCCCTTAATTATCTCTCAATACCTTGCACCTCATGTAACTGTGAGAGAGCCTTCAGCACTGCTAAAAGGACCATCACCGACAACAGGAACCAGCTAGGGGCATCAACAATCGAGGCACTACAGCTACAGAAGAATTGGCTGCGCGATGAGGTCGTCAACAGCCATCTCCGCGATCTTGAAGCTGTGATCAAAGGCCTTAAGAAACCAGCTCCAGTTCTTCTCGAGATTGACTAAAAATAGGTACAGTATACGGTCTCCTGCGGCGTACGTATTACGCTGCGTAGCGTACGATTCTCGTCTTTGTACAATAGTATCGTAGCTCTAATACCGACCGTATTCATCTCTCGAATGCATCCGTAATTACGCTCTACGGACTGTTGGCCACGCTGATCATATTCGACCACACTCAGAGGAAATGTAGGCTTGAGCTTGGGAAGACTCAAAATTAGGACGGAAAGGAGCAGCCAACGACAATGGTACTGATATTCTCCCACCATGTGGAAAAATCAGCTAATAATCCATAGGTTCATTGCGATCAGTCCGAGAAAGGCGTAGTTAGACTTCTACGAATGAATATAGGCTCCTGCGGAGATATCAATATCATTCTCAAAGGACGCATCCAGATGATCAAGTTAGTTTCCTTCGACACTCAACTCCTCTGGTTCTAATTGATGTTCTAGTGTATGGCGTCCGTGAAATGATTCTGTTCAAGACTGGCCATTGGCAACGATGGACTATCAAAGCGTGAATCCATCGAACATGCACCCTTGTGATCTTCTCAGAGGAGAATATGAAGAAAGAGGACAGACTGCGGCATTCACTCGCTCTGACGATCAAAAGTGGTATTACCTCAACAAGCAGAGGACGAATGAAGTCACCCTAATCAAGATTTGGAATAACCAGAATGGGTCAGCAATTGTAAGACGATTTCAGGAAGTTTATCTTTACGTTAGATATCTGAGCTAACGTGACATAGTCTGCGCGCACGCTGCTTTTAATTACCTAGATGCACTTCCGGATGCAGAGCCACGGGAAAGTGTGGAGGTGCGATGCTTGTTCCTCTATGAGTCTGAATCAAAATCATTTTCGGATTGTGATCGGTGTAGATACACGTGAAGGTATCATACGTGGATGCCGGGCTCATGTGGGAAAGCACTTATTTTGTATCTTTGTCTATCGCCCTCTCTCTCGCATGTGGTATAGAAAGTACTTGTGGTACCGTTTATACCTCTGTTCCGCCTCCTGGCCTAAGATAACCTCCCCTCCACCATGAATCATAACTTCAATGAGAATTCGTTTTTAACGGAGCCTTGGAAAATGCCTAAATGGCTCTAGAAAGTGAATTTTAGCTAATAAAGCCGTTTGTGCGCTGTTTCTGATGATCAGTTCTCTCCGGGTTCCAGATGATGGCCGCCACGGCGACCGGACCCTGACACAACTCGGCAGCAATTAGTGTGATTGGGGTCTATTAGCCTTCTCATCAATATGAACACGTATTTTGAAATTCATAATCAACGGGACATTGAGCGTTCTCTAGCCTTCTATCGAATATAATGACACCAAAAATGCGATAAAGAGCTGAATTCCTGAAGAAAACTGTCATGTGCCGACGATATACTCTTTCGTAACTTTTATGTCATGAGGACCGAGGTTCCTGATCTCTCCGACGAATTGTCTTCAAGTGCAACAAAAGCATTTGAACCACCTACGCTACCACCGGCCCAAGTTTGCTCGTTAAGATTCGACGTCGAACTCCTACAACAGAATCTTCTCATAACCTTTGATCCCATACCAGGGCTCCACCACTCATCCCACCAGCGCCGCAAGACAGGCGGTAATGTAGGAATGCAGCAGCAAAATATTCCGACGGCAACTCCGAGAGTCCCAAACATGATAAAGCCCCAGGCCGCGCCGACAGGGTTGAGTATCCCTATGGAGTATTCGCCGGGGTGGAACATCTAGGATTCTGGGGTGACTTACCCCGTACTTTCTGGGATCCTATATCCCAGATTCGTAGCCAATTTTGTATGGGAAAACCGGGACGTAGGATCCCGAAAAGTGACGCCTTTTCCCGAATTTGTGGGGCCATTTTGATTGGCTGAAATACGTGGGGGTTCCGTGGAAGATGAATGCACGAAGTCGGGCCCTGACGTACTTGACAGCTTGGCTGCCCACAGTGGCAACTCACATCTTCTCTGCTCACCAACGACGTCCCGCAAGGAGCCCCTGAGTACTCTGCGCAGGCGCCTGTAACGACGCGCGGGTAAACTTTGGCCGAATCGATTGATTCTGCATTTTTTTCCCTCACTGCGTGGAGGGCCGCAGAGTCTCCCATATCCGAGAGCTGCCAAGATTGAACGAACACCAAAGTTTAAAGCAGTCAGGGGTAAGATATCCCAGATAGGAATCTGGGGTGAATGATCCCGTAGATGGTACGGGTTGTATTACCCCTGACAACTTCTGTAACCGAGTGCAGGGAATCAATGTAGCAACCCATAATCAATTGAATGAGTGGGAGACTCGATCTATATACACAATCGAGATAGATCATTCGTACGAGATATATTATTCGTACGAGAAAACAATCAGCAGACGCAGTGAGGGCCTAATGTGTTGGAGGCCTGATGTGATAAGGGCCTCATGTGATGAGGGCCTAAATGTGACAGAGAGGCCTAAATGTGATGAGACAAGACAAGGCGTTACTTGGTGACAACTTCTGGGGTCATTTACCCCATATAGGGCCCCTTCCAGGCTCACACATCCCGAATTCTCGATTTCTGGGATATATTACCCCTGACATACTCCATAGGGATGGTCATCGTCCCAGAACCGTAAAATGCAAGCCCTGCGAAGAATGGAGTAGACGGAGGTGCTGCGACTATATTAGTAGTTACCGCAGACTGTGGAACTTAGAAATGTACATGATTCCTATTCCAAGCAGGCAAATGATCATGTGCTTCTTACTTAGCGATAACTTTAAATTCCATATGGCGGGCATGGGAGTACCAATATACTTATATCGAACCCAAGATGAAGGAAGCCGGTTGCTGTGTAGACCTTGTTCATTTTTCCCGAGCATTCGCCTGGTACCGATGGGATTGAAGGTTTTCGGAGATAGGTGGCAGGTAGTGAGCCAGGCGATCATGGTGGAGACAAACCAAGCAATGACCAGCCCAATAAGAACATAGCACGCGATACGGATGTATCGAAGGAAGTCGAAGAGACGAAGGTAGAAGAAAAGTAGTGAGAGCTGAATTGCGGCGACGGCAGTTGCCCAAAACGTTTTTGAGTGTGAAGATGGTCTTTCATTTCGATGATTAGCTACAACCTTAACATAGTGACGAACGTACCACCATCCATGTCTTCCACACATGTGGACTATTCCTCATAACGTAGGCCGTTGGATGTCCCTTACCAGCCTCAAACACCATAACGTAGATGATCGCGACCAATGGATATCCCATCAACTGTCAACACATATACAGAAAATATTCAAGAGTACTTGGGATGTAATTAAGCGTACAAGTCCAAACGCACATAGAGCGCCATTGACTAAAATACTGCTCTTCTTCAATCGTCGAGCATACCATCTTAATCTCACTGTCGCCGTTGCTAGGGCAAAGAATATGGGAGAAACAATCAGCAGAGTCAACAGCCGATGATTGACGGTCTCAAAAATGCGCTTTGAGTGTATCGGTCTGCTGTACTATCATACATCAAGAATTCACGGCGCATTGAGAGAATTTCAACGTTAAATGAATGTGTGAAGGGCCACGAGAGCCAGAGAAGCGTGGCACCGTTGAGATTCGGGGGACAGCATGGCGTAGGCAGTGGTGTGTTGCACGCTCGTATTCAAGGCTCGACCATTTTTCACGAGGCAGTCACGGAAGTCGAGGAGCAAAAGTTTGGCCTATATTGTGTTGCCTCAGTTCTCATTTGTCAATCGTATTTTCGGGGACCTACCGAATCTGACGTACATATATTCCATGCTGGTTTCTCCCAACACACATGTGTCTAGAACATTTCGAGCCAGTAATATATCATGGGCTCCATTATTAATTAACATTGTATGCATTGGGCCCTTCACCCTTGTAACGGGAGCATGTCTGAGCCAACCTTCTGTGACTTCGTCCCCATCCTCTAGTTGAATGATGATTTCGGGTGCTTGCGATCCCATCCCGGGCTTCTTCATCTTGCGAGAGTCCGCTTTGAAGACCGGAGAGCCGAAGAAAACGCCTCGAACTGTCTGGCTAACTCCTCATTTCCGTTTGTGTGGATAACAACCTTTTTGGAGAGCTGTGTGGCATGTCGAGCTGTGTGCATCGCGTATGGCACTTGCGTAAGGATGTCGACAGCAAGGATTCCACTTGATTCTGCACCGCGGTCCTCATAGCCTTTGCAAAAGTAGCAATGGCAGCTGAATTCCTAAATTTCGAGAAACGAAAGATGCCGTAAGCTCTAACTTACATTCCCTTTGTCCAGCACTCGGCATAACCATCTATGATGGGAAAGATGTCTTCAATACCATCGGCTAAGATGAGCTTCTTGCCCTGCCATGTCTAGCCATTGCTGTCATGGGCCTCAAAGCCGCCATCGATTTCCTTGATGCTGGTGATGGTAGTTTCTTTAACCTTGATGAAGTCTTATTGGGACAAGATATTATCGCGGGCCTTGGCTCTGAATGCAGCTAGACTCTCGTGATCCACCGTCAAAACCATATGCATGTCATTACTAAGCTTGTTGCGATAGTTGTCATCATCGAAGATCACAAAACTTTTGCACTTGGCGGGCGAGAGTGAGGGCAGCAGCGAGGCCTGCGGGACTTTCCCCAATAATGAGAGTGTCGGTGGAAGGAATCACGATACGGGTTTATTAGAAAGGATTTGAATGATGAACGAAAATGACGGAACGACTGACTTTACATAGAAAGTCAAAGACAAAACACCTTAAGCCCTCAGTATTCTCTCGCCCTTTTAACATCAAACATTCAATTCAAGCGATGAGTGGCATGATGTGGCATGGGGGAGCATCGAGGATGGCTGTGTCTCACGTTGACAATACTTCTCGGGTGTGACTTTCGAAGAATGGATTCGAGTGGCAGCGAGTGTGATGTGGCATACGGTGGCACAGGCCGTATTTTCGATCATGGTGCAGCCTGTTCGAGTATCCTTTTCGGTTCCCAAGGCGCAGCTCAAACCCGAGCGCAGCTTCAACTGCTCGTCAACCTAGAATCTTTCCGCAGGTAGGAATGATGCTGAGCCGATTGTTATAGTTGGCAGTGCCGCGTGCGGGCTGCAATTAGCCAAATAATTACCAGGAAAAAGTCTTTGCTTTGCAGCTAGCTAATTCTGCGCTCCTTCAGCTCATCGTCACATCCCCCCATAAGCTGGTCGCCATCGCTCAAAGCGATACGTCCGTTTCAAACGTCCTCGTAATTGGAGGTGGTCATGCAGGGTTGTATGCGGCGTTGACACTCTACCGTGCATTGCATACCTGCGTCATCTTTGATTCAAAAAAGCCTCGAAACAACTAGCCTACATCAGTTCGATTAATTCCGGCATGGGAACACAAAAATCCGGACAAAGTCAAAGAAGCATCACATAAAGAGCTTTGGGAAGCTGGGTATACCAAGTTTGTTGATACCGCGGTTGAAAAAAATAAAATAAAAAGAAACGTAGTGATGGCCTTTTCGAAGCCGTAAGCAGCAACGGTATTAAACGGCTTGGGAAGAAGGCGATTCTAGCTATGGGAACGAAAGACATCTTTCCAGGGATTCCAGGCTATGCTGACCTGTATGCTCGGTCAATGTGAGTGAACTTGTCTCAAACGATTTTTTGTGAGGTTAGCTCTTCACCTTTTTTTTCTTCGAACTGGACCTCAGTCCTCGGAACATGATATTAGGCCTTTTCCCTCCAATGCTGTGCTTAAGCGTCATGAGAAATCTACAATACGAAAATAGTAACTGACGTTACCAGAGTTCCCCATGAATGTTCCAATTCGGCTACGAATTCAAAGGCTGCGCTTCCGCTGTGCTCTTCGCCGTCGACCTTCTAACCAATGTTTTTCATTCAACAAAACATACCGACAACGCCAATAAATTCGCGAAAACAATCACAATATACGTCAACAAGAGGCCCATGCTCGGCTGCGAGGTGTCCGCCGCACTTCAACCACCCGACGTGGTAGTCGACGACCGAAAATAAAATTGCTCCAAAAAGGGCGTAATGGTTTAGACATGACTATAGAATTTCAGAATGGAAGTACCAAGACCGAAGCATTCATTGTACATAAGCCAAGGACGGATGTAGCTAGGCATTTGGTGATCGGCTGGGTTTGAAGATTTCACCAATGGGTGATGTCAAGGCTCAACTACCGTTAAACCAGACATTCATACGTAGCGTGTATGTTGTGGGTGATTGCGCGAGCATGCCAAAATTATTCCTGATGCGATAACAACGGGTTCGTGTGCGGGGTATGGCATTGCAAGAGACTTGCCGAATCGCGTCACAAGAAAAAGTGGTGGGCTAAATGAGGGTTGGGTCAGATAGAGGGTTCTACTTCTACTCTAAATAGAATATTTAGGTTTACGTGGCAAGAAAGGACGTCATGAAGTTGTGAGTTCTTTGATTGGAATAGAATATTGTGAACGTTCATAATGTTACCCACCTGCAAGTAATGAAGAAGTAAACCCATTTAACATTCTCATATGGGTCTTGTATACATTCGCCATTACCTCCTGCGCAGCCCTTCTCCGTTTCGATGGATCCTCATCTTCCCTCTCCACCAAAGATCACTTAACCGCCATTGCAGGTTTTAGCTCGAAGCTGTCCAATTTTTCCCTTATGAAGACTTTCCACATTGTCCTCATCGCTTCTTCTAACTCCGAAGGCTCGACAGAAAACCAACTCTCGCTCAGCCCTTCTCGCTCTCCGGTTTATGATACGCTCGCTCAGGACTGACGAGCACTCCTACTTCCTTCAAAGTCAACAAATTCCGCTTCATCGTTCCAAGTCTTTGCTTTCGGCTCAAGCTGAGCAAATACCTAGAGGCCAGCGTTGTATGGAATGTATGGAATTTGATGTTCCCTGAAAAACCCAGTTGGTGACTTGCACGCCTTTGCGAGTCTTTCAGAGTTGAGCGAAATCAGTGAAGGAAGTTTTGGCGAATTGAGAAGGCTGGTGACGAATATGGTGGAAAGGGAAGAGATTTGTTTGTTGGCCGCAAGAGCTAGTCCGACGGCCATTTCTTTGTTGGATTGAGTTACTACACAGCCCTGATGTGTGTTAGCTAAATAAAAAGGATTTGAAATGTGGGTAACCGGCCGTTTTAATGCCGCTTTGGCCGAAGTCCTTGCTCGTACAGTCGTACTCTATACCATATGCACGCGCGCTGGATCACCCCCAATCTTTTCGAGATTCAGAGATAAAAATTAATGAGAAGGGAGTGGGTTCGAGAATCTCTAGGTTCTCAAATTTGATAAAGCAAAAACCTTGTCGGATATAAAGTGGATGTTGTGTTTTTCGCAAAATCGCAGGCAATCTTCTAGTACTTCTTCCGGGTAGCATATTCTGAGAGGGTTATGTGGATTTCTGATTATTAGGGCCTTGACTGGACACGTTCCTTCCTCAATGGCCATCCCTAGTGCCGGTGCCACGTCATCATTGAAGTTCGAATCTAGGGAAGGAAGAGACGCGAGTGCTGGTGATACCGATGATCGGACACGGATACAAGAATCGAAGCCATTCCAATATGGACCTGGGATTCAAACTCTGTCTCCAGGACTGCAGATATTATAGTATAGGAGACCAATACATCCTGAAGCTCCTGGTGCGGTCGACAAGTGAGACGGTTCCACTGATTGGTGGGGGTTGAAGTAGTCATTGAAGAACTTTGCTTAAGCTTCTATTAGACCTGGATCCCCAGCAAAGCCTCGTGGGTAAGAGAAGCGCTATAAAGATCAGCCCTATACCGCTGTACAACTGAGAATGGCTTACTCTTCCCGCGGGGTGCTTCCCTTACCGATTTCATGAGTTTTTCCTCTTATAGCACGATATGATCTAAGACCACCGGACCGCAACGGGAAACCGATTCAACCAATTAGAAACAGTACAGGTTTTGATGAAGGTTAGAGTCGGGGTCGCAGAAGTCTAGTCCTGTTAGAGTTCCTAAATTTTTTTTTGGGCTTCTCGTTGCGTACTCATCGCAACTCATGAGGCACGATAGGAATTTATGACGGACTCTTTGCCTCACTTTATGCGTATCCGTTTGGATTATACGCTACATCATGGCTGATTTCTCTGATATTCTCAAAATTTCATACTACTCTTGATCCCAATCAGAAAAGAAAGACTTCGGCAGTAATCTGGTATTTGCAGCTTTGTCTCTCAATATGCTTGGCACTCCAACTTCCCTGTATCAGCCCTTTTTCCTCCTTCCGATATCTTTCTAAGTGGTGAGTGTAATTCTCGTAGCACGACCTTTTATTGTGGCATTGCACCAAGCAAAAATACCCGATTGAGTGAAGCATACGTGGTAATGTTCTGCCTGGATGGATTCGCTCTAGTAGATACTGACTACCACAGATGTTCTACCCTGCAGTCTTCTTGTACTTTGGAGCAGGTCTACTTCCGAATCCCGAAGGGCCGTTTGGGCCGTCGGCGTCCGTTGTTGTGGCTAGGCTCTTGCTCTCATTTTCGAGGTACTACTCGTGATATTTGGTCAAAGTAAGCATTCTGGGCATCTATAGGCCACTTAGTCCGCACTGTGGAGGCGCTAGAGCAGTGACCCTAATTTGAATGTACCAGAGTTGCTATCAAGCAAGTCAAGCAAGTTGAGGCCACCAACTTGACTTGCTTGACAAAATCGAGCTCTTTGACTTGCTTGACTTGCTTGATGAGGGGATTTGGGTCGACTTGCTTGACAACTTGCTTGACAACTTGATAGATTACATAAGCCTAGTCCAGATCGCTGAGTTGCTCCATAAGCTCGTCAATCTCCTCTATCGTGAGGTCTTGGCATGGTGTTGGTGTACGACCTAGTGTAGGAAGTCGTCAGCTGCGTCAATAAGTAATAAATCCCTTACTCACCAGGTCTTGGAGCGCGTTTAAGGCCTATCCTTTTCCAAGACCTCAAGGATTGAAGTGCTGATAGGAGATCTGGCCGCATCCTAAGCCTCCTTTCACCCAGGAGATTTCCGAGCTCACTAAAGGTCCTCTCACAATCTGCACTAGAGGCAGGGATTGCAAAAATATCGAGAGCAAAGTGCGCCAATACAGGAAACTGGCTCTCCTGAAGCAGCCAATAGCGTACAGGATCGAGAGCGAGAGCATGGTCTTCAGGCAGAGCTGGCTCCTTCTTCCAGAGCTCGTACTCATCTCCAGCTGATTATTCAATCTCTCTAGCAGCCGCCCTCATTGTAGCCGTGATAAAATCGGCCCTGTTTGAGGCAAAGCCAACACGCTGCTTCTTAGTAGGAGGAGAAGAGGATTTGGTAGCTGCAGACTCTTTAGCTGCATTTTCCTTATAACTCTTCCAAAGTTGTTGAAAGCCTCTATTGTTCTGCTCCAGCCAGCCTTGCCTAGGATGTGGCCCATCTTTGTCCTCGTCGTAATCATCAGGGATCTTCCAGAGGGCGTCAAAGTGGCTCTTGTAGTGAGGGTGTAGCCGTGTGGCTGCGTAGTAAGCTAGAGCATCATCAAACTTAGCGTAGTACTCATTAATCTTAGCCCAGGCTGCGTTACAATTAGTTTTGAGGTAATCCTCTAGTGCATCTAGATCCTTGTAGTTAATCTCTACTAGAGACCTCTTTAGCTCTTCAAGCCTGCTCAGCAGCCATTCAAACGTAATTAGAACCTCCCAGATAGCTCCATATAGGCCAGATTTGCCTCTTCCCTCAAGCCAGTGAGTAGCCTCCTCAAAAGGCTTGAGTAGGGCAATGTACTCAGCAATAGTAGCCCAATCCTGAGGTGTAAGCCCTTCCTCTCAAATGTAGAGCCTTGGCTCTAGTCTCTTAGCTCAATCTTGACGCCTAGAGGCTGTATCCACTCTGTATTCATCTATTTTGTATTGCATGTAGTCGTCAAGGGGGGACTGAAGGGCGACGGCGCGTTCAAAGCAGTGTAGGTAGGAATTCCAGCAAGTCTTTACTGGCATAATAATCTCCTTTAGTTTGAAGTTGGTAATGTTAAGGTGCTTAGTTTTCTTATACTAAAATCTCTCTAGTAGTTCTCGGGCCTAGGAGGTGCAAATTGACGATAAAACATTAAGCAAAACACTAATAGGGCCAAATCTCCGCCACTCAGCCATGTGTCTTTCTTCAGCCTAGTAGGTATTAATAGGTATTAGTAAAGAATTAGTTCTAGTCATGCTACTTACTGCTAAATTCACCTGTAAGTTTTTAAATAAGTTCTTGTCCCTACCCCAAAGCACTACCTAGGCCCCTAAGTTAAGAACGTGATATATAGTGTAGCCGACGGTAAAATGTACAGAAGTTAAACTTATTACTAAGAATCTAAATTATAGAGTTATTGTTGCTGGTGTTATTAAGTATAAAATAGCCTAAGCGCTTTTCATTAATTTAAAACGTCTCTAGTATAGAGCTTACTATTAAAGTAATATTTTTACTAAAGTATTAACCGTGTAGCTAAGGAAGACTAAGAAGATAGTTCTAAATCTCTTCTTTTATATTAATATAGTATATACATATTCCTGTAAAAGCTTACTTACTATTAATTATAATATAATCATTAAAGCTAATATATATAAGAGTTTTCGATTTTCTAAGTGTTATAAACTATAATAAAGTAGTAACTATAAATAAAAAGGCGTCACTATAGATGACACAGTATAAAAAGATATATAAATAATACTAAAAAGTAAAAATAAACTAGTAAAGATAGAACTTAAAAATAGGCTTACTCTATAGTAAGTTTAAGTTCTATTAAGAATAGTATTTAGATAAATAAGTAAGTCAGATAACTTACTACAGCAGGGCATAAAAAAATAAGTACTAATAATAAAAATAAAACTAAATATAAACTTATCTCCTCTTATCGTTTCTAGTAGTATTTAATATACTTTTAATTAATATATAATATATGTATAGAGGATTTATTATAAGTATAGGACATTAAACAGCTTATAGTTACTTTTAATTTTTTATAATTACTTTAAAATTAAGCTTTATACTTTAAGTAATATAGTTTAATACTATTCTATTAAATCTTAACTTACTATATTACTTCTTTTTATTTTAACTAAGTTTAATTATTTTTCCACTAAGTCTAATAAGCTATCCGATCCGGATATAAGGGAACTAATTAATATTATATAATTAGTTAGATAACTAATTACTAGTTTAATTTTATATTAGTAAGTTAGTAATTTATAATACTAAAATATTTAATAACAGAAAAGATATAAGCATTATACTTAGTAATTATGTAATTATAAAGACTTTAGTAGTTCTTCTAGAGAGCACTTTTAACTAGAAAACTAGCTACCTTTATTATAACTTAAAAAGTAGGTATTTTAATTACTTAAAAAATCTAGTTATTACTAATTACCTAGTTTTATATAGTATTAAGGAACTTTAAATAGGAGAAACTACCTATAATTTTATTAGCTATCTTTTAAGAAATTTAAATTCTTTTATTTTATATACTTATAAGTAGAAAGCTCTAGCTATAAGAGTATTTAATATTAATTTTACTATTACTATTATAGCTATAGCTAGTAGTATTTACTTTAAAATAGTTATATATAAAGATAGTAGCTCTACTAACTATATACTTACTACCTAGCTTTTTATACTAATAATAGTATTTATATAACTAAAATAGCTTATTCTGCTTTTTATACTAAATATAGTAACTATAGTTATAAATTCAGCTTAATTTACCCTGCCTATGCTTATACAGAGATTTTAAGAGATATAATACTTTTAATTAATTAAGACCTTAATACTAGTCCTTTTCTGTTTTATTTATAATTTTATTTATATTAAGTAAATTACTAGCAGCGTAGTTAGTAAGGGTAGATTCAGATTTCTAAAATAATTTTTAATAGTTTTCTAGTTAGACTCACTATTAAAAGGCATTTTTAAGATTATAGTTTATTATATAATAATAGATTTAATAAAAACTAATAGGAATATAGCTATAGAGTAGTAGATTACTTAATAAGAAAAAACTCTAGTTAATACTAAGTTCTCTAGGTAAATCTTAAAAGGATTAAATTAGTATTTTAAAAAAAGTTCCTTTAAGCTCTATAATACCTACTCTAATAACTTAATATATTTTTTAGAGATTACCTTAAGATCTCCTTTTAAGCTATTTATACTAATTTTATTAAGTTTATATTAAGTAAGTTAAGTAAGTTAAAGCTTTTAACTTAATTTATTTAATAAAATCTAGCTTTCCGACTTGACTTAACTTGCTTAATTTATAATTAAGTAAGTTAAATAAGTTATTAAATTAACTTACTTATTAGTAACTCTAAAATATATATAATCTATATCTATATATAACTAAGCAACATGATTATTTTATTCTCTTATTAATTATTATAAAGCTTATAAATTCTTTTTTTAGTATATTTTACTTATTATTTATATATAGGATAGCTCTATTTAGTTATTAATTAATTAAATTCTCTTTATCTTTTTATATCCTTTAAAGGTTGCTTAGTAACATTATATATATTAAAACTTACTCTTTATAAGATTAAGTAAGAAGATAAAAGGACTCTTAAATAATAAAATTAAAACTTAGATTAACTATAGTACTATAAATAGTAATATTTTTTCTAAATAATTTTTAAGCACCACCACTAGGCGATCGCGGAAGAGAGAATAATTAAATTATTTTATTAAATTCTATATATTTAGTATGTTATAGTCTATTTCTATTTAATATATAGATTTTTTTAATAAACACTAACTAAAAAGTTATCTATAAAATATCTAGATTTTTAATATAATCCTAAAATTATTAAAATATAACTAATTAAGGCCATACTGGAGTTATTGAAGTTACTGAAACCTAGAGAATCTCTTAATTATACTATAATAGTAAGAAAATTTAGCTATAATTAACTAACACTCTTTAAACACCACTAACGTGTTTAGAGTACTATTATAAACGGTAATAAATAAAAAATTATTACAGGTAATAATTACAGACAGAAAGTAGTAAATTAACTAAAAGAAAATTATTAGCTATTAGTAAAAAAGTATGTATAAGAACTTAATACTAAATAAAAAATAAAATAAACGCTTTAAAAAGCTAGATAAAATATAAAGCTTCTAGCTAATATTATTAAGGTAATTAATAAAGTAAATAGCGGAGAAAACACGTAACATCTTATATATAAGATTATAAGTATAATATAGGTAATTAGAACTAATAGAAACTAAATAGCCATAACAGGACTAAGTAGTAAATAAGATATAAATAAAAAATTTACTATATAAAAAGCATTCCCTTTAGCTTTTAAATAGTTTCTTTTTTTATATTTATACTTCTAATTCTGAGTAATCCTCTGGAATTCGTAATATAATAAATCAGTTAGACTATTACTTATTATATTTTTATATTATTAGAATAAATTATGTAAGTAAGTTACTATATAACTTTATAAACTACTAAAGTGTTTAACTTAATATGTACTTATACTTACTACATTAAAAAAACCTATATATTATCTTTTATAATATAGTAATAAAGGCCACGTAATATATTATTATATAAAAATCTTAAATATATAAGAGCTATAGCCCGTCCTATAATACTATAAATACCTGTAAATTATATAAATTATATAAATTATATATAATAATAGTAGACTTAAGTAGTTTAGCTTTAGTACTAGTATTATCTATAGTCTAGATTATATAATAATAACAGGCATAGATCATAAAGCTATAATAAATAGTTCTTAAACTTAAGAATTAGATAAATATATAAGTATATATATTAAACACTAAGGTATAACTACTTAAGAAGTTTAATAATATAAGAGAACATTTTAAGGGATTTCTAATAGGAATAGAAATATATACTTAATTTAATAAATCCACTTTCTCTAAGGAATAAGATAGAATTCTTGTAGTAAATATAAATATAAAAAGTAAAGCTATAGACTAGTTTAAGCTCTTAATTAAGAACTATATAAAAAAAGAAAAAGACACATCAGAAATATCGAATAAAACTAAGAGAATATTTAGAAGTTATAATAACTTTATTTAATAAATTATAGTAGCCTTTAGAGAAATTGACGAGAAATATTCTACAGAATAGAAAATATAAAACCTTAAATAGATAAAATTAGTCTTAGTATATACTATAGAATTTTAATAGCTATAGTTATAAATTAACTGCTATAACGCGCTATTAATAGTAGCTTATTATACTAAACTTAAAAATTAAGTTAAGAATAAGCTAGCTAGAAAAGATAAACTAAATAATCTTTAAGCTCTTATAGAGTTTATTATATGTATAGATAATTAACAGTATAAGCATAAACTAGAACGTAAAAAAAATGAAATAATAAACTTAAGAAAAAAAAAGACATTAATATAACAGGGTTAAGTATATAATAAAATAGATATTAATAAATTTTATATAAAATAGCCTAAGAATTAAAAAGAGCTAAAAAAAAGTAGCCTATGACTTAAGAATATAAAGAGTAACTTAATAAGAAAGTATATCTAAAATATAAGAATATCAGACACTTTATAAAGAAATATCTAAATAAGAAATTAAAAATTATAATAGTATTACAGGTTATTGACTTACTAATGTAAAGTTAAACTAATAACTAGTTATTTAATTAATTATATAATATTAATTAGTTCCCTTATGTCCGGATCGGATAGCTTATTAGACTTAATAAAAAAGTAATTAACTTAGTTAAGGTAGAGAAAAGTAATATAGTAAGTTAAAATTTAATAAAATAGTATTAAACTATATCACTTAAGGTATAAATTTTAATTTTAGAGTAACTATAAAGAATTAAAAGTAATTATAAGCTGTTTAATATTCTATACTTATAGTAAATTCTTTATACTATTACGGACTGTAATAAAGAAGGAAGCGTAAGCAAAAAGACGTTACTATAGAAAATATAATATAAAAAAATATATAAGTAATACTAATAAGCTAAAGTAAATTAGCGAAGATAGAACTTACAAATAAGATTACTCTATAGTAAGTTTAAGTTCTATAGAGAATAGTACCTAGAGTAGGTAAATAAGTCAGGTAACTAGCTATAGTAAGGCATAAAAAAGATAAGTATAAATAAGAAAAATAAAAATAGGTATAGACTTATCTTCTCTTATCTTTTCTAGCAGTATTTAATATACTTCTAATTAGTATATAATATACGTATAGAGGATCTATTATAAGTATAAGGCATTAAACAGCTTATAGTTACTTTTAATTTTTTATAATTACTCTAAAATTAAGATTCACACCTTAAGTGAAATAGTTTAATATTATTTTATTAAATTTTAAACTTATTATATTACTTCTTCTTTTCTCTACTAAGCTAAATTTCTTATCTATTAAGTCTAATAAGCTATTTAATTTAGAAGTAAGAGAACTAATTAGCATTATACTATTAATTAAACGACTAGTTACTAGTATAATATTATGTTAGTAAGTTAGTAACTTATAATATTATAATTACCATCTCAAAAAAATAAAAGAAGTAGTTAGATAGATTCTAATAACTAATTATTAAGAGTTTATAACAACCCACTATAAGGACGAACAGGAACTTTATTTATTAAAAAAAAGTAATAGTAAAGAGAAAGTTATAGTAGGATTTTTATCTATAACTAAAAATATATCTAAAGGAACTAAAAGTGCATAATAAATTATCTAAGAATAAAAAATAATTATTATAAAGTTACGTGATACCCTAATAAGCCTATAATAGTAAATTAAAATAAATTAAGAAGGAAGAATAGTAAAGATATAACCTTTTAAGAAATTTAATAATAATTAAAATAAACTTAAGATCTTCATAGCAATAATAGACCTATACTATTATTTTAATTAAAATTTATTTCTAACTAATCAGGACCGGATTCTAGCGGCTGGTATAAATATAATAGGTAGAGTTATATAATAATTTAAACTACTAGTAAGAAACTACTTAACTAACAGAGACCCTAACTTAGAAGTAGCAGAATTAGTAAATTATAATAATAATATACAACAAGCCTTTAAAAGTTATAAATACTTTAAATAAGAAATAATTATTGTCTTTAGAGAAATTAATAAGGAAACTAAAGTAATCTAAAAACTTTAATAGCTTAAGTAATAGATATTAATAGCTAACTATATAGCAGAGTTTAAATAAATCTAATCATAACTTAATTAGATAGACTAACTATTAGTTATAATATACTATAAAGAACTAAAGAATAGAATTAAAAATAAGATTTCTAAAGGAAAATAACTAAGTACCTTACTAGAAATTATTAAATAAATAGTAACTATTAATAATTACTAGTACTAATAAGAGTAAGAGAAAAAAGTATATAAAAGATTAATAATCTATATACCTAAGAAAAGCGAGAAAGATAACTAAATCTATAATAAAATAAATATTAATATTAAGTAAATATTTATTAGAAAAGAGTAAGAAAAGTAAATTAAGAAATAAATAAAACGTTATACACATAAGGCCTGCTTAAGATACAGAAAATAGAGACACTTTATTAAAAATTATAAATAATAATAATTAGATGTTAAGAAGGCTTACGTCCAGACTAAAATCCTAAAGAAAATTAAAATAGCTATAGTTTAAGTAAAATAGGTATAAGACATAATAACTTAAGAAGCTATTACATAATAAATTTAGAAAAAGTAATATTAAATCTACAGGAGTTATATATATCTTAAGTAAGAATATAAAATACCGTATTAATAAGTTAAAGATTATTTAGTAGGATAATTTAATAATATAATTACTATAATATAAAAAGCAGCAGTTTAATAATATAATGCCAAAACTAAAAAAAAAAATTTAATAATTTTATAAGATTATAGAATAGAAAGGTAGATTCTTCTGGAAAGAAGACTAGAAGTTCAGATAAAAAAAGAATTACAAGATAGAAAAAAGAAAGAAACTTATATCTATAATAATTATATAGTAAGTATACTAAGGATATTATTAGATATATAAATTAAAGTACCACCAAGGAGAATACTATGTTACTAAATACTAGGAAATTATTTTAAAAGACGGAATATATAAATGCTGATAAATATTATAGTTAGTAGAAAATAAGTAACATAAAGAGTTAAGTAGATAAAAACTAGCTATATAGATAAATAAGATCTACTAATAAATACCTATACTAGTTATAAATAATGTAATCTATTACCACCTTATTAGATATTTAGAATTAGGATAGGATTAGAATAAAAAGAATAAAAGGACTTTTTTACTAATACTATAAGTACAAGATAACAACACTGTAAACAGAATAATAAAAAAAGAATACTAGATATATGCAGTATCTGACTATATAGGAATGAATTATAAATAAAACAAACATACTATATATATTAAGAGACTAAAAATAAGGAAAGTATTATAATAACTAGTAAATAAAAAAGAATTTAGCTTATAACAAGAATTAGTTTACACAGATTTAGAAAATGAATTATAAGATCTAAACTCAGACTAATATAAGTAGTTGTTATGGAATAAGTACTAAATAGAATATTAATAACACTAAACTAAATACTATTAAAAGAAATAGTTAGCTATAAATTCACATAAAAGACTTATATATTAGGAATGTTTTCTAGGATGGAAATGCCAGGATCATAGAAAATAAGCTAAAGATAAATATAAGATACTTAATAAAAAAGTATACTAATTCTAGAAATATCTAATCTATAGACCTAAAGAAGAAACACTGAAGAAGTAACTACCACTTAGGAGTTAACTATAGATAAAAAACTAAAAAGCTAGTGGACTATAACTAAGCTACTAGAGGGCTAAGAATTAATAGTTAAAAAAAAACATAACACTTATATATATATAATTAAACTAAAGGAAATACGAGAATAAGTTATACGTAGATATATATATTAATAGTAATTAGATACTAGTACTTATAAACAGTAGAGCTAGTAAGATACTTATATTAAATAAATAAATATAGAGATACTAGACACTAACTAGAGTTTTAAATAAATCTATATAAGTAAAACGCGTAGACGATAGTCCAGCAGTATTTAGAAAAGATTTAATTAATCTTAAAATATAGAATATAACTATTTAGGCAGCAGGTTACTAGGATAACTGTCGTATTAAAATTATAAATCTAGGTAGTAAGAATTTTATTCTAAGATAGAATTAGCTAGCACGATAGAACCTAACTATTAATTAAAAAAGAAAAACCATAGGAATCAGGAACGACTACTATAGATAGTAATAATAGATAATAATATAAATAAAGAAAGCAATACTTTATAATACTAAATTTATTATACTAAAAGAATACTAAAAGGAATTTAGAGAATAGTTCTTTAAAGAAGCCAAAGACTAGTTACCGGAATAGTAGAACTAGGACCATAAAATTACGCTTAAGGAGAGAATAGATTTAAAATTAAGACTACTATACCAGCTATCTATTAATTAATAAGAAGAGTTATAACGGTATTTAAATAATAATCTAAAAAAAGAATATATTTAAATAAGTAAAAGTAAAATAGCATTACTAATACTCTTCATACGAAAGAAAAATAGTAAGCTATAATTATATATTAATTATAAATACCTTAATAAAGCTATAGTAAAAAATCGTTACTTTATACTACTAATATTAGAACTTATAGATAAACTCAGAGGAGCTAAATAGTTTAGCCTCTTTAATATTAAAAACAAATACTATTATATATAAATAGCTAAAAAACACGAGTAGATAACAGTATTTAAAATAAGATATAAATTATTTAAATATCTAGTTATGCTATTTAGACTCACCAATGCACTAATAATATTCTAGATAATTATTAACTATATACTAAGAGAATACCTAGACGTATTTATAATAGTATATTTTAATAATATGCTTATATACATAAACGGAATGCTAAAAGAATATATTAAGTATACTAAGAAGGTACTAAGAAAGCTTAAGGAACACAAGCTATATATTTAAACAGAAAAATATATATTCCACAGAACAAAAGTTAAGTTCTTAGAATACTTAGTATCTTAAGATGGAATAGTAGTTAACTTAGATAAAGCTAAAGATATTCTATCTTAGCTAACACTAATAAATATAAAAGAAGTTTATTCTTTCTTCAGATTTACGGGTTTCTGCTGATAATTTATTAAAAACTACTAAAAAATCACATCACCCTTAACAGAATTGCTTAAGAAAGATCAATAATTTAAGTGAGAATAACACAAAGAAAATACTTTCAAGACATTAAAAGAAATATTCTAATAACTATCGATATTAAAGATGTTTAATTTATGACTTTAAATAGAGATATATATATTATGAGTTGCCTTAACTAACGGTACGTTTTATATTATAACTCTGCCCTAACTGGTCACTTATGAGTTCCTAGCCCTTTCCGTATCTGGAACAGATAGCCCTAGGTTTAATAGAATAGAGTTTAGTCTTTATCATAAGGGTAGAAGGAGATTGTATAATAGAATAAACAAGATAGTAGTTAAACTACTTCACTCAAGGTCAAGTCTCAACTTAGAGATAAGATCTTAATTTTAGAGTAACTATGAAGAATCCAAAATATCCCCAAGCCGTTCCACGCCTCATATTTATAGGAAACCCTTCATGCGTACATTATATACTTGTTGGCAGTATGTTGGATACTACTAGAGATTACTAGAGACTGCTAGAGGCTGCCAGAGCTCTGTCACCTCGCCCGACCTCTATCTACCAAGCCTTACTTAATCACGTATGCGACTGCTCCCAATCCTGTGGCATGGTTCCATATTTCTGTCCTCACTTCTTGGCTCTTACCTTGGCCTGTGCCAATGCGTCTCGTGCCCGCTTACAGTTCTTCCTTTCCAGCTCGAACATACATTTCCATTCTAGAGCTTCATTAGCTGTTGTTGCCAGTTCCCTCAGCTCCTCAGGTGCAGCTGCCTTACTGTTACCGTTCATAACATTATCCCCCTCTTCCAAGTCTTCGTCCCGGAAGATAGTTTCTCCCTTCTATAAGCAGTATAAAGGCAGCAGGTCTTCCGCTTAGTATTCTAAACTATAAGATCCTTAACTCCCTTTCTTCCCTACCTAGCTTCCTAATAATAACACGTCCTAAGTTATCTCTAATACATGCTCGCTGTTTAGCTTCTTGGATTTGTAGTAAACCCCGTCACATGCCAACACCCTGCTCAAACTATTCCTATTAAGGTAATGACTACCTTATAAACCTAAGCTCTAGACGTTACTCCGCTTATACTAATTATAATATAAAATGCGATCTAATTATCTTACAGCTAGAGTGAGATTATATTAATCACAATAAAGAAAAGCTTTATCACTAGCTTGATTCTCTTAAGAACTAGTGTTCTGAGCTCTGTGCTCACGAGTTACACCTTCGCCGTAAGCTTATAAAAGTTAATTCCAAAGAGAAGGAGATATTTGATTAAGAGATAACCTCAATCCATAAAGTCTAAGCTCTTAAAGAGAAAGAGGCTTGTTCTTAAGACTGAGAAGTTTATACACTATAACCTGCAGTGTCTGGTGCCACTTCACCTTCCTTCTCTAGTTTTAAATAAAATGTCTTGTATTCTCTTTATGTCCTAAATTCTACCTTAGAGTAAGCCTTTACTATTCCGTCTAATAGTACTAGTTAATTAGCTCTAAACTATTCTTCACGTTTCTAATTAGCTCCCAGGTGTTATCTTTAGGTTTTTATTTTTTTTATCTAACTAAATATTTCCACTAACGCCTAAACCGTTAGTAGTCTAAAATCTATTAAACTTCGTGCTTAGTAGTGTCTTCTTTGAGTTTAAGTCTTATCTATAATTTAGCATTCCGTAGTGCTGGTTCTAATTTAGAGACATAGAAAACTAAATAAATTCTTATATTCTTAGATAGTTATAGTTTATAATTTACAGGCCCCGTCTGTTATTTAACCTTAAATAGTCCTAATTTTACGTGGTCTAATTTTCATGATGGTTGTTTTATTTCTAAATTTTTCTTTTTTAAGAAAACTTTATCTCCCTCCTTAAAGATTAGTCCCTTAACCTTAGATTTATTCTTAGTTTATTTACTAAGATTGCCTTTATGGGTGATTTTTCGTGTAATTTCTTTATAAAGTATCTATAAGTCTTCAACTTTTTTTCTTATATATTCTAATACTTTATCTAATATTTATGGTTCTCGATAAGCCGTAGACTTATAACCATAATTTACATAAAATAGTAATTTTTCTGTTATTAATGACTTTACAGAGTTATATATAAACTTAGTTATTAGTAATAAGTCAATCTAATTATCTTATAGTTCATTAACATATATTTATAGGTATTATTCTAGTGTTTAATTTGTTTATTCTGTCTATCTATCTATCTATAGGTAAAATGCTATTAAGAGATAATATTCTACCCCTAGCTATTCTATAAACGTCTTCTAGAATGTTAATATAAATAATTTATCCTTATCTATAATAAATTCTTATAGTATTCTATATTATGTAATTAAAAGTTTAATTAGCAATATAGCTAATTCATCTGCTTTAATTTCCGTATAGGTTAGTTTAAAATAAGTGTACTTTATTAGTTTATTAATAATAACTAGTATCATGTCATACTATTAGCCTCTCTAGATAGTAATTATTAGTATTCTTATAATAAAGTCTATTATAACTGAATCCTATAGTTTATTTAGTAAAGGTATAGGTTACATGAGTCTATATTCTTTATATTTTAATACTTTATTCTTTTTATATTTTACGTAGTCTAAAAGAATTTTCCTAACCTTACTCTAAATTCTAGAAATCTAGAAGTGTCTGTTAATCTGTTCTATAATCTTCTTAATTCCTTAATATCCGTACATTTCGGCTGAATGTTGGTCTTTAATAAGTTTAGTTTATAATATATCTAGTACGTAAATCGTTCCTTAGTCTAGATTTTACTATAGTTATCTATTATTAAAATTCCTTATTTGTTTTTTCTAAGTGCTTTTAATAATGACTACGTGCTTAATATTAATTTATAAACTTCCTAAGAACTTATCTTATTATTATCTAAGTATAGTATTATAGATTTCTGGTATATCCCTTATATGGTTTGCTTTTCTATTAAATGTGTCAGCTACTATATTTTCCTTTCTAACTTTATAAAGTATTTAAAAGTTAAATATAGAAACTAGTTCCCACTATCTGACCTGTTATTAATTTAATTTCTTTATTATTATAAATACCGTTAGATTTTTGTAATCTGAATAGATAACAATCTAATGTTTAGATTCTTCTAGGTAATGTTTCCATTTTTTAAATGCTTAAACTATTACCAACAGTTTCTTATTATAAATATTATAATTTAACTTAGTAGTTATAAGTTTATAAGATAAGAAGTCTACTAAGTGTTTATATTTATTATTTTATGTTTATAGTAGAATAGCTTTAGTAACTTCATCTAATGCGTCTGCATATATCTCTATTTAAAGTTATAAATTAAATATCTTTAATATTAGTAGTTTCTAGAATATCTTTTTTAGAATTATAAAAGCTTCGTTTTCCTTAGCTTCCTACTTGAATTATTAATCCTTTTTTAGTAATTCCGTTAAGGGTGCTGTGATTCTTGAATAATCCTTAATAAATTATTAGCAAAAATCCGTAAATCCGAGGAAAGAATGAACTTCTTTGGTATTTATTAGTATAGGCTATGATAAAACGTTTTTAGCTTTATCTAGGTTAACTACTATCCCATTCTAGGATATCAGATATCCTAAGAATTTGACTTCCGTTTTATAGAACATATATTTCTTTATTTAAATATATAAGTTATGTTTTTTGAGCTTTTGTAATACTTTCTTAATATACTTAATATATTCTTTTAACGTCCCGTTCGTGTATACGAGCACGTTATTAAAATATATTATTATAAATACATTTAAATACTCTCTTAGCATATGGTTAATAATTGTCTAAAATATTACTGGTGCGTTCGTGAGTCTAAATAGCATAACTAGATATTTAAATAACCTATATCTTATTTTTAATACAGTTATCCACTTATGTCCTTCAGCTATTTATATCTAGTAATATCTATTTTTAATATTAAAGAGACTAAACCATTTAGCTCCTCTGAGTTTATCTATAAGTTCTAATATTAGTAATATTAGATAGTAGTTTTTTACTATAGTTTTATTAAAATATCTATAGTTAATATATAGTTATAATTTACTATTTTTTTTTTAATATAAAAAGTGTTAGTGATGCCATCGTGTTTTTACTTTCCTATATATATCCTTTTTTTTAAGTTATTATTTAAATACCGTTATAACTCTTTTTACTGATTGATAGATAATTAATATAATAGTCCTAGTTTCAGATCCGTTCCCTCCTTAAGAATAATTTTATGATTCTAATTCTGGTGTTCCGGTAATTAGTCTTTAGCCTCTTTAATAAACCATTTTCTAAATTCCTCCTGGTATTTATTTAACATAATAAATGTAGTATCATAAAAAGTCGTTTTCTTTATCTATATTATAGCTATTATTTATTTATAGTAGTTCTTCCTAGTTCCTATAGACTTCGTCTTTTAGTTAATTAGTAAATTCTATTATACTAGCTAGTTCTATCCTAGTATAAAATTATTACTACCTAAATTTATAATTTTAATATAATAGTTATCTGTGTAACCTGCTGCTTTAATAGTTATATTCCTTATTTTAAGATTAATTAGACTTTTTCTGAATATTATCGGACTATTATTTATATATACTACTCTTATAGATTTATCTAAAACTCTAGTTAATATCTAGTATCTTTATATCTATTAATTTAATATTAATATTTTACTAGCCCCGCTGTCTACGAGCGCTTGAGTCTAAAAGATATTAATATATATATCTATATATAGCTTATTTTCATGTTTCCGTCTAAGTCGTGTGTGATTGAGTGTTATTATCTATTCTTTAATCTTAAATTAGTTTTCTAGTAGCTTAGTTATTACTTACTAGCCTCCTAGTTTTTTATTAGTAGTATTATTCTAACTATTAATTATTTCTTTAGTATTTTCTCCTTAAGTCTATGGATAGGGTATCTAAAGAGTTAGTATTATTTTCTAGTTAAAATCTTATATTCTTTTTTTACTGTCTCCCTATAATTTTAGTATTTTTATTTTAAGAAATATTTATATACTACTAGCTTAGCATGTAACTCTATAGCTAACTATTTATTTTAATAGTATTTAGCCTAGTAATATCAGCATCCTATTTAGTATTTATCCTAATTTAATTATTTATGTTTTTCTATTTTTAGGTCTTAAAGCTCTTTTTCAGAATCCATGTAGATTAACTTCTATTAAGTATTAAATTCTTTTTTCTAAGCTATTTATTTTAGTATTCTTCTTATCTTTAGTTTTTTAACCCTTATAATATAAGCTACTTATTTATAGTTTTATCTGGTATACGTTTTTTTTTTATATATTTAGTACTTCTTTTACATAGATCTTTCAGCAGCATCGTTATTTTATATCTATAAAATAAATAGGGTAGGCTTTTTTTCTGGTTTCTTATTTTAATTCTATCCTAGCTTAAGATGTCTAACGGGGTAGTAATAGATTACTAGACTTATAACTAGTATAGGTTTTTATTTTTAGATCTTATTTATTTATATAGCTAGTTTATATTTACTGAGTTTTTTATATTACTTATTTCTAGCTACCTATAGTGCTTATTAGTATTTATATATTTCGTCTCTTAAGATAATCTTTTAGTGCTTAGTAATATAGTATTTTTCTATATAGTACTTTAATTTATAAATCTAGTAATATTCCTAGTATATTTATTATATGATTATTATGGACATTAGTTCTTTACTCTCTATTATTTCTTAATTTTAATACTGTCTGAATTTCTAATTCTTAGCCTTAAAGAGTCCTTCTTCTTATTAAATTATCTTATAGAATTAATTAACTTTTTTTATAAAGCTAGCTTAGTGTTGTCTGATAGCTACCTCTTATATAATAGTTATTATATTACTAGCTTATTCTGCTAGATGATTCTTAACCTGCTAATATAGTATTTTATATTTCTACTTAAGATATGTATAGCTTCTATAGATCTAGTATTATTCTTTCTAGATTTACTTTATAATTGCTTTTTAGGTTACTTAGTTCTTAACTTCCTTTACTTAGACTATAGTAATTTTAATTAGTGCCTTAGTTTAAATATAAGTCTACTTAATATCTACTTTTTATTACTTATAGTCTTTAATAAAATGTTTTTTTTTTTCATATCCTAAGCATGCCTTGCGTGTATAATGATTTATTTATTCTTTAATACATTTATCTTACTTCTTTTTATTAATCTATATATTCTTAATTAATATATAATTGATTTCTATTGCATTATAGGTTTAGGTATTTTTCTTATTTTTTTTTAGTACATGAATTACCGGCCTAGCATTATTTTTTTTCTCTTATTTCTTCTAGTACTAGTAATTGTTAATAGTCACTGCTTATTTAATAATTTTTAGAAGTATACTAAGTTATTTTCTTTTTAAAATTTTATTCTTAATTCTGTCTTTTAGTCCTGCATAGTATATTATAATTAATAGTTAATTTTTCTAATTTAATTATGATTAGATTTATTTGAACTCTGCTATATAGTTAGCTATTAATATATATTACTTAAGTTACTAAAGCTTCTAAATTACCTCCATTTCTTTATTAATTTTTTTAAAGACTATAATTATTTCTTTCTTAAAAGCTTTATAGTTTTTGAATGCTTATTATATGTTGCTGTTATAATCTCTAAGTCCTACTATTCCTAGGTTTAAATCTCTGTTTACTAAATAGTCTTTTACTAGTAATTTAAACTATCTTATAGCTTTTTCTATTATATTCATACTAGCTACCAGAATCTAATCCTAATTAGTCATAAATAATACTTAATTAAACTAATAATATAAATCTATTATAGCTATAAATATTTTGAGATTGTCTTTATTGCTATTAAATTTTACTAGTAGGTATATCTTTACTATACTCTTCTTCCTATTTTTTACTGCGTTGACTTGTTGTTTTATACTAATTAAGATATTACATAACTCCATAATAGCTGCTTCTTATTCTTATATGATTTATTAAGTATTCTTTATTCCTAATATATTTCTAGTAGTAGATGAAGGTTCTGCCATGACTTCTTCCTTACTACTACTATCTTCTAATAAATAAAGTTTTTATTCATCCTTATAGTAGGTTATTATAAACCGTAATTAGAAATTTATATATTAGAATTAATCCAACGTCCTCTCCTACACTTTTTTAAAAAGTAGTTATAATATTACGAGTTGTCTTAATTAATGGTATGTTTTATATTATAATTTTACTCTAACTAGTTACTTATGAGTTTTTAGCCCTTTCCATATCTAAAACAGATAGCCCTAGGTTTAATAGAATAGAGTTTAGTCTTTATCATAAGAGTAGAAGGAGATTATATAATAGAATAAATAAGATAGTAATTAAACTACTTCACTCAAGGTCAAGTCTCAACTTAGAGATAAGATCTTGATTTTAGAGTAACTATAAAGAATCCAAAATATCCCTAAGCCATTCTATGCCTCATATTTATAGAAAACCCTTTATACGTATATTATATACTTATTGGTAGTATATTAGATACTGTTAGAGATTACTAGAGACTACTAGAGACTACTAGAGCTCTATTACCTCGCCTAATTTTTATCTACTAAGCTTTACTTAATCACGTATATAACTACTCCTAATCCTATAGTATAGTTTTATATTTCTATTCTTATTTCTTAGCTCTTATCTTAGCCTGTACTAATACATTTTATGTCTGCTTATAGTTCTTTCTTTTTAACTTAAACATACGTTTCTATTCTAGAGCTTTATTAGCTATTATTATTAGTTCCTTTAGCTTCTTAAATACAGCTACCTTACTATTACCGTTTATAATAATATATAGATATATTAAACAGAGCTACAGGAGCTATCCTATTATAAATATAAAATAATAAATATAAATATCTAGCAGACTTTCTATCTCATAAACTAATAACTACTAAATTAAACTATAATATTTATGATAAGGAACTATTCGTAATAGTTTAAGTATTTAAAAAATAAAGATACTACTTAAAAGAAGCTAAGCACTAAATTGTTATATATTCAGATTATAAGAATCTAACAATATTTATAATAACTAAGAAGTTAAACTAATAATAGGTTAGATAGTAGGAACTAGTTTCAACTTTCAACTTTTAAATACTTTATAAATTAGGAAAAGAAAATATAGTAACTAATATACTTAGTTAATAAGTAGACTATATAAGAGATATACTAAAAATTTATAATATAATACTTAAATAAAGACCAGACAGATCCCTAAGAAGCTTATAAATAAATATTAAGATAATAGTCATTATCAAAAACACCAAAAAAAAATAAATAAGGGATTTTAATAATAGGCAACTATAATAAAATCTGGATTAAAAAATAATTTATATACTAGATATATTATAGACTAAGCTTATTAAGGATTAACACTCAACTGAAATACACAAATATTAAGGAATTAAAAAAACTATAGAACGAATTAACAGGTATTTTTAGATTCCTAGAATATAAAAAAAGGTTAGAGCTATTCTTTTAGAGTATATCAAGTACAAAAAGAATAAAATATTAAGATATAAGAAATATAAACTTATATAACTAATTCCTTTACTAGATCTATTATAGGAATTAGTTATAATAGACTTTATTACAGGAATACTAATAATAACCATCTTTTAAGACTAATAGTATAATATGATATTAGTTATAGTAAACTAACTTATAAAATACATATACTTTAAATTAACATATATAGAGATTAAAGTAGATGAATTAGTAACTATACTTATTAAACTATTAATAGCATAATATAGATTACTATAAGAATTTATTACAGACAGAGACAAATTATTTATATTAATATTCTAAAAAATATTTATAGGGAAATTAGGGGCTGAATACTGTCTCTTAATAATATTTTACTTATAAATAAATAAACAGACAGAACAAACAAATCAGATATTAGAATAATATCTATAAATGTACGTTAATAAATAATAAAATAATTAGATTAACTTACTACCAATAGCTAAGTTTATATATAACTCTATAAAGTTATTAATAATAAAAAAATTATTATTCTTTATAAACTATGGTTATAAGCCTACGGCTTATCGAGAACCATAGAAATTAAATAAAATATTAAAAGTAATAAAGATAAGAGTTAAGAAACTATAATAATTTTATTAGGAAATTATGTAAAGAATTACCTAGAAAAAAGACCTTAGTAAATAATAGAAAGATAAACTTAAAATTAAGGGACTAATTTTTAAGGGGGGGGATAAAGTTTTTCTATTATAAAAAAATCTAGAAATAAAACAACCATCAAAAAAACTAGACCACATTAAATTAAGACTATTTAAGGTTAAAAGATAAATAGGATTTGTAAATTATAAACTACTATTATCTAAGAATATAAGAATTTACTTAGTTTTTTATATTTTAAGATTAGAACCAGCACTATAAAACGTTAAACTATAGATAAGACTTAAACTTAAGGAAAACACAACTAAGTATAAAATCTAATAAATTCTAAACTACTAGTAGTTTAGGTGTTAGTAGAAATACTTAATTAAATAAAAAAAACTACAGACCTAAAGATAATACGTGGGAGCTAGTTAGGAATTTAAAGAATAATTTAAAGCTAATTAACTAGTATTATTAAATAGAGTAATAAATACTTACTCTAAAGCCATATCTAATAAATAAAGAGAATATAAGATATTTTATTTAAAACTAGAGAAGAAAGGCGAGCCGATACTAGATACTATAAATTATAGTATATTAAATTAATTCTAATAACTTTATTTTTTCTTTTTTATTATATGAACTTTATTAATTAAGGTAAGCTCACGCTGGAATATTTCCTTCTTCTAAGAATATATTTAGACTAACTAATAATAGATTTGTCTCTTATAAGCTTAAAGCTTTTCTTTTTACTAATAATAGACTAGTAAAGTATCTTAGGTTTATTCTAACTACTATTAAAGTTTTACTTTATTATAATTAAGACGATTTTACTTAGACTGCGTTATAATAAGATTGTACTTTATATTTTAATTAATACACTCAGAACATTACCTTAAGGAAAAATGTACTAAATAATGATAGTTATTATTATAATAGTAAGAATAAGAAAATAGTAGATATTCTCTTAAACTCTTTTTACTAGATAGTAAGCTTATATTAAGAACGATTCCACTCAAGTCATCCTTACGAAATTAGAAGAATAGAAAAGGTATAAGAGATTCTTATAATTTTAGCTTTCATATAAAAAACTAGCTACCTTTATATTATCTATAAAAGAAAAAACAGAATAACCTTTAGGCTGAAGGCTTAGAGGAAGAGAATAATATTATAAATTATAATAAAAAAGAAAGCATAAGCAAAAAGGCGTTACTATAGAAAATATAATATAAAAAAATTATACAAGTAATACCAATAAGCTAAAGTAAATTAGTAAAGATAGAACTTATAAATAGAATTACTTTATAGTAAGTTTAAGTTCTATAGAGAATAATATCTAGAATAGGTAAATAGATCAGGTAACTAGCTACAGCAAGATATAAGAAAAATAAGTATAAATAAAAAAAATAAGAATAAATATAGACTTATCTTCTCTTATTTTCTTTAGTAGTATTTAATATACTTTTAATTAGTATATAATATACACACGGAGGATCTACTATAAGTATAAGATATTAGATAACTTATAGTTACTTTTAATTCTTTATAGTTACTCTAAAATTAAGATTCACACCTTAAGTGAAATAGTTTAATATTATTCTATTAAATCTTAAACTTATTATATTACTTTTTTCTTTCTTTACTAAGCTAAATTTCTTATCTACTAAGTCTAACGAGTTATCTAATCTGGAAGTAAGGGAACTAATTAGTATTATACTATTAATTAAACAACTAGTTACTAGTATAACATTATATTAGTAAGTTAATAACTTATAATATATATATATATTATATACTAATTAAAAGTATATTAAATACTGCTAGAAAAAATAAGGGAAGATAATAACTTATTTTTTTTATTAGCACTTATTTTTTTTATGTCTTGCTATAGCTAGTTACCTGATTTATTTACTTACTTAAGATATTATTCTTTATAGAACTTAAATTTACTATAGAGTAGTTTTATTTATAAATTTATTTTTTCTATATTAACGCCTCTTTAGCTATGTCTTTTTTATTATTATAGTTTATAATATTATTCTCTTCCTTTAAGCCTTCGGCCTAAAGGTTATTTCGTTTCTTTTTTTATAAATAATATAAAGGTAGCTAGTTCTTTATGTAAAAGCTAAGATTATAAAAACTCCTTATATTTTTTTTATCCTTTTAATTTTCTAAGGATGACTTAAGCGGAATCGTTCTTAATATAAGCTTATTATTTAGTAAAAAGAGTTTAAGAGAATATCTATTAAATATTATCTTTTTATTCTTATTATTATAATAATAACTGTCGTTGTTTAGTATATCTAGCTTTTAAGTAATATTCTAAGTATATTAATTAAAACGTAAAGTGCGATCTTATTGTAACTTAGTCTAAATAAAATTATTTTAACTAAAATAAAAAAAAGCTTTAGTAGTAACTTTGTACTACTAAAGAGAAATTACTAAGTATAAAGTTTTATAAGCTTTATTTTTATTACTAGCTAGTTTAAATAGATTCTTAAAAAAAGAAGATATTCCAGCACAAGCTTACCTCAATTAATAAAGTTCATATAATAAAAAAAATAAAAAATTATTAGAGTTAATTTAGTATATTATTATTTATAGTATTTAATATTACTTCGCCTTCCCTTTTAGGTTTTAAATAGAATATTTTATATTCTCTATATTTCTTAAATACAGTCTTAGAATAAGTATTTACTGTTTTATCTAATAATACTAGTTAATTAGCTTTAAATTATTTCTTAAGTTTCTAACTAGCTCTTATGTATTATTTTTAGGTCTATAATTTTTTTATTTAACTAAATACTTCTACTAATATCTAAATTATTAGTAGTCTAGTATCTATTAGACTTTATACTTAGTAGTGTTTTTCTTAAGTCTAAGTTTTATTTATAATTCAGCATTTTATAGTACTAGTTCTAGTAATAAAATATAAAAAACTAGATAAATTCTTATATTCTTAAATAGTTATAGTTTATAATTATCACGAGAGTACTACGTGCAGGAGGTTAAGAACTTAAAAAAAAGTATTAATTAATTACTATATATAGTACCAAGTAATAATTCAAAACATTACGTGAAGAAAGGAAGAAATAAAATAGGTTATAAATAAAGTATTTAGGCGAGAGCTCATGCGCTAGCGCGAGGCTAATATATAAATATATAGTATAATAAAAAAGCTTATAGAAAAAGCTTCCTTAAAAGGCTTTTATAAGGTATTATAGGTAATTACTATAATAATACCCCCCTTTTAAATCTAAGCTCCTGTGATGGGTGTTTATGTTAAGTCTTAAATAGCAAATTAGTTTAAATTCTAGAAATAGAATTCTTTTATAGTAATTATATCTTAAAGATTATTTATAGGTTATTATGTTAGGTTATTATACCTAGTTTATTTAATAAGGTATTTATAGTGTTTCTGTCTGTAATTAAAGCGCAGCTTCTTAATTCACTTAACGTAGTATTTAATATTACTATTAATTTTAATAGGTTTTAGTAGTAGGTTTTATTAATTTAAAAGGTATTCAAATTTAAGCACAGCTAGCTGAAGTAAAGATACATAAAAGACTAAGTATATGCTTAGGGATTTAGGAAGTTTAAGTTAGTATATATATAAAAAAACTGTATAAGAGATATGGTATTTTCCTAAAGCCTTTAAGTCCAGCTTTTTAAATAGTTATTTAGTTCTAATATTTCGTGTATTAAGCTAGACTATGTCTTTTATTTAGTAATTAGGTGCGGGTAATTGTTTCTAATTTATATATTCTTTTTAAAGAGCCTAAGCTCAAATTATCTCTTCTTAAACTAGCTATTAAATATTAGCTATTTTCTTTATTATATGGTTAGCTTCTAAGGCTTGTAACGCCTAGTAAGGCCGTCTTTAAGTTCTTATAAAAAGTTTAAAACCTATTTAGAAGTGTTAGCCTATGTTAGCCAGGAATAGTAAAACTTTTATAAATTTAGATATAGTATTATTAGCTTTAAACTGTGCTAAGGGGAGCTAGTTTACTTAGTTATCTTATTAGTAGTTTATATATATATATAAAACTTATTTTATTATGCCATTAGCTCTTTCTATTTAGCCATTAGTTTCTAGATAGTATACAGAAGATAGTTAGGATTTAATTTATAGTTATTTATAGAGTTTATTATAGAAAGTAGAAATAAATTATATTTCTTAGTCTAATATAATTATTTCTGGGAGGCTATAGTTTATTTATATATGTTAGTAAAAGAGATAGGTTATATCTACAGTAGTTATTTTAGTATAAGAAATTAGATATTAGTATTTTATAAGGTAGTTTACTACGACTATAATATTAATATAGCCTTTAGATTTTAAGAGATTAGTAATAAAGTCTACAGAAATATCTTTCTACCTTCTCTTAGAAACAGGTAGGGGCTTTAAGAGGCTGTGATACTTCTTATAAGAGGTCTTAAATCTTTAATAAGTATAGCAATAGAAAATATATTAGTATATTATCTTAAATATCTAAAGCTAGTAGTATTTATATTATAGGATTTTAAAAGTCTTCCTATAACTAGGGTGGCCGCTAACAGGGGAATTGTGTATAATCTAAAAAATCTTAATTTTAAGTTTATTATTATTTAGTATTATTAATTAGCTGTAGTAGTATAATTAACCTTTTTAGTTTTTATACTTACTTAAAGAAAGCTTCTTAGAGTGTCGAATTCTATCCTATTTTAGTAACAGGATTTTCTAAATAAACTTATTATTAAAGTACTTATTATTAATAATCTGTTAAATAGACCTATCTATTTCAGTTAAGTTTAATTCTAGTGTCTTATTAAATAGTTTAGAGTGGAAAAGTATTTATTATTAGGCTTTACAAGCTTCTTCTTAAGCTAAAGCGTTCTATATATAGTATATAAGAATATCTAGTTTCTCACTCTACCTGCCAGGCTAATACGTGATTATAAAGTTAAATTAAGATAAGTATTTAGCCTAACAGGCCTATCAGTAGCTTAGCTGTTTTATAGTAGTAAAGTACTATAAATTCTTATAGTTACTTAATATCTAGATTAAAAAGATAGTATTTTCTAGCTTAAGTTTTTATTATTTAAAACAGCGTATAATAGCTAATAGCTTTTTATTATAGATTTTATAGTTACCTTTAGCAGGGCTTAACCTCTTTAAGAAGTAAGTAATAAATCTTAGTTTACTTAGTATATTTTTCTAGGAAAGTACTCTAGTAGTTATGTAATCTGAGAAATCAGCTTCCACAATAATTAATAACTCTAAATTAAAGTATTAGAGAATTAGAGTAGTTATAAATATATATTTTAAGAATTCAAATACTATCTAGTAGGCATTATTAAATTTAAATTAGATATCCTTTTTAGTTAGGGCCGTAAGCAGGGACGTAATATAAAAGAAGTTATTAATAAATTATTAGTAGAAATTAGTAAACTTTAGGAATACTCTTATATCCTTTACGTTTCTAAAAAATTCCTAGTTAAGAATATTTTTTATCTTATTTAAATCTATACTAATTCCTTTTATTAAAATTATATACTTAAGATAGGTAACTTGTTCTTAACAGGATTTATATTTTTTAATATTAAGTTAGAGGCTAGCTTCTTTTAGGGCTTTTAGAATTTATCTTATATATTATCTATATTCATGTAAAGAGTTACTATAAATTAGAATATTATTAAAATAGGCCGTATAGAATATATTAAGAAATAATTAAAGGATATTATTTATATAGTGTTAGAATATGCTTAGTGTGTTAGCTAGTCTAAAAAACATAATAAAATATTTAAATAAGTTATATTAGATCTAGAAAGTAGTTAACTATTCATCTTCTTCCATCACACGGAGGCAGTTAAAGGCTGAGATAATATCTAACTTTATAAAATACTTTACCTTACTAAGGCAGGACAGGGTTTCTTAGATTAATAGAATAAAATAATAGTTTTTAATAGTAATAGTATTTAGGGCTTAGTAGTCCACACAGAATTAAAAACCTTTATTAGGTTTCTTTATAAAGATAACTAGTGCAGCTATAAAAAACATACTTACTCTAATAAATCTTTTAGTAAAATAATCATCAAAATACTTCTTAAAAACTTTTAATTTATTTTAGGATATTCTGTAGAGAGGTCTAAATCCAGGTTACTTTCCTTCTTTAAAGATAATCTTATAGTTATATAGATAATATCCAGGTAGTCTATTAGCTTTCTTATATAAAAATATTCTAAGAATATCGTGGTAATCCTCTAGGACCTTAATAGCTAAATTTATATAAGTTTTTAAGGCTAGAGTCTTATTAATATTAGCTATCAAGACAGCAAAAATTTTATATTTGTGTTTCCAGGCTATTTATATAAAGGGGACTGCTCTAATTAGGTAAATATTTATACTTAGTTTAGATTCCTTATAAAGCCCTTCTAGTAAAGTCTTTATTAAAAAGTCTTTAGAGCTTTAAAAGGAAGGCTTTCTTATAAAATCCTTATTTAATTTAGTATTAGATTTAGGTGCGTGTCTAAATATAAGTTTAGACTCTAAATAAAGATCCTCTAGAAAATAGTTTATTAAAGAGGTCTTTAGGTAAGTATCTAATTCTTATAACTAGTAGTTCATTTTAGTTAACTAATAGTCATATTAGAATTAAGTAGTTAGTAATAACTTTAGAAAACAAATTTAAGTACGCTGTATATAGATAGTATTAAGGTAAAGGCCTTTTAGTAAATAGTTCACCAGAAGGTCCCTTAGGTAGATAGTATATTCTTTTAAGTAGGTTAGAAATTAAGATAAGCGTAAACAGTAAGCCTAATAATAGAGAGCATTAAAAAGCAACTTTTATAAGTTATAGTTAAAGTTAACTTTATACTTTTTTATTTATGGTTAGCTAAGGATTAGTTCGTGATTTCTAATAGCTATTTTAAAGAGATAGATATCTTTAACGTAATTTAGATAGTAAAGAGTTATACTAGCAGTATATAAAATATAACTCTCTTCAAGGCATTTACTATTAAAACCGGTAGAATAAAAAACGTTTAGGAGAGATGAAAAACAGAGTTTCTAAATATAAGCTAGAGATCTGCTAATATAATCTATATTAGTAGCTCTAGTATTAATTAAAGTAGTAATAGAATAGGAAAAGCTATCTTATTAAATAGTATATAAGATATTTACTTAATAGTCCCAAGAATTAGTTATCAGGTAGGAGGTTTATAGGTTAATAGAAATCTAGTATTAGAAACATTCTAAGAAGCAACTTAACTTTAGGATAAAGCTTTTAGTAGGCTAGCTTTAGAAATTTAAGAGCATTCTCATCCACAAAAAAAATTTAAATCTAGAGAAAGAACAAGAGCGGGTTAATTATTAGAATTTAAATAAACTCATAAATTAAAGTTCTAGCATAAGGATAGAGTAGTTTCAGGAAATATAGCTATATTTATTATACTTAAAGTATTAGCTATTACACTTTTAGGCTTCTCGTTTAGCTAATCTAAAGAAAACATAGTTAGAGATATTAATTCCTATAGTATTAGAGTCTTATTATAATATAGATTATAGCCTATAGTAGCGTGGCGTAGGAAGGTACTAGAGATTATTATTATATAAGAATATTAGGTTAGCGTAGTTATTTAATGTGTTAAAGATTTTAACACCTACTATTACTTAGTAAAGCTTATTATTTAATAATCTCCTTAACTATATAATCAGACTAATTTCGTTTAATCTAGTATTAGTGGCTAGTTTATGGAATTTAGTGAAGTAAATAGTAAAGCTCTTTTACCCTTAGTAAAACAAATTAAGTTTACTTAAAATAGTAAGTTTCTTATTTAGGTTTCTATATATAGCTAGCAGAAAGGTGATTAATTACTTTACTGTATATATATTCTAATTTATAAGAGAGTCTATAAGTATTACTAGGTCCTTCTCTAGTCTTAAATATATATATAGAAGCTGGGAGCGTTTAGTAGAATATTAGTTAACATTATCTTCAAGTTTATAACAAAGTTTTCTAATAAAAATAGGTAAATCCCTTTACTTTCTAGTAAACATTAAAGGGTCGAGTAGGTGATTAGATTTTATTATTACTAATAAAGTAGTAGGACTTAGCGTGGAGATTAACTTCACTTATCTAACCATAATTTAAGGAACTTAAAAATAGGTACTGGTTATAGTTATAGATAGAATTAGAATTATAGAACTTAAATTACTTCTAAATAAACTAGTAGCGCCTATTAAGGCTTTTTTAGCAGTAATTACTTAGACAGTAGGATAAGAAGAGATAGACGTAGTTTATTCTTAAACTTCCTATAATTCTTTTCAGAAAGCGTTAATAGATTCCTGTTGTTATACTTACTAATATTTTAGCTATACTTACTATTATTCTAGCGCTTTAGTAAATACGTTCTGTATTATAATTATCTACTCCTTAAATAACTACATAAGTTCTATAATTAGAATAGAGGTATTTAAAGAGTTAGATATTCTACTAATAGTAGTAATAATATAACGTAGTATTACGAGAGTACTACGTGTAGAAGATTAAGAACTTAAAAAGAAATATTAATTAATTACTATATATAGTACCAAGTAATAATTCAAAACATTACGTAAAGAAAGGAAGAAATAAAATAGGCTATAAATAAAGTATTTAGGCGAAGACTCGTGCGCTAGCGTGAAGCTAATATATAAATATATAGTATAATAAAAAAGCTTATAAAAAAGGCTTCCTTAGAAGGCTTTTATAAGATATTATAGGTAGTTACCATAATAATAATTTACAGATTCTATTTATTACTTAATTTTAAATAGTTTTAATCTAATATAATCTAGTTTTCCTGATGGTTATTTTATTTTTAAATTTTTCATAATAAGAAAATTTTATTCTCTTTTTTAAAGATTAGTCTCTTAATTTTAGACTTATCCTTTTATTATTTATTAAGATTGCCTTTATGGGTAATTTTCTGTGTAATTTTTTAATAAAGTTATTACAGTTCCTTAACCTTTAGTCTTATAAATTCTAATATTTTATTTAGTTTCTATAGTTCTTAATAAGCTGTAGGCTTATAACTATAGTTTATATAAAATAGTAATTGTTTTATAGTTAATGACTTTACAGAGTTATATATAAACTCAGCTATTAGTAATAAGTTAATCTAATTATCTTATTATTTATTAACATATATTTATAAATATTATTCTAATATTTGGTTTATCTGTTCTGTTTATTTATTTGTTTAGGAATAAAATACTATTAAGAAGTAATACTCAATCCCTAGCTTCTTAATAAACATTTTCTAGAATATTAATATAAATAATTTATCTCTGTTTATAATAAATTCTCATAGCAGTCCATATTATGCGATTAATAGTTTAAATAGTATAGTTACTAATTTATCTACTTTAATTTCCGTATGCGTTGGTTTAAAGTATGTGTATTTTATAAGTTTATTTACTATAACTAATATCATGTCATACTATTAGCCTTAAAAGGTGGTTATTATTAGTATTTTTATAATAAAGTTTATTATAACTAATTCCTATAGTAGGTCTAATAAAGGAATTAGTTATATAAGTCTATATTCTTTATATCTTAATATCTTATTTTTTTTTATCCTATATATTCTAAAAGAATAGCTCTAACCTTTTTTTATATTCCAGGAATCTAAAAGTGTCTGTTAATTCATTCTATAGTTTTTTTAATCCCTTAATATCTGTGTATCTTGGCTGAGTATTAGTCTTTAATTAGCTTAGTCTATAATTTATTTAGTACATAAATTATTTCTTAGTCTAGATTTTAGAGTAATTATTTATTATTAAATTCCTTTATCTATTTTTCCCAGGTATTTTTAATAATAACTACTATTTTAATATCTATTTATAAGTTTCCTAGAGATCCATCCGGTCTTTGCTTAAGTATTATATTATATATTTTAAATATATCCCTTATATGGTCTGCTTATTAACTAAGTATATTAACTACTATATTTTCTTTTCCTAATTTATAAAGTATTTAAAAGTTAAAAGTAGAGACTAGTTTCTACTATCTAACCTATTATTAATTTAACTTTTTTATTATTATAAATACTATTAGATTTTTATGATTTAAATATATAATAATTTAGTACTTAGCTCCTTTTAAGTAATATCTTTACTTTTTAAATACTTAAACTATTACTAATAGTTTCTTATTATAAATATTATAGTTTAACTCGGTAGTTATGAGTTTATAAAATAGAAAGTCTACTAAATATTTACGTTTATTATCCTATATTTATAATAAAATAGCTTTTATAGCTTTATCTAATACGTCTATATATATCTCTATTTAAAGTCACAAATTAAATATCTTTAATATTAGTGGTTATTAGAATATTTCTTTTAGTATATTAAAAGTGTTTTTTTATTTTATTTCCACTTAAATTATTAATCTTTCTTAAGTAATTCCGTTAAGGGTAATGTGATTTTTAAGTAGTTCTTAATAAATTATTAGTAAAATCCCGTAAATCTAAAGAAAAAATAAACTTCTTTAGTATTTATTAGTATTAGCTAAGATAGTATATCTTTTACTTTATTAGAATTAACTACTATTCCGTCTTAGAATACTAAGTATTCTAAGAACTTAACTTCTGTTTAGTAGAATATACACTTTTTTATTTAAATATATAACTAGTATTTCTTAAGCTTTCGTAATATCCTCTTAGTGTACTTAATATATTTTTTTTAGCGTTCTATTTATATATATAAGCACGTTATTAAAATATGCTATTATAAATACATCTAGATACTTTCTTAGTATATAGTTAATAATTATCTGAAATATTATTAGTGCGTTAGTGAGTCCTATTAGTATAACTAAGTATTTAAATAATTTATATCTTATTTTAAATACTGTCATCCATTCATGTCCTTTAGCTATTTATATTTAATAGTATTTATTTTTAATATTAAAAAGACTGAACTACTTAGCCTCTCTAAGTTTATCTATAAGTTTAGATATTAGTAGTATGAGATAACGGTTTTTAATTATGGCCTTATTAAGGTATCTATAATTAATATATAATCTTAACCTTCTATTCTTTTTTAGAATAAAGAGTATAGATAAAGCTATCTTACTTTAGCTTATATGTATATATTTTTTCTATTAGTTTTCTTATAAAAATCATCATAACTCCTCCTGCTAGTGGATGGGTACTTGATATAATAGTTCTAGTTTTAAATCCATTTCTTCCTTAAGCGTGATTTTATGGTCCTAATTCTAGTATTCTAGTAATTAGTCTTTAGCTTTTTTAAAGAACCATTCTCCAAACTCCTCTTAGTATTCTTTTAGTATAATGAATTTAGTATTATAAAGTATTATTTCTTTATTTATATTATTACTTACTATTACTATCTGTGGTGGTTGTTCCTAATTTCTATAATTTTTCTTTTCTAATTAATAGTTAGGTTCTATCATGCTAGCTAGTTCTATCTTAAGATAAAATTCTTACTATCTAGATTTATAATTTTAATATGACATTTATCTCTATAACCTGCTACCTAAATAGTTATATTTCTTATTTTAAGATTAATTAAATCTTTTTTAAATACTATTAGATTATTATCTACGCGTTTTACTTATATAGGTTTATTTAAAACTCTAGTTAGTATCTAATATTTCTATATTTATTTATTTAACATAAGTGTTTTGCTAGCTCTATTATTTATAAGTACTAGTATTTAGTTACTATTAATATATGCGTTTACATATAACTTATTTTCATATTTCCTTTAGTTTAGTTATATATATATAATTAATATATTTTTTTTTAACCTTTAGTTAGCTCTCTAGTAGCTTGGTTATAGTCTACTAGTTTTTTAGTTTTTTATCTATAGTTAACTCCTAAGTAGTAGTTATTTTTTTAGTATTTTTTTTTAAGTCTGTGGATAGAGCATTTCTGGAGTTAATATACTTTCTTATTAAGTATTTTATGTGTATTCTTAGCTTATTCTCTATAATCCTTACATTTCCATTTTAGGAAACATTCTTAATATATAAGTTTTTTATATAATTCTGTAGCTAACTATCTCTTTTAGTAGTATTTAGTTTAGTATAATTAACATTCTAGTTAACATTAGTCCTATAATAACTATTTATATTTATTTAAATTTAGGTCCTATAATTTGTTTTCTAAATCTATATAGACTAATTTCTATTATAAGTTAAGTTCTTTTTTATCTACTAATTATTATAATATTTTCTTTATTTTTAGTCTTTTAACCTGTATAGTGTGCTTCTTCTATTTATAGTTTATCCCAGTATAGTCTAATACTATATATATTTAGTATTCTTTCTTTATAGTTTTATTTATAGTGTTATTATCTTATATTTATAGCATTAGTAAAGGGTTTTCTTCTTTCTTTTTATTTTAATTCTATCTTAGTTCTAGATATCTGACAGGGTGATAGTACGTTATATTAATTATAATTAATATAAGTATTTATCTATAGATTTTATTTATTTATATGGCTAATCTTTATCTGCTTAATTCTCTATACTATTTATTTTCTACTAACTATAATACTTATTAACATTTATATATTCTATTTCTTAGGGTAATTTTCTAGTATTTAGTAATATAATATTCTTTTAAATAGTATTTTAATCTATATATTTAACAGTGTTCCTAGTGTACTTACTGTATAATTATTATAAATATAAGTTCTTTTCCGTTTTCTGTCTCGTAATTTTTTTATTATCTGAATTTCTAATTCTCTTTTTTAAAGGGTTCTTTTTTTCTGCTCTATAATCTTATAAAACTTTTTTATATTTTTTTAGCTTTTAGTGTTATATTACTATATTACTATTTCTTATATTATAGTAGTTATATTATTAGTTGATTTTACTAGATAATTTTTTACTTACTAATACGGTATTTTGTATTCCATTTTAAGGTATATATAGCTTCTATATATTTAATATTATTTTTTCTTAGTTCTCTGTATAATAGTTTCCTTAGTAATTTAGTTTTATGCTTATTTTATTTAGACTATAGTTATTTTAATTTCTTTTAGTGCCTTAATTTAAGCATAAGCTTTCGTAATATTTATTTATTATTATCTATAGTCTTTAATAAAATGTCCCTGTTTTCTATATCCTAAATAAGCTTTTTATATATAGTATTCTATTCATTCCTTAGCTTACTTCTCTTACTATTTATTAATAAATATCTTATTATTATTAATATCTATTTCGTTATATGTTTAGGTATTTTTTTTTTTTTAAGTATATAGATTACTAGTCTCCTACGTGCCTTTTTCTCTTACTCTTATTAGTATTAATAATTATTAATAGTTGCTACTTATTTAATAATTTTAAGTAAAATACTTAGTTATTTTTCTCTAGAGATTTTATCTTTAATCCTGTTTTTTAATTTTTTATAGTATTTTATAACTAATAGCTAGTCTACTTAATTAAGTTATAATTAGATTTATTTAAATTCTACTATGTAATTAGCTGCTAACGTGCGTTGCTTAAGCTATTAAAGCTTTTAAATTACTTCTATTTCCTTATTTATCTCTCTAAAAACTATAATTATCTCTTTTTTAAAGCTTTTATAATTCTTAAAGGCTTGTTATATGTTATTATTATAGTCTATAAGTTCTATTACTCCTAGATTAAAGTCTCTGTTTACTAAGTAGTTCTTAGTAAGTAGTTTAAATTATTTTATAACTCTTTCTATTATATTTATACCAGCTACTAAGATTCTATCTTAATTAGTTATAAAAAATACTTAATTAAATTAATAATAGAGGTCTATTACTGCTATAAAGGTTTTAAGTTTATCTTAATTACTATTAAACTTTATAAAAAGTTATATTTTTACTGATTTTTCTTTTATAGCTTTACTTATAACTACCTATTATTATAAGGTAACTAGAGTGTTATATAATTTTATAATTATAATTTTTTATTTCTAAATAACTTATTATACACTCTTAGTTCCTCTAGATGTATTTCTAGTTATAGATAAAAATTCTATTATAATTTCTTCTTTACTACTACTTTCTTCTAACGAGTAAAGTTCATATTTATTCTTATAATAAATTATTATAAATCTTATTTAGATAATATAATATTAGAGTCTATTTAATAGCTTCTTTTACTTTTTTAAGATAATAATTATAATATTACAGGTTACTAACTTACTAACGTAAAGTTAAACTAGTAACTAGTTATTTAATTAATTATATAATATTAATTAGTTCCCTCACGTCCGGATTGGATAGCTTATTAGACTTAGTAAAAAAGTAGTTAACTTAGTTAAGATAGAAAAAAGTAATATAGTAAGTTAAGATTTAACAGGATAGTATTAAACTATATTACTTAAGATATAAATCTTAATTTTAGAGTAACTATAAAGAATTAAAAGTAACTATAAGCTGTCTAATGTCCTATACTTATAAGAAATCCTTTATACGTATATTATATACTAATTAAAAGTATATTAGATACTACTAAAGAAAATAAGAAAAGATAATAACTTATTTTTTTATTAGTATTTATCTTTCTTATGCCTTGCTGTAGCTGGTTATCTGATTTATTTACTTACTTAAAGTATTATTTCCTATAGAACTTAAACTTATTATAGAGTAGTTTTATTTATAAGTTTATTTTTTTTATATTAACACCTCTTCAGCTACACTTTCTTTATTATTATAGTTTATAATAAATAGTTAGAATAAAACCTAAGTATATAGGATAAGACCTGTAGTAAGAAGAGAACCTATTAGTTAAAATTATTAGAAAAAAGCTTAATAATAATTAGTATTAAATCTATAAATCTATAGGATATTATAAAAAGAATTATAAAAAATAGTATTAAAAAACAAAGCACGAACTTATAAGTAGCTAGTAATAATTAAAAAAAGTATTATAAAAAGTAGTTAAGAAATAACACTATGCAGCGAGCACAGAAGCAGAAAATCTTATACTTTAAGAAATTAATAAAAAATAACAGCTATTTTAGGAAATTTAATCTTTAATATATAAAGCTTTTAGAATTATAATAATAACTATCTAATAGTAGCTAGATAGAAATAAATGCTGAATTTATAAATTAGACTAACATTTTAAATCTAGGTATAAAACTAAGTATTAGAAAATAATACTAAAAGAAAAGTTCTATAAATTAAAGAACTAGATTACTAGAGTAGTGATCCTATAGTATAATAGTTTTATAAAAAGAGTAGTATTATAATTTCTTATAAAAGCTTAATAAGAGAAGCTATATACTTTCTAAAACTTAAGAAAAAAGTTAACTAAAAAACAAACTAAGCTAGAGAATAAAAATAATAAATATAATAAAGCAAAAACGCTTTTATCTATTATATAAATTAAAAATACTAATATTTTTTAACATTTAAAGAATTAGGAATACTAAATTTGTAAGTTAGTTAACTATAAAAGAAAAGTATGCACATAAGTAATATATTTAATCTAAATAAAGAAACTAAAAAAATAAAAAGTATATAAAAAAGTAGTAAAAAAATAGAAACTTAATAGACGAATTTCAGAAGCCCTAAATATTATAGTTAATATAAAAAACAAGAACAATTAGTAAGATTACTAATATAAATAGTAATATTAGAAAGAATATATACTTAAATATAGATACTATAGAAAAAAGAGACGGAAAATAAGCTAGTGCTAAAATAACTTTTAGTATTATAAACTCTTTTATAAAGAATACTTTCTAGAATAGAAATATTTAGTACATAAAAATAAAATAAAATAAGAATATAGTAAGCTATTACATTTAGTATACCATTATAACTACTACCTTATATATATTAAAAGAGAGTACTTTAACTTAAAAGATAAAAATTAAGAATATAACGTATATAATTTTATATTAAAAAACTAAATAACTACTAGTAAAAAACTTAAGCTAGTAGTATAACTATTAGAGCTTTTAAATTATAATAAATATAATAAAAACTATATCTTTACTTTAGTATAAGAGTAAATAGAAAATTTCTAAAAACACTAGTAAATAGTAAAGTAAATAGAATATTTATTTTAAATTAATAAATTAAATTAAATAATATATTATACTAAGAAAAAGCATATTTAGTAAAAGTAAGATAAGTAGATAATAGCATAATAACTTTTAGAAAGAGTTTAATTAATTTAAAGACTATAGTAACAAAGTTAGAAGCAATAGGCTATAAAAATATCTACTATATTAATATTCTAAATATAAGAAAACTTAATATAATCTTAAAATAGAATTAACTCTTATTATATAATCTAATAATAGATTAGTAATAAAAAACTATTTAATAGTATAATTTAATAAGAAAAGTAATATAAATATAAAGACTAAAAGTAATAAAAAAACACTTTAAAATAAAAAAAAACTTGTATAAGGCTATACAACAATTACAGAAGAAATAACTATAAAATATTAAAATAGTATAAATCTAAAAATAAGCCTTAAATACTACTAAAGCGTAAATATCTTAAGAATATAAGAAATTTATATATCTATTTAGTAAAAATAAGAAAAATGCACTTTTAAAGTATTAACCTTAAGACTATAAAATACTAGTTAAAAATAAGAAAGAGCTTAAACTAAGATTAATATATTCTCTATTATAAGTACAGTAAAAAGAATTAAAACAGTATATTAAAAAGAATCTTAAAAAAAAATATATATAACTAAGTAAAAGCCTAATGGCTTTACTAATATTATTTATATTTAAGAAAAATAAAAAACTATAATTATGTATAGATTTTAAATAACTAAATTAAATTATAATAAAAAATTAATACTTATCACTATTAATTTAAGAGCTAATAAATAGGCTTTAAAAAGCTTAATAATTTAGTCTATTTAATATCTGCAAGGAATACTACAGAATTTAAATTAAAAAGAAATATAAATAGTTAATAGTATTTAGAATAAAATATAGACCCTTTAAATACTATATTACGCTGTTTAGATTAATAAATACACTAATAACTTTTTAAGTAGTTATTAATTATTTATTTTATAAATACCTAAATATATTTATAATAGCGTACCTAAATAACGAGTTAGTGTATATAAGTAAAATACTTAAAAAGCACGAAATACACATAAAAAAAAGTTTTAAGAAAACTTTAAGAATATAATGTTTTTATTTAGCCAGAAAAATGTAAATTTCACGTCATAAAAACAGAGTTTCTAGAATTTATTATTTTAAGAGAAGGAATCTTAGTAGATCTAAAAAAGTTAATAAAAATACATAACTAGCTAACACTAATAATAGTAAAAGAAATATAATTATTTTTAGAATTTATAAATTTCTATAAGAAGTTTATAGAAGAATATTCGAAAATTACAACACCTTTAATAGAGTTAACTAAAAAAGATAATGAATTTAGTTAAAAGTAAAAATAGTAGTAAGTATTTAAAAACCTTAAAAACAAGTTTACTTAGGTACTAACATTAAAAATATTTAACTTAGAATTACTAATTATACTAGAAACAAATGTGTTTAATTATATAATAAAAGTAATCTATAGTTAATAACATAATAATAAACGTTTTTATTTTATAGACTATTTATTAAAGAAACTTATAGAAGCTAAGTTAAATTATAATGTTTATAACAAAAAGCTATTAATAATAGTAGTAGTATTTAAGAAATAATAAATTTACTTTAAAGAAGTTTAGTATTAAGTAAAAGTTTTTTTAAATTATAAGAACTTAATAAGCTTTATTACTATAAAAAAGCTAAACTAAAAATAGATACACTAGTTAGAAATATTAGCTATTTATAATTTCAAAATATTCTACTAAAAAGGATTAGAAAACAGAATAGTAAATGTATTTAGCTAATAACTAAACTATATAAAACAACACAAACTAATACTAAGCATAATATTATTAATAGAATTAGATAGATTTATAAGTTATAATTAACTAAAAATTATAATAGTCACGAGGATTCTAGACTGTTAGATTAATAAAATAAAAGAAGTTAAGTAATAAACCTTTTAAAATCTAGAACTAAAACTCTAATATATAAATAAACTTATTTACGTGCTAAAAAAACTATATAAGGAATTAAAGAGAATTATAAAGCTATTACATATAGATACTAAAGAGTAAAAAAGACTATAAAGTAAATCTCTAGAAATTTCTATATTAAAGAGTTAAAATAAAAAGTAAAAAAAGTAATTAAAGCTTATTTAAAATATAAAAAAAACAAACTAGTATAATACAAACTTTATAGACTTTTATAACTATTAAAAGTACTAAAATAACTATAGTAGTTAGTTTTAATAGACTTTATTACAGAATTACTATTATCTAAGAAATTAGAAAACAAAAGGAAATATAATGCTATACTAGTAATTATAAATAGATTAACTAAGTATATATATTTTAATTTAATGGTTATAAATTTATTAGCTAAAAAACTAGTACATGATATTTTAAAGATAGTAATCTTAAAATATAAATTGCTTAAAAAGTGTATTATTAATTAAAATAAATTATTTATATTATACTTTTAGAAAATTTTATTAGCTAGATTAAAGTTAAAAAATAAGCTCTTAATAAGCTTTTATTTTTAAACAAATAGGTAAATAGAGTATATAAATTAAACTTTAAAATAGTACTTAAAAATATATATTAATTACTCTTAAGAAAACTAAGTTAAGTTATTATCTTTAATATAGTTTACTTATTATAGTATAAGGTTATTTATAACTAATATATTACTATTTTATATTAATTATAGGTATAAGCTATTAGCTTATAAAAAACCACATAATCTAAAAAGTAAATTTTATTAAGCCTAGAATAAAATTAAACAGCTAAAGAACTTATATAATAATTTTAGTAAAATTATTATTTTAAAGAACTTATAAACTGTAGAGAGTACTAATAAGTTAAAAGTTAGAGAACTAATTTTTAAGAAAGGAAATAAAGTTTTCCTATTACACAAAAATCTAAAAACTAAATAACTAAGTAAGAAACTAAATTACGTTTAAATTAAACTATTTGAAATTAGTAAAGTTATTAAACTAGTTAACTATAAACTATAACTACTACAGAATATAAAGATTTATTTAGTTATTTATATATTATTACTTAAACTAGTACTATTAAATGTATTAATAGTAACAAATATAAATATAAAGCCATACTAGTTAAAGTATAAAGTTAAAGAGATTTAAGGGCTATAATAATTTAGATATTAGTAGAAATATCTAGTTAAATAGAAAAACTATAGACTAAAGGAAAATACCTAAAAATCTATTAAAAGCTTAAAGTAATATTTTAGAATAATTAACTAGTTTTATTTAAAGAATTTAGTAATACTAAATTTTAGATAAAAGTCTATATAGCTTTTTAATTAAAGGAAATTAATAAAAAAGAAATAGTAAAAGCTACAAACAGAAACGTTATAAATTATAATAATTTAAAAATCTTTTATTTTTTTAATTTTTTAGATTTTATATCTTCTTAATTAAAGTAAGCTTATAAGTAAATAGCTTATACTTATAATTATTAATTAAAATAAGCTGCTTATATAGTTATTGCTAATAGAATTTAGTTTTAAGTATAAAATTCTATGCCTACTTCAGCTACTCTTATAACTAATATTTCTTAATAAAAGATTTATTAAATTCCTGAATAGAAACTACTAGATTATACTTTTAAGAGTACTTAATACACTTAGAATAATAGCTAAATAAAAGGTCTATAAAGTAATAAAAATTCTTCTTTTTATATAAACCACACAGAATTAGTATAAAATAATTGTAATTCTAAATCAATTTTATAAAATAATAGTTATAAATAGTTGAAGACTTAACTTTAGATATTATTAGAGATAAAGAATTTTTTTTTTTAGAAATACTTATAATGTTTTTAAGGAAACAAACTCTTTTTATACTTAAATCTTAAAGTAAAAAGAACTTTTAAGCTAAAAATTTAAAAAGAGAGTAAGTATTATAAATAGTAATAAGTAAATATTTATTATAAGTAATAATTATAAATAGAAAGTAGTAAACTAACTAAAAAAAGATTATTAGCTATTAGTAAAGAAGTATGCATGAGAACTTAATACTAAATAAAAAATAAAATAAACACTTTAGAAAACTAAACAAAAGATAAAACTTTTAGCTAATATTATTAAGGTAATTAATAAAGCTAATAGTAGAAAAGACAGGTAACATTTTACATGCAAAATTATAAATATAATATAAATAATTAAAACTAATAGAAACTAAATAGCTATAATAGAACTAAGTAGTAAGTAAAATATAAGTAGAAAATTTACTATATAAGAGATATTTTCTTTAGCTTTTAAATAGAGTCTCTCTTTATACTTATACTTTTAATTCTAAGTAACTTTCTAGAATTTGTTATATAATAAATTAGTTAGACTATTACTTATTATATTTTTATATTATTAGAATAAATTATGTAAGTAAGTTATTATATAACTTTATAAACTACTAAAGTATTTACTTTAGTATTTACTTATTCTTACTATATTAAAAAAAACCTATATATTACCTTTTATAGTATAATAATAAAAGCTATGTAATATACTATTATATAAAGACCTTAGATATATAAAAGCTATAGCCTGTTTTATAATAAATACTAAAACTAAATAGTATAAAAATTAGCACTATTTAATAAAAGAATAGTTAAGAACTTTTATTACTTATATAAATAAGCTTATTACTAAAGGTTTGGTGCCTTTAAATTAAATATTATATAACTTTATAAAAGCAATTTATTATGCTTAAAAAAAACCAAAAAATTATTAACTAAAGTAAAAAAAAAAAATGCTATGCTAAAGACATTATATATATTTATATTATTAGAATTAATAAAAAGCATTAAGTTACTTACTTAGCATTTAAATACACTTTATATTTTAAACTTATATAAAGAAAAATCCAAGAATATAAAGTAGAAGCTAAGAATATGTATAATATAAATAAAAAAAGCTTTTTAGTATATTTTAAAAAGGTAAGTAATATTTCTTTTAGCATAAATATAAAAAAGATAGCCTTAAACAATAACTTTAAAATAGTAATTATAAGTAAAAAACTTTATTTAGCTATATTTACGCTAATAGAATCTACTTATTATAATAGTAGTGCTGTATTAGTGTTTTATAGCTATTACTTAACTATATTATATAATTTTATATACATATCTTAGATCTTTCGCCCTCTTTAAGAAGTAAGCTTTAACTTTATTTTATTTTTTATAATAAAAATTACTATACTATTATTAAACTTTATTATATTTATTACTAAGCCTTATTTATTAAGCTATTAGTAAAAAGATATAGAATACTTAATCATAGGATTTAACCTAAAAGAAGTAATATTACTACTTTACTTTATTTTTAAGTAGATAAATAAACGACTAAATTAGCTATACTTAGCCTATAAATATATTTAATTAAGAAGTTAAAAGAGAAGTAAAATAGTGTTATAAGCTTTTAATTATTAATAGCTATAGCTTTTACATAGTTATAAATTTTATTAAGTACTATAACACTTATAAAATTCTTTTAGCCGTTTTTTTTTTTTTTTACCTTATTTAACATATAGCTTATAATCTCTTAACGTCTTATATTATATCGTCCTTTAGCTACAGCCTATAGTAACAAAATTGAGAAGTTTTACATAACTATTAAGGATTTGGTAAACTCTCAAAAATGGACTTTTTCCGCATATTTTAGGTTACATGAAATAAGGCTATTATAAAGAAAAATACACTCTCTAAGTAAAAGAAGGTTAGCTTAATACTTTAGAAGCTTAAAAACGTTTTAAGTAATTTTCTACTACTAAAGATAATAGGCCTTTATTGAGTAAGCCTTTAACATCTCTCTTAAGCACTAGAGCCTAAAAACGCATTAAGCAGCTTTTAAAGAAGACTGTTTGTAATACGTATAATAAGAACTCTTAGAAGCTTTACCAAACGATTAACCACATAATAATAGAGTGCGTACTTCTTAAATTGCAAGTTAAAGATCTAGAAAACGCTCTATTTATTAAGTAGAAGCGTCGTCAGCGTTCTAAGCCACTAGATCTTGAACCTTGCGCGCATAAGGATAGGATGGCTATATTTTATAGCCTAAACAAGGTCCAACAAGCACGTAATTGCGCACGAAAGAAAGAAGAAGCTGCGCGTATTGCAATGGAAGAGAAGGAAAAGGAAAAGTAGTGTAATGAGGAGGAGAAAGCTGAGAAGAAACAGCTTCTTAAAGAACGTAAGGCTGCTATTAAACGAGAGAAGAGAGCCGCTAAGAAAAAGCAGAAGCGCATTGAGAAAAAAGAAGCAAAACTCACGCGCGAGGCTAACAAAAATTTCAAAAATGTTTCAAAACAGGCAAAGAAGACTAGAAAGAAGATTGTTGAGGCCATTGTAATTGATTCAGAGAAGAAATTGAGGGTGCATCTGTTGATGAAATGGGAGGGTGGATTCCAATACACAATCGACGCGGATGGAAAATAGTTCTCCCACAGCGATATTGCAAGTAATTTGACTAACTAGACAGATTCTCCATTATCAATAGTTTGTTATTTCAAAAAATTGGATATGCCAAAAACGTGCGTCAGGTAGGCCCGTGCGTCAGATGGGAAAAGACTGTATATTTTCTTTGACAAACTACAGTATGGTATCCGAGGCCTCGCTGAGCCGCGTCTGTCGGTGCCGCGCTGTGAATAAACTCGTAATGTTTTTTTGTGACGAAAATTACAGATACAGTAGCTGCAGCAATAGCTTTATACAAGTCCGCAAGCGGTTTGATTCAGCCAATCGGCACCACTTTAGACATCGGTGCCCGAGCAAAAGCCTCGGCAGCCGTACCACCGCTGGATGGAACGTACGAATTATGTCACGAAATGCCCAAATGAGAGCTTGTTGCAAGGGCTTACCTAATTGTCCTAGAAGATCAGCTTTTCCTTTTGGTTAGGCATTAAATATACTGGGCAAAAAGTTCGCACCGCAAAAGGGACGTTTTGAGTCGGACTATCACTCGGGTATGGCATCGAATTCATGGCAATGGTGTGGAACGGGGGTTGCGAAAGCTTGAATTTCGAATCTAGCTACGGGTTCTGCTTCCTATCGCTCACGGGGACACTATGCCCGTCGCCGACCGCATTCTTCTTTTACCACCGATCTTGCGGCTCATGCTCGGTCACCACACTGGGTGATGATGGCCTCCGGCCAGCCGCGGTCATGGAGGCTGACACTGCTGTGTTACCATCGCCGCTTACATCATCTGGGGCGCGAGCGGCACGTCCGGGGTTCGACTTCATATAATATTATGCTTCTCCCTTTCACTAAATAGAGTACAAATTAACGAAGCCCCAAACGTCTTAAAGACAATATGGCAAACCCAGCGGACATTCTCATTATTGGCGGCGGTCCAGCAGGCCTCAGCGCGGCCGCAAGCATCGTGCGCCAAGCTCACTCCATTGTAATCTTTGACTCAGGAAAGTACCGAAACGAAGCAAGTAACTACATGCATACCTTGCCCACATGGGACCATCGACATCCCAAGGAGTTCCGAGATGCTGCCAAGAAGGATTTTGAGCGATATGGCACCGTCACCCTCGAGAATGCGCAGGTAAAGAGTATCAAGCAGACGGACGAAGGACTTTTTGAGGCTACCGTCGAAGATGGACGGACTTGGACGGGTCGCAAGGTGATTTTGGCGACCGGTGTGGAAGATGTGTTTCCGGATATTCCTGGTTATGCTGATTGCTGGGTCTCTGGCATGTGAGTTGCTTCGAAGTTTGACCCCGTGAATTATCGCTATATTTCTAAGTGCTAACCACAGCCGGCAGCTTCCACTGCCTCTATTGTCATGGTTGGGAGGAAACAGGAGTCGCTACATCTGGTGTTCTAGCAATTGGAGACATTGGATCTGTCCCACACGCCCTACATATCGCTCGACAAGCCCTTCGTATCTCAAAAGAGGTCACCATCTACACGAACGGCAACGAACAACTAGCAAAAGATCTCCGGAGTGCGCTTGAGAAATCACCTGCTCCGATGAAGGTGGATTCGAGGGCCATCGCAAAGCTCGTCAAGGCCTTAAACCGGTCAGAAGTCACGCTACATTTCGAGGATGGTACTGAACATACCGAAGGCTTCCTAGCCCACAAGCCGGAGGCAAAGTTGAGGGGAGGCCTTCATGAGCAGCTTGGGCTTGAGTTGACACCACAGTCAACTATCAAAGTCAATCCGCCGTTCAGCCAGACTAGCGTAAAGGGCGTCTTTGCTGCTGGCGATGCTTGCACGCCGATGCAGACGTTGACAAATGCTTTATCTACGGGCACTGCGGCTGGTGCAGGTGCGCCGTTGCAGTTACAAGCCGAGATTTGGAATCAGAACCCACTATTCTAGGGCCAGGGGGTGGACGGGGTAGAAGATAATTTCATGGTTGCATGTCCTTGGTCGTGAACCAAAGTGTAGAGCAGATAACTTGCAACAAAAATATATGAGATATGCAATTATGTTAAGGAAAAAACCAATTTTAGAATACAAGCTCTCCTGAGATGCTTGAATTGTGATCAGGGGTCCTAATCATTGAATCTTGTCGCGATTAAATCCGATTATGATCTTATCAATAAAACTACTAGCTAGCAAATACAGAGTATAAAGTAATAAAAATTACTAGATAAATGTATGTAATAAACTTAAATTAAGTAATTTACTTAAAAATAAAAATTGTAAAAACCATATAAAAATATAAAAAGAGGGCTTTTATATATTAAAAATAGTAGTTAAATCCTTATTAAAAAATAAAAATAGTAAAAACTATGTAAAAATCATATAAAACTATTTATATATTTTTAAATAGTATAAGCTGTTAATAATATTAAGTTAAATTTAAGAAAAAAGTAATATAATAATGTTTATTCTTATGTGGTAGAAAACCCTACGTGCCGGAAAACCCTATATACTAGAATAACTTTATAGTTTAGAAATCTTAAATCTCCACTACGTAAATATATAGAGTTATAATTAGTTTACTATTATTTTTTAGCTATTTTTCTTTAACAATTCAGTTTACAGTAAAAAAATACTAGGTTGTGGTTATATTATTAATTATTTTATTAATAGTATTAAAATCTCTTTTACTATTCCCCTTTACTTTATTATAATTATTAGTTTATTTTTAAATTTCAGGACTATAGCACGAAGCTCTTATTAAAAAAAATATAGTTTTAAAGTTTAAAGATATAGAGCGGAAGGAAATCTTCATGCTGGATTTATCTAAATAAAATAAAAAAATATATAGAATACGCTAAGTATCTTAATAAGTAAAGAAAATACTTACATAATATTATTATTATAATAATACTAAATTAATTGTATTTTATAGTATATGCTTTAAGGAATGAAGTTCTGAAAGAATTTTCTTACCGTAAGACTTCCTGCCTCTATGGTAAAAACTTACTAAAACTTAAGACACATAATTTAAGCTAAAACTTATAAGCTAAAACTAAAGACACGTAATTTAATTTAGGCTAAAACTTAAGTTTATATAATAATTTACTATTTTTTTTATGTAAGTTTATAATTAAAATAACATTCTTTCTTATCATGTTATTCCATCTATTAAATTATTTTTTTCTTAATAGAATCTTATATTCTTATTTTTTTTATTACTATATATTTTCTTATTCACCTTGCTGCCTTATATAATAAGAAAATTTTAAAAATTCTTCTATTTATTTACTCCGCTAGTGAAAACTAGTTTTATGATTTTATTTTTTAAATTATTATTTTACTAAGCTCTTCTAGATACTTTTTTGTTATTACTATATTTTTTAGTATTATATTACCTATAATATCTCTTTTTCTTACTTTTAATAGTAGTATTATGTTTTCCAGTAATTAGCTACATAATAGCTATATATAAAGATTATATAAATTATACTAGCTAGCTATTATTTACTTATTAATATTTATTATTTTTATTTCTTATAACTCTAACGATACCCGCTCTAGGGTTCTGTTCTAAATTTTATAGTTTATATATATAAATACTACCATACATGACAGTTCTCTATAGCTAGTATTAGTTTATTACTATAGTTATCTTTTCTAATACTTTATTTTTATACTAATTAGCGTTAAAAGAATGGTGCTGGGCGGTATATTAATTAAGTATAAATCCTTTATTAACTCCTCTATAAACAGGATTCCTGTTAGTGAGCTGAGATAGAGAATGGTATTAATAGAAACATAATAGTCTAAATATATCTTATTAATAATAATATCTAGAGCTATATAACTAGCCCCGTTTACTATCTTTAGTTCTTAGTAAATATTTTAATTTATAATAATTAGTATTCTAGAAATAAATATAAACACTACTAGTACTAGTATACTACTATTATTTTTATAGCTTAAAATTATAAGCGCCTTCTCTTCTATTAGTTAACTATTCTTTTATTTATATTTAAAAATAAAGATCTAGAACGGCGCTTAGTACTGTTTTTAAAAGAATAATATAATTTCTATATTTAAACTCTACTAGTTTCTGTTTAGTGGTGTTATTACTATAATATTTAATTTCTATAAAATCTATTTACCCTCCTAATAACACGTGCTGTTTAGAAGATTAATATTATTTTAATTATTTATATCTTATTAGACCCGCGTTAGTAGCTATTATAGTTTTAAATTAACTACTATATAAATTTACTTCTTTAGTATAATTATAATTATAAATTTCTTTTAGAGCGTGTGTGTCTTATTATGCTGGAATTTTTATTATACTATAAAAAACCTTTTTTTATTCTATTAAAATACTGTACTAAAAAGGAGAATTAACCTCTCCTATATAGATTAGAACTAGTAAAAGTCTTTTAGGAAGATAATAATAAAAATCTTGCTAAAGTCTTATATACTACCTTTTAATATATAAAGCTATTTATTTACATTATATAATATGCGAGTATCTAGTATACTGATTTTATTAATAATAAGTATATTTTTATTCTACTAGTTTATTCTAACTTAGCTGTTAACTTATAGGCCTTTTATATTAAATACTGTGAACTATTCTAACTTACTTTTAAAACCTAATTAGAATTTATCCTTAGAGAAATTACACGCTGAATGGATTATTATACTATTAATCTTTATTACTATAGTCCTAGATATTATAGTTACTAGTAGATAATATAATATTTTTTTACTTATAAATAATTTAATAAGTGTTTTTATAATCTGTGATTTTCTAGTGCTGCTTTCTTCTCTAATAAATTTATATAACTATAGATACCTTTATTTACTTTATTTTATTTAATCTAAGTAGTAACACAACAGCCTAAAGGTAATACTCTATTTTTTATTTAGTATAAGTAACTTTACTAGCTACTTTTTAATATCTAAAAATAATATAAATAGTCTAAATTAAATACTTACTAATAGCTTTGTATTTTAGATTACTATTTCTAAGTCTACTTATATAATACTTATATTGTTTTTTTTTTAAAATTACTTAGTATATTATACACAGCTATACTATAGCTGTTTATATTCTATTTAGGCTATTTTTAAATACCTTAGATTATTTTCTCCCCCTCTTAAGAGAGACTTACCTGCTATAATTTAATAAACTTAATCTTATTTTATTTTAGTATATTAGTACTAGAATATAAGTTTATTAACGTGCTTACTATCCTTATACTATTTTTAATAACTATTATAAAAAAAATTATCTTATATTACTACTTATTAGAATCTTAAAAGGTGCTGTACTATTAGTGCTATTTTTTTAAACCTATTATAATCTAATTAACTTCTATTATACTTCTTAAAATATTAATAAGGCGTATTATATTACTAATACTGTTTAATTAATACTCTATTCCTAGAATATTATTACCTTTTATTATAATAAATTCTATTATATTTGCTACTAAATTTATTTTCCTAAATAAAGCTGCTTACTATCTTATATCGTGTTATATATCTTCTATAGATTAATAAAATAGTTAGATATTTTCTATAATAAATAATAACTAATAAAGTAGGGTTTACCTCTGTCTTTTTTAAATACTATTAATATTACTAAATATTTTAGTTAAGAATAGTTTTTATAAGATAAAGATAATAAGATGTTGTATAATAGTCCTATAATTATAAGATTAGTATACCTATTTATTTTTATTTCTTTTATTCTAAGAGTAACCTTGCTATTTTTATAGTTTCTATATATATCTTCTATAACATAACTTATCTTCTTTACTAAAATCTATGCTAAGATAACTATTTAGATAAATAAGAACTTATCTATCTAGCTTTCTTAGTACCTGTACTTATATCTTTAATAATAGCTATATTCTATTAAATTTTATTTTACTTTAAGTATATCTTTTCCTGCCTTTTTTTTTAGCTTTACTATAAACATATACTTATATAGTAATAGAATCTATAGGACTTTACTATAATTTAGGTATGTTTATATAAAAGAGATTCTCTACCCTATTTCTGTTAAAAAGACTATTTTATTAACTAACTTTTTACTCTTCTTACTACTTACATATTACAGGTGGGACTATTGTTGAAAAATATACTAATAAAATATAAATATATTTAAACTTATTTAGGTCTTATTATATATAAATTTTATATAATATTTTAAGAAATAAGCTATAACCTCTACCCGTAATAAGACCTACTTTATAAAAACTTAATTTATTACTTTTATTAAAAACTATCATGCTTTACTTCTAGCACTTTTTTTTATAAATATTTATTTTATTCTTACTTTATTTTAAGTTATTAAGTTACTAATAATATTTAATACTTCTACTACTACTGCCACACGTTTCTAGATAGAGTTCTTAACTTTTATAGTATAATTTATTATATAGAATACTATAACCATTATCTTATACTATATTTTAATAAATAAGATATTATGGTTATATTACAGGCCTATAGTAATAGCCTTATTCTATTTATTTACTATACTATAATAGTACTGGATTTATAGTATGCTGTTTTCTCTAAATAAAATTCTCTTTACTAATCTTTATAGTACTTTAAACCTATAGAGTTCTCTATTCCTTACTAATTTCCTAATAAAGTATTTTATATAGGTAGGACTATAAATATGAATTTATATAGCACTAATATAAAAATTAACTTCCTTATTAAATACTACAGAAAATTATTCGTGATTCTGAAGTATTAATAATATATTTAATATTATAGATTTTTCTGCCTTTACTGTGTAGAATGCCTTCTAATTAAGATCTTATCTAATTAAAGCTATTTTAAATAAAGAATATTAGGTAAGCCTATAATATAGTGAATATATCTTTATAAATATACTATTAATATATTAGATAACTTATTTCTAATATAACGCTTACTCTTTCCCTCTAATATTATTTAAAATAAAGGCTAATTTTATATTTTCTTTAAGCTATAAGAGTCCGTAAATATAAAGTAAGCCGTATTTATTTATCTTTATAGTATTAAAGTATTTATTAATTAGTCTAAACACAGATTTCTTTTCTACTCTTATATAATACTTAAAAAATATAGATATTTCCCTGTAAAAGAATAATATAGAGCTAAGAAAATCTAATATAGTTAACTATACTTACTTATATAACATATCTAAAGTTATTAGAAAACTTTTTATTTTTTCTGCTTTATGTGTCCGGTATACTATAAGTTTTAGCTTTATAAAATTTATAAAATTATTTAGGTTAAGTATAAACTAGATAGCTAAGATACTATACTAAATTATTAAGAACTTAATTTTTCGCCTTATACTTAGCTAAAGCTCTTTTAATATTAGCTAATAATATCTATAAAGCGATAGACTTTATAGTAGTTAATTAATATTCTTATTAGTTATCTTCCTAGAAACTTCTAGCTACTTTCTAGCTAGTTTTAATTTCTCTATATTTAGTAACTATATAATACGCTTTATCTTTAGAAAGTTTTTTTTTATTATATTTATTATACTCACACAATAGTTCCTAAACCTCACTAGTATATTAAAAACAAGAAATAAGAAAACGTGATGATTTATAAAACGACTTTTATAATATTATAGCACTAATTATATCCACGTCTCTAGACTTATATTCTAACTTAATAAAATACTTCTAACTATAGTTTTAGCTTTAATGGATATGAGCTTGCTTATATTTTCTATTAGATTAGCTATATTCTTTTTAGCTAGCTATAGACCTTTATTTCTAACCAGAAACAGCATTAGAAACGTCTTTATAAAGAACTATATATTATTAGAATTAATAAACTTATCACCGCGTGATATGAGCACGTAAGGCTTAGAATTCTTTTTATATCTTATTTTTATTAATCTTTACTTTAGGTTTTTATATTCTCTAACTGAAGACGCGTCTTAATATAAAGCATTATAGATATATTATAACTTCTTAGTATCTACTATATCTAGTTATCTATTAAGAGTAAATATTCTAGATAAATTAATTTCTTAAATAATAGTAGTACTTTTTAGTGCTTGTATTTCTATAATTTTATCTTTTCTCTTACTAAACTCTATTTTTTATTTTTAGTTAAGTATTACTAGAACTTTACGGACGTTTACTTACTTCTCTTCTTTTAGACTATATTTAGTTAGTAAGATAAGCTATACTATTCTTATTTTCTTTTATATAAATAACTTATTCTTTTTTAGATAGTTATATACTTAAGAAAGTATTCTATAAGATAGCGCCTCTTAACTCTCTATTTCTATAATATTAATCTTAATATTTATATATAGAGAATTATTTTTCTTTAATTATACTAGCGTCTTTTTAATAACGCGGTGACATATTAATAAAAGAACTAAAATATTTTTAAATACTAACTTCTCTATTCTCTGCTATAACACATAAATCTTATCTATTACTTTAATTAGTAGATAAGATAATACATTAGATACCAGTTCCTATACGTTATTTAAAAAGACTGTTATATGTTTTTTAATATGTTTTAGATATCTCACGCTCTGCCTTTAACTCTTTAAAAGGCTATACTTTATAATTAAATTATAATATAAAGCTCTTTAACTTCTCTAGAAATATATACTTATATTTTAACTAGTTATGAATATATGCTGCTAGTGCTAAAACTTTTTTTTTAAGCTTTTTATATATTTAACACATCTAAGTACCTCTACACTGAAAGGAAAATAGCTATAGTAATTAAACTATAAAGTATAGTACCTTCTAATAAAAATTAATATTTATTTATTCTAATTAATATTTTCTAGCTCTACTAAACTAAACTTGCGGTAGTAGATTTTATAGGTATAAATTAATAAAGTTCTTATATTATAGAATATACTATAAAATTCCTGTACTATAGATACCTTTTTATTATAAGAAATAGGTATATACTATATCTGCTTTTAAGATAATCTCTTTTTCTTAATAAACTTCTTATCTAGACTTTATAAAACTCTAGTAAGTTTTTCTTTTTAACTCTTATTTCTTTCTTGACTTTTATCTCTTCCTTGGACCTTATTCCTTTTTTAGATTTTATTTTTTTTTTAGGTTTTATTTCTCTTCTAGATTTTATTTCTTTTCTAATTTTTATAACTCTCTTAGCTTTTATTTTTTTCTTGACTTTTAATTTTCTTCTAACACTTATTTCTTCTTTAACTCTTATTATTTTCTTAATATACTATTATACTTATTTACTTTAGTTGTGGCTGATTGCTTGTTATAGCTTTATTTAACTATATATTTTTTAGATTTTAAATATGTCTTTATTTAGTTTCACTTTATGCCCTCACTTCTTCATACTTGTTCTATAATACTTTAAATATATGTATTAATATATGTATTTTTAGACTTACGCGTAACTTACTTAGCTAATTTTTAGTATCTATATACTCTATAAGCTCTACTAGAGCTATATTATTTATTCTCTCTAGATTTACTATCTTATTTATATACTTACCTTTCTATATAACTATAGCTATATCTTTTAATATTCTGTTCTTTTAACTTTTAGCTATTTTATTCTGCTAACTAGCTTTTAGCTTTTAAATCTATCTTCATTTAATACTACTCTATACCCTTATTATTTATTATATGTTATTTATTTTAGTTTCTGTTAATTATGTATCTCTTAGCTTTTAAATATAATACTATTTAGTCTTTTCTTACGCTCTTGCTTTTTTATACTCTCTTTATAACACTTTAAAAATCTCTATTAATATATATATTTCTAAATCTATATATAGTATGTTTTGTTAATTATATTTATTTATATAATTAGACGCCCTAACTATATTATTAGTAGCTTATTTTCTTACTTTAATATATTCTATATTTCTCTGCTCTTGAATCTGTTTTTGTTTAAAAGTCTTTTATATCTTTACCTCTTTATTCTTTTACTTTATTTTATTAAAAACTTCTGCTAATCTGCGCGTTTCTTTAGAGATTTTATATACTCTTACCTTATTATACTTTTATATTACCTTATTAAAAACTTTTTCTAATATACGTATTCTTAGACTTGTGCGTATTATATTCTATTAATTCCTTATATCTATACGCTCTAAATACTTAGCTATTTCTATATTATTCTTTATTCTAACTAACTTAAGTGTATTTTCTGATATGCTGCTATCTTAGTTTATAATAGCTTTATTTCTTTAAATATCTTTTTTTCTTTTTACTTTCTTATATTTTTTTTTATGCTGTTTTGAAGATGTTTGTTGATACTATTATTTCTAGACTACACATCATATATTACCAACTTCACTTATTAATATAGTTTAAGACTTTAGTGATATTTTTATTATTTTCTTTTTAATTTAAATTTATCTCTATACTGTTAACTATCTCCTCCTCTAGACTTAAGAACTATATTTTAAATACTCTAATAAATACTAATCCTATTTCTTAACGTTTAGCTTATTAAATTTTGCTTTTATATACTCTTCTGTTATTATCATACTCTCTTTATATAACTTTAAATATATTTATTAATATTTAAATTTTTAAGTGTACTACTGCCATGTTTAACTAATCTTACTAGTTATATTAATAGAAATTATTAATTAGCTTCTAAATATTATTATCCTGACTCTATTTTCTCTTTATGTTTTTTTATATAATCTTAGGCATATCTTCTTCTCTTTTAGTTTCTATATTTAGAATCTAAAAAGCCTTAAATGTATTCTGGCGGAGCCTACTTTTAAGACTTACTTTATAACTTTCTTTTCTAATATTATACTCTTTCTGTGTACTCTTGAATGTATTTACTAATATTCTAATTTTAAAACTTATAACTACTATATTATGCTGATTACTTTAGTTTAGATAATTAAATAGTTTATTTATATTTTAAAGCCTTTAATTGTTTCTACTTACTCTACTTAATTTCCCTTTTAAATTAGACTCTTTTTATTTAAATTTCTCTCTATACTAATAATATTACTGTTTCTTATTTTAGGTTTATGTGATTAATTATACTTTATTTTTTTCTTACTATACTAAGTCTATTTACTTTTTATTAGTTTCATATTCTTTGTCTTATCTAGTATGGTTTTTAATTTAGTTAAGCTATATTAACTAATTAACTGAATTAATTAAACGAATTTCTATTATTAAGGCGCCGCTAAAAATCCACTATTATAGATATTATAATACTACTCCTATATTATATTTTAATAGTAAAATAACTAAGTAATGCATAACTAACAAAATTTAAAACATTAATAATTTAATTACTTAATCTAATTTAATTTAAACTATAATAGGTTTGGTAAAGTCTAGATTGAAATTATATAAGCTTTATTACTTTTTTAACTTATCTTATAATAGTGCTTATAAGCGACTTCTTAACCTTTACTATATTCTTAGTTTCTAATATATAAATCTAACTTCTTTCTACTAGCATATAAGTCTTATACCTGATCTCTCTATTTATATCTTAATAGCTTTAGATCTCTTAAACTACTTAATTATATTCAGTATATTTCTAATCTTTTTATTAGTCTTTTAATATATTTCTAATAGCCGCTACCCCGCTTACTTACCTTTATTCTTTATATAGGACTATAGATTAGCATCTCTTTTAGTTTTCTTATAACACTCTTATTAAAGATATCCTTATACAGAATTTCTATTTTATCTATATTAACTAATGTCTATACTAATCTACGTAAGCTACTTGAAAGTTAGAGAAATATTAGCGGTAATATGTTTATGTTTTTTATAGTATATTTCTTACTTCTAAAAAGATTCGCATCTCCCGAACGGTAGTAAATTAAAGGCCTTAATTTTGAAACTATTATAACTATCTACTTCCTTCCGCTAGCTTGGCTGAACGCATCTGAATATATAGCCCTCTAGTTTTAAATATATAACGAGAACGCCTACTCGGCACATTTCAGTCTCAACTTATCTATTTATGACCAAACAATTGTTCTATCTGACTGGGATGATATGTAGTTCTTCCTGTATAGTCTAGTTCATCCCTACGCCTTTACATAGGAGATTGAGCCAGACGACGGCTCAGACACGAGCACTAATATACAAAATTACACTATCCTATCTCTTATTATCTGAGATCTCTGCTATCAACCGTGAGTCCACAATAACACCTTAATAACCTAAAAATTAACTGACTTCAACCAATTCCGCAGTATCATCTCTCGAATGTTTAATGTTATAGACAGCTTCTCTATAATGTCTCCTATTATCACTTTTACCGGCCTAATAGTCGGTTTTAGCCTTATACTCCTTCATAACGACCCTGTATCTAGCCTCTCAGAGATACAGCGAAAATGTTGCGGCTTTATATAGCTTTTAACTTTTATTACCTTAGGGAATCTAACTAAGCCCCCTTTCCGAGGATCGCACTAGTTTTAGGTTTTTGTTATTTTTTCTATTTATGTTAACCCATGGATGACGCGCTGCAGGAAGATGGCTGAAAGACAAAATACCTAATTCTAGTCTAATACTATGTTCAACTGTATAGGCAGAGTCGCTGGCTTTCTTAATCACTATATCATGGTCTACCCCCTATAACTCCTATAGGATTACGTCTTCATCGTCGTTCCTGACTCCTGGTCTTTCATAGACAAATCGTCACGAGACTCTTTATTAACATCACCTCTGACAACCACCCTAACTAAGCAATCTTCCTTAGACCCTCGATCTAAATTTATGTCCCTAGCTAAACGTAAATCTGATCAACTTTCAGAGCCGGTCACTCTAAAGGCATTATCTAACAACAGGGCACGTATGACCACACCGTCCTGTAAGACATCACCGATATCTACTTATCGCATTATACTGATTTAATATCCTAGCATAAACACCTGATACTCCCTATACAGTAGACATGTCCGACACACACATATCACCGCCACCTAAACGCCTACACACAGACCACATCCTATAGAAATCGGTTCACAAAGACTCTTCCTCAACCGTTACCCTATATGAGCCCTCTACTACTCCATCTAGCACTCCAACGCACGCCGCAAATCTATTTCGTACCAAGCCTATAAATACTTCTGCCACAAATCCCGTCCCATATTCTGTCCCTTAAGCTCCTGTTCTCTCTACCGATGACACAAACAGACCACATCGAAATCGTCAACCCACTAAAAAAGTCTTAAACATCGACTAGTACAACACAATAGCTTAGACATCAGTTACATGCCCAATTAAAGCCGTACTTTCAACCTTAAGCATACTTCATTATAAAAGATCAAAATTGCCCTCTGTGACTTCGTTCCTCAAGGCTCTTCTTGCAAACCGCGCCTCGCGGGTTGCGTCTCCTGTTATACGAAACTCACGTGAAATGTAGCGTTATTCTAGAAGTTTCCATGAGCGGCCATGTTCGTGTCTGCTTCTGCGCGAAGCTGCCATTCAGTCGTTCCAACCCCTATTTCATCTCCATGCATGAGCTCAGTGTGCGAGGAAGTCATCGTATCGCAATATAAGGTTATGGAGTTTAACTGGCTTGAATTCTACTGTCTAAGTTGTGTTCTACTTGGTAGTGTTAGGCTGTGGGTAGTTCCTGCCCTGGAAGGGCACCTCACCAGGTGGACCAGTCCACCAGTAAATCCATCACTGCCAGTACTGTATATCCCACACTTGACCGCTTTTGTCGCGTACACACTCGCCAAGGAGACACCATCGCTAGCTTTCGAAGTGCCTACTTCGACGTCGGCTGCACATCTAGTAGGAACCAGGGCGAACAGAGAGCATTCCGCCATCCGGTAGCAAGATGCACCCATTCACAAAAGAACCTGCTCTAGATGCCAAGTAAAGCACAGCACCGGCCATATCCTTGCAGAAACATTAGCATTCGATCAATTCAGACTGAAGTGTTGGCATACCTCTTCTGTGCCTGCTCGCGTAGCGGGAATAGCTTGCCATGGCATAGAGCCGACGGCGCTGATATCTCCCTCTAGGGTGTGGGCCTACTCCGATGTAAGCTTCTACTCAACGGTCAAAAGACCTTATTTTTTTCTATCACATACCTCCGTCATTTCCGTGACAAACATACCGGGGGCAATAGCATTGGCCCGGATGCTATGTTTGGCATACTCCGATGACAAAGTCTTCGTCAAGTGGTTCAGAGCAGCCTTGCTAGCGTTATAGACATAGCTAGGAGCTTCAGCTCGGCACAAGCCACCAAAACTAGTGGTACTAATGAACTGACTCTGTAGCAGTCCACTCTTTCCTACGCTGTCGGGGTGCGTATTGCCAGCTCCCAGCAAGCCCAAGAAGGCGAGAAAAGTAAAATACGATCCGGCTATGTTGGTACTAACAACTTTACTTGCGTCTTCGTAGGTTGTCTTGTTCCACAGCTCCTTTTGAAGTTCACCAACAGTCTGCTCTGCCGGCCTGGGGGCCATATTGGTAACCTCCCCAAGATAGCCCGAATTGGCGACAAGAAGATTGATAAATGGCGTCTGCTTTTCGATTGTCGACACTGCAGCCTGCAAGGATTCTTTCGAGCTCACATCGCATGCGACCGGAATTCGAGAACCATTTTTCTAAAAAGCAATCAGCTTAAGAGGGGAGGATCAGAAATCATTACACACCGCTTTTGATGCAACCTCCTTGAGTTTGGACTCTCGGCGGCCGAGAATGAAGACTTTGGCTGCGCCGTTAACATCCAGAGCATGAGCCATGACTTCGCCCAAACCGGAGCTAGCGCCTGTGACTACAGCAACCAGTCCCTTAACAGAGAAGAGCTGAGCAGCGTCGAGGTTCGACATGTTTGTTGTTATTGTTTGAAAAAGTAAACTTTCCTGGTGAGATGTGACAGGGTTGTTGCAGGACTGAAGCAGAGACGGATAGAAGGAGGTGATAGGGAATATTAAAGGAGTGACTAATCCGTGGCAAGGAATATTATCATCAGATCATGTTCAGGATTGGAGTGTCTTGGTGGTGTGGAGAGGATCGCTGGACTCACCCTACAATCCGCTTAGAAATCAAAAATCAAATATGCAGGCATAAAATTGCCGGTAAATAGGAGAATGCCGCCCTCCGCTCCGTCTTATGTGAGCATTTCATGATTACTTCTTACCTAACGTCCATCCGTGCGTGCCGAAAAACCCTGTGTGCCGAAAAATATTCATGATTTAGGGATCTTAAATCTCCACCACGTAAATTATAAAGTTATGTTGGCGAAACTGCCATGGACAACCTTGCTACCTTGTGTAACAGAGTAGTATCACCACCGACCCCCCTTGTCAATTCTGATACAGCTTACAAATCACTGTCAGAGGTTATCTCACTCGTTTACATTATGTACGATAACACTCCTTTTGGCATTAACAACAATTTTCAATCTCTGATGACAATATTTATGAGTACTTCATGCTGCCAAATGTGACCTCCATCAAGTTATAATCAGTTTGCTATTGTTCTTTAGCTATTTCTCTACGAGGGCGCGACTTGTAATTAGAAAAATACTGCAGTTTGGCTATACTATCGATCGGTCTGTTGATGGCGTCAAAAGCTGCTATAGCTATTACCCCTTGCTCTATCATGACTATCGACCTATTCCCGATATTCGGGGCCGTAGCATAGAGCTTCTAATATATTCAAATACAGCCCCAAGGTTTGAAGACATAGAGCACAAGGAAACTTACCTGCCGGATTTATCCGGACAAAAGTGGGAGATACACTAAATGCCAAGCCTTAATAAGCGACGAAGGATTTATCGCCCTTACCTAATATTGTATGTACGGCCACGCTAGTCGCATTTTTATTAAGCATTTTATATATATCACGTGAAAGTGTGGTGTACTTCTAGAAGTTTCCACAGGCAGCTACGTGTCTATTTTTGGCGCGGAGTTGCCACTCAGTCGTTCCAATCCCCCATTCCCATCCCCATCTTCATGTAAGGTACGGATCTGATGCTTCATGAGCGACCGCGCTAGTAAAGCCCTTGCTGAGGCCTCCCTGCCAGGAGAGCCTCGAACATACGATGCCAGATCAAAACGCAGTGCAGTTCCTCTAACTACCCTTTATTATCGTAATCATGGGCGGCGCTCGAAAGAAGAGAAGGCCCAAGGCCAACAATATCTCACTCCGTCAGAGGAGAAAGCCCTTGAAAAGTATTTGAAACTAATGGCTGACCTCGGGAATCCTGTGCGAATCAAGTATCTACCGTCCCTCGCCTTTAGTATTGCTCGGCGGCGTTCTACGACGAATAAAGCGACTAAGCCTCCAAATAAGAAATGGGCTCAAGCCTTTCAGAAGCGTCATCCAGAACTCAAATCACGACGAGTGAGGGCGATGGACTGGAAACGCCATGAGAACAATATTTATGATAAGATAATACACTAGTTTGAGGTGATCGGAAAGGTATTACAAGATCCGGCTATTCAGTTGGATCCCAGATCACGTGGTGTGACGACTAATCACAAACGGTGATGTGATGTGATGGCTCATCACAAACAGTGATGAGCCAGCCTCAAACAACACATCCTTCCATATAGACCTATATATGTAGGTCTCTAGCTCCTAGATAGAATATTATTACACTTGTTCTCCCAGTTCAGAGCTTCAACTTATTCTGCCAGAGAATGTCTATAATATGGACGAGACAGGAGTCATGTTGTGCATGCTCGGCTCTGTCAAAGTCCTTCTAAGTAAAGACGATCCGCGAGACTATAGAGGTGCGGGCGTCAAGCGCACGATGGTTACCGCCATCGAATGCATCAGTGCAAACGGTAGGTCTTTGTTACCAATGATTATTTGGCCAGCCACTACCCATCGAAGCAACTGGACCACATTCCCTACCCCTGGATGGCACTATGCGTGCTCCGAATCTGGGTATACCGACTCCAAGATCAGCTTGGAGTGGCTCAAGCGTGTATTTGATCCCCAAACTAAAGGACAGGCTAACCAGAAACCACGGGTGCTGATTTGTGATGGCTTTAGTTGAATCCCATGATCATGTTGCCTATAGGCAGGAGCGCCACAGAGGTGACTGCCTGGAAGGCAGTCAGTAGCGCTAGGCATATAGAGGAGCTCCTACAACTATAAAGTAGTTGTAGATCTCATAGATAGAAAATCATCACACTTGTATTCCCAGTTCAGAGTTTCAACTGGTTATGAGCCTCTCTTTTATGCTTTGATTTGGGACAAGTGGTCAGTGATCACAGAACCCAGACCCAGAACCCAGACCCAGACCCCAGACCCCAGACATGACTGAGCCTAAGATGGACGAAGTCAAAGCCGACCGCAAGCTCAAAGGCAAGACCAATTTTATCGGTTAGAAACGCGAGTTTGAGCGTGCGGCTAAAGCTAATGATATCTTTAAATACCTCACCAGCAAAGAAATCGTTCCTCCTAAACCTAGGAAGGAAGAATACTTCCTGAAGCCTTTCAAAGCCAAAACACATCATTCTGCCCAAGCTAAGAAGACTGCTCAGACTATAACTCCATTACCTAACGATGACAACGAAACAGATGATGCCCAGGCCATTTTAATGTCCACTAACAACAACCTCCGATAGCAGATTGACTATAATGAACACAAAAACGCTAAGGAGAAGATGAAGTTCGTAGGCAAGTTACTTAACGCCTGGGTTTCTGAAGGTATTAGAATCAAAATCAAAGACTACGCAGACGCTAAGGAGGCTTATGACTTTATTAAGAAGTAATACGCTGTTACTAATAAGCGTGCGCGTAACAGTCTATTAAATTAACTTAATAACCTTAAACTTAAAGACTGTTTATCTGTAACTGAATATACTAATAGAGTGCAGCAAATTAAAGCTAACTTTAAGACTATTAAATATAATATAACTAATGACATGCTTACTACTGCTCTTCTTTATAGTCTTTCTCCTAACTATTATAGTTTTAAAGAGAAATATGACTAGATCCGTTTAACTAAACCTAATAATTTTTTTGATCTTAACTATCTGTATAATCGTCTGCATGTTAAAGAAGCTAAATAACTTCATATTAAGAAAGAAAAAAAGGCTAAAGAAAAGGCTAAGAAAGAAGTAGGTAATAATAATAATACTAGTAATAGCACTAGTTATAATAGTAACTAGAAACTAAAGTATAAGAATAAGAGTCTTTTAAAGTATATATATCCTAGCTATAGTAAGACTAGTTATACTGAAGAAAATTATTAGATTAAGAACCCTAATAAAATCCCACACTCCCTTAAGGATAAATTTAATACTAATATTAATAATAAATTTACTAAAAAATATTAGTAGTATAGGTGGTATTACTAAAACTAATTTTACTATATTTAGAAATACCTATACTTGTGCTGATTTTTTAGGTACGGCTTTTTTTTCCTATACTATATATAAACTTAGCTAACTCTTTACTACAGAAGTATAGTACTAGGTTACGTAGAGAGTTATAAGAATTAGAGAGAGCTAGTACTAGAGATATAGAGTATAAAAAATTAGGTTTCTTAAAGAGAGTATTAGAAGCTTTCTTAATAGATATATTTTATATACTAAATATATAGTTAGCAGACATAGAAGCTAACACGTATATTATTAATAATATTAAATAGTTTATTAAAGGGACTTTCTGTTTGTTTGATGTAAGTATTAATACTATAGATAAATTTACTACCCTTAAGGTTAAAAGTAAAGGCATTATTTAACTTATTTTTAAAAGTCTTAATAGGTTTCTAGTAATTATATTACTTTTAGAAGTTACGTATGCTCTTTAGAGAAAACGTAATCTATTCTTAAATAAAACATTTACTCAGAAAGCTAAACTAACTAGTATCTATAATAACTAGTATATAACATAAATTAATAACTAAGGATATAAGATTAGATATATTATTTTTAAGAATAGACTATACTATCTTAGCGCTGAGAAAGCACTTAATTCTTTTAAATCAAAAGAAATTATTATAGCTATAATAAACTTTAATAACCTAGTATAAAAATAGCATTATTAACTTAGATACTTTAGATTCTAGAATATATTAAACTTATTAGATTTCTCTACTAGAATGGAAATCACGGCCGCATAAATTAGGGCTAAGCTTAAAATAATATATCTAGTATATATAGTTATATAAACTTTAGTTAAGATCCTATAGGACTTAGCTAAGCGCTATATTTAAAAGCTAGAATAGATAATATACATTAACATATAATAACTATACCTAATTAAGGGTTTTAATAGTATAAAGTACTTTCTATTTATTACTAATAACTATATTTAGTATATATGGAGTATGCGTTTTAATTGTAAACACTAGCTTCTTAAAGTTTTTAAATTCTTAATTAAATTTATTTAGAAGGCCTACAACATCACTATCCGGTACTATTATTTAGATAATAAATTTAAGAATAGACTAGTTAGTAGATAGTATAATGCTTATTTAATAGCTTAAGAACCTATTAAACTCTATACACACTATCAAAATAGAGTTACTAAAAGAATTAATTAAATAATTTAAAAAAGAATAGTATCTATAGTACAAGAAACGTCTATTTCTGGATAAGTCTTAAAAATTATTTTAGAGAAAGGTATAGAACTCTTACGTATCTCTAGTATTCTTAAGAACCTTTAGTCTAAAGCTATATAATATGCTGTCTGGCTTAAAAATCAAAGCCTAGCATATATACTATAAAAGAAAAATATAAAGACTTTATATAAAGCTTTAAAGAATGCTAAACCTACTCTAATAAGAGAATATATATAGGGCAGCTAAGCATACGTTATGTATTTTCTAAAGTTTTAAAATATAGCTAAAATAACAAAACTACATAGCCCTTATAGCTAGTTAGGCTATTTTATTAGATATAAAAGTAAGATAATATATTATATATATTCTTTAGAGAAGCATAAGGTCTATTAAATCAGTATTACTAGAATTAAGAATAAAGAAGGACTTAATAATTTTTATAATATATCTTGCCTAGAAGATAGGATTCTAACTCTGAATATTAAGGCCTTAGATTATCTCTTCTTAGAAGATAAAAATAGGATACCTAATAATAAAGATAGCGATAATAATATCTATTCCTTTCTAGAAAAGATAGTATTCTTATTAGATTCAGAACCAGAACGTTTTATAAATATTATAAAAATATAGAAGGAATATGGTAGCTAGTGGGCTTATTAACTTAATACAGAAATTATCTACTAATCAGAGATTAAGGTCGACAACACTAAAAAAAAAAAAAAAAAAGAAGAAAAAAAAGATAGTAATATTAAAAGAATAGGACTAGAAATTATATTTAAATACTTTAACTAATTTAAACACGTTAGTATGGCTAAGTGTAAGAATACTAATAATATAATAATAGCACTAAAAAAGAGCTATTAGGTTATTTATAATTAAGATAATATTAATCAAAATAACGCATCCTTAGAAGTATTAGATATTAATAATAACTTTTAGTATTATTTAGATAATAATAAAGTTTTATAGGCCTACTAGGACTTTATTACTAAATATAGGACTTATATAATAAAGAACTACTTTCCAGATAATGAAAAATATAATAGATGCTTTTGGTTTAAGTAAAAGTATAATTCAGCTATAAAGAGAATACCCTACATAATATGTTTAGAGAAAAGAGAAGTATGTTAATTATAAATAGCGTAAATAAAAAAGCTAGTTCTTTCTAAAAACTATAACTAAAAAAAGTAGATTAGTAGTTCAAGATAGGATCTGCTATATAGAAAATACTTTTAATAAACTATTCTCTATTATCTTATTAATCTAGTAGGCTCATAATGTACTAAATGCATAAAAAATAACTAAAATTATATTTAGAATCTAAATAAAGTAAAGAGAAAGAATTCTTTAGAAAATAAAAAAGCTATAAGAAAGTAAGTAGCGTAAGAGAAATACGGTTTTAGTATAATCCCTTAAGACCAAAAATACTACTAATATAAAAATAGGAGAATAACATATAACAGGAGATACTTTTATAATAAATATAATACTAAACGCTTAAGAATAAGCTATTAACTATAAGAACTAAAGTAGTTATTTATATATGTTTACTATAGTTCCGTTAATACCCACTGCAACTACAGTTAACTATATAAAAAATATATTAATAAAAAGAGAACGTACTTATATAAAGTATAAAATAGCTTATTTTTTAAATTATATATAGTTTTAGATAGTCTAGTTTCTAAGGAGTTTACCTCTATAAGAGTTTTATTAGAAAGAGAGTTATCTAATAAAGAATATATATATTATTAGAAAAGAAAATTAAACTATAGTAGAGAATAACCTTATTAGAAATATATCCAGAATTAGATTACTTTTTAAATTACTTAATATAATTATTAATATTCTGATAGGATATATGACTTATAGATAGTTTAATTTTTCTAATTAAATAAATCCAGCTAGCTAAGTATCTAGGAGAAGTATAAAAACTATACTAGTAGAAAAAGCAACCTATTTAACAAAATAAAAGCCTTAATAAAAACGTTTAGAATTAGACTTTTAAAGAAGAGAAAAGATCCACAGCTTTAATTAAATAAAACTTATAATAATAATATTAGTAAAAGTGTATATAGTACGCTTTAGAAAGCAATAAAAGACTATATTAAATAGTTTAAATTTAGATTATTAGTATATAATAAATAAGCTGTTTTATTTTTTAAATTAAAACTTAGCAGCTCTACTAATACCAAATACTATAAGACTAAAAAAAATAAACTTAAATCTTATAAGGAGAAGAGTATATAGCAGGTTATTCTACTTCTTAAAGGAATTAAACCAGTTACTTTCTAATAAATAAATATTAATAAATATAGGCCAGATAGATAGCTTCTTAAACATAAATCTTATTTAGTCACTAAAGACTTTTAGTAAGAAAAAAGAATTAACTATAAGAAGATATTTATATCTATAGTTAACGTATTTCACAAGCGAGCTGGTTAAATAAGTGAGCTGATCAGTTTGCTAAGACCACGCATCAAGATATTTAATACCATAATGTCTCCACCTACCGACCTGCAATTAATTCCTAAAGAAGCTCGAATACAGCTTGCTATCTAAGCTCTTGAAATAGGCCAAATATTTGGCCTCCGACCTGCTGCGCGCACTTTTAACGTCCCCTTCTCAAGCCTACAAACGCGACGCGCTGGAATCACCTCACGACACGATGTTAAGCCCAATTCAATAAATCTAATAGCAACTGAAAAGGAGGCAATAAAACAGTATATACTTGAGCTAGATTCAAGAGGATTTGCCCCTCCGCTTAATGCTGTTCAAGAGATGGCTGATAAACTATTAGCTGAGCGGGGGAAAGACCTAGTAGGTATGAACTGGCCACACAACTTCATCAAGCGCACCGTAGGGCTTAAAACAAAGTACAATCAGAAGCTAGACTACCAGCGTTATAAACAGGAAGAACCAGCAATTATACAAGCTTGGTTTGACCTTGTACGTAATGTGAAGGCTAAATATGGTATACAAGACGAAGACACGTACAACTTTGACGAATCTGGCTTTCAGATAGGTATAATAACCCAGCAAAAAGTCGTTACAGGCTCTGAAAGACGGCATCGACCAAAAGCTGTTTAGCCAGGTAACCGGGAGTGGGTTACAGTGATCTAAGGTATCGGCGCGTTAGGGTACGCGCTTCCACCCTTCATCATCTACAAAGGCAAAAACCACCTCTCTACCTAGTACTAGGAAGTCAACATACCATCCCAATGGGCATTCAGGGTCTCTGATAACGGCTGGACAATAAATAAGCTTGGTTTCTAGTGGTTGAAGCACTTTGATACGCATACAAAAAAGCGTACTATAGGTGCATACCGTCTATTGATTCTAGACGGCCACGAAAGCCATAACTCGCTGGAATTTACCGAATACTGTAAAGAGAACAAGATAGTTACTTTATGTATACCGCCACATTCGTCACATATCTTGCAGCCACTAGATGTCGGTTGTTTTTTCGCCGTTGAAGACAGCGTATAGGCGCCAAGTCGAGAAGCTAATGCGTAACCGGTTTAACCATATCACGAAAATAGAGTTCTTACCAGCCTTCTGGGACGCGTTTAATGCGTCTATTACTGAAAAGAATATCTAAGGAAGTTTTCGAGGTGCTGGCCTAGTTCCATTTAATCTAGATAAGGTGATATCAAAGCTTGACGTTCGATTACGCACGCCTACACCCCCCACTGTACAAGATACCCCATGGCAGTCGAAAACCCCTAGTAACCACCTCGAATTTGGGTCGCAATCAAAGCTGATTAGCGATAAGTTGGGTAGCTCACCATCTTCCTTAAAGGAAGGGTTCAATCAGCTTGTTAAAGGCACCTTTTTGATGGCTCATCAGATGGTGTTGTGGCGCGATCGAATCACCGAGCTTGAAGCAGCTAATAAGGTCGCAAACCGACGGAAACAGCGCAAAAGAAAGCGTATCCAGTAAGGAGAAGTCCTTACCTTTGAGGCTGGCTCACAGTTAGTTGCTGAGGAGTCTGCTACTGCAACTTCTAGTAGTAAGAAGAGTCAGGGTAACGCTAGGGCAGATGGGGTTGAACCAACTCAAAGGCGCTGTGGAAACTGCGGCGGGACTGGGCATAACGCTCGAACATGCCAAATCAATAAAGAATCTACTGTAGAATCCAGCAACGATGAGGAATTAGAGGTAGATTATAGTGGGGTGGAGTAGTTCGTTACATAGTTCATTACATTTGGTGTGGTCTTGGCAAACTGATTAGCTCACTTGTTTGACCAGCTCGCTTGTGAAATACGTTAAGTCTATTTTAACTTATATCTTACTAGTATTAGCAGCCATTCTCTTCTAGCTAATATATTAAGAAAATATTAAAACTGTTTTTCTAAATAGTAATCTAAACAAGCTAGTCTATATAAGGCCTCTGAAAAATATTAAGCTTTCTTATAGATTTTATTTAATAGTTATTAAAGCTCTTTATAAATTAAAGCAATCACCTTATACATAATATTAAAAACTATAAAATACTTTAATTAGCTGGGGCTGGCGTATATCCGCCTATAATTTATATATCTTTATTAATAATAATACTAGATTTATACTTAAAGTCTATATGGATGACATTAATGTTATGAGCAAGAACCTTTAAATAATCTTTAATTTTAAGAGCTAAATTTCACGAGCATTCTAAATAACTAATAAAGAGAAATATTCTTAGTATTTAAGTATATATATAAAACAGAGACCTAGAGAAGTCCGTATCTATTAAAAGAAATATATTAATAAGATTATTACTAAATACGGTTTTAGTAATACCGCCTTTATAAGAATATCTTTTAATAAAGATATTAAACTCTCTGCTCTAGAGGACTATACTGCTTATCCTAAATTTCATAAAAAATACTAGTCTAAAGTTAGATCACTTAACTTTACCAGTAATTAAATAAAACTAGATATTGCCTTTATTATAGGATATGTGGCTTGTTATGCATTTAATTTAAACCTAATATATATAAAGGCAGTGGATAGAATTTTTTCTTACCTTAAGAATAACCTAGGAAAGGGCATTGTCTACTCCAGTAAACACGGTCTTTAACTTTAAGAATTCATAGACAGCGACTTTACCGGTTATGAAGACTTATATAGGTTAATAACTAGATAGGTATTTACGCTCGTAGGTGGACCTATATCTTAGTTATTATAGAGATAGAAAATAGTAGCTACGTTAACTATAGACACAGAGTATAATATAGCTGCAGAAGCTGCAAAGAAAGCTGTGTGAATTCATAACTTCATTAATAATCTTTATATCTTAAGAGTTTATATTAACTTAGTCCCGCTATACATCGACAACAACTCCGCATTAAAGCTGACTAGAAATCCGGAATTCCATAACAGGTCAAAGCACATTGACGTTAAACATCATTTCGTTCGCGAAAAGGTAGAAGAAGGAGTTATCAACACTCAGCGTGTCCAAACGACGGATAACCTAGCTGATGTATTTACCAAAGCGCTATCAAAGCCAACACATGAAGATTTGGTGAATCAGCTGAATCTCTCGTCAGGGGGAGACACTAAGAATGAAGTAAAGGGTCAAGATGAAGGGATCATGGGATGCTTTGGGAGTGCCACGGCCCTTCGGTCCGTGGCACAGGGGGAGAGTTGAATCCCATAATCATGTTGCCTATAGGCAGGAGCGCCACAGAGGTGACTGCCTGGAAGGCAGTCAGTGGCGCTAGGCAGATAGAGGAGCTCCTACAACTATAAAGTAGTTATAGATCTCATAGATAGAAAATCATCACACTTGTATTCCCAGTTCAGAGTTTCAACTGCTTTGGGACGCACGAGACCCTCGAAGTCTTAGAGTTTTGTTTTGAAAACAATATCACCCTTTGTCGTCTCCCTTCTCATACCTCCCACAAGCTTCAGCCCTGTGACGTCGGAGTCTTTGCACCTTTGAAGGAAGCCTATCCAGACCAAGTCGATCGACTATTTCAAGGAGGTGCAAACACAATTGGCAAGGAACATTTCACCTCTGTGTATAGCCCTGCAAGGGAAAGGGAGTTCACAAAGAGAAATATCACGTCCGCATGGGCGGCCTGTGGTTTGTTTCCGTTTAACCCAGACAGAGTACTTAGGAAGACACCGAAGCCCCCCGCTCAATCAACTGTCCTGAGTGCCGATGAGATAAAGGTTGGTTCTTGTCAAGAAGACGAATTACCACAAACGCCTGTGACGCCAGAATCAGCAGAGGCTTTTATGTCGCTGCATAACCTGATCAAACAGGATACCTATACACTTAACGAGACGAGTATACCGCGGCTTCAGAGACGTGTGCAGAAGCTTGCCAATGCCGGCCAAAGATCTCTTGCCTATTGTGCCCTCCTCGATGATCGAAATCAATTCTTGACGAAAATAAATAACGAAGCCAAAGTTCGCAGATCAACCAAGTCCGTAGTACTAGGGAAGGCGAAGGTAATGAGCTTTGAGGACATCGAGGAGGCACGAATAAAGCGTGCTGCGAAAGACGCCACAAAGGGCACGGGAAAACGTGGTCGGAAGCGGAAGAGTGCTGTACAAGAGGCAGATGAGCCAGAGCCAGAGCAAGAAGTGGCACAGACGATCGAAGCGCCGGAGCCATGGAGAGCACCAGTGGCACGTATGTATTAAAGCGCAGATCGTGGAGAACTGGATCGCTGTAAGAAGAATAGAATTCGAGGTGGGTTTCTGTTTCTTGAGGCAGGCTTGCGCAGGCCTCGCGACTAACTACAGTAGAAACTCTTTTGCACGATATAATTTTTCCAGGTGATTTCTATCATACTATCGAATTATCGCACAAAGAGAAGCTGACTAAGAACTATCTAAAGAGCCCCCAGCACCAGTTATCCACCTATTTAGAGTGCTCCGCTTGCAAGTCCTGCTTGCTAAAGGTCCAATTACCGCTCCAAACGGTGGAGTAGTGTAGTATCCTCGATAAAGGCGTCCTTTTGGTGCTCCACAAAGTATTGCACAATTGTGAGAGCCTTAAAAGCCTCTCCTAGAGACGGCGTAGGCTCTGGATTATCATCTTCAGGAGCAGCCAATTTCGTCCATATTGTACATGTAGGGTGTGAGGAAAAGCAGGCAGGTCTGCCGTACAAGAGCCATCTCAGCGTGAGCAGCCATAGGGATAGAGGCAAGCTCACCATGCTAAGTATATTGCTTTATGCCAAATCGCTTCTTGAACTTGCCCAGCCAGCCGGGTGAGAACTTAGGTACTAGTTTGCTAGCGTATTCAGGGAGAATAACTCATAGATCTTTCGCCTTCGCCTGCAGAACTTCACCAGAGACAAGCTGCCCGCGGGCCTCAAGCTGCTGCTGCCATGAGAAGAGTATCTTTTCAAGTAGTTCCCACTTGCCATAGCGCTAACGGAAGCTTATAGAGCTGGCGGCACACGCATTATCAAGATGTTTATAGCAATCCTTAAGCGAGTCAGAGATAGTAGCCTGCCCAAGTTTACGGCCATATTAATACTCAAACCAAGTAATAATATCCTTCTGCTTTGGCTGCGGCTTCTGGGAGAAGTAATAAGCGCGTAGGGCCTGCCTTTCTACGTCGGATATAGCCTTTAGCGGCATAAGTGTTAACTTGATTGTGCGATAATTAAGGTAAGGCAGCCGATTTATCGTAAATCGGCGTAAGTAAAAAATTTTGCAGGTGTGACAATTCTGCCATGGCACTAGTATCGGCTAATCGGAAATATCGCCCAAAAGAGTATCGCGCAAAGGAGTTTCTACTGTACTGTATTAGAGTCAGTCATTGTATTATCGGCGCAAATAGAAGGGATAAATAGAATTCGAGGTAGGTTTCTTGAGTTGCGCAGGCCTCGTGACTAACTACTGTATTAGAGTCGGTCATTGTATTATAGATAATAGTAATTGCTTTCGATGCCACTGGTTGATTCTCTATCTGTGACTCTACTTCCCCTCTGATATTACTACTCGGGCTGTTCCTTGTAAGAGTTGGGGCCATTACTACTGGCCCACTCAAACGAACCCCTCGATTTTGACACCTCTATTTTAAAAGACTATTAAAACTCCAAAAATTTTAATTTAAAGCTAGAATTCAAAATCTGGATTAATTAATGGTAGCTAATCCACGAACTTCAATCACATCTTCTAGTTTACAAGTTAGTTGCTTAGTATAATGTCTAAAGTCACGTGGGTTAACCTGGTCCCACAGCCTCTGAAGCTCCTTACACATATCCTCCCTATTTTTAGGTACATAAGGCAATTTCTTCAGCTCTTCTTTCATCCATCGCCATACCTTCTCAATAGGGTTTAAATCTGGCGAAGAAGGAGGCCATTTAAAGCCTCTTACACCATGCTATAGCCTTGGAAGTCTAGCACAGCTCGCAGGCTCTGGCAGAAGATATACATATATTGTAACCGAGTGCAGGGAATCAATGATATAGCAACCTATAATTAATTAAATGAGTGGAAGACTCGATCTATATATATAATTGAGGTGGATTGTACGTAAGAGCGTACGTAGGAGTGTACGTAAGAGCGTACGTAGGAGTGTACGCAATCTGCTAACGCCATAAAGGTCAGAGGTGAGAGATGGCGAGAGCACTACTTGATAACAAAAAGCGCTACTCAGTGACACATCCCCCAGTCTGTACGAGCTATAGTATAGGCTGTAAATGAATGGTGAGGCTTAAAGAAAAGACGCTAAGCCTAAACAAGCAAATTAGATAGAAAATAAGAGTAATAAGGAGAGCAACTACAGAGTGTAATAATTTACCCCAATTAAGCTCATTCTCAAAATCCTAGTAAATTGAGCCATTATTTGTCAATTTTGCTTCACACTTTTCAAATATCCTGTTTCGAATATCCACCAAGCCGAGTTGGCGCATAAATATCTCATGTTTCTGTCGTGGTAGGTGCTTTGTAAGCCTATCTACTGGCATCTAATTTGTAGGCAGCCATTTTATGTTGATCCTGCCTTCTTGAACTTCTTATTGTAGCTAGTGCTGGTGTATGTCCACGTGATGAAGCTTGGTATTAGAGTCTTGGCCACCCAATCGGGTCAGCCACCCACTCGGGTCAGCCCCTTTCCCCTCGCACTTCCGTACCTACTGTACGAACAAATTGACCCATAACTCATTGATTTCTACACCAATAATGGCCCCAAATACATCAAACGATGCAGGAGATACAGAACTATCTCGAGAAGATCGCATACAGCTTGCAATAGCTGCCTACGACGATAAATCGATCCCTTCCCTTCGTCAAGCCTCCAAAATCTTCAACGTACCCTTTTCGTCTCTACAAGCGCGTAATTCAGGCAGACGTCCTGCCAAAGAGTATCAACAATCTCAGCAACGCCTTACTATACAAGAAGAAGCCTCCCTGAAGCGATGTATACGCCAGATGGCTAACTGGGGCTGGCCAATCACAATTCCGTGGTTTGAAGGTGTGGTAAAGGATCTACTCCAAAGAAAAGGCGATACACAACCGTTAGGCCACAATTGGTATAAGAACTTTCTTGCACGGTATCCAGAGATCAAATTGAAGTTTGTACGCACTACTGATCAATCGCGAACCGACGCTGCCAACTACGAAACGCTTAAGAAGTGGTTTAAACTCTATACCAAGACTATTACCAAATATGGGATTGTGGCTGAAGATACGTATAATATAGATGAGAAAGACTTTATAAAAGGAACAGGTGATAGCTATAACGTTCTTATACCCGTAGAACAAAATCACGCTTAGTTAACGCAACCTGGAGATCGCAAGTAGGTCTCTACAATTAAGGCAATAGGGATAAATAGATACTCTCCGCCTGCCTTTATAATCTTTGCGGGTAAGTAAATTTAACACTCTTAGATTAATCCCTCAATCAATCGTCGTACGGTACTTTAAGTTTAATAATCTAGCTAAACAGATCGCTTAATAGCTCTACACTGGCTTCAACACTTCGACAAATATATAAGACCCCACACAGTTGGCATCTACCGCCTTCTAATTCTTGATGGCCATGACTTTCATGTCTCGCTTAACTTTGTGCAAGCCTGCGAAGAAGGAAAGATAGTTCCTTTTTATCTCCCTCCTTACTATACTTACATCCTTTAGCCACTTGACGTGGGCGTCTTTTCACCTCTCGGAAAAGCTTATAAAAAAGAAGTTCAAAAACATAGTATTTTTAGCGCTGAGAAAATTACAAATTGTGAGTTTCTTCTTTACTTTCAACAAGCAAGGCAGCAGGCAATCACCAAACAGAATATTACCAGTGCTTGGAGGAAGGTAGGCCTTCTTCCGTACAATCCTTTACCAATCCTTCAAGAGTATAGGCCTAAAACACCTCCATTTATCAGCCTTACCAACGAGAACGGTGTACGAATTGATATACCAGCAAATCAAGATCAATCGCAGAAAATCAATCAGCTTGTTGCTGAAGTTCTTAAAGGTGTTCCTAATCAGTTTCATTCTCCTATTCAACACCTTAAGGATATCGGTCTAACTGCTCTTGCTGATAGATCTGCTCTTCAAATCATGAACAACAAGCTTGTTGAGAAGCAGAAGAAGAGTAGAAAGAATCGTACGAAGAAGCACTTCGGCGATGCGAGGGAGCTCACAGTAGGGGCATGTATGGATGAGATCAACGCTCGAGAGGCCCGAGAGAGGGAAGAAACGAGTGCAAAGGAGAGGGCAGCTGCTTTACGGGGCAAAGTGGGCCTTGCAAAGCTAGTTTGGAAGGAGCTTCCTATGAGTTTTGATGTATTTCATGTAGAAATCTAAGACTACCTTCTGAGAGTCGAACGCGCTAGAACCAAATAGGCAGTTCTAGGAGAAATTGGGTGACCCGAATGGGTGGCTGACCCGATTGGGTGGCCAAGACTCTAAGTCTTAGAGTGTCCTTTCGCATCAGCTGTACTGTTTGCTAGTTATCACAAAACAGCAAGGGCTTGACCTCTGGGTCGAATCTAATGGATCTAAAAAACTGATTCCACCACTGGAGTTCTACTGCAGCCGTTGACAGCAATAACAATTTGGCTTCTGTAGTCGACCTTATGACTGAGCGCTACAGAGTTACTTTCCAATTAATAGCTCTATTAAACAATTTAAATAAATAGCCTTGAGAGCTCTTCCTGGTGGCTTAGTCATCGCCAAAAGCTATATCAGATGCCCCGTAAAACTCAGGCTCAGATTCGTCTTCAATCTATATTGAACTGGAATAATCCATGGCTGATAGCTGAATCACATGATATATTATTCCTAGCAGATACTTCAGCATTCAATTGGCATGCTTAAGGTGCTTTTGTGAAGGATTCGTTAGGAATCACGACATTAGCGCATGATCATGGGCAATGTCCGGTCTCCTAATAAGGGCTAGATAAGCTAATAAACTAATTCACTACTGGTAGGCGTACGTACGCTAGGCGTTGTATTTTTACTTAGATGCTTGAATAAACTCATCTAGTAGTAGAGTCTTTAGGTAATGCCCATCAGCAGGTGCCTTAATATTAAACTTCTTATAAATCTTGCTAATGAAAGAAGCTTGTGACAGCCAAAGCTTTCTCTCCTTTCGATCTCTGTTAACTTGAATTCCTAGGAACCACTTGAGTTCTCCTATCTGTTGTAATTGATAGCGTTATAGTAGAGTATTTTCGAATTCTTATAGAGTAGAGAGGTCCTGCTTAGTGCACATAGCCATAATATTATTAACGTAAAAGAATATGATCAGCTTGCTGTCTGTAAATAAGCAATTAACTTCTAGAACCTCTATTAATCTGATTTTAAGAAGGGTTTTATGAAGCTTATTATACTAGAGCTATAGCGACTACTTGAGGCCGTACAGCGCTTATAGCAGGAGCAGAATTAAACTAAGATGCTTAAAACCCTATAGTAACATACAGTAAGTCTTCTCTGTTAGCTTGGTATTCAGGAAGGCATTAACAGCGTCCTATTACCAAATCTCAAGATTGAATATAGCCGTAATAGCTATAAGAGCTCGAAACGTTCGTGCTGCCATAGTAGCTATAAATATATCCTTATAGGTAATCTATAAGTCACCTCGTATACAGATTCTTATCTTAAATTTAATTAAGAATCCGTCCGCGTTAAATTTGTACGTAAAAATCCAGATAATAGGAATAACTACTACATCTCCTATTTCATCTTTAGTAACAGGAAGAAATACTCCCATTATTATACAATAATTAACTTTCTTTCTAGCAGTAATCTTGAAGCCAGTAGAGCAGGGATATCGCAGCATTTTCTTCTAGTTCTTTAGCGGCAGTAGCAGCTGGTCGTGATGGAGTTTTCTAGTCAGATAGTTCTTTAAGTCTTTTGTTAATCTAATAGCAAAGGCTGAATAGTAGCTGGCTAAGTCTTTAAGATTCAAACATTCTAAGAAGGTTACATGTGCTGATTTGCCTGTATATTAAGATCCTTCTAGTAATACATGCTTATTAGAGAGAGTTACTAAGATTTCATTCTTTTTTAGCGCATTGTTTTCATACCTATTTAGAATTTATTCTTCTTCTTCTTCTTTTTCTAAAGGTCCTATGGCGGCAGCTTCTTGTACTAGCGTTTCGCCTCTAGCTAAATAACCCTCTGAAGTGCTAGATGCATTACTATTATCTAATAATAATTCATGTAATTGTCTTCTAGATGTGTCTGGAGTTGGCAGTTACTAATTTACTTTATCTTTTATCAGCGTGGCTGGCAGGGGGCCTGATAAAGTGCTCTATTCTTCCAGGTTCAGATTTATAGCATAATGGCTAGTCTCAAAATCAATAGCCATTTCAGGCGCTAGAATCGGCTGTTTAATGACCTAAATTATGTCTTTAAGGGCATCTCTGACTAGCAAGCCTAGGGTCTGTAGATTGGCGTCGCGGTAGTTATTTTCATGGAATACAACATCTCTTATACGAATCACCTTGCCTTTCTCTGGGATCTAGATGCGATAGATGTTTATCAAATCGTAGCCAACCAAGTAGCCGATAAATACTCAGGAATCCAGCTTCTTTCTCTTTAGAATCTTCTTATTTAGAACATATGCCTTACATCCCTATACTCTCAGATGTTTTATGGGTGGAAGCCTGCTATAGACTAACTCATAGAGTGTACACCAGCCAAGCTGCTCATTAGGCGTTCAGTTCAGAAAATAGGCTGCATAAAGAAATATCTCTAGAGCTAATTCAGCTGGCAACTAAGCTTCAAGCTGCATTGCTCTTACGCGTTGAATTAGCGTTTTGCCTGAACACTCAGCAGCACTATTTTGCTTAGGGGTATATAGAGACCTAAGTTCCAGCTTAATTCCTTCTTCTTTACACTATCCTTTTACATAGTCGCCTGTTCTACCATATCCTTGCTCATCATCAGTCCAGAGCCAAATAATGTCGATACCAAATTCGCGCTTTATCTCTGCTGCTAGAGATTTAATGGCTGGAACAACGGTAGCTTTATCTATATGTGCTAGTATAAGAACTCAATTATATTTACTAATAGTGTCATACGAATACAGGATGTAGCGATAGCCATTATAGGCTTCATACAAGAGCTCTATAATATCGATAGCAATTCTTTCAAACGGCTTGCCTACTAGGAATTCGCGATCAGTGCTTTAAGACACCGTCTAATGCAGTTTTATCTCTGTACATACACTACATTCGTTCATGGCTGGTGCTCTTTCTCCATCAGTAAGAACTATGCCTCAAGTTTTAGCAGACAGATAATTAATTGCCTGCTTACTAGGATAGCCAAGAACCTTATGAAAATACTGATAGGTGTTCCCAATCAGTCGCTTATCAATTAACAGCTTCCATAGACGTGGCCTTACAGATGCAAAGGTCTGAAAAGTTTCATGAGAGTCATACTCAATTAATGCTTCATAAGTCTTAGGAGTAATTAGGCAATATATTAAGCACTAGTGTCTACTAACACGCTTAGTGGTACACATAGTAGCACCTGATTTACCGTTATACAGTACATTATAACCTGAATTGAAATGGATGTTGTTCTGAATGGCTTTGGAAAGCGCTATAACGTTAGTAAAGAACGATCTTACAAGCGCAACGTTATGTAAGTCTATAGCTTGAGGGCCAGTCAGTATATCAACCTTAATCATAATATCTCCCTATACTTTAATCTGTATTTGACTGCTGCTAGTAATCAAAACATCCTCGTCAGAAATAGCAGGTTTAGTAGTTCTAAAATCGGCGTCGTTATTACACACATGTATGTCTACTCCAGGATCCAGGATCCAGCTATTTTCAAGAGAATACGTTGTCTTTAAATGAGTAGTGGAAAAGCTTAATTCATACATGGCTACAAATAATATACGCGGAGTCATCTCTGAAGGAGAGCCTATATTAATAGGTCCCTAAGGCAGTATTACCGTGTTAGAATTACGTTACTTCTCCTACTTTTCTTGCTTCTCGATTTTTTCCATGGTCGCTCTTAGCTTCTAGTTCTTCTAAAGCTTATCTTTTATTTTCTTATCTTTCTAAGCGTCTAGCTTCCAGTCTTTTAATTGATTCCAGGCAAAGAGATATAAGTAATCTCAGAATCGATAGTTATCGCCACATAGACAAGGTTTATGTGGCTTTGTATTATTGCTAGATGTAGGTGTTGGTGTAGGTGGTAATTAACCGTTCAGCATAGCATGAGCTGAATAGCCAAAATCAACCATCTTAGGTCCTCTAGTTTTACGGTGAAAGTTGATGAAGCGAGCCTGAAGGTCTTCAACTATAGGAAAGGCCTCATTCTTTAGCTCTAGTTCTAATAGATGAACTTCAAGTGCTCCAGCAAACTCAGAATGTATAACCTTAATAGCCAGTATAAAGTCTTCTTGTGCTCAATTCTCATAGACCTCTGGCAGGTTCAGTTTCTTTGCTAGCACATAGGCATTTTACCATTCTTCAAGCCACTTATCCACATTCTGTCTTCCTTTCCAGAGCCTGACTCGGTTATACTCAGCTGCAACCTCCCGTTTACGGCTTGCATCTGTTAAACAGAGTTGCTTTATAAGGGCCTTCAGCTGGTCATACAGCTCAGTAAGGTCCTAGATAATTAGGATATAGCGTTTCTCAATTGTCTTACTAATGTACAAAGTAATTTCTACAAGAGCTTTCCTAATTCAATTAAACTCCTGTAAATCATCACGATAGATTAAAAACTCTGTGCTATAAATAGCTAGCCGATCTCTATCCAGGTCCCTTATTAATGCGGCTGCATTACATTGGACCGTCCCGTTAGCATCTAGCTGTACTAGCTGGATCTCCCCAGGTAAAGGCTTCTTTAGGGGATCGTTTTTTAATAGCTTATCTTTAGCAAGATCAGGATTAATATAAGACCACACTCCAGTATTCAGTGCCGCAACCTTAATAAGAAACAACTAATTATAGTAGTCTTTTAAGGTGATAAGAATAATGGTGGTCTTATAAATTATCTAATTACCTAATAAAAGAGATATAGCTATAGTAGTAATAAGAAGTAAATTAAAAGAAGTACTAAGGAAGTATATAAAAGATTAATAATAGTAATAAGATACTAAAAGATTGTATAAGCATTAGTATACTAGTTGTGTAGCAGATTAAGAATATTAAAGATAGCCTTAGTAGCATAATCTGGGGTTATAACTATAACTAAGTACAGGGAATTAATAATATAACAACCTATAATTAATTAAATAAGTGGAAGACTTAATCTATATATATAATTAAAGTAGATTATATGTAAGAGTGTACGTAGGAGTGTACGTAATCTACTAATACTATAAAAATTAGAAATAAAAGATAATAAGAGCACTACTTAATAATAAAGAGTGCTACTTAGTAATATATATAGCTATTCTAAGTAAATTAACGTAGTTAATTAATCTAGAAATTATTAAAAACGTATTAGGTAGATAGCGCTATGAAAGAGAGCTAGTCCAGTTATTAACTTCTAATAAATTTAATTAATTATTAATATAAGTTTATAGATTTTACTTTATAGTACACTACTTAAGCTAATTTAATTACTAATAAAAAGACTATTTACTAAAAGAAGTAAGCTCTACTTTAGGTTAGTGAATTAATTTTATCTAGTAATATAACTTCCCACGCCTCTTTTATATGGCTATTAATATTCTATTAATTTTATTAATATTAATTAGAGACAAACAAGTCTTTTCTAGCGCACATTATATTATAACTTAGAAGTAATATAGTCATAGTATAAAGATAGTAGAGTAGAGTAAGTGTTTTAAGAGCTATATTTAACATGCTATTAAAGATTATAAAGGAATTAATAATTAGCTAGCAGAGCATGTCCTCTGTAGGCAGGCGGATGTAGAATATATAGGTAAATTAATAATAAAGAAAGCACTTAAAAGGCTACTTAAGCTAGGCTAATAGCTTTAATAATATATTATTATTAAAGCAATATATTATTTGGAAAATTTAAGATAATATTATTCTCTGCTATAACGTTATTTTAAGTTCCTTTTCTATTATGCCTTAAAAACATATTAAAAATAAAATAATATTAATATACTAAATATGAAAAAAGTCTTAGTGTTTATAATAATAACAACATATTCTAGAATCTCTTAATAATATATTATTAAGACCACTAGACTGGACTCATTACAAGCTGGTCCTGATTAGGTTAATTATATAGATTTTAGGTACGTTATTAAGTTTCATCTACTTCTATCACCTCTATAGAAGCCTTTACTAATCTGTTTAGCTATATTATGAAACTATATAATTATATAATTGTAACTAGAATTAGCTCCTGTAGTTATTAGAGAATTAAAATGGACTCCTAAGTTGTGTTATATTGTTTATATACATTTCAAGGCTGGCCAGGTGTCCGCACTTTCGTTGACGAGTATGTCAAGAATTATCCAACCTATGTCATGAAGCAGGTTATGCTTAAAATTCTAAATAGAAAAGGGGAAGTAGAGGTTGTTACTGGGCATAGTAGTAACTAGTTACAGTTATGTTAGATACATTAGTTATAACTATAACTAATGATTTTATAGTTATGTTATATTAGTTGTACAGCTATATATATATCGAGGAAAATATTTAGAGCGAAAAGTCGCCTTGAACATCAAAAATGCAGAATTGCCGGGGTTATTGTTAGATGCACTTGAGGGTGCGCCTAAGTGCTCTCACGCGACGTCTGGGGACTAATTAAGGCAAAAAGAGTCTAGTTTCTCACCTTTTTGGCGTCTGTGCGCGCTTCGCCCGAAGCTTTAGTATCTTACAACGCCATTTAAGTGCATCTCAAATTTTCAACCATTTTTTATCAACATCTTCATAGAGAACTCATAAAGAGAAACTAGTGGCCAAAGAAGAGCTCGCGAAGAAGCTGCTGACGCCGTTTCAATCCTCACCAACCTTAACTCGCGCGATTTTGATGGCGTTACCCTTGCTCAAAACAACTCCATCACCTTATTCGTATGCCCTAGCCAAAGCGTCAGATGCCTCGTGAGGACACTAAGCTCTAGACTTATATACTTAAAATGCCCTTAAAGAGTAGCCAGCACATGGCAACTCAAATCAAGAGCTTTTTCATTGCAAGCGATGCAGAAAAAGTTGCTCTAGCGGGTCGGCATTTCGATCTCATCTACAGTCTAAACAAAACACGGAGTTACTATGAATCTAGCTATCGAAACAAAAGTCAAAGAGAAAGCAAATTAGCTTGCTGCTGACTTGTAACTACAACAGTAGCACGCTAAGACAATCCCTAAAGATGCGGCTAATTTAATTAATCTAGATACGATTAGCAACGTTCCAGATAGACGCTGCTTAAAGAGGGAACTCGAAAGGACCATAGTGTTGAATGAGTTTAAATGAGTACACCTAGGTAAGATTGAAAAATCATTCTTTTAGATAATAAAGCCAGCGCCTCTTACTAGTAAAGAGCTTTTATTCCCGAACTCGCTAGCTCCACATTAAACTTGTAGCTCAATTCAACCTAGCGAACCAACTTTCCTCGCCTCTCTTGTATGGCGATAAATATCCTCTCAACTCCCCGATGTTGGCTGAAAGTAAACACGCCATTTATAGTGCACACCGTACAATAAGCTGGGAACGATGTAGGCTCGGCGCTGAGGTGGTAGAGCAAACAAAGTGTCTAGGAGCGGGATTCGCCTTCTTATAAAAGAGGGAGGGGTACTCTCAAAAGAGCTTGCGAGGGAGGCCTTTGGCGATGGCGGAGGAGAAGGAAATGATAATAGACCAACGAAGGAAACCTTAGAAAGGTGGCTGGGCCTGCGAGGTGACGAGGGCTCATCTCAAGGATCGACGGCGCTAAGCCTAATTGAGCTAATTGTACAGGTTTGTAGAGCTTCAAAAATGCCACAGAACCTCTGTTAACGACTGCTTAGTAATATCAATTTGCTATATAACTATATAACTGTAACTATAACTACTCTCTCTAAGTTATCACATCACTATAACTGCCCCCCGCCCCAGTTACGTTATATTAGTTATTGCCACCCCTAGTTGTTGTCCGATCGGAGGTTCAACGATGTTGAGCACGTGTGGTATCCTATATAAAATGTTCAAGTCACATCTCCTAAGTTGTGTAAATGGACCAGTTGCGACGTATGAAACGGAGAAGGTCGTGCAAGATATCAAAAACGACGAGCAGAAGATAACTGTCACCTTCTCGGATCTTGGTATCGACAGCACTTCCAACACGATTAAAGCTGATCTCGTCATCGCTGCTTATGGAGTGCATTCCGCAATTCGTCGCTCACTCTTTCCAGACCTCAAGCCGGAATACGTTGGATATGTCATTTGGCGTAGTGCAATGCCTGAAGCCACTCTCTTAAGAGGAGCACGGAAGGTGCTGGAAAATAGCACCCTTCTATTCGGGTGCTTGAAAGATTATATCCTAACGTATATACCCCTGCCATCTGTCCAAGTTCTCCTCAACCCTGACTCATTCATAATGCTAGGTTCCACGTACTGTCCGAAAACGGCAGTCTTATCTCTAGTGAGCGGCAATTTACCTGGGAATGGTATCAGCACATCCCCAATCCGACCAACCTCGAAACAATCCTTACCGACATCAACGGCATCAAGCACTCAACCGCAGTCCCACGGGACAAGATGCATCCATCCATTAGTCCGCGCAACTATCGCGCAGCAGCGCCGTCCTCAAACCCGCACTTCACCGAAATACTCGAAAACACAACAAAACCGCTCCTCCCCGCAGTCCATGACCCGTAGTAATTCGAATCAGGCTGCTAGACAGGCTTTGGGTTTGGCGAAGCCCTTTAAGGGGGATATGGAGCTGGGAGAGTGAGACAGGGAGAGCTTGGAGTATGCGGAGAGGATGTTGGAGCTTCGTAGGACGTTTGGCCGGTTTTGTTTTACGGGAAAGTAGTGGGTTTGCTGGGGCCGCTGATACGGCAAGCTCTGGATGCGAAGGGGAGTGCGAGTTTGTGTGAACATGGTGGTATTTAGTAAGGCTCGGGTTTGTTTGGGATTTAAAAGGCATGTGAATGTGGGTGAACCGAAGGATGAGCGGAAGCGAGGCGGTATTATCGGCACCTCGTTGTCTGAGTGGCCCTGCTCCTTGGTTTCAGACGCGTGTTAGTAATTTCTAACTATTACGGTCCTATCCAAGCGTACTAATGATATCCAGCTATTGGGGTTTTCCGGAGGTTTCAACACGTGGATGGGGTCGACCTGGTTGTTAGACGAACTCCAACGGCATGGTGGACATTGACGAAATAAGTACCATGGACGCACCATCAAATGTAAGAGAAACATATCCTTATATATGTATCAGCCATATGCGTTCTAGCTCTAGCTAGTCATGGAAGTGGACATATCCAAGAAAATGGTCGACGGCTTTTGACGGATGATACACATTCAGGGAAGATGATTAGCAGTATTTTCCATGTCATTTTCGCACATCGTCATGTTGACATTCTCTAAAAGCTTCATAATTTCTTCGAGTTGCGGTATCATTGGTTTCACGTTCTCGGGATACTAGCATTGAAATGAAAGGGTTCAAGGAATACCAATCAAGGTATGATATCCGCTCTATCGAGAGCTCTAATTATATTCGATAATTTACACATTAAATAAATAAGAGGCAAAGGAAATTACTTCACTTAATGCTTTTCCTCCGAATTCATTTCAGCGTCCTTAGTTTTCTTCTCTGTCTCAAGCCCATAATCAGTTTCCAATTGGGTTCTCATTTTAACATGCTTTTCCACAAACGTAAGAACAAACCCGGCAAGACAAAAAGCGATACCAGCCTGCCAAACAGGCTTCAACCCTGCATTAAAGACGGCGATAACCTGTTTTTGAGCCTCTGGAGATAATGACTGAACAAAACCACCGCTGACATGGCTATAAGCTTTACCATCTGCTAGTGCGGCGACCACTTTAGGGTCAGAGACCAAATGCAATGATCTATCAGTTTCGTTGTTGAAAATGATTGCGGGGACGGTAATTCCCCACAGAAATCCAAAGCTCCGCAAAAACGAAAAGAGAGAGGCGGAGCTTGCATTGTCGGCGTCGCTCAGGCTGGCTTGGATGGCAGGTAGAATTGAGATCATGAGTATTCCTACGCCAATCGAGGCAATGATTTCGAAACATACCCATGCAGCTTTACTCGATCCTGGTCCGAGGAGGGTGAAGAGGCCAAACCCGATAGCGGATATCCCGAAGCCGGCCCAATGAAGTGGTTTATACTGGCCCAGTTTTGCCATCATACCACCAGCTATCATACTCGCAGGAATGAGGAAAATGTTGAACGGGAGAAGGTCCACAGCTGAACGAAACGGGCTTGCGCCAAGGACACCTTGATAATATACCGGTAGGAAGACGGCCGCCCACATGAGTAAGAAAGAAGCAAGAAATGCCAGAAAGAAGCCAACGAACGACGTGCGGTTACCAAAAAGATGAGGGGGAACACTTGGCTCCTTGCAAAGCCCAGTGGCTTCATAAACATGGAAGGCCGCCCAGCCAACGAAGCCAATGACGATTGGGACGATGATATGGTAAGTTCCCCATCCGTAGGTAACCCCTCCCATGATCAACCCAAGCAAGATGGCAGTCATTGAGCCCATGAATAGCGTGACTCCGAAGTAATCGATTCTCGCTAAAGCCTTTTCCCAGGAAGCTTGTTCGATGTGTTTGACGCGTAGGAAGAAGAACAAGACAACCAGGGCGGCTCCACCGAGCGGAAGGTTGATGTAGAACACCCATCGCCAGTTTGCTTGAGCGATGGCGCCCCCGATCAGCGGGCCCAGCGTTGCTCCAATTCCTCCAGATGATATCACCATCCCCAAGTACTTGCCTCGTTCCCGTAGAGGCACCATATCGCAAGTAATGATATCAAGGAGCACGAAGATGCCGCCACCGCCCACGCCTTGAATTGTTCGACCTGCAATCAACATCCCGACATTTGTGGCGCCGCCACCAATTCCACTACCAAGAATGAAGAAACCGACAGAGGTCAGCATGGGCCAGCGACGTCCAAAGATGTTTGCCAATTGGCCGATGAAGGGCTGTACCACGGTCGATGACAACAGGAATGAACTGGAGATCCATACATAATGTTCGTCGCCTCCAATTTCTCGAGTGACGGTCGGTAGGGCGACTGTAAGGATTGTGTTGTCCAGGGACGTGGTCAAACTGACCACACAGAGAGACACAAAGACCAGCCAGAAGCGCCAGGTCTTGGGCGTTGTGTCGGCTGAATCTTCAACTCCATCGGGGTTTTCGGGAACTGCCTTGGCTTCATTATTGGTGTTGACATTTCCCATCTCCGGAGCCTCAGGAGGGCTGTCAGAAGCCGTCACTGACATGACGTCTGTGTCGGAAGATTCTGCTATCGTCATATCTGCCGGTATGTGTATTTGCAAAAGAGTGAGGCAGCCGCAGATGGCGGGATGAGGATTAGCACCGCAGCCACTTGGATGGGGGTGATGAGGAGGTGCAGATGGATGCTATGTTGAAATGGGTTTGTGAGGCGTTGTTCCAAGCGTTTTTGAGATCGGGGGCCGGGGGACAGTATTTATCCATTTGATTTCTGGTTGGCTTACTGCCCAGTTAAGATGGGTGCCACAACGCCGGGTGCGCTCGGCAGCCGAAACAAAAAAAAACTCCGAAAACTCTCCATACAGGAGGTCCAAACAACGACAAAACATACAGGGGGACTGGACGTGTTGTCGAACAACCCTGTGGCATTTGTGAGGCTTGGACGGGCCGTTCCTAGTCTCTAACGGCGACCGACTATCTTCACGCCTGCATACTGCTTCAGCACTTGGCTTCCAATCATCTACTGATTCCAAATATATTCAGACGCCTTGCGTACTGCATTCGGCAACATTTTGACCTCTTTCACCTGATACCATGTCGATCTCTGTCCCAGTCCTACCTTGGAACATTCCACCGTCTTCTTTTACTGCGCCTGTTTCTCTTATCCTGTGTCTTCTGGCATCTCTGGGACTTCTCCTTGGCCTTCATCAACCCAAATCCCAGTTTACGCGTGTCGGAAAACCATGGCTGCTATCATTGCTGTCCGGGAAGCATGCCATGAGCTTCACCATGGAACACCATGTCGCAGAGGGATACAGAAAGGTATATTGCTTTATGATAGAACGCACTCCACGTTTTGCATGAACATTGAATCATTACGGCGGAGAGATTGTGTGCAGGAATTTGTAAAGGGACTTTTAGTTGGGCCTGGAAGAACGCAGTGACCATATAATTTCCTCCAAAACATCGCTGCATACATCCAAACCCTCTATTGCCACTTCAGAACATGCCTTGGCCCTGATATTCTACACAAATTTTAAGTGCACGCTTTTCGCACGTCTATTTTACGTATCAGAAAATCGCGTACTCACAGTCTACTTAGGTAATCAAGCCAACCAACCGCCCGTTTGTGATGAAATGGTGGGCTCGAGATTACAACTTTTTACCACCAAAGTACCTTGTCGACTTCAAACGCGCAGGCACGCACAGCTTGAGTTTCTTCGAGAACCTCAGCACTGTGAGTCATTAAAAGCCTTTAAACTCACCTTTTCACAACGTAGTGGCTTACCGAATCTTAGGCCTTCAGTATGTACGCTTCCGTGGGGGATCTATACTCATCGGATTTGATGGTGGATGTTGTAAAGAGAGGAATTAATGTTCGTTTACGTGCGTATCCAATGACGCCCTTTTTCAGGCGAGCAGGCTGACTGTTCTTGATAATAGCGAAGCTGGTACCTCTACTCAGTGATGAGTGTGACTATGCCTTTAGGAGAGAAATTGGGGGCCCGAAAGGTACGCTGTCTGCTTTACATAGGAAGATGCGGCTAACGAATTACTGAGCGAAGAATGGAAAGCATTTACTGCAGCCCAGCTGTCACAGAAGATAATGCACCGTGTAACTAGCCGCATCTTGATAGGCACCGAGCTGTGCAGAGACGAGAATTACTTGCGCTCGTCGACTACCTTGAACAACTCGGTTTTTATCAATGGCTTAGTAATGACCATGTTGCCCTTAGGACCTCTGCGTCGACTTGGCTGCCACTTTTTCTCCTTTCTCCACCGACGGAATATTAGGAATGCAATGAAAGATATCTTACCAGTGGTCACGAAACGGTTCGAGGAATTCCAAAACCAAGACAAGGACTCACTGGAAGCTCTTGATGCCATACAATGGAGTCTAGAATTCTCAGCAGGAAACAAGAAAGAGCATAATCCAGAATGGATTGCTCTCTCCCTTCTCCACAATCTATGGGCTGGAAGCGCAGCACCCGCGGGACTTGTTACTCAGATGATATTCCAAACACTCCTAGAGCCCCAATATCTCGATCCTCTTCGATCGGAAGCAGTAAAGGCCATTGGCACTTATGGGTGGACCGACAAGGCCTTAAGTAGCATGCCATTGATAGACAGTTTCATTCGCGAACTAAATAGATTATATCCCACCGGTGCTGTGACCTGCGCGCGGACTGTCATGGACAAGACGTTTCAATTCCATGACGGGTTCCAGTTGCCGAGAGGAAGCCGCATCGCCATACCTGCCTTGGCGATTCATACCGATCCAGACAATTTTCCTGATCCCATGAAATTCGACGGATTCCGTTTTGCGAAGATGAATACTGCAGAAAAGAGCGGTGAGGAAACCGAAGCTAAGTGGGGAGCTTCGACGGTCTCGGAAACGAATCTGGCGTAAGTGTATCTTCGCTTCCTTCCTTACTATTTTATTCAGCATGCAATCTGGACAACCATGTTTGGGGGGAAATGCGGCTAATGCAAATTTCAGATTCGGATTTGGTAAACACTCATGCACGGGACGGTTCTATGCTGTTCGGAAAGCAAAGCTCATCTTCAGCAAACTTATCATGCAATATGACCTGAAATGGGAGGGTGTGATGTCAATGCCCCCAAGGCTTTCCATCAATGGGCAATTTGCTGCAAATCAGTTGCAGAAGATCTTCTTGAAGCAAAGATGATTAGCCAACGGCTGCTGGAAGGGTTACGGCAAGGAGGATTATTTGGCTGAATAGGGACTGGTGTCATATGTAAAATAATCGTACCTCATAATCAGTATTCATGCTCCCTCCTTTTTATAAATAATCTGCATTATCTATTTGTATGATTTCCTGTGCCCTTTGAAAATTATCCGCTAGAACTAAATCGTATTTTAGCTAATGATGTGCGTATAGTCTTGGCAATCCTAAAAGAAACCTCATTCAAGATTTCGGGCATCTCCTGTGATTTCCTCATCTAGGCGCTAATAATATTGCGGAAAAAAAGGCGGAGATGTATGTATAACTAGGTCCAGTACAAATATATCCTTCTAATCATGCTTTGGAGGAAGCGGTATCATTTGAACCCATTCTCGTACAACTGAAAATCCCAAGAATGACTCCTCAGTCAGCCGAATCCTCATCATGACGTCCGCAACCCACGGCAATGATATCCAGAAAGAACCTAAAACCCACGAATATCCTATTACAGTCTTGAACCAATTTGATTTCTCCACACTTCCTCCAGATTTACACCAAACCCATTGTACGAAGTCTTCCAACGTTATAGCTGCAGCTTGCCACATGAAGAAAGCCATGACTCCCATGGTGCGCTCACTAAAGTTGATATTTGAGGGATAGGGTAAGAGGACGAAGAATTGCGTGTGCATCAATCCTGAGATGGCGAAGGCTAGCCATATTTGGGTGTAGGAGGAGAGATTGCTTCCACGTGGTATGCGAAGAACATCAACGACGAAGCCCGTTGCCTTTGTCAGGCTCTAATAATATGATTAGATTCTGCAATGAATTTCCCCAGAAAAGATGTACGGACCCTGCGAAGCGTTTGGTGCCAAAAGGAACCCCAAAAATGGCGCACCGTCGTCACTTCCTTGACGTCACCAAAGTAAGGCGGCCAGTCCTGAAGCATAGTAAGAAACGTTAGTAGCTTTCAGATTCACGACCCGTTACAGACCCAATCTCACCTCTGGCTTGCTCAAATTCAATAACACGGCAATGACCGCCGCCGCCGCATACTGCATATTCACAAAGAAGTATGGCCCGCATGCGAAAACAAGAACTTTGAAGAAACTCCACCGCCAGTCGGGATGGGTGACTGTCAGATATTTGGAATCTAAGAATCTGGGCTGGCCATCTCTAGGAGTCCAAAAAAGTCGCTCGGAAAGTTGTAACAAGACGTCTGACATGAACAGCATCTTGAAAAACACAAAGGTCTGTGAAAGCAAAAAGTATCGTTTGCTCGCTCTTGGTTTTGGGGGAAGATTCTTTACTTCCCAATTCCATCTCACGCCTCTTGTATTGAACATCATTGCTGCTGCCCACTTTATCTTCCTTGGCCCGAAGGACCTCATTGCCATAGCCTCTCGAGCAGGCCTATCCGCACGCCAGTAGCTCTCCTCCGGCCCATTGGCATTGGTGAAAAGAAATTTATCCAGCGTGCTAAGATATATTGGCCATAATAAACCGTAGGGTTGTGCATCTCCAGGCTTGTCGCTCACGGGTCCTACGAAATGGGGCGCAATTGCGAGGAGTGTAATTGTGGTTACACAAAGGAAACGACGACCTGGGAATGGTGGGGATATGTAGAAGAAGACTTGAAGCACCAACAAAGAGATGTGCAGGACAGCAGCGGTACTTGGCATGATTGTGCTGATATTCTATCAACATTCAAACAGCGGGACGATCCTTTTCACATATGCCCATATGCAGGGACTCGGCTTGCAGATCGGGTGCCGGTGACGGTGTAATTCAATTCCTAGATCCGCTGAATGCTCGTGACAATCGTGCCGGGATCGGCACCCGGTAAAACTATTCCGATCCTTCCGAGCACCTTTATTGTGCATTTCTTTAATTGAGCTAAGTGCATGCGAAATCTGACAACACAATTATTGCTGAGTAAAACGTACCTGCAGAATGTCCTCAACCATCCTCGATTTCCTCCAGGATACGTTCCCAATTTTTTTCAAGTCGAATTACCTCATACTCTCCACTCTTCTAGGAGCTTTTTTACTTTTATTGATAAAATGGAGCTCCAGCAGAAGTCCGCCAAAATGGGCCACATTTGGTACGCGAGGTACATTTGATTTTCGTCCAGCTATGAATGAGGGGAACACAAAGGTAAATCACCCAAACCAAGATATGGCAAAATTGCTAATCGCTCTAATCTTTAGTGCCCTGGAGAACCCTTTGTTCTCCCGTTTTTGGACCCCACGGTCATTTTGCCGCATTCATGTCTACCGTACCTCAAAAACCTTCCTGATGATGACATGACCACGAACGGAAATATGCGGAAACGCTTCGCTATCAGGTGGACCGGCAGTGGCTGGGTCGGTCCTGAACTCCACGAAAGCGTCAAGGTCGACCTCTCAGGAGAAGTGAACAAATTGGTCCCAATAATCCAAGATGAGATTAGTTCTGCTCTTCTGTCTGAACTTGATAACCTCAAAGATTGGACCACACTTGACATTCAATCAAAATTGATAATTACGGTCGCACTCGTCGTCGGACGAACATTACTGGGACTTCCACTTGGTCGGGATCCGCGCTGGGTGCAAGCTTCTCTTGAACATGCAATGAGCTGCGTCATGTTCTCCGGGAAATTGCGAACGTTCCATCCACTACTTCGCCCTGTAGTAGCCCGGTTCCTGCCAGAAATGACAGAGGTGAAACGCACAAAGGCAGTGGTTGCATCATTGCTTGAACCGGTCATCAAATCAAAAATTGAACTGTTGAAGGCACAGGAGAAAGGAAAGCACTTGTCACCAGACATCCCCGCCGAGGACGCCAGGATGATGAAATGGCTTATCGAGAAATACCATAGAAATGCAAATGGAACCATTGACCCTTCTCTACTCATCCGAGACCACCTGACCCTCTGTTTTGCCGCTATCCACATCACGACAATAGTGGCTACGCATATCGTTTTCGACCTTGCTGCACACACTCAGTATGCTGAACCACTTCGCGCCGAGATCAGCAGGGAGCTTCAAGCATCGCCCGACGGCACTCTAACCGCCAAGGGTGTTGCGAACTTAACACTCCTTGACAGTTTCTGCAAGGAAAGTTCGCGAATTAATCCTGCAGGCATGGGTAGGTCCCCCACCCTCGTAGAACGTTGAAAACAAAGCTGACAATATAACTCGACAGTGGCCTTTCTGCGCATGACGCATCGAGCCGTAACACTACCCACAAACCATGTCATCCCTGCCAACACACTAATCGCAGTGTGCCATCCACGGTTCAACCATAACCTTTCCGACTTTCCCGAAGCTGACAAGTTCGATGGATACCGCTTCTCGAAACTACGGACGCAAGGTGCCGACGAGGCTAGGCTCCAGCTTGCGGGCATGAGCATGGACTCTTTGACATTTGGATACGGTGTTCATGGGTGTCCCGGCCGATTGTTTGCCAGTGTTGTCGTAAAGCTTATTGTTGCCCATCTTTTGATGCATTTTGATGTTCGATTGGAAGGGGACAGTGCTGTTAGGCCGGAGAATATCTTTCATGACTTCATGATAATGCCGCCAAAGGCTGGTATTCAGATCAAGAGAAGGTAGTCAGTGACCAGTTCTGCGTACACCAGTTATTGGGTCCAATCAATATACGTGAGTTAAGTAAAAAATGAGTTGGAATTAGTTTCTTCTACAAGTGATGCGTCCTCCTGCAGTAGCAGTTCTTCTCTCAAGCATTTGAAATTCGTATATCCATAAAGAGCTGTCTTTTATTCTATAAATGAGGAGATACACATTTTCTAGATCAAGTCCAATGAGAGGGCCCTACGCAGTCGGTGGCTTGCGGGCCCAGATAGCAAAGAGCTTGAATTCACCACCCTGCTCACGCAGCTCCTTCTCAAGATTACCAGGCATGGCATCCAGTTGCTCCCGGGACAAACTGATCGGTGGCATCTTCTTGGTTGTCTCCTTAATACCCGTCGCAGTAGTGACCATGCTCACGGTACTGGTTTCCTTGATCTTATCGCTCTTGGCCTTTACTCCAATTAGAATGGCCATGACCTTAAACTCGATGGCCTCTAGTCCGGCCTCGCGAAGCCAAGCACTGGTATCTTTGCGCAGCTCAACGCCGTTGCCGGCCGTGACCGTCTTGAACAACTCTCTGGCCCCATCATGGAAGACCTGGAGCGCGGGACCGCCTTCCCAATGCCCAAATTCCATCTCAACAAGCTGGATATATCCACCTGGCTTAACGAGCGCGATCAACCTGTCAACAGTTTCCTTAATGGAGTTGGTGCCTGAGCCGGGAAGAGCGAACCGCGAATGCACCAAATCAAATGTGCCGTTCCAGTCCTCGGGCCATGTTGCCGTCATGGACTGGTGGTGGTAAGACGTATCTGCCGGGGGGTTGGAAGGGAAGTAGCTGTCCTCGATATCGGTACCGACGTAGGTGTGTTGGGCCGTAGCGGTGCTACGCACATCGCGTAGCCATGCTCCTAAAAGGAAAGTCAGTTGCCCCGAAGTAGAGAGTGCATCAAGGTTCACCAAAAGGGCATGGCGTACCTCCTCCGGTGGCTTGATCAAGGATACGAAGTCCAGGCTTGGACATGTCGATCGGAGCCAAGATGAGCTGGGTCATAGAGTCTCGAATCATTTCATGTTGCATGTTCAAGCGCTCAACCTCGCTTTTCCCGGCCTCGAAGATGACATTGTCATCATTGGTGCCGGATTTAGATGCAGCTGTTGCCATTATTGCAGCTGTCGATATCCTTCGAGTAAGAGAGGTACTGAACTGATTGCGTTTAGATGTTGACCACAAGGCACAGCTCATAACAGTAGTCTTCCTCAGTTATTTGGAATATGTAAATGTCAGATCTGACGGGAGGTTTATTCCACGGTACGTTTTCGGTATGTCGCCGGTACCCGACTGGCGCGCCCGCGCACCGAACCACAACCACCCTCGCTTTTTATTTTATCATCCTTCCGGACATTCCTGTATAGTCTTGGAGTTTCTCGAAATGCTACATGGTAATAATGCAATCCCCGCATGTCCGGCAGTCAGCCCAGTCCGACAGCAGCTACACCCTAGGCCGGGCACTAAGGAGCCAATTAGATTCTCTCCCACCCAGCCATCCGCCGTTGAATTAAGCACAGGATTACAAGGATAATGTCAATGCGTCTATTTCTAGAAGCGCTACCGTCTTGCCGACGTTCTGGGCGTTCTGGAAGAACCCCTCCGTTACAAACTTCTTGTATATCAGTTCAGCGCCTGTCCCACTGTGCCACTCACAGGCTTACCCTTATCTCTTAACCTACTTTTGAATCTTTTGAAAAAGGGTATATCGCTATCCTTAGTTGACTATGGCCCCATCTGCTCCTCCACCAATGGGACCAGGCGGCCAGATGCCGGACTGGACTAAGACTCCACTGGTTCCACCACCTTCTGGGGTCCCTAATTTCGTAGACCCTCCTTCACAGGCTCCTATGGCTATTGCAGTGTCAAGTGTAATGCTTGCACTCATGGTGCCTACAGTCCTCATGCGATTTTATGCCAGAACTAACATCGTGGCCGGTGTCGGTGCGGATGATTGTAAGTGGCTCTCAGCGGTTGTAAACGTGTTTCTAAAGGGCTGACTTTGGTTTAGGGGTGGGGCTTATTGCAGCTATCTTCACAGGCGGCTATACAATCTACAGTATTGTTTGTAAGTATCTACCCCAACTGATGGGATCGGCTAAGCTAACCGAAAATGATAGTGTTCACTCTACCGGGCCTTGGTCCACATCTCTGGGACATCCCCGCAGTCGTCTTCTTTGATCCGAAATTCGGCCTGGTGAGCGAAACCTAATGCGCGCTGGTACTATACAGCGGCTCCCGCTTTCAAAACGAGACTAATTCCTTCATCAGAGAATGCTGTTTACTGAAGTCCTATACTGCCCGTCGGCATATTTCACGAAGCTCTCCATGTTCCTCCTTTACAAGCGCGTCTTCGTCGCTCCAGGTAGTAAAACAAAGCACTTCGTCAATTACGGACTATGGGCGACCACTGTTCTGTACTTTGCGTTGCTGATTCTCAACTTCGCGTTCTGCATCCCAGACACAAGTCTGGTGAATGGAGGAAGCTGCTCTACGAAAGGCGGACAGGTTGGTTGGGCTCAGTCGGCCGTCAATATCACGACTGATATTTACCTTCTTGCCATCCCGCCATCTGTAATTCGGCAGCTGCATATTTCGACGAGGCGCAAATGGGGTGTTGCAGGTATTTTTATCCTTGGCGTTGCGTAAGTTTGGCTGTCTCGGGAGAATGATAGCAGAATTCGCTAACGCAGAAAATCAGTGCAACTGCTGCTAGTATCATTGCTTTGGCACAGCGCATTATTCTGGTTGGAAAGGTTCCCGATTTCTCCTGGACTGTGATCCCTGCAGCAATCGCAACGTAAGTAACTAAATCCATCTAGCAATGAATTCTTCTCATTCAGTATTTGGCGTGCTAACACACTATCCAGTATCTGTGAACTCAATCTCGGCGTAATCTGCAGCTGTCTCCCCGCGGTCAGCGTTATATTCCGCAAGAATACCAGCGCCGCCAAAAATGGCTCCCGCTTCGGCTGGTCGTTGCAGCATCTCATGTCTCGCACCTTCAAAACTCGCACTCAGTCGTCTACCGAAGCTTCGGTCTCAAAGAAGCATGATGCGTCATCTGATTCAAATGTGGATACTATTAATCTTGTTTCCGTGTCCTCTGATCAGGGGAATGATCGTCCAAGAACGCTTTCGTATAAGCAACTTAAGTGAGCTAAGGGATGAGGTGGATGGGAGGTAGTAACGGGAACGTTTTATTGAGAAGTCGATGCGATTTGTATAGTATTTTGTCGATGTATAATGGGATATCGTCGTAGCTATATACCATGTTCAGGGGTCTTATTGATAACTGAATTATGAATGCATAAATTGTGGCGTTATTCAGAATAATTATTCAGGATTATCGAATAATTCACACGTGATATCAGGCCGACTCAGAGATTCCGGCGCCCACCGTCCGCAATCACGTATGTTGATCCTTTTAAGATGCTACTTCGATACCAGCTTTTAATACATGCTATCCTCTCGGCATTGTCTTCGCTAAGTGACATTCTTTCCTATGAAACTGTACGTCGCTCTCTAGAGAAGACTCGCTCAGGCTCATCGCTCATAGCTGGGATAGAAAGAACTTTAAGGGCAAACTTTAAGAGCACCGGAAACCGCTTCTACTGCTCATCTAGTAACCACTACTATAGGGATGTTAACCCATGGATTTCATACGAATCCTCAGAGCAGTAGACCTCGTATTCATCCTTCTTTCGCTTCCCCTGAGTTATCTTCTTCTTAAATTCTTCAAGGATTCGGTTGTACTTATCCATTTCAGCTGGCTCCCTTACTCCCTAAGATAGGAGGTATTCGTACGAGTCTTGAGATGATGGCCAATTCGTATATTCTCTCTTAAACTAAAGCTAGAACTCTTTAACGCTTTGAAGAGCTGGCTCTCTCTATTCTTCTTTCCAGTTACTCATAATATGCTCCATATGACACTCCGGATTAAGGATCAGAGCTGCAGCATAATATAGAGAGTCGTCTATATACTAGTAGTATGTACAAAGCTTTTTCTAGTAATAATTAATTCATACAGTAAACTTCTTATTAGCTTTAGTATTTTTCCTTCTAAAGAAAGCCTAGTAAGTGTTGGTAATACCTAAGAAAGAGGGTAGAAGAAAGTTATATAACTAAGTACTTAATATACATAAAAAGCACGTTTATTTAAATTAGAATCTTATTAATTCTTATAGAGTCCCCTTAAAGATCTATTATTACTTAATAAAAGGGAAGAAGAAAGGAATAGATTATATAAAGCATTTTCTAGTTCTTTAAGGTAATTATATTTTTCTTAAAAGTATTCTAATTCTCCTTTACATACTAATTAATCTACGGTTCTATTTTAAGTGCTGTTTAAAATAAAATAAACTAAAAGTTCTATCTTATATAATTATTAAGAAAAACTATTCTCCTAATGATTGTCTTAAAGTAACTTATATAACTTATTAAAAAGTAGCTATAAATATTAATATTATGAAGCTTTCTTAAGGCACTAAAAGAGTAAAAGTTCAATTCTTTATTTTATATCTCTCTTTTAGTGATTTCTTTTCTGTTCTTTTTATTTTTTTTATATAACTTAATAAAAGAGAAGTCTAGTACTCCTTTAAAAAGAAAGTTTTAAACTATAAAGTTAATAATATACCTCAGGTAACAAAGCCGCTAAGAGACTGAATTTTAGAATATATTTATATTAGATAAAGAGCTTATAATTATATAATAGAGTATATTATTTATTTCTAAGTTATTAGTAGTAATAGTGCTAATCTTATATATAATATTATATTCAAAAAATACTTAAAATAAAGTATTCTATTAATTCTCTTCTAAATATTCTAAAACTATATGAAGGGTAAGAAGGGCCTTTTATAGTTTTATTTTATTATTAATAAAATAACCACAGATCATAAAAAAGAGATAATTATTTAAAGAGATCTAGATATCTATAAATAGATAGATACTTATATAGGCGGACTAAAGCCTCTTTTATATAATATCTTTCTATTCTTTAAAAAATTAAATAATATATAAGACAAGCGTTTATAATAAGAATAGAAAAGTATTAACTAATTCTAAATTTAGGGCTCTATAAACAACATGCTACTTTAGCTATTTAATAAACTAAAATAAAAGATTTTATATAATAACTAGGTTTACTAGAGCTTTCTAAATTACTTTAGTTTTTTATAAAGGTTATTAAAAAACTATTTTCTTAATTTTATTAGTTTTACTGTCTAGTTCTATTGCTCTTCTGTAGAGCTTAGTAAGTTATAAAATTACTTACTAAATTATACAACTCTAGTTATTTATTAGAATGATTATGTTATACTAATTCTTAAAGTGGACATTAAGATTTAATAGGACGGATAAATAGTAGGGCTTTATTATATAGTATTTGTAGTATTTTATTAGTCATCCGTACTGCCTCTGTTCTTCATTTGGATACAGATCTTACAAGTGTTAATAGGTTGCAGCAGTCTTTTTTCGTACAGAGGCGGTAGTAGTTAACAACGCGACATTAGAAGAATTAATAGAACCTTCAACAATAGAGGAATCAACAGAAGATGCTATAGTTTCAGGCTAGGAGAAATAGCTTGGGAGGCATTTTTCGACCTGCAAGGATATTGTGCGATGCCAAGGCATTGCCAAGGAATTATCCGAATAATCCGAATACTGTTGAATAGTTATGAATTTGAATAATTATTCGAATACTATTCGAATAAATTTTATGCATAAGACCCCTGACCATGTTTTTATTGCGCTCTCTAATAAGACCAGATGACATACAGTGACCACGTCTCCAAATGTAGAATTGAAAAGGATGATTCTGCTATATATTCGATCGGCAACCGGTTCCTTCAGGGCCGCACTCCTGGTCGATGGCCGGTATCAGTCCGCCTGCGGATATATTACGCTCTTGTCCGCTGAGTGAACTGTGTAAACTCAGTACTTCAAAATCTGTATTCATTTCAACTGGTTCAATCCTCTCATCCCGAAGGCTCTTCCTCACCTGGCACCATGTCTCACTCTAGTATTACCGACGCCCTCATTATTGGCGGCTCCCACGCAGGCCTCTCTGCCGCCCTAACCCTCTACCGCGCATTGCACACATCCATAATTATAGACTCGCACAAGCCCCGCAACTGGGTCAATACACCCACTCATCTCACAACTGGCTCAGATTTTCTAGCCCCCGAAGACATGAGAGAGCAAGCGCGCGCTGAACTCAAGCGACATGGGTATACTACGTTTGTGGATGCTAAAGTGGAGAAGCTCGAAAAAGTGTCTATGGGTGCGGACGGAAGTCCGCAGGTCTTTAAAGCTACAGATAGCAACGGAAAGGAATGGGTAGCAAGAAAGATAGTGTTGGCTACTGGCGCAGAAGACGAGTTTCCAGCAATCGAAGGCTATAGAGAATGCTTTGGACAACGCATGTGAGTTCAACCATTCGTTCACCCTTTATCTATCACAAGAATTAACACGGCTCTTCTCACCAGCTTCCCATGTATGTTCCAATTCGGCTACGAACAACGCGGCTCAGAGCGCGCTGGACTCCTAGCCGTCGACGAACTCGCCAACGCCTACTTTGCAACCGCGCTCGCCGAAGACGGCCACAAATTCGCACAAAACATGACCATTTACACCAATGGCGCGCCAGACTTGGCAAATGAAATCAGGCAGTCGCTCAAGACTCCGGATATCGTGGTGGATGACCGCAAGATTTCACGGCTCCGGCCTGGATCTGCAACCCTTTCGGAGACTATTGTAGAGTTTGAGGGCGAGGAAGAGCCGGTCGCCGAAGCGTTTATTGTTCACCGGCCGAGAAATCACGTTGATGGTACATTGTTGAAGCAGCTTGGGGTGGAGATGGCACCGATGGGAGGCGTCAAGGTAACGCCTCCTTTCAATAAAACAAGTGTGGAGGGGGTATACGCCGCTGGTGATTGCGCGAGCATGAAGAAAATTATCCCCGAAGCCATGGCTATGGGAGCGTACGTGGGTTGCGGGATTGCCCGAGAGCTGCCGAGGAGGATTACCGGGAATAGCATACAGGGCATCGTGAATGGGCAGGCATAGATGAGCAGGACAATTCATGATGGTCCTAGTTAGATCAATCTACTCTCTTGCCGTGATACGTCGGAACGCGAATATATTTTCACGTGACCCCAGTCAGTGTCCTACCAGGATTACGCCCCCACAAGGTTTTCGGCCACCGGCGAGGTCTCGTGCCCCAACTATCACACGTGACAGCGTGACACATGTGCTGCCTGCGCCGCAGCATTCAACACGGTACGAACATGAACACGAAGTTTCTCCCAATATCCTTGTTACTCTATAATAGCCTTGTTGCTTCATCCAATCGATCTATTTCCATTTCATTCTTCCGCCAGGCACATACAATGGCAGCAGCAGCAAACCAGATATGGAAGGACCCTGAAGTGGTGAAAGGCTGGAAAAACGGCGAACGAGTGTCGCTCCCTGCCGGCGAGCTCTTACTCAAGCAAGCTGGCTTACTCTCGTCTCCAGAAACTCCCCTCGTGATCCTAGACAACGCGTGTGGAACTGGAGTAATTTCCGCCTTACTTTACGACAAACTCGACCCAGCTGCGAGAGACGGGATGCAGCTGACATGCGGAGACGTCAGTGGGCCAATGGTAGAATATGTCAAGCAGGAAATCGTCTCGCGCAATTGGAAGGGAGCGAATGCTGAGGTTGTTGATGCACAGAAGACGGGGCTTCAGAGCGATCACTTCACCCATGTCATTACGAATATGGGGTGGCAGAATATACCGAATAGCATCGAAGCTATCAGAGGTAAGAAATTCGCAGATTTTCACGTCAGGACAACAGTGCTAACTCCTTGTTCAGAGACATACCGCATGCTCAAGCCGGGTGGAATATTCGGTGCAACAAGTTGGGAGAGAATCGGCTGGTACGACGACGCTTACGAGGCTGTTGAGAAAATCCCCGGCGCACCATCGTTTCTGGACCGTGATACTTTCATGCGCATTCGAACGAATGGGGAATGGGATAGGCCCGAGTTCGTTCGAGAAACTCTCAAGAAGGAGGGATTCGTGGACATTGTGGTTGAGGTACATTCTACACCAATTCGAATGGACAGTGCGGAGGAGACGATGGCTGTTTCCTTCCCGAAGATGCTCCCGGCGTTCACTGTAAAGGCATGGAGCAAGGAGGAGAATGAAAAGTATGCACCGTTAATGAAACCTGCACTAGGAGAGTACTTGCTGAACAAGTATGGATCGGGCAAGCCATTTTCATATGATATGGTTGCAATTATTGCAACGGCTCGCAAACCAGCGGTCTAGAATAAATAGACTGCCTAAGAAGTTTTACGCATAGCTTGACTTCCGCTCAACTGAAGCGTCTTGAAATGTATCAAATGCGGAATATTTTTCCTTCATCTACGATACGAATCTTGGTTGGATATTTGAACATTAATCCTACTATTTTTGCAAAGTCAGGATGCTAAAAGAGCAGCACATCGTCAATGACCGAAATGGATTTTGGTTGCAACAGTACAGCGTACCCAATTGGCTACTGAGATGGTCAAATTCATCGCTAGAGATGGTGGCCGAATGAGAGTAGGGCGGCCGAATGCTTACCCCTGGTTCTTCGGCATCCGGCGATCATTGGTTGAATCGGTGAATGTATACCATAAATGCCCAAACGTGGAGCGTATTCCTAACTACAGTTTCAAATTGTTGCCAATTCATTGACTGCACATATTGCGTTTATCATGTCTCCAGGACTCGCCTCCCCCATTGACACGGACGTCCTCATTATCGGGGGCGGTCCCGCCGGCCTCACTGCTGCCCTCGCCTTAGTTCGCCAGCTGCACACCGTCATCCTCTTCGACTCAGGTAACTACCGTTATCCCTCCGAGCGGAGTCCCAACATGCACATCGTGCTAGGATGGGACCACAAAGACCCCGCAGCATTCCGTGCCGATGCGCGGGAGAACATTACTTCCCAGTACGATACTATCAATATTGAAGAGACCAAAGTGGAAAACGTGCGCAAAACAGAGGAGGGTAACTTTGAGGCGACGGATGCGAGCGGCAAGAAGTGGGTAGGAAAGAAATTAATTCTCGCGAGCGGCAACGAGGACGTCTTTCCTGATATCGATGGGTATGATGATTGCTGGGCTACTGGAATGTAAGCACTCCACGGTCTCCACTTCTAAAGGAACTGAATATTGACCTCTTACAATAGTCTCCACTGCTTCTTCTCAACGGGCTACGAGTCACGCAACGCTTCCTCGTCAGGCATGTTAGCCGTAGACCTGCTCACCGAACCTGCCTACTGCATCCACGCTGCCCGTCACGCATTGCAAATCACACCCGAAGTCACCATCTACACCCACGGCTCAGAGGACGTGGCAAAACGCTTCGAAGCCGCCCTAGGCTTAGACAGCAAATTCAAAATCGACAGCCGCCGCATCTCACGGCTAGAAAAAGGGCCCCAGCTCTCCGAAATAATTCTCCACTTTGACGACGGCACATCTAAACTGGAAGGGTTTCTAGGCCACGCTCCCATCACGCGACAAAAAGGTCCTTTTGCAAAACAGCTCGGCTTGGAGATAGATCAGATGGGAGATATTGTTACGCATGGGCCTGTCATGCAAACCAGTGTTAAGGGGGTGTTTGCTGCCGGGGATTGTGCCAGCCCGGTCAAGATGGTGACGGCGGCGATGTCGATGGGGTGTAATTCTGGCGTTGGGTCGAGTGCGGAGATTCTGGCGGATGCGTTGGGCCAGAAGACGATGTTTGGATAGGCTTGGTGCGCATATAGAGATTATGTCTGTATGGTAAATATAAGATACTTTTATTGCCAAAGCCATTTCACGTCTGGTGACGAGCTAGAAAAGTATTCAATTGCCGATCTTAATTACTATTTTAAAGGACCCCAAATTGGTCTATTTGAGTGATGGGAGAAATTCCCGATTTGTCTGATATGAAATGCATACGATTGCGATAAACTCTCAATGGACTTTTGCGAAATGGAGCGCATTATCCTCCCCGTACCTCCAAGCCGAGTTGGATAGGAAAACACGCGAACAATAGCGGCCAGCTCAACTTAGGGCTTCCAACACCTGAGATATCCCTCATAGGTCGTGTAGGAATAGCTGGAGGTAGAGCTGGTGGTAACTGCCATGTTCGCAAAACGAGTGCAGGCTTGTATACAGACTTGTCTTTGGGTATGCGTTCTCTTACCTGCAACCTAACCAGATCCACTTTCGACCTTACCCTCAGTCTGAGGTAGGAGAAATGGTCAGGAATCGTATTTCTTATGCTCAGAAAATGATGATCGTCATCTTTTATTGATTTCGACAAAATGTTCTCTATGCCTGCTACACCTGGTAGAGGTCGTTTTGACATGGTAAAGAGATCATGTCTCACAACTTGAAGCGCCGAAACTTCCTATATCATCATGTGAGGATCAAACAGCGCTCTAGCTACTAGAGCCAGGTCTCGTCGGAATCGAATGAACCCAGCTACCAATTTGGAAGGGATATCGGATGCCGGAAATTGCGTGGATAGTGTACATAGACAGCCATAGGTACTAAGCGAGACTTCTAATAGGATGATGATTCATCTCGGATGCCGCCCGGGGGGCGCTTGCCTCGTATTGGCTCCCGAGTTGGACGAACGCCGTGCTCATATATTCACCACATACACATTGTTCATACAGCGTTCTAACAGCTATTCGCACAGCCACATCAATTTCGCCCTTAGTTTTCATCACATCCATCTTAATATTAAAAATAACCAAAAATGGTTACCGTCGAAGCCGAGATGTCTTTCCTCGAACCTTGGCCGTCAACCGCCGAGAAAGAACCCCCTTATGTCCGCGGCCTCGTCGAAGATGACTACCCCTCGACAAACTTCAAGAACCAAGAATACAAGGTCCAAGTCATTGATGCCCGCCCAACCAAAGACCAGTTTACTCTGGACAAAAATGGCTTCACGTGGCATAAGGATACCAATCTCACGGCCGATGTGCTCAGAGTTATCCGATCGAAGGATAAGGAGCTTGTTGCGGAGGTGTACTATCCTCTCGTTGAGACTCTGATCAAGAAGGCTACTGGGGCGAGCAAGGTTATCATCTTTGATCATACGTATAGGAAAAGAGACCCGGCGCTCAATATGAAGGAGAATCCCAATGGGAGAGAGCAGCCTGCGACAGTGGTGAGTGTTGATGATATCTTTTTATGTAAAGGCTATGGTATGTTTAACTTTAATTGCAGGTGCACTGCGATCAATCAGCGCTGGGAGCAAGCCGACGCGTGGAACGGCATGCCGGGGACGAAGCGCAAAAGTTATTGAAAGGACGTTGCCAGATCATCAAGTAATCCCAAAATCCCTCCACTTCATTTCTTCCGCCGCTGATTCTTTTGAGCGTCTGGCGCGCAATCCACGGCCTCGTCGAAGACTGGCCTCTTGCAACAATGGACTACCAGACCGTGAAACCCTCCGAAGTCCACCCAACAAACATCTTCAAGCAGAAGAACGATTTCATTGGACAAACTGTCGGCATAAACCACTCTCCGGACCAAAAGTGGTATTATTTGAACCAGCAGTCGCCGGAGGAGGTTACTTTGATTAAGATCTGGGATAACAAGGAGGATGCTGCGAGATGTATGTTGCGTTATTGATGACTTGTAGATGAATCGCTGACGCAGATAGTGTGTGCGCATTGCGCCTTCCAGCATCCAGATGGTGCTAATGCAGCAGTCCCTAGAGAGAGCATTGAGGTTAGGTGTTTGGTTTTCTACGATACCGATTGACTCAGGAGAGTGCGCAGGTTTTTCATGGGTGCGGTTGGTGGAACCTGCGTACGTTACTAAGGGTTTTACGACCCAGAACTCAAATATATAGGAATACTCGTCCCAGCAATTAAATCATTGAAGTCTAGTCATGAAAGCAAATCATGTGGAAGATACTTTCTCTTAAAACTGCCTTCTCCTGAACATGACGGGAATTCAATTAACAGATTCAACTTCCGGAGAAAAGAATGAGCTTGTGACGTTCTTGTGAAAAATGCGAAACCAAAATCCCGTCCCATCAAGTTATCCAAAGTGAATGAAAAGCTAATATTCCGTGGATTTCAAGCCGCAAAATTAGCCACCGTCCCCCACGACCTGAGCTCTAAGTCTCTATGGCAGTCCGAGCAAGTGATGAGCTTTAAGAGCTTGATTCATAGGAGTTGAAAGGCATAGCGAACGCAAAAACTACGCTAGATGAGCGGAATGGACCTTGCTAGCCAGTTCCTGAATTATGTACTTTCCCATTCAATCTGAGGGGTTTCAAATATTTATCTTCTTTCTCAGGCTCTCCATACTACAAGCTAAGAGATTGAATCCAGCCCCATACTTAACTTTCATTATCCATCCCCTCCCTCCCTAAATACAGCCCACTTTTCCGACTCAATATCAAACTTCCCACCCCAAATGCCACGATCGAGAATCCTGAAATCCCAGCGGCCACAAAGAAAACCCCTCCACCAGCGCCAGAAAAGCTCTGCCAACCACCAAGGACCATCGGCCCAAGCACACTGGCCGAAGCCTCCATCATTGCCAAAGAAGCCAGCGCAGCTGATTTCTCGGAACCTTCGAAATGTCCAACGAAATATGCCTTGATGAATGAAGGTGTAGGGAGACCCAAAGCTAATAATGCGGTGATGGCGTAAACTTGCCATGTTTTGGTTGACCATCCGATGGCGATGAGGGAGAGGGCTTGCAGGGTCAGAGATGTTAAGGCGAAAATTGCGTCCCTTTTTCCTGAGTAGTGTTGAGGTTCTGGAATTTCCATTTGCGTTCTGAAAAGAGACGTAAGAAGGCGTGGGATGAGGTATAGATTTAGAAAGATATAAAGAGCCGCGACTGAGTGTGCTATTGTTATTATGAATCCGTTCTCTCTCCCGGTGAAACCAAATTTTACGGAAGTGTGTACCAAGAGAGCACTGAAAATGTATGATTGGATGATGTTGTAGGCAAATAAGCTGAGTCCGATCACAAAATGCAACGGCTGATTCTTGAAGTCGCGCAATGGCGCTACCATGGTCGATGAAATTCTTCCAACCAAATTATGGGGGCGACCGTAGGTTCTCATATTTGAAGGACGATCCCGATGGTCTGCTTGTCTACTCGAGTTTTCAAGCCTTGCCTTCCCCTTCGGGGTGCGACTTGTGACGCAAAGCTGGAGGTATGCAACAGCGAATCCGAAGATCCCCAACGCCATGAAGAAGCTAACTGTGAAGTTCTTGAAGAGTCCGGCGACAAATGGGCTGACGGAAATCCCGACCATATAGAGGGCGAGCGAATATCCAATGAGAGACGAAATCTTCTTCTGGTTCGATGATTGCGTGTAGACTGCATTTAGGGTGAAGTGCAGTAAGTTGTCAGATGCAAGCCCTTCAAATACCCTGCCAAAAAGCGCAACATAAATGCTATTAGAATAGACTATAAAAGAGGTCAGATGAATCTAAGGTAGAGCGACTGTCGTAAGACTCACCGCCGAGAAGGAGCATGACGGCGCTCATTGAGCGGCAGCACATCCAAAGAAGCAGCCCCAGCTTGCGGTTGATTGTCGACAGTTTCTGAAGTGGACCGAGAGCCAACATTCCCAAGATATTTGCTACACTCGTCGCTGCAGCGATAAATCCGGCATATTTACTCGTCTCACCGCCCTCGCATTGCCTTGGGTCTTTGCAAAGAAGTGTGGCGTAGGCAAAATATTCTGTAGCCGCCGTTGAAGCCATGGCTAGAGCTGCAAATAGGGCAAGTGGGAGAATATATTCGGGCGAAAAGCTACCGACGCCTTGATCTTCGTTGCCATTCTGAGAGCATGATTCATGTAAGCCTTGCTCTTGCTGGTACTCATTCTCCAGAAGGGTCGTCGTCTCGTCATGTACGGTTTCGTCGCGTTCCATAGCTTCTATGCAAATTCTCGATTCTCGGAAACCAATTCTCAGAAACAGATAATGACTTGTCAAGGATTACTTTGGCCACCGGCCCGTTACGCATTGGCCTTCTGTGTCGGAAGTGAGGGTCTAATCTGATCGGATACCGGTACGCTTTAAGTTGCTCGAACAATTACAATAAAACATATAATTGCGCGACACAGTCTTGACCGAGCTTCAGGCCTACGCCAATTGGTCAATATGGAATATATTCTTGAAGATCTCATTGCTTCCTTGAAATCCGCGTCCACGCACCTTCATGGTAGTGCCAAACTACTCTTGCAATCGGCGTTACATGACACCCACAACCTGCCAGACCAGAAAACCGAAAAGTTAGCATCACAGGCATTGGATCTTCTTTCTGAAGTGCGGCTTCTCTTGGAACCCGGCCACCTGGTCCTCGCTGATCATTTCCTCGGTAAGACTGGAAACTCCAAATAGTCACGCCCTTCATCCTAACGATGATTTCAAAATTTCAGGTTATCAGAACACCAAATCACTGGTCGCTGCTGTTGAGCTGAACATCCCCGACATACTTCGAGATGGACCAAAATCCCTTTCAATCCTCGCGGCGGCGTGCAATGCAAGGCCCGATCGTCTCCGCCAAGTAATGCGCGCTCTTCACAATAACGGCATCTTTTCCTACGACGCAGCAACTGACTCATACGAAAACAACCCATGTTCAACATTGCTTCTCTCAGACCACTGGACTCAATGGCGCAATTGGGTTGACCTCTATGGCAATGAGTTCTACGACATGGCCCGCGGGATACCGCTTTCGCTTCAGAAGGATGCTGTTCGGTCGCCGGCCCAGATCAATTTCGATACAGATGATTCTATGTTCAAATATTTTACGGATCAGGGGTGGGTCCCAAAATTCCATAAGACTCTGAGCGGTGGTGCCATTGCTCAAGCGCCAGGAATTCTGGAAGATTATCCCTGGCACGAAGTTGCCGATACTACGATACTAGATGTTGGCGGCGGTGGTGGAGGTCTAATTGCACTGCTCCTGCGGAAACACCCGAACATGAAAGGCGGCATTCTGGACCTTTCGAGGGTCATCAACCAAGCTAAAATCAACTTTCACACTTCTGATGGCCAGTACACTGATGTTGGAAAGCAACTTCCAATGGAGAATTTGATTGCTGGCGATTTCATGGCCGAAGTTCCAAGTTTTGAGGTTTACACAATGAAATGGTGTCTGCATGATTGGGACGACGAGAAAGCCAGCATCATTCTCAAGAACATCCGGCGCGCAATCAAAATGGGAGATAAGAGTCGCCTTGTGATTCTGGAATCAGCCCTGAAAGATGGACATATGGGGAGAATGTCCCGATATGGGGATATAAATATGATGGTTGCGGTTAGTGGCAAGGAAAGAGATGAAAAGCAATGGAGGGCACTGGCATCAGAGACGGGCTGGAATTTGAGGAAGATCTATCCTCTGCGAAATGCGTGGCCATGCGCGATTGAGTTTATCCCCGCTTGGGAGGAGCAGAATAGTGCTGGAAAGAATGGTGTCTCATGAGTTGGATACGAAGGGATCCTCAGGTTACCGGGTTTGTAGATTGCCTCAGAACTGTTTCAACGTGCTCTCGTAGTTCATACCACATGTCTCACTTCTTCGCCATTTAATCACCGTTGAACTTGAATCGAGACCACTTGAACCAATCATACGTCTGAGCTCATTCTGCACAGCCAATCAGATGATCCATACCCCCTTGCTTGCCGGTCGGTGGCCGGCGGGCCATGCAAGGTCGGGTGCCAAAAATACGCCCCGCATTTGGAGTCTGTCTCTGGGCCAATCTCTACACTTCCGGATCTCGTGAATGTGATGCCGGCAATTTTGGCTGGTAATTTGAATAAACGGAGTATTACTAATCTCTCGAGTCATGTCACGTGACCGATCATCTTCGCAATCATGAAATTGAACATGTGTAAAAAGAAGTGCATTCCATGAAACGCGACTTAATCTTAGGAATGAGGAGGATTCATATCGAAGCTAAATTCTCTTCCGGGCCCACAGTCCATCCCTCGTCACTTTGATACCACTCGGGCCTGAGTTCTTCACTTTGTCGGACCTACGGTAATCAAATGCTACAAAGGCATTTGATCTGCACTCATTGTTCGTCCAGTCCACATAACTGGGTTTATATTCGACGAGGATGACACTCCGCTGTAGAATCTCTTCAATGCTACAGAACCCAATTTTGTACGACCCAGACGATTGAGGGACCGACCTAGGCTCAGGAGGCAGCAGGAGATAATTCCCGCAACTATTTCAATGTTTTCAAAGATAATTCACATCGATGATCCTCCAGCGAGATGGATCATGCAATGCATTCTAAGAATTGTGCAAGTTATTCCACTAGATGCCAGTCTATACTTAACGTTTATGCTTGGGGATCGCACAATAATCCTAAGCTCAAGAGGCGCACAGGGATCGCTAAGGGACCAACATTGAACACGACGTATATTGTTCCGCCAATGGAGCATAGCTTCCCACCGTCAACTTTGCAACTGCCTTAGATTAGTAGATCGATGGCCTTTGACAGTGGATGGCAGGTTTTGAGCCAGGACACCAGAACAGCCGTGTACAGGCTGAGATCATACCAGCACTCGAATAAGAAACTAAACGGATGTATTTAGGTTCCGTAAATAATCTGCTATAGGATAATGGTATGGATATTTGTGATAGCCGTGGTCCAGAATGTATTTAGAATGAGAAAACTCTTTGGAGAACGATTGTTAGCGAACGAAACTCGCGCACTATGACTAAACCGAAACCCACCTCTAGCCACTTCTTCCTAGCACTGGAGAAACTCATAATGTGCTCTGACCTTAGACCTTCTTCAGCAAGAAATACCATGATGTAGATAATCACCTGGACACCACAGCCCAGAACCTTTGATCAAATCAGCATAAAACCCTGATCAGATGGCAAATAAGACTCACTAGCCCTAACAGGCAGAAATAATCGTCCAGTGTACGTGAACACCATTTCAATTTCTTAGTGTACAATCACAGACCAAACGTAACACTTGCCAGCACAAGGAATGCAGTCGGTACAACGAGAAAGGCTGCCTAATGTGAGTTCTCCATGGAATATGCTCGATTAAGAATTTACCATTTTCTCGATCCATTGACCATGAAGGGAGGATCTGCCGGAGGATCTTACTAGGAAACTTTACTAAATACTCGTTAAAGAGCTCAAATGGAGTGGGGGGAAATGAAGTGCATATTCCGTTGACTGTAGTTATTCAGGGTTGATTGATAGACAGGACTTGGAAACGTCCTAGGTTAGAAAGATTACAGCCATAGATATGGCATGGTACATGTGAGCGTATTCCGCTCTGCTTCACTTTCGAGCCAATTGTGATACAATGGCTCATGTGTATAATAACCTAGCTGAAGGATCTCAAAATATCGGTAGTTGTCCGTGGACCGCGGCTACTTTCACAATTTGATATTGGGAACTCCATGAGGCCACAAAAACGCAGGATAGAAGATACAGAAGCAGCCAGCCCTCTCTCCCTCGGAATTCCCGGCATTTCATTTCGTGTGGCATTAAGCCATTCACGTGTCAGATGAAGAATCTGCAACCGAGAACACTTTCCCCATTCTCTGAATAGCTTCCTGCAAATCTGAAGTGCCTAAGGCAAAGAGAAGACGTGCCCAGCCCTTTTCATCCTCAGGTCCGTGATATGCTCTTCCCGAGCTCACCAACACTCCGGCATCTTTCAACTTTGAAACCATCGCAGATTCATCCTCCCATGACTGTGCTTGCGGTGATATTTTCGCAAAGACGTAGAGACCTGCATTACAAGAGTAATATGGTACTCCATGCTCTTTGAGAAAGTCAGTCATTGCCTTGTACGCAGTAGCCAGTCTTTCGGAATTAAATTTTATCAGAGAAGGCAGCTGAGGTGACATCAAAAGGGCTGTGACAAAAATGGTCGAAAGAGCAGAGATTTGAGTGTTAGCCGCGAGTGCTAATCCGACAGCTATGGCTTGATTAGCCTGTGTGACGGATACACCCTAAATAACACGTTAGAAAGGTGGTGCGAAATTACAGGCGTAGACCATACCATTCGGAAGCCACTCTGACCAAAGTCCTTGCTTGTACTCCAAACCATGTGTACGCGTGATGCATCTGCGCCAATAGCTTCAAGGTCTAATGATAGCACTGAGACGAAGGGCAGGGGGTCGGGCATTTCAGGGTTTTCAAACACAGATAGAGCATACACTTCATCCGAGATAAAGTGGATGTTGTATTTTTTACAAAAGAGCAAGCACTTCTCCAAGATCTCTTTTGGGTAGCACACTGCGAGTGGGTTATGTGGATTTGTTATCATCAGTGCTTTGATGGGGCATGTGGCAGACGTGTAAGCTTCTTCAAGAGCGGCAATGATGTCGTCGTTGAAGTTGGAGTCGAATGATGGGAGATTTACAAGCACTGGAGTCACAGACGATCGAACTCGGACTCCAAAGTCGAAGCCATCTGATATGCGGAAGGATCTATTAGCGCATGCGGTAGCTGAGAGGGTTATACTTACTCCAATAGGGTCCCGGGATCAACACCCCATCGCCTGGGTCACATATGTTGTATAGCAACGTGTCAATGCAAGCCATCGCCCCGGGGGCGGTTGCTAAGTGTGAAGGCTGTACGGGTTTATGTGGCTTGAAGTATGTGTTGAAGAACTTTGAGTAGGCATCGAGCAGATCCGGATCACCAGAGAACCCTCGAGGGTACGAGAAGCACTGCACTCGCGTTTAGTCATGTGATGACACATATTAGGACGCAGGATCTTACTCTTGCAGTAAGATCTTTGACAACTGCATCCTTGCAAATTCCTATCAACTCTGAACGAAGCAACCAATTCTCTGCCGTCGACAGATCGATGTTAGGATTGTCCTTTTTCTCTCTTTCTGCGACTGCTCCTTTGATCTTTGGCATTATATCCTCGACTGTCGCCCATCCTCTTTTAGACATGTGGTGTTCGATATTAGTGGCCATTTTGGGCGTGGGGCTTTGGCCAAGGTGAGTACTCTTTGCGCTGTTCAGAGAAAAAGGTTCGGTCTTCGGTCGACGTCAACCGGAGCTGAATTCTGCAAAATTCAAGCACAGTCGCGCTTGATAGGTCATCTATTGGTTACCAATCTCCGTGACATGAGTTCCCCGGCTTCCGGATACGTGATACTAGGATCGGTCCGCATCAGGGCACCGAGGGAGGCTGAATCGCCAATGAAGCCCTTTCAGCCACATTATCCGAGAATACGCATCACGTTTTGACGTGTCGCAACTTTTCAACTTTCTTCTAGTGGAAGTGGAACATTTGCGATGGGACTTCAGAGCGGAATATCTGCGTTACTATACGCATATCCACTATGTCTTTACGCCGTGCGACTACTGTTTCCTTTGATTATTCCTCGCTCTCGGAATTTACTAGAGGCCAATGGAAGAACGAAAACACTCCGTGCGATATGGTACCTTCAGCTATGGCTTTCCATTTGCCTGGTATCTCTCCCCACCTTCAATGGCGGATGCGATTGACTAATTACATCTTAGCTCCTCAGTACCGCACTTGCTACACCACCATATATCTCTGCCATCCAACATAGCAATATTGAGGGCATTCATTTGAGCGAAGCATATCTAGTTTGTTCCCCCGCACACTCCCAAGTCGGGCCTGAAAATTGATAATAACAGATATGTTATTTAACAGTTGGCTTGTACTTCTTAGCCGGCTTGCTTCCCGACCCTGATGGCCCATTTGAGCCATCATTTTCTCACTTCAGCGCGTGGCTGGCCGGAGTAGCTTTGGAAGCACTGCTTCTTTTCTTAGCTAGAAGAAAGCTAGGGAACCTCGATGCCATGCAGATTGCTCTCGGCGGAGTACGAGTAGTTACCCTTTTTTGCATGGCAGCTATACATGCCGTCATTCAGTTTGATTTATTTTCGCCCCAGACAGATTCAGACGAGACGGAGAGTCTGCTGCACTCAAATGGTAATGGCCATATGGTATACGGGGCAGCAAGTGGCAAGGCTTTTTCTACTCTAAATAAAGACACGACTTCAAGGCAGCCGGCGGGTTGGCTAGATTACTTCATTGGATTCCAAATTTTATTTCCCTACATCTGGTGAGTCATTGATAACTTTGGCGATCCCCAAATCTAATTGCCTCCAAGGCCATCAAATTCGCGGAAGCAACAGCTCATCTTTCTCGTGAGTCTGGTCCTGGTAATTGGACAACGAGTGGTCAACATTCTGGTACCATGGCAACTGGAAGTCCTGGTTGAGTCTTTGGGACGGGGTAAAATGCCGTACAAAAACATCTTTATCTACGTCTTGTGCCGAGGATTACAAGGGCAGCAAGGCATTCTGGGTTCCTTCCGCGCTATCCTCTGGATTCCCGTCAGCCAGGCCCTTTTCCGACGGCTTACCTGTGCGGCATTTGAGCATATCCTCGGCCTTTCTCTCGAATTCCATCTCAGCAAGCGTATCGGGGAGGTAATGAGTGCACTGAACAAAGGCAGTGCTCTCAACACGTTCCTCGATGGCTTCGCATTTCAACTTTTCCCAATGGTATTTGATCTTGGAGTTGCCGCTGTGTACTTTCTCGTGCGAGTTGATCCATTTTACTCTCTTATCATCATAGGCGTTATGTGGAGTTACATCTACATGACCATATATATGGCAAAATGGAGGGCTAGGGCACGGAGGGACATGGCAACGAAGGACCGAGAAATGGATGCTGCGAAGTAAGCATACTACACTAAGAACTCTAAAAAATTGCGACTAATGAATTTATAGGATGGACACTTTGATGTCTTATGAGACTGTACACCACAATGGTGCCGTTCCAGTTGAGGTGAATAGATTTGAAGGATATGTTGGAGCGTATCAGAAAGCAGAGTTCAAAGTCCTCTTTTCTCTCAACTTTCTGAACATAACGCAGAACATGGTTCTGACTTTGGGCATAATGTTGGTCATCCTCCTCTCATCGCTCGAGATCGCTGTTGGCATGCACACGGTAGCTATGTTTGTCGGCATTTTGGGGTACTTCACTCAGCTTCAGGCGCCTCTACAGTTCTTCGGGAGCTTCTATAACCAAGTCCAAAATAACTTGGTTGATGCAGAGAGAATGTTGGATCTGGTAAGTGGAAAATTTTGCAGCAGTGGTGAAAGGACCTTGACTAACTGTGAGTAGTTCAAAACAAAGCCTACGATCGTCGATTCAGACAAGGCATGCGATATACCGGAATGTTCTGGTCGCGTCACGTTCTCGAATGTTTCTTTCGCTTATGATCATCGCAAACCCGCCATTGAGAACATGTCTTTTACTGTCGCGCCGGGAACCAAGACTGCAATTGTCGGCGAGAGCGGAAGTGGCAAGTCAACCTGCCTCAAACTTCTCTTCCGCTTCTACGATGTCACGAATGGAAGTATTCAAATCGATGAAAAAGATGTTCGTGATTTGAGTGTAAGAAGTTTTCGAAAGCACATCGGCGTAGTTCCTCAGGATACGATTTTGTTCAATACTAGCATATTGTACAATTTGCAGTATGCGAAGCCCGATGCTACACCCGAAGAGGTATACCAGGCTTGTCGGGCAGCAAGTATTCATGACAGGATTCTGAGTTTTCCAGAAGGATATGAGACGATGGTAGGGGAGAGGGGATTGCGATTGTCGGGAGGTGAGAAACAGAGGGTAAGTGGGTCTGTTTTCACCATGTAGAAGCTTTGACTGATCAAACTTGAGATTGCAATCGCGCGCGCTATTCTCAAGAACCCCCAGATCATCCTGCTTGACGAAGCAACTGCTTCACTTGATTCTCATACCGAGAAACAAATCCAGGGAGCCCTTGAGACGGTAACCAAAGGTCGTACAACTATTACCATTGCGTAAGCTTCCAGTCTCTATTTGATGTTATATTTCTAATTTGTTCAAGGCATCGATTATCCACCATCACAAAATCGGACCAAATTTTAGTCTTACAACAAGGGCAGGTAGTCGAACGAGGGACACATGAGGAGTTGCTGGTGAAGGGTGGAAGGTATAGGGAGATGTGGGAGAAACAAACTAAGACCGAGAGAAGTTCAGAGAGCGGTGAGGTTTCCGGGTCTTGAGTACCTTCTCTCAAATTCATTCTCGTGCAAATAACGTCCTAACTGGTGAGGTCGGGATTAATTATAAGTAAACAGATCACATTGAGAGTCTGAATTGGGGCATATGTTAGGCTGTAAGATCAGTTCAATAGACCAGACTGGACTTTACTAATATTTAAGACACCACAATACTTTTTGAAGTCTAATATGGTCTAGCGAAGCTGTTCTGTAAACCTGGAATATGGGAATGAGTATATATTATAGAGTACCATATGTTATGTGTGAGTCTTTATCACAAAAGCTTTTTTCTGTCAACTTTTCCTGGTCAACCCTCTGCTCCTTCCTCTCAAGCGCTCTGAGCCCATCTCCCCGACCAAAAATTGGTGCAAAAATCCAGTCATGAACTGCCCAGATAATAAAGACAGTGATGCGAACAAGCCATACGACGTACAATGGGGCGTTTCCATCTTTTCCAATACTTGCTTTGGTTATTTTCTCCATCAGGCCCATCACTGGACCCCAAATACTAAGGAAAATAAAGGCCCCAAACTTCGTCCACCGGGATTTTGGGGGCTCGTAGGGAATGATACTGGCCAGATACTTTTGGTAGCTTAGAGGGATCTGGGCTTCCTCGGCGCCAACCGTGAGCAGATTCTGCAGAGCCTCGTGATCAGCAATCGTTTAACCATCTACTGAGGAATAAATGAAAACAATACTGACCATGTACCGCTGACTTGGCTTTGGCGGTGGCCGTCGGACTATGGAAGTGCTAGCAAGTGTGCGGACAACCGGACTTGGACCAGTTTTTGCTGCATCCTTTTCCGTAACAGGTTCGGCACGAATAGCGATATCTGAATAGGCAATTCCTCCGCCTTCAGATGCGATGACATCTCGATATTGCTTTTCAGTTATCAGATATGCGACGCCAATGACATCGGGTGTGTTTTCGCTCTCTACGTCCGAGTCATCACGGGGAATAATGGAGCTGAAGGAAGGTTCAGAATATGGCACTCCAGGGATCTCCATCCTGAGCATCCAGTTGGGGATACAGACCCGGGCGTAGTCTATAGGAATAATGCCTCGGCTGCCGGTAAATTTGGCGGAGCTCATATTCGAGCCATAGGCAAAGTACCAGACCGTCACAGACTTCGGATACGCATCTCTCATGATGACAGATAAGGCTTAGGAATGAATGGTCGGGAAGAAAGAGGAAGTTGTGTAGAACCCGGAATCAGGAAATTTCACGGACATGAAGTTCCCCGTTTTTAACTGCGCCATGCGGCGTTTCGGTGCCCGTTCGGCAGGTAGTGTGGTTGCAGTGAGGGTCATGTGCAGGTCTCAGACACTTTGCATTGCGACGGTCATAGACACCTGTAGTTGCCTTTTGGGCACTCGTTTTGGAAAATGTGAGGAGAATTGGGGGTGTGATGGAATGTCTGTTTTGCTTGCCTGGCCGGAGGCCGGCCATGCTTGGCTATTCGTTGATGTAGACTGCTTAGGGGATACAAGACATTTTAGTAGCACATTGGTTTCAACGTGACTTCACAGGATATCTTCATCGATCCCTACTCTATTCGTTCTCTTTGAGTGGTTGTCAAATTCCCTCCACGATGTGTCCAAATCCAAAAGATATTCTCTTGAACCAGATCGCTCTTGCACTTGATACACCCCTACCATCCCTGAACCTGCATTCAAGTTTCATCGAGAATGGAGGGGACTCGTTATCTTCCATACAGCTCCAAGCAGCATTTCGAGCGCTTGGTGTCCACATTGGTTTCGAATCAATATTCACTTCAGACACAATATCACACTTACTAGACGTTACCACGCCTAAGTTGTCCCTAGCCTTAGCAGCGGGTGACGGTAAAAATTGCAACCATGGCAAAAAGCGCAGATTGGCTGCTATAACTGAGCACGCCACCAAAAAGAGGCGCATTCCAACAACGCCGACCGTTCCATCGGTAAATCCCACCATTCGGTATCCAATGACAGAAATGCAGCTGGCTTTTGTTCACTCGAGCCAGAGCCATGCCGGTCGCAACATCATTTTCTATCATGAAACCCATCACCCTGAAAACGTTCCAGCAATAAAGCAAGCATGGAAAGCTGTGATCAAGGCCGAGCCGATATTCCGAACCACTTTCGAGTTGCACCAATCAGGAGGATATATGGTCGAAAACGCAGAAGCAGATTTCATCTGGGAAGAGATATTCGTCCATGATGAAAAATCCTTTAAAATTCAACTCGAAGATCAAGACATCGAAGACAACTTCTTTGGCACCAGCTTCAGAGTAATTACACTATCGTCGGACTCGCACAGGACTGGGAGGAGCACAATTATCTGGCGAGTGCACCATGCGTTGATCGATGGTTACTCTTCCTCTCTAGTTCTTTTAAAAATGAGACGAGTTCTCCACGGGGAGGTAATTACGCCCGGCCCATCTTTCGGCCAGTTTGCTGCCGATCTCAATGCACTTCAACAAAGCCGCGAGGAAGAAGGGGGACTATTTTGGACCAAGCAGGAAGAAGAACACCCATTCCGCGCATCACGGATTCTTCTTCTCGCGCCAACATCGACTTCGACTCACACCAAGGACTGTCTAGGTCAAGTCGAAATGAATGTTGATATCGATACATTGACCTCGCAAGGCCATCGGATTGGCGTCACCTCAGCAACGCTCTTCTACGCTGCATGGGCGCTTACTCTCGCAAAATATGTCGACTCCGACGACGTCTGCTTTGGAGCAGTGCTCTGTGGCAGGGCATTGCCTATCGCAGGGATTGAGGCAATCGTCGGTCCTACCATCAACACATTACCTCTTTCTATCAAGTTCGACAGAGACGAACGTCTTACAGATTACATTCATCGAGTATTTGCTCAAATGCTTGCCTTGACGGAGTTCCAGTGGTCTTCCCCCAAGCATGGTTTCAGCCGAGATTTCTCGTCTGCATTGAATGTTCAACTGGAATTCCCTTCGCAGGATGAGTTCAATATCCATCCAATTGAGCAGCCTTATAGCAATATAAGGTCCGACGTTCCTCTTCATGTTGAAGTTGGAAATGACGGCACAATCCGGCTCAGCTACCATGCCGACATCCCCTCGCACTCCCATATGGAAAGCCTCATGAAAACATTTTCAAGGGCACTCTCTATGATTTGGAACACTTCTTTTACGGTTGGGATTTGCTTGGGATATCTCATTGATCTTGAGCATCGAAATGTCCTCCAAAAGAACGGAAACTGGCTTTCAGGAACAACAAGAATACAATCAATTCAAGACGACTTAGTCTCACTGTTCAATCACGCCGCCCGGAAGAATCCTGATACTATGGCACTGCAACAAGGATCAACCGCTTTGACTTACCGTGATCTTCACATTAAGTCATCCTTGGTTTCAACGCGAATTAGCCAATTAATATCTCCTGGGGATGTGGTGTGCGTTCATGCAGATCGATCGATTAATTGGATCATTGCTACGTACGCGGTCCTTAAGGCTGGTGCAGTATATTCTCCTTTTGACGAAGAACTGCCAGCGGCTATGCGAGATACAAACTTCGGTACGACGGGCGCGAAACTATATCTGACGGGCAATACAATGGCAAAATCCACCAGGCCAAAATCATGTGAGATCTGTCTTTCAGTGGAAGAGCTCCTTCTCGATACGCATATACATTTCGAAAATGATGATTCTGAAGAATGGACGGCTCGGCCAGAGGCTGTGGCCTACCTCTGTTTCACCTCAGGATCGACCGGGGAACCCAAAGGAGTCATGTGCCGACATAGGGGACTTGTTGCTTTTCAGAGCGAGCTTGAAGTTCGGCTCTTCGCTCAGCCAGGATGGAAGATTGCGCAATTCATGTCTCCAGGATTTGACGGCAGCATCCACGAAATATTTTCTGCGTTAAGCTATGGAGCAACATTGATCCTGAAAGATCGATTAAACCCTTTCTCTCATCTGAAGCATGCAGATGCCGCTATTCTGACGCCATCTGTTGCTAATGCTTTGGATATGGAAGAGTTTCCAAATCTCAAAACGGTTTACCTCGTTGGCGAAGCTGTTCCGCAGAGCGTCTGCGACATATGGGCGGCAAAGAAGACCCTATATAACATGTATGGTCCCACGGAAGCCACATGCGGTGCAACGATCAAGCAATTACATGCTGGCCAACCTGTTACACTCGGTGTGCCCAATATTTCCACACGGATTTACATTCTGGACAATCGAGAAGAATTGGTACCAAGCGGAGTCATTGGCGAGATTTACCTGGCCGGAGTCCAAGTCTCCTTAGGGTACATCGGTCGACCTGACGAAACTGCAAAGAGATTCCTTCCTGATTCGATCAATCCACAATTCGGGGAATGCATGTATAAAACTGGGGATCGCGGTTACTGGAGTGAAAATGGTGAGTTGATGTTTTTCGGGAGGTCTGACCGTCAAATCAAGCTTCGTGGCTTTCGCATTGATCTGGACGATCTCGAAATTCGGATGTTACGAGCTTCGGTTCAAACAACGGCTGTAGCTGTTACACGGAAAGATGACTACCTCGTCGCGCAGGTCCAACCAGCAGATCTTAATCTTACCATGTACCGGGGGAAACTATTAAAGGTGATTCCTTCCTATGCGATGCCGAGGCATATCTCCGCTGTCGAATCTTTTCCCGTGACAACTATTGGGAAGCTGGATTACAAGAAGATGGCACAGGAGACATACAAAACCTATAGCGAGGCCGCAAGTCCATGTGCGTTTCCTGCAGAATCAGAACTGAAAGTCGCATTGAGGGATGTTCTTGACTTACCTGAGAACATAAATATCGACTTGGATTCCAACTTTATTGAGTTAGGGGGCACCTCTCTCCAACAACTTTTCCTATCACAACGTCTTACGCGCTCACTCAAGCGTCACGTTCCGGTTCGCCTCATTCTGGAATCCCCGACGCTACGTGATTTGGCAAGAGACTTGGCTTCACTTGACCGAGTTGACGAGACCGCATATGCAACTTCACTGGGAGACCACGGCGTGTCGCCTATTGAAAGGGAGTGGTGGGAGAAAGTTCAAGTTGACGGCAACACATCTGCATTCAACGTCAACTTCGCATGCAGACTAGGCGACACGATTGACCAGTCAAGATTGATATTCGCCTGGAATAGAATACTTGAACGACATCGCATTCTGAGCTGTAGGTATCATGTCTCAGAAGAGCATGGCCTGAGCAGAGGATATGCTGAACAGCCACCCTTCATTCGACAGACCTGGGAAATTGACATCCAGGAGGAAATCAATAAGCCGTTCGACCTTCATAGTAGTGATCTAATCCGAGTAACCCTTTCACCGATCCACATGGTTATCGTCATCAGTCACATCATTTGCGACCTCACAACACTCAAAACGCTTCTTAGCGAAGTAGCTGATACTTATAACGGAAAGCTATTGGAGCCTATCCGAAAAGAGTACTCGCAAACACAATGGTCTTTACCAATACTCCCTTGCCAATCATCTTTCTGGTCGGATTACCTTGCCGATGCGCCTAAGCCTATGTTTTCAGTTGGCAACAACAACCCGAGAATATCTTGGACAGGAACGTCAGTCGTCTGTGAGATTCCCACTGCGATTTACCATCGAATGCAACAGTGCACAGCAATGCAGAAGATCACCATGCATCAATTATCACTCGCTGCGGTCGCCCTAGCTTTGCAACACAAGGAAGCTGAATGCGACATCACCATCGGAGCACCTTATTTGAACCGCAACTCAGAGGAAGATCTCGGGGTTGTCGGGCTTTTCCTAGAGCCACTACCAATCCGCATCCGATATCCCGAATCAAAAGACCATTCGCTCCTCGAGGCTGTCAAGCACTCGAGCAGAGCCGCTCTATCCCGTGCCGTTCCCTGGAACCAGCTACTCGCTCATTTGAACATCGTTGCGGACTTCCCGAACCACCCAATATTGGACGCTATGGTGACGTTCCACGAACACGGCGTACAGCCAACCCTTCCCATTCCAGATGTCGAGCCACTGTACACCTGGACGCAGGGCTCAAAGTTTAAGATAATGGCCGAGTTCTCCGCGAGAAGCATGAGCAAGCTCCTTTTGAGACTTGAATATAGTACAGAGTGTTTTACTAAGGATGATGTGCAGTCGATGCAGCGAATGGTGATAGCTGCACTAGACGGACTGACTGCAGGAGATATGTACGACGAGATTAGAGAGAAGATCAGCTCGACAAGATCTCTGCTGGGGGTAACTGCCCCATAGCTTGAGTAGAAAGAGGAGTTGCTTTTCATCGACTTTCATTTTTTGGACGCATGAATGGTATCGAAGCGTTTTCGAGATCTGAACTTGGGACAGTGAGAGCGTTTGAGGAATTGGAAAGACATTATTCGAAGAGCATATTTTCATTAGCCATATCTTGAAGTCTGTATATGTCATAGCAGAAATCCGTGAATAGGATTTCTTTGCGACTTAGAAGTGCTAGTTTGCCAGCTCCACGTAACTATACACAACCTCTAGGGCTCTGTATTCTTATTGGAGGACCTCCTGGGTGGAATTCACCTGCCGCGTTTGGACTCGGCTCCTCCATTTCAAGCTCGTCTGGGTATGCGTTAGGTACTGGAAAAGAGACCGGTGACTCGGATATACTTACACGAACCCTGCTTCCGGGCTTCCGGACTTCCTATGACTTCCCCTTTCCGAGTTAAATATATTAATCAGTCAAGGAATATCAGTTCTCTTGTCGCTTGGTATGAAGGATTCATTGGGAGTCTTAAGTCTATTCTCGAAGCGTGACACAATAGGACATCGACGGGATTCCGGGAAATCAGCGCTGAGAAGGGCATGTGGCGCGGAGAGGCGTTACGTTTGCGCCGTTATCTGACGGGTACCTTGAATGCCACAAGCGTATGTCGTCGGGCTTGGATCCTCCGGGTATATGGGCTGTCCCCGCTCGGCCACCGCACCGACAAAATTTGTATGGAAACTGACAGATTTGCGAGGAAAACACAATGATACGTGAAACAGCCCGTTCATGGGGGGAGAGTGTACATGCATTGGATCCCGCTGGCGTATAATCCCGGCTGTAGTTGGTTTCCTCTCAAAAATTTCCGAATCGAGAGCGCTATCAGCTTTCATACGGCTAGACTAGCCATTGTTAGCCAATCCTCCCAATGTTAGATGCAGCTCGGGATGCCCACCGTGCCACTTTCGGTAGTTCGGGAATCATATGGCGCTACCCGGTCACCGTTCTGCATCTATCGTGCCTTTATTGACCAGCAGGGATCTCACTCCTGTGCAACTAAGTGATCATGTGTAATAGCATTTGCCTGATCCCATCTCCACTGCATTGCATCGGGAATCAACGAAAAGTCCGGTCACGATCCATCGTATAATCCTCCTGCAATACAGTAGTTCTTAGATGCAGGCACCTGAGCGTTGACCACGTAACTGCTGTCGTAACTCTGTGCAATAATTCTATTTCAAAGAACATGACTAAAGCTACCACATCTGAACACAAGGCCATGACTCAACGTATGCGAAATTATTGGCATACTCTTCGAGTAAGAACAGGATTGAAAACGGTCTACATAGGTATCATACATCTCGCCTAGCGATCCGCACAGCCAAATCCTTCAATCGAATTTCTAGATCAGCTAAACAATGTTCTCTCGCCTTAGCAGTTCCCGAGGCATCAGGCCCGACACTGGCAAGGGTCTTGATCTTCCGCAGAGCCTCGGAACCCTGGTGAACCTCCTTCAGTATCATCTGTGCCCTCCAAGCCGACTGCTCCTCCACGTCAATGCAGAAATCGCCGAATCCCAGACTCGGCATGAGAAGGCCATGAGTCCTTGAAGTTGAAGTTAAACCAGATCCGAGTTGGGAGTCGATCGAAAGGGTTGCGTGGCATAATTCCAGCAGCTCCAGGATTTGATACATGATTGTGTTGAACAGCATCATACATCGGAGGTTTCTTGAGCTTTGCTGGAAGCTGATGAGCTCCATTAGCTTCTCTATGGCTCTTCGAACGATCCCGAGTGCGAGCTTGAATGCTTTTAGCTCGGCAAGTATGTAGCTCTCCAGATCACTGATTATTTGGCAGCACTCCACTACGCACTGGTTGTCCATTTCCTTGCGCTGTTTTGTTTCGGCTTGTAGGGCGATATGTGGAGGGAGGGTGTTTTCGGCGATGTGGCGCATTGGCGCGGAGATAGGAGGATTTAGTGGCGGCGGCGGCGGCGATTTGAGTGGGAGCGGTGACGGGAAAAGGTCATCGAAACCAAAATCTATCGCTGGCAGAGGAAAATCGTCGGCTGCGGAAGAGGTGACGATGGATTCATCCGAGCCAGAGGGGTCAGTATTACTGCCCTGAGGTGCGACTTGAATATTTGGGTCGTCGAGGAAGTCGGAGCAGTTCTCCGTTGGCTCAAACTGCGAATCAGAGGCCCATTGCATTATCGATTCGGGGGGATCTTCGCGGAAGGTGGGTTCTGCGGACGGGATGGGTGATTTATTCTGAGATACGGCGTAGCTGGGTCTACGATCAGGCTGCGGCCGGTCGATGTCATTCTGCGAACGCTTCTTCTTTGCTCTTATGCCTGGCACTTTGCCAACTCGCGACTCCGCATATATGCACTGGGTGCCCAAATTTTGGCATCGTTCGCACCCTGTCCTCTCCCCGCTGCATTTGACCTAGACATCCATGTCAGTGAATCCTTTTCATCTAGAGTACGACAATGGACTAACTTTGGCACTGCAGCACTGATTGCACGCAGTGCGAAGCTTTATGGGTCGAGAGTGAGTCGTCGCAGAAAATCTGGTTTCACTGCCCAACATCTCAGCAAACAAAATCCTGCACGTTGAAATTTGACGAACCTTTGAGGAGAAGGAAGCATCGTGATTGAATCCTTCCAAGCTGTGCGACGAGAAAGACCGTGGGATGGAGAACAATTTGGTGGAGGCTGATGATCGCTGATTCTGCAGGGCAGGCACCCGTATTATCTCGTTGAAACGTTGATCAGTCTGGAGTGCGGCATCCATATGATCGGGTCTGTGCGTCCTGCCCGCAATTTAGCTTCGTGCATGCGCTGCCGGACTTCACCATACGTATTACTCAAAACAGCTTACATGCATCCCAAGGCTGCGGCGTAGAAGTAGAAGATATTGCACGACTCCAGTCTTACTCTCGAATACCGTTGCTAGGATCCTAGGAAGCTTGCGCAGGCATGGACTAATATACGTAGTAGTGCGGGGCCAAGGTAGCCTGAACAAAACGGTGATTAAAAGGAGGCATCGTCCTGGGGGAAGGGGCGGCGAAAACCCTGACGATGAGTGATGCTGTCGTCGAATTAAGCTAGCTGAGCTTTCGACAAGCGTCTTGGAGATCGAAGAGACTTGTCTCTTTTCCCTTGATGTGGTCATGATATCCCCCCTGGCTTCAGGATATTTCCCAGCACCCCGCGCAGCCTTGTGGGGTCGGCCCGTGGAGCTTTTCAATTAGCCCGGGGCACCGGGCTCGCCGGACGGCCTGGGTTCAAGCGGCATCCATAACCGGCGAAGGATGCGTGAAATTGTGCCTTGGGAAGTTTAGCCCCCAGCGCGGATGAGCTCCGGTTTCGAGTCACCCTCAAACACGCCAAAAATTATGTATTCAAGAGACAGTATCTTCATAAGAAAAAATTTAAAAATTCAAGTACAGATTTAATAGCCTTGTAAAAATATAAATCTTTGATTTATTTTCACATATTATGAGGATATATAAAGGGATTTAAAAAATTAAAAAAAGGGTCGGTAATTTTTGCATCCTTTGTTGAATTACTTTATAGCCCTTTATTAAAATACTTAGAAATCAATTTTATACGGTTTTCATAGTTCAATACGTTTAAACCGAAATTTTTTTGGATTTTTATTGAGTGGTTATGAAGATTTCCAGAGTCAAAATTTAATACTTTTGATGTTCTTTTGCGTAGCTCGAGCGGGTGCTGACTCGAACCGGGTGGCTAAACTGTTAGCGCACGATTTTGACGAATCGCGTCAACTCCGAGGCGCGTCAGATACCATGATTGGCCGGAGTTACTGCCTAAAAAGGAGCGAATTGCGGTATTGAAATCCTTATCTGTTCCATCCGACCTGGTTTATGAGAGGCCATAGATATACTGTGCTGGCATGGTGCATCTATGATTTAGTCGGTCTTCTTAAAGGTCTCTAATTTTCTGTATTCATAGTGCGTTGGCTGCGGAGTGAGTTATTTAGATCGTCTGAAGGTCAAAACATACCCAGTATCTCCAGTGCCCGCAAAAGTAATAAATGCCGACTTGAAACGGTCAACGTACGTCCTGATCGCCCCGGACATGGACCCCATCCCGCATGGTCGTAGCTCGTACCAGCATTAGTGCACCATCCTTCACTTGATGGCATCGATTTCTCCAAATGATAAATCAAAAAGAAAGAGAGTACACTAGATCACTGTCTGTCTGCTGAATAATTGTCACCATTTTAAGGCTCCAAGTTCCGAAACCCAGGGCTCGCAGCCCCAAAACCCCTCGTCACCCTAGAAAAGCCACAAACGTTCAAGCGAAACTACTCCTTCAATGAAAACTCGATCTTTTCACATCGAATACGAGTGTCTGGGTGAGTGATCCAAGTGCCCGGATTCTTGTCCCAGTGAGTTGTATGAGCAAGGCTGAGCCTGTGGTTCTCCATAAGATGGACTAGCAGTGTTCGGATAATGATATCTGCAGCGTAACGCCCTAAGCACTGTCGGGGACCGAAACCAAAACGCCAATACTGGTACCGCATTTGGGATGCTTTTTTCTCGAGAAATCGGGAAGGACGATATGCTTGGTTATCTTCCCCCCAGTACGGATTCCGGATATTGAGTGCATACGTGTCAACTATGAAATTCGTTCCGGAAGGCACAAGGAAGCCTCCTACGTTGCGAGCGTTTGGGGCTGATTGAGGTACGGAGAATGCAGCGAGGGGTTTGAGACGTGCAGATTCCTGTACGGCGGCGGCCAATAAAGTCGACGAGCTCAGGAGGTAGTGCTCACGTTCGTCTTTCGTGTTATTAAATATCTCTTGGCGAATTTGGTCTTGAACATCCTGATTTGCAGCCAAGAAAAGCAGGTTCCAAGAGATGCCACCGATTGTGACGTCCAAATTCGCGAAAAGCATTTCGTCCAAAGTCTGATGGATTTGCTCAATTTCCAGGCCTCCTTTCTGAACTTCTTCGTACATATGAACTACTGGCACGAGCTCTTTAGCGAGCACACATGCCTCATATGCCTCGTCGTTAAATTTAGCCCACCGCCTCTTGAACTCGACTAGATCCCTCACATGCTTGTAAGGTAAGTATCGAGCCCATGAGAATCGCACGATACCTCCTTGAATCATACGTTTCCAAAGCGATTCTCTCAGAACGATAAGATCCTTTAGCTCTGACTTCATCTCTGGTGTCAGTTCGCCGTATAATATATCAGCCACGGCCCAAAAGGGTAAAAACTTCAAGTCCTCCACCGGATTGATCAGGCTTTGATTCAATTCCCCGGTAGTGTGAAGATCTTTGAAGTGATCTTTCGTAATCTGAATGATGCGCGAGGTATATTTTGCTGCGTTCTTATGCGTGAAAGGGATGCTGGTCGCCGTTCGTACTCTTTGCCACTCGAAGCCACTGATCAGTCCGAGGCATCGACCAAGGAGTTCACCCATCAACCATCCAGCATCGTGGTTTTCTGCCTTGGCATGTTTATCAGAATCTTTGAAAACGGCCTGGATATCATCGGGATGAGTAACGACACTGCGAAGTGTTAATAGGCCGGCCTTCAAACGCAGTGCCAATGTTGAAACTCATACATCTCTGGGTTTGTTCCACTCCATATTCTATAGATGCGGCCATGTTCCTTGCTCCATGTTTCGCTATTTCTTTCTCCCTCTAAGAACTTTCCGATGTCTCCTTGGCCATTTGGCCACTGGTAAGGGCAAGTTGGGATCGGGCGACCACCATCAATTGACCTGATGGGATATCTCCATGTGAGATATTTCTTATGCAAATTTTAGATGATTGAATTTCAAATGGATGTAATTGCCATAACATACATTGATGATCCAGGAAACGATACCGACAAAGTGTAGGCGAGTTCTACTACGAGTTGCTGTAAAAGCCACTGCAAAAAAGAATAACAATCGCAATAAAGCCTGGAAATGCGGGGGGTGCAGGATAACTGTAATCAGTTCGCTCATGATGGAGGTATGGGAGAAATTTAAGTAGCCAAATGTCAAGTGAGCTTCCTTGAATTACGTGAAATGAGAGCAAGTTGACGTGCTTTGGCGTGCTTTGGTCTAACTCAAGTTTGACAGGATCCTTCGCTATGAAACTCAAACATTCATTCTACCGGATGCCGAAAAGCCACCCGGACACAGCGGACTCTCTTGCTATTTGTGAAGTCTATTTTTTCATAATGCACGCCTAAAAGTCATAAGCCCCCTCATTAACTGTTTACAATCATTCCGTGAGCTTGAACATCACTAAACTTTTTGCTATTTACTCCAAATCGTGACCATACGTCGGCCCTCTCTCCAAAATCTTCTGAACAGCAGCTCGATTCAGCATACGCTCACCCCAGGCCTGAATATACGGCCAATCTTTTACATCTACGCCCAGAAACTTAAACATCCAAGGCATTGCAAAAGGAAAATAGGAAAGATCTGCAATTGTTGGCCGGTCTGGGAGAGCAACGTAACTCTGACCTGGCTGTGACAACCTCCTCTCCATGATATCCCACTGCTTGAGCGTGTTCTCATGAAGTCTTTCAGATATTAGTTCCCGCAAAAGAATGAATGGGTTGATGAACATACTTAGCTACCGTCTTCGGCAATGGTTCGGGATTTGCTCGAGTCGGATACCCCTTAAGGAAGTATAGCCAGTACTTTGCAGTAGCCCTAAGTTAAATCAGCACCGCAATTCCATTCAGATAATTTAAATGAAGTACCCCAATCCCGCGGTCTGATATGCCGTCCACGACAACACTGCAGCTTTCTCCCACGCATTTCGACCACTCCAGTAACCATCACCATCAAACCGTTCTGCCAGGTACTGAAGACATGCGGTGCTTTCAAAAACGATGACCTCCTTCTTGCTTTCCGGATCCTGATCCTTCAATGCGGGAACGTAGCGTTCCGGATGGACCTTGTAATACCATTGGTCCTTGGTATCAATCACCGAGATGACGTGAGAAAACTGCAGTTCCTCTGCTAATATGAGAGGTTTAATATAGTTGATATAACTAGTTTGGTCGGCTGAAGCAGGTCATTACGATGCCAAAGGCCGGGATCGAATGCTGGACAAACCTTTGATGATGTAGAGAATGACCCGTCCATCATACTCTAGATCACCTTTCTTCACTTCTCCACTCGCCATTTTTGCATCATCGTTTACTTTCACCCTGCAATTACTTTGGTCTTATATCTTTTCAAAGAGTCTTAATAATCCGGGTGCGGGCTAGTCATGCTGATTGGTCAGTGCATTCGCCGTCACACTTGTTGCTAGTCGGCTTGCGGTTCGGGGGCCGGTAATGCCACGGCACCGGCTGCTAAATAAGGCCAACTCGAAGCGAACTTACATGATCATAATTAGTCTACTTCTACCACAGGGGTTGTGACAATTGAGTAGACAGTCCGTAGTTTAGCCGAGAGCTCTCTCATCTCCTCAATCCGCAACGCTTTCGTTGTCTACACAACACAACACACTCAATTGAAGCCTAGAAAGATGTCAGATAATAGCCGTCCTCAAACTTCTGCAAATCGGATGCATATTTGTGGTGTTTAATGCTCAACAGTCACGAAAACGCACTTTTTAATGCGTACGATGGGTTGAGTTGTACGCCTCAAAGAACGCCACAAAGCTTGCAAAGAAGCTTAATATTGCATGCTCAACGGCTAATAACCATCTTAAACTAGACAAGAGGGCAAGATGCTAAACTGGGAGGGCAAAGCCGACCCATTACGACGAACACGAAGGCGAACTTTTATGAAACTCAAGCGCCCAAAGCCAACCCGGTTAAAAAGCTTTGATACAAAGAGCAGTTTCGATTTAACGGCCTTCTCAAAAAAACAGAAAAAAAGCAGAACATCAAGTACGTTCGCTTCAAATCAATCTACGGTGTCGCACGCAGAATGCAAAGCAATATAGGATCCACATACTAAAGGAATCTTGTCAGCAACAAGGATTCTACGAGGAATACGGCCGTAAACACGAACCCGACACAATCGACAGCTTTTAACGGTTTATTTACTTCTTAGACGAGGCGTAGTTTAATTCAAACGACGTGTTACAAACGTTTACGTTACGTAATGCCATTAAAACTTACCCAAGAACAAGTTATTACAAGTAAAAAAGGCGTTGCAGTCCAGTTCTCAGCGTGGATTAATTAGCATCGCAAACAGGAACGTCTTAATTTCTACAATGATAAGCATACAGAGGTTTAAGTACCTAAATACCAAGAACGCCACGTAGGCATCTAAAAACTAAAACCCAAGCTCAATACGAAGAAAACGTTCGTAAATAGGAAGCATATATGCATTTCAATGTTGTAGAAGTCAAAAAGCAGGGTAATTTAATAATCCAGCAGTACTATACTAAAAGTTTGTTACCCAGTTGTAAATGAGACAAAACAGTGGCTTAGTCGAGGCATTAAAAAAGATAACGACCTATACCATAGTACGCGTTCAGAGGTAGATGTTGTTAAACAGTTAAAGTATTTAGAGGGAATTAACTTAATTGAGCATCCTATATAATTATCAAATTTAAATCTAACTAAGGGCGTTTAGAATATTCTTAAGCCTTAAGTACGATTACGCCTTGCACTTAGGGGATAGAATAGGACTACAAAACATTTTAAAACGGTTATTAGGAGGAGTTGGAAAAGATTATGCTTAAAGATATTCATGCATGCATTATAGAAATGCCTAATCGTTGTTTGTAAGTTGAAAAATACAGTAATAAGCACTATAAATTAAACGTTTGGTCCTTGTTTATAAATTGAAGGCTATTTTAGTAAGACTTGGCGAAACTATAAATAGTCCACTTAATTACTTTATTTCTATGTACTAAAGGATGGATTTATAAGCAAATGCTACAGCAGCTGGATTAATTATATATAAAAAGTTTATAGAAAATCTTAATGACACTTTAACTTTCACTTCGCGCGTTATTTTCCATAATAATTATTAAATTTCTTAAATTCGATCATGATAATGCGGTTGTACGTTTGTTAAAAACGTAATACTTTTAAATACATATATAGGCTAATACTAATGACTTTTTTAGTATTATAAAAATAGGATAGTCTTATTACAAAACGGGCTTCTACTTACCTACGTTTAACTAAGTTATATCTAGTTAACTTTACTATACACTATAATAAAACAAAGTATAAGTTATTTTAATATAAAAAGTAAATTATATTAAGTTAAGTTTTTAGTAATTACGCGCACTCTATAAAAGACTTGTATAATATATCTTAACTAATGTATTTCATAAGTGAGCTGGTCAAACAAGCGAGCCGGTCAGTTTACCAAGAAATTACTAAAACTTTAATAACTTTATTAATTCTTAATATTTTTTAATAAAAATTTAAAATTTATAAACTTATATATTATACTTAGCTAGTATTGAATTTACAGTATAATTATATTATTAATTAAGTTAATTACTTAACTAAAACGAAAGACTTAGCAAAAATCGCTTTAATAATACTATTCTATTAAATTATTGTAAATTTTTATAAGAACAATTTTTATTATTTATTCCAAACTATTTAAATTTATAGTAAAATAGTGAATAATTTATAACTAGTCTAATTTTATTAGTTACATTATATAGAGCTATTTTCGGCCCCCAATTTTTAATATTTAGATTAGTATTAATCTCTACTACTATTTACTAATTTAATAACTTAATTTATAAGTGTAATAAAACGTTATTAAATTTTTAGAAATTTCTATTAAGGTTTAAAGAAAATATGTTATCTATATACCTTTTTATTAAAACTTATTCTAATTATTGTAATTAAACTAATTAATAATATAATTATACTATAAATTTAATACTAGCTAGGTATAGTATATAAGTTTACAAATTTTAAATTTTTATTAAAAAATAATAAGAATTGATAAAGTTATTAAGGTTCTAGTAATTTCTTGGCAAACTGACCGGCTCGCTTGTTTGACCAGCTCGCTTGTAAAATACGTTATATAAAAACGAGATATAAAGTCTAAGTCAATTTATTACATAACAAAGCTAAGTATTAATTAGAATATTAAAATAACTACTAAAAAAAACTATAAAAACCTACAAAAACGTTTTCTTATATAGTAATTTCTTTATAAGTAATTTGTTTTTTAATAGGCTTTATTATAATTAATAGGTTTTTATTATTTTTTAAGTATTTTTATTACTTTTTAACTTTTATAAATATTCTTATTAACTTATTTATATTATTTTAAGTATATTATGTATGTTTACTTTATATTCTCTAAATATATTTAGTTACGAAACTTTTTTAGTTACAATTTAAATAAGTACATTTTAGTATATAATAACTTTATACTAAAAATATATATTTTCTTATACTTATTAATATTTTTAATAACTACGTTTTTAACACTTTATTTTTAATTTTTTTTTTTTTTATAATAGTATTTTATTTTAAAAGAACACTAAAATCGTGATTTGATTTATACTGTTATATAAGGGTTCTTTTCCGTATTATTTTATTCTTTAGAGTAAACTAATAATAAGGATTGTGTTTATTACTAGTATATAATATTTAGTATTACTAGAGAACTCTTTTTAAAAGCTTAACCCTTAAAGTAGTTAGAATAATAGAGTTTTTAAATACTAAGTATAAACAACTAACTAAAGAATAAAAGAACTAGGTAAAAACTATTTAATATATTATCTAAAAAGCTGCCCTACTAGCTATTCTGGTTTAATAATATAATAAAATATCTCTATACTTGTACCGCTTTAAGAGTATATTATACTAAAAATAGAAATAATTTAAAATTCTAGGCTACTTATAAGAGACTTAATGATAAATTCTTAATAGACTTAATAACTAAATAAATAACTAGATATACTTTAATAGTAACTTAATAAAAAATCTTAAACAGTATAATACTTATAGTCTTTAATAAAAGTAACTTACTAAAAAATTTTAAACAATATAATGCTTATAGTTTTTAATAGATAACTAGTTTATTTATACTTAAAGTAATTTAAGCACTATAGACTTAAGCTACCGCGTAAGTTATTAGTCTTAAGTAAACTTAAATAAAACTTAATAAGATAGTAGAATATAAGCTTAGTTAGTAGAAAACTAAGAGACTAATAGTTATATAATGTTAAATTATTATAGAGTCTACTCCTATAAGATATAAACAGTCTATTATTTTAAGAGAGTTATAGATAACGCGAAATAATCTACTAGGCATAAAAGAGATTATAGAGTATAGTATATAATAGTAGTAATAAATAGCTTTAAAGTACTTACCCTATAGAATAGCCTTAAGGTAGACTCTTAGTAGATTTATATAACTTTATATAACGTATTCGATAAGTGAGTGACTTGGACAAGCGAGTGACTCACCTTAAAACTCACCAAAAAATCAAGAATTCGCACATGAATATCTCAACAACCACTTAATAATAAATTCTATAAATTGAAACTTAGGCTTTTCTACATGCATTACAGCGTTTCTGAAGGTCGCATGAAAATTGGTTGAGTAGTTTCTGAGATATAGCAATTTAGGGGCTAAAACGATGCCATATTGCTATATCTCAAAAACTACTAAACCAATATATATGTAACCTTCATAGAAGCTGTAATGCATGTAGAAAAGCCTAAATTTCAATTTATAGAATTTATTATTAAGTGGTTGTTGAGATATTCATGTGCGAATTCTTGATTTTTTGGTGAGTTTTAAGGTGAGTCACTCGCTTGTCTGAGTCACTTACTTATCGAATACGTTATACATAGTTCTTTTAAAGACACTTATATATAGTAGACTTTATAATAAAAGGAGGATTATACTCTTATTAATAATACTATTTATATAGCCTAAAAGGATGGATGTGCGTGTTAGTTTATTTAGAAAGTAAATAACAATACCGCTAAAATAAACTTAAGAAATAAATTAAAAAATTTATATATTTAAGTATATAATAAAAAGCTTAGATAGATAAGCTATAGTAAACTTTACTATATAATATATAATATATACATAATTCTCTAGTATATACGGTCCTTTAATAGAAGTTAACTGCTATATTTTTAAGTATATTTATAATTATTACGTTAGCTAAGTAGCTTACTATAGAGTAGTTTTTATACTAAAAAAGTATAAACTTATATACTTATTATAAAACCTAAGATGTTTTAATATGGCAGTCTCTATAAATATTAACGGCACTAAAAAAAAGCTTATAAAAGAGATTTAAGTTTTTAGTATATAGTTTAACCTAGCTCTTTATTAGGGTATACACGTCTATAAAACCTTTTAAAAGATAGAAAGATAATAGTAAGCTTTTTATTAACTTACTATATTAATATAGAGAGCTACTTTTTTATGAGTAAGATAGATTTATAGTATTATAATACTTTTAGTGCTTATTTTTAGCACCTTAATCTAGCACTAGCTTAGTTAAAATAAGTCTAAAAAAATTAGCAGCTACTTAAACTAACTATGTAAATTCTAGATAAGATACTTATAAATAATTACTAGAGTATACTAAGCTATACTAATAGTAGTACTTATAATAAAAATCTTTACTTCTTTATTATAGGTTACTCTTAATATAAAGATTGCTAGCTATAAACGCTATATAAAGACTTTAGATATAGAACAAGAAATCACGCGGGTATATATAAAGATTTGAAATAGAATTTAAAGGCAGTAAAGCCTTATCTACCTACGTATAATAAAGAAAAAGTATATAGATTAGGCTCTAAAGTAGTTTACAAACATATAAGAACTTATTAAAGGCTAGGAATAGGCAGAAACAGATATAGAAAATACACTAATTAAACTATAAACTACTATAATACGTAAATAGTAGTAAGAATAGATTACTTAAAAATATAACTAAAGCTTAATATGTTAATAGACTTTAGAAAAAAAAGTCCTTAAAACCTATATAGCCCTTTATAAGGTAGAAAGTTTAATCCTTATCTAAATCTATATAGAATGAATTAGACTTATGACGTTTCTTGTAAAAGTTTGGCTAAAGAATTTTCCTATAGCCACATGCGTCTATAGTTATAAATAGAAGATAATAAAATATATTATTCTCTATTACCCTTAGTTTATAAATATAAAAATAGTTTTATGAAATATAGAATCCAGTAAAATCGATTTCTAGCACTTTATAGGGTTAGTAGAGGGTATAGTTAAGCTTTTATAATAGCTTATATAAATAAGTATTCTACTATAGTTTTTTCTAACTATAAAACTATTTTATAAAGTGTAGAATAGATAGGAAAGTGCCTATAGTAAATAGGTAGAACGCTATAGCTAGAGTTATAGACTTTTTTTACTCTATAAAAAGTACTATAAGCAGTAAGAAAATAGGTCATATATAGTAAACAAAAGAAACAGAGGTTGTTTTCTTAAAAGTAGAGGCTATATACCCTATAATAGGTTTTTCTTTATATAATTAAGTCTATAGAAGGTCTGTATAGCATACTACTACCTAAATTAATATAAGAATAATAAGAATAATAATAATAATAATAGTATTTTATTAATATTTGTAATTTATAATTTTTTTTATTATATTATTTTATTTTTATTTTACTTTTATTTTATTTTTATTTTATTTTTATTTTATTTTTATTTTATTTTTATTTTATTTTTATTTTATTTTTATTTTATTTTCATTTTATTTTTATTTAAATTTTATTTTAATTTTTTTTTTAGTAATACTTAAAGTTAAAATAAAAACTATTTATAACTATTATTTTATAAAATTAATTTATAATTAAAATTATTTAATACTAACTTTTTATAATAATAATTTAAAATATATGCTTACTAGTCTTAATTTTATTGTAATTACTTTTTTTAACTAATTAATTAATAGTTAGCTAGCTTTCTTACTTACTAATATATAATAAAGCTTATTAAATTTAAAAAGCAAAACCTTGGTAAGAAAAATTAAGGTAAAAATAAATTTAATAAAATAAAATTAAACTATATTACTTAATAGTTTCTTAATTTAAAAATAACTTTTTAATTTTAAAGTAACTATAAAAAATTAAAAGTAACTATAAACCATTTAATAATTTATACTTATATATAATTTTTTTATATATAATAAATACTTATAAATAATATATTAAATACTACTAGTTTTAAATAAAAAAAATATGTTAAAACTAAACTTATTTACTAAGTACTTAACTTATAATTTATTAAGTACTATTATACTACTTTCTATAATTTTTAAACTTAATATAAAGTACTTTTTTTTAATTTAGTTTACTATTAGTTAGTGTTACTTTTTTAATACTTTTTATATATATTTTATACTTATTTTATTATACTTACGTTTTTTATTTAAAGTTATTGCCTTATTATAGTTTGTAAAAAATAATTATGAATTTTACAGTTTTTATTATATTATAGACTTTTTTTTAAGGTAATACTTAAAATATATTAAATATAGTTATAAGTATAATTATAAAAGTTTTTAATAAAGTACTAGTATTTTTGTAATTAATTCAAATATACTAAAAATGTAGTTTTTAAAGTAAAAATTTATAAACTTTTATAAATAAAAATAATTTATTTATAAAATACTTTTAATTACTAAATAAAAATTTTAAAAAATAAAAATAAAGTAAAATAAAATTATAAAATAGTAATTTTTTTATTAAACTTTATTAATTTATTTTTATTACTTATTTTTTTAAAAAAATTAACGTTTCTAAATTTTTTAAATAAAACTAGTTAATTAAAAAAAAAAATTAAATATTATTCTTTTTAGTTTATTATTATTTTATTTAATTAAGTTTTTTTATTAAAATTTAAATTATTATAACTTTCAAAATTTTATAATTTTATAATTTAAGTAATATAACTTTATATTAACGTTTATTATTAATAGAATATTTAATAATACTAGTTTAAATAATAATATATAAAAAGTTAAGTAAATTTATATATTTAATAATAATTATAATTATTATTAACAATTTTTTTTTGAGTTTTATAATTTTAAATAATTTAATTTAAATACAATTTAACATTTTAAATTTTAAATTTTTAATATATTTTTTTTTAAAAACTAGTTTTTTACTTTTAAAAATATTAGTATTTATTATAAATTATAATTTTTTATAGTAGTTTTTTTATTAATTTTATTATAAAAACTTTAAAGTTATTTAATTTTAAAATAAACTTTTTATAAATTATTAACTTATAACTAAAATTAATTATAAATAAATTATACTATAAGTAATAACTTAATTTAATTTTTTAGAAGTAGTTAATTTATATACTTTATTTATTTAAAAGTAAAAGTTAATTAATAACTTATTTTATAATTTTAATTTAATTAATAAAGTACTCTACTAGTATAATATAAATAATTTATTTTAACTAGATAATAAACTTTTTAAATATTTTATAACTATAAAAATAAAGTATATATAATACTAATATTATATTATATATTTTTATTAATTTTTAGTTTTTAAAATAAAAGTAATTTAGTAATAAAACTTATTAAAACTGACTTTTATAGTTTTTTTTAATACTTTTTTAATAGTTATAATAAATTATAAAATATATATTAAAAAAAAAAAATTTTATATTTTATATAATTTTTAATTATTTAAAAAAATTTTATTATAACTTTAAAATATAGTAGTTATAAAAATTTACTGTATAGCTTTTTTATTTTTTAGTATTTATATATAATAAAATTATAATTTTTAAATTAATTTTATTTATAGTACTTTTAGTACTTATATTAATTTATTTATATATTAAACTTATAATTCATTTTGTTTTAAAAACTTATTAATTTATTAATTTATATATTTTTTTATTTAGTTGTTTTTAATAACTATATGTTATATATTTATTTTATTTTATTATTAGTACTATATTTAAAGCTAACTTTTATTATTTTACATAATTAAAGTATTAGTTAAATTTAGTAACTACTTTATTTTCTAAATTTTTCTTATTAAAATATTTTAAAATTATAAATAATTAAAGTTTTAACTTAACATATATTTTTTTAATTTAGATTTTTTATTATTATACAATTTATAAAATTTGTATAATTTAAGTATGTTATTACTTAAATATAATTACTATAACTAGCAATTATTTATTATAAATACTATAGTTTAATTTAACTTTTTTAAAGTTTTGAATAAATAGTTTATAAAATATATTTATTTATCTTTTACTTTTAATTATAAATTACTATAATTATATAATTAAATGTACTTATTTTAAAAATTATTACTAATTTTAAACTAAATATTTCAAGTATTAGTTTTTAGTAAGCTTTTTTTTAAGTTTTTAAATATTTATTTTTATTTTTATTTTTATTTTTTTTATAAGTAGTATTAATATATTTTATAAGAAAATAGCTTACTCAAGTAAACAGCCTATTTTAAAACTTACTAAAAAATTAAGAATTTATAGTTAAATATCTTAACAACTATTTAGTAATAAATTCTAGAAATTTAATAAGTAATTAATAGTACTTTAAAATAAGTACTTTTAAACTTTTAAGAGCTAGCAACTAATTATTATTAAGATAATAGTATTTTAGTTTCTAAATTTACTTTTACTTATATATCTTAATAATAATTAATCGCTAGTTTTTAAAAAATTAAAAGTACTCATTTTAAAGTACTGTTAATTGACTATTAAATTTCTAGAATTTATTATTAAGTAGTTATTAAAATATTTAAGTATAAATTCTTAATTTTTTAGTAAGTTTTAAGATAGGCTACTTACTTTAGTAAACTACTTACTTATAAAATATATTATAGATTTTAATATTATAATAAACTTTTATAAAAATTTATAAAATTAAAAAAAAGTATACTTTTTAACTATTATTAATATTAACTAATTTTTTAAAATAATATAGTTTTAAAATTTTTCTTTTATAATATAAAATTTGTATTTTTATTTAAATTAAAAAGTTGTAATATTAAAGATTTTAAAACTTTTTTAATATATTTTTTATATATACTAATATATAATTAAAGTGTGCTATTATAAATATATTTAAGTATTTATAAAATATATAATTAATAACTATTTTAAATGTTACTTATATACTTGTTAATTTTAATAATATAATATTTTTAATAACTAATATATTAATTCTAAATTTAATATAATATATTTTATTAATAGTATTTTAAATTTTTAAAACTAACATTTAAATATTATTTTTTTCCAAAATAAAAATATTTGTTTTTAATAATTTTTAAGTATTTAAATTTTAGTAATTTTTTAATATAGTATTTAATTTATATTACTTTATTATTTTATAGTTGTTTTTATTAAAATTATTATATTATTTTATATAACCTTTTTTTTTCATTTAAATTACTTTTTAACTAAATTTTAAGTACTTTTGTATTTAGTTATTGTAAATTTATATAATAAAAATTAAATTAATTTTAAAAACATGCTTAACTTTTTTATATTTAAAATATTAATATTATAATTTTTTTATTATTTTTAACTTTATTACTAACGTTTTTTTATAAGTAAGTGGGCTATATAAGTAAATAAGCTATATAAATAAGTAAACTACTTTTACTAATAATTACCTTTTCTTTAATAACTTTATAAAAACTTAATATTATTTAATATAAATTTAAAATTGGCTTTTTAAATATTAGTTATAATAATAATTAAATTTGCATTATAATAGTCTTACGTAATTATAAGTTATTAAGCTTAAAATATACTTTACTTTAAATTACTTTTTAGCTATTTATATTTATAATATTACTTAATAATAAATTATAAAAACTTAAATATAAAATATTAAAGCCTAAATTTATAATATATTGAAATTTTAAAGCAATAGTATTAGTAGTTTTTAAGATATTAAAAAGTAGGGGCTAAACACTTTTTTTTATCTAGAGTTCTTAAAAACCCACTTATTCTATTACTATAAAAGCATAATATAGTTTAAATTATACATAAAATAGTTTAAATTCAACTTATATAGTTTCTTATTTAATAGTTGTTAAAATATTAATAGCTAAAAACCAAATTTTTAAAAGCTAATTCTAAGCTTAATAACTTATAATTACGTAAGACTACTAGAATACAAATTTAATACTAGTTGCATTTAATATCTAAAAAGCTAATTTTGAAATTTTTGTTAAATAATATTAAGTTTTTATAAAGTTATTAAAGAAAAGGTAATTATTGGTAAAAGTGGCTTACTTGCTTATATAGCCCACTTACTTATAAAAAACGTTATAACTTTTAATTCATAATTTAAAAAAAAAATTAAAATTTAATAATTATTTTTATTAGTTTTTTAAATAATATTATTTTTTATAATTTAATTAAAACATATTTTACTTTACCTTTTTCTTATTAATTAAAATATAGAAAACTACAAATTATAATTTTTTTTTAAATTTTTTTTAAAAACTAATGCATATAAACTTTTATATAATTTAGTATTTATTATAATATTAATTTATATATATAAATACTCTATACTTTATTAACATATAATTAAAATATTATATTAAATAGTTTTATAATTTTTAAGCAGTATAAAAATGCTATAATAAATATATAAACTTTATTTAATGTTTTTTAATTAAATTTGTTTATTTTAGTTTTATAAATATTATTTCTTTTTAAAAGTTATTAAAGTTTTTAGTTAATTTTTTATTCAAAATTGCTAATTAACTACTACTATTTATTTTAGCTTAATTAAATTAATTATATATAATTTAAAAACTTTTATAACTAATTTTTATACTATTTTATAAATTAAATTAAATTAATTAATAAAATTTTTTAGTTATAATTATATATTATTATTTTTTATATATAATGTTTTAATAACTTATTTAATTATGTTAAATCTAATTTTTATACTTTTTTTAAGGTTTTAATGTGTTTACTTTGTAATAATGTTTATTAGTTATTATTAATACTATTATATTTATAAATAAGTTTTCTAAGTTACTTAGTTTTTTAGTAGAGTGCGCGCTGTATTAGTGTATAATTAAAATTTGCTTAGTACTATTAACATGTTAGAGAGCTAGGTCTTAACTATGTCTACTAGTTTTTTAACCTCTACGTTAAGTGTATCTTTTTCTAAGGTGAATGTTCTTGTTAGGGTCTTGATTTGGCTTACATGTTCCTACTTTTGTTCTTTCACCTCTTTCGGCAGCTTGGTGTTTTCCCTTTTTGTTCCTCTATTCTTCTCAGCAGAGGTGCGACCATGTTGGTTAGTGTTTTTATTTGGGCACTGGCATTTGCGTTTGCTTTCCTGGGTGCCAATTGATTCGACTTTTGGACTACTGGTGTAGGGCGTTCTCTAGATTTAGCAGAGGAGGCTCCCACCTTCGCCGCGACGACATGTTCTTTGAGGTATGCACTAGTTGCGGCTTGGGTTGGCTGTGGTGCCGTTGGGGTCGTTGCGCGTACTTCAATTGCACTTCCCGTCTCACATTCATTGCTTTTATCTTGATCTCCAGTTCCAGTCTCTTTCTAGACCTGTACATCGTTCCCAGTCCTTTTGGTAGGTGTGTTCATGTATGATCCTCGTGCTTTGGACATCATGACGCCGATTGACGCGTCGGTCTCCGTGTCACCACCTCCATTTCCCCGGCTCGCCACGTCCCGCTTGTTGGTGTTGGATTCGGATTATCTCTCTCTCTGTGCAAATCGTGTCTTCAATATCCCGCATATCTCGGTGGCGCTCTCAGTTGTCTAATCTAGAGTGCGAGTGGAAGCTATATACTGCATAGAAACGCTAAGCGGTTCAATTGTATGCCCGACTAGCAAGAGGTCGCTCTTAAGGCACCAACCACCACCTGGAATAACGCAAGAGCAGCTGGCACAGATCCTTGCCATGCCTCCACTACCTGGCGTCAAACCCAGCTTCGAGAATCCAGAGACTCCAACGCCTAGTGCAATTGTTGGGATTGTGGTTGTTATGTCACTCATAATCATTATCTTGAAATGAAGTCATACGCCGACTAAAGGTGATTAGATAATTTGTTATTGATGGCTAGACAGCTCTTGTTGCTGGGCTCTGTGTCATTGCGCCTGCATCTTCTGTTATCGCTGGTATGTTTCATCATGTGGAAGTATGACAGTACATGGCAGCTTATGGAACGGCTCTCTTCTCGCTGCTGTATTGGCGGCCATGCCGAAAATTATGTTCTGCTTGACATATCTAACCACTCAATTAGTCTTTCACACACAAGGGACTTGTACAGTTGCTGTCAGTTCTGACAACAGACAATCCGTGGAAGACCAGTCCCAGGAAAATTTACCCTCTCGTTTCCGAATCTCCACCCGCATAACACTTGAGATAAATTGTGTATGGGTCCACCACCACCGAAACTTTTCTCACTCACTGTTCTACGACACGTCCCGGAGGAAATTTTGTTTAACACGCGGGATTGATAATTAAGCAGCTAGAAGTTTTTCTCTGAGACGAGTGTGGCAAAAGTACACGCCACGGAAGATTGGATTTGTTCAAGGTTCCGCCAAACTCAGTTGCTAATGGGACCAGACGTTGACGGATGTGACGGTGAGATTGCAGCAGGGTAGTGTCTTTTGAAAAACATTTTTGATGAGAAGTATAATGGGCGTATGAAATAAATCCTAAAACAGATCCAGGGTCCCAAGGGGCGAAGGTCTTTTGCCTGCGCGAAAATAACTACTCCTAAGAATTCACCTCGAATGGCGGCTAAATTTTGATCGTGCCCTCTTTCAAGACTCTTGCGACGGTTTGCTCCACACTCTCAGTCTCACCCAACCCCAACACGTCAGTATCCAAGATGCCCTCCTTTGCAAAATTGCCTCGCACTCCTTCCTTGACCTCACTCAACAACGCTAATTTTGCCATTGCCCATATGCTCCCTGTGGCTTGCAGCTCTCTCTTGGCACTCTGAACTTCTTCATCGGCATCAAAGTAGGTCACATCCCATTCGGTAACCCCAGTCACCTCCTTGTACGCGTCTAGGATCTGATGGAGCGAGGTTTCGAAAGAAGAGATATAGACGCAACGGTTAGCCGTCCGCTCAGGACGAAGAAGCACCCTTGCGACCGAAAGACTGATCGTGGAGAGATTTGTGGCGGAAAAAGTGGTTTCGCCCTAACCGAGGAGACTTGCGGTTTCCGTCTCTGAATTGATGCCGAAGAAACCGGTTCGGATGCAACTACCCGTGGAATCAGCTTGCATTCAAAGAGACGGGGCATGCAACATACAAGTCAAAGAATAGTCCGCACTGAATAGCACTCCAACTCCATCGTTCTCTCTCCAACACCTTCAACTCCCTTTTCTTTCGCCCCTTCATTTCAGGAATATGGAAGAAAGATTCCGCCTCCAGGCTGTCGCTTCCACCATATGCATTCGCAATGAATTGTTTCACCCCGGCTTTGATGGAAGCTTCCGCGAGTGCGGTACTCCGATGATCGCTGGCATGAGAGAGCGAAAGAACGACTGAGTCTTGGCCAGTGAATGCATGGAGCATTTCGTCGTCTAGATAGTCATCGCTGACTCGGAGGATCTTGGCGTCTGGAGGGAAGGTAGCGGTCGAGCTTTTGCGCGTAACGACGGTTACATCAAAAGTTGGTTCGGCAAGAAGAGCTTTCAGAATATGAGGTCCCAAATGACCTGACCCCGATGCCGATGTTAATAAAGGAAATCGGGGGGAATTGGACGACCAACTCCAACGAGGGTAACTTTACGGATTGTGGATGGCATTTCTCTCAGGGATTCGCTTTAGATTGACGATTAAATGGTTTGAAACCCGGAAATCTCTGGTCATTAGAAGTATTTAGGGTGTAATCCTATCATCATACCATGTAAACATGCCCTCACCTTCTCTAATCGGTTGTAGTGTCGCATAACTTGTTGAATACAGATATAAGAAAGTGCGTTTTATACCTAGAATTCCTGTCTACCCGTACCTCTCTAGCAAAAAAAACTTATTTAATAGATTGAAAAAAAATTTCATCATCAGTTATTGGTTATATGACTACGTCGTTCTTCACCTTGATTATCTTACCGACATTCGTCGGACTGGAATATCACTCTCCTTTTTCATGGAGAGCATTAGCGATGTAAGTCAAAATGATAGATTGAGACAGATTCGACCGCTCCAAGGCCATGTTCAACTCAAAATAGATCGGTAATCTCTACCAGTCCCTAGAGAACGTTGCAAGTGATGACAAAATATTGGATCCCAGATCAAGTGCGTGAAACACTTAGCTCGTGCTCACATACACAAAGAAAAATGAGGTACTATTACGGGCAAAATGATTCAGGAATCCTCTTCGCTTACTAAACTGGAATCGTAAATGGCATCATCTCTCTCTCAGCCATGGAGTCAATTCCTAAAGTTAACTCTGGTGTTGCGGCTCCCGCAATATTAGGTAAAGAACTCTCACATGCTGAGTGACCTTATCAAGCGCCTTGTTGCGAATGGTAGCGAGAATGTACATGGCATCCAGTCATCACTTGCGCGTTCAAGCCTTCAAGGCCAATCTCATGTACCCACACCCCCCGAACCGCAGTTGGCATAACCGATTGTAATTCTAGTTTCGGATATAGAAATCATGTATTGTAACCGAATGCAGGGAATCAATGTAGCAACCCATGATCAATTGAATGAGTGGAAGACTCGATCTATATACAATCTCGAGGTGGATTGTACGTAAGAGAGTACCACCTGCTGACGCAGTGAGGGCCTGATGTGTTGGAGGCCTGATGTGATAAGGGCCTCATGTGATGAGAGGCCTAAATGTTATGAGAGGGCCTGATTGTAGAGACATGCCGAGGCGCTACTCGGTGACATGTATGTCCAGGCCGCACGCGAGAGCGTTGCATCTTGGAGATCTTAGATTACTTTGACTAAGTTGATACTCGAGTATGACGTTGACTTGGATTGGAAAGAGGAAACGAGTTCCAACAAGGTTCAAAATCGAGAGTGTTATGGTTCCGAATGCCACACGGAAGATTTCGCTGAAGCAGAGAAGTCGCTAGATTTAAACATGTCGAGTTTTTCGAAACCATTCCTAGATCGTCTCTCTTGGACTGAGTCACGATAAAAGGCAAAGAGGTTCTTGAGAGAAAACCTGCATTTGCATTTCGTCGGTTATTAAAACTCCTAAAGTCCTTGCACGCTCAGTCAAACAAGCTCAACCCGATATCCTCCTCGCTCTCATCCCCATCCGCAACACCCTCATCACTACCGTGTTCTCCTTCATGGTTCTCCATTTCGTTCTTCTCCCCTTCGACCGTAACTCCATCTCCGTCCTTAGTTGGTGCGGAAGCAGTGACTTCTACCATTAGATCGCTGATATTCCTATCCTTCGGTGCTTTCGCAAACAAAGTGGTCAAAATGGGTTCGACATCCTTGATCCTAGCGGCATTGAGAAGGGTTTGAAACCCGTCGGATGTAATTTCGAGACCCCAGTCGGCAAGGATGAGGCCCGCTTAGGAGGTTGTAGTACCACTTGGTAACCGGAGTTCCAACATCCTCCTTCTCCAATGCAGCAGTTAGATCAACAAAAAGTTTTGCCGGGGCACCTTCTTCATTCTTTCTTCTCTAAAGACTTCAGTGTCCATTTTCGCGGGATGAGGATGCTTCTTCCTTCCCTCCTTTAGCCCCAACGTCCCCAGCAGCTCTTCCTTCGAGGTGACAGATGTTTCAGACGTAATTTGCGACCAGGTGCCACAGCGTATTGCTTCTAGGGCGAGGCATTGAAGTTGCAGTGTGGAAGTGGTGTTCTATCTGAGGCGTCTGTAGAAGCTTGGATGATGCTGCGGCAGCTTTTCTGCGATACCTTGGTTACTTTCTGGATCAACATTTTCAAGAACATAGTAATGAGCATCTGCATTTTCGGGATTAAAGTGAGATTCAATGAATGTGATAAGAGTTTCCAGGATTAAGTTGAAAAGAATAGGAAAAGAGCCGCCTGCAATGATAATGAGGAGGTCGAGGGTGTTAAAGGAGAAGAAGTGGGTGTTGAGAATTTTCTTTAATGATAAGGTATTGGTATTATAAACGGCATCAGTTGGAGAGTATATCGGCAACATACTTGATTTATACACATCTCCCCTTCCGTTCTCCTAGTTAGGTTAAATGAGAACTCTGTTTAAGACCCTTAAGCGCAGGGTTCATCGGACCTGTCACAGTCTCCACAAACGCAGCTTGGATATTGGCCAAACTGGCACTGAACAAATGCTGTATCTCTATCTGCCACTGGTTGTCACGGAATATACCTTGATATCCATTACTCATCCTATCTCTTGCCCTAAGCGCACCACTACCTAGGTCCTCAAGATATCCCCAGGCTCTACAAATACAGTTTAGATCGTACTTTGCCCCCAAATCAAATGCCTTGCGCTGCTCCCCACTTGCCCAAATTGTGTCAAGGGTACATCTATTCTCCGAATCCACAGTTCCTCGAAGTGGTTGGCAGAACCGAGAGTTCTATGCGAGAAGATTTGAATCGCAGTGCTGGGCCTGAGTGGTGCAACCCATAGGACTTCGGAGGTGGTCTTGCCAAAATTTCAACGTTAGGGTATTTCGATCCGTGCTAAAAGTTTCATGTCCGCTTGGTCGACGTGCCAAGAACCAAGGATTGTTGACTTCGGTGAAGTACTTGACATAGGGAGAGGGGAGGAAGAATAGATTGTGTGGGCATCTGAGCGTTCTAAAGCCGAAATGGGTTGGAATTTCTGGTCTAAGTCCTGCTCCTGGGTATCTACTTCGTAATATGCTCTGATTCCCCTTTAAGGTGTTAGAACTCGCATTGAAGGATAAGTGATAGTTGTAGAGAGTCAGTCACTTACCCAAACACGTAGTCTAATTGTCTCTAGATGACAACGCTGTGGCTTAGTATATTCTGGACTGTGGAGTTGACAGGGAATTGGTGCGTAAAATTGACTACGTAATATCCTCTCTAGGGAAGGAGAGCACGTCCATAGTTGTATCGAGCAACAGGAACACGAGCATCTGAATGGGTCATAACAGACGTATTTCCAACTCTTTTGCATCCTTCAGTGACCTGGGGCGCACAGCGTTGCTTTATTCTTAACAGGAATCGTTAGTCTTCGGGCGCATAAAAGTCGAGATCATAGAGAGCAACTCGTCTCGCGGCGCGGCGCCTGCGCGCCGGATCCCAAAAACAGCCCATCCGGAGCATATAGTACTCTGGAAGGATATCCATTAGCGTACGGAAGTGGCACTCCGCAGACGATGTGGCGCCCTACATCCATAGCCCATGGCATATACGCCCAAATTCGTCTTCTGTGTACCCGTCCAGCAGGGTCCCTCTTCCTTTATCTGCAAACTGCTCACGGTCACGTCGGGCATCCTTCTGCTGCAAGGACTTAATGTATTCCAGAACGGTATCTCTACAAGGTGACGGGTGGTCTCTTCATTTCTAAAGCCTTCTGCTCCCAGTAGAGGTCTGTAACAGCTGTAACATAGCAGCGCGATGAGCGCCACGTAAGGCGTGTTTGACCCTGTGGCACGTTGCTGCCCACCTTGGGGGACTCGGTCTTCAGCGACCGGTTGGTAACCTCTTCTGCTCAGAATAGCAGCAACTTCTCTTCTGTTACAGTATCGCCGTCCTGGTACTGCTTCCACGCACAGAATGGCTAGAGTCGATTAGCTAGGCTAGTATATATAGTATAGGTTGGCAGGGTGCAGGTATAGACAGTAGCAGTGGCAGCAGCAGCAGCCTAGTTACATACCTTGAATTCCTTCTGCTTCGGATCATAGACCTGGCTTATATTCTTAGGCCGAGAATCGTGTATCGTATTAAGAATACTCTGTGCATTGGCGCGTAGCTCTGCCATGTCGCGAAGTCGATTTCCGCGCGTCGGCGACGCTGCTGGCTTGAGCCGAAAGAAAGCTCCCACCCATCAAGGCAAGAGGGCGGCAGCCCTCTACATACATTTTTAGATGGGCTATAGTAATAGTAGCTCAGCAGCACTGCAATGCAGGAAAAGCTGCGCCGCGGCATGCAGTAGCTATCGAGCAGAGGAGCAGAAGGGCAGCAGAGAGAGAATCAGCCGGGCTAGCTGCACCGGGGCCGGAAAACGCAGTACGTAAGCAGAAAGGCAGGGCCAATAACCAATCAAAAGGCGAAGGTACGAGGCAAGCAGTGACGGGTTCAGCAGCGGCTCAGCAAAACCTCTGACACCACAATTCGTTCCAGTAGTGAGTAATTTGTTAGTGTTGTGTCGAGACTCGAGATAAAAAGATACCAGCAACGCGAACTGCCATCGCCGTAGCAATGGTTAGTGCGAGAACAGGAAGAAGTGTTACCGTAAATTGAGCTTGTTGAGCGGCTGAGAGACTGAACAAGATTGCATTAAGGACCTGAGAATCTAGAGGGCAAGAAGAGTCTATATACCGGATTTTACCGCGTAACGCCCGGTCCCACGTGACGCACGTTTTTGGCTCATCTCAGACGTGTGAACATGAAGCTTTTGAGCCACATAAAA